>CM072863.1:6162500-7362500 GCA_036937835.1 Pampus argenteus | reverse complement strand
TACAGATTAACTATAGCCACAGCTCTGTCAGGCTGTATTTATAGGTACAGCTAAATGCAAAAGCCAACATGCTAACATACTCATAAACAAAATGCCAACATGCTGATGTTTAGTAGGTATAATGGTTACCATTTTCGGCATATTGCGTTCTTGCTAACGTGTACTATATAGTATTAAACACAAAGTGCAGCTGAATTAATTCTTTTTTGCACTTTTTTTCTCTTACAAACCAAACCAAAGTTTGACCCTATTAATGGCACAAGAGGAAAAGTGAAAGTTATTACAGGTCATTCTGGTGGAGAAACTGAATGTATATACGATATTTCATGACAGTCCATTTTATTAAAAGCCAAAATCTGCTGGTGGTACCAAAAGAAAAGTCAGGTGATTAATATAGTCAATTTAACCTTTGGAGACCATGTATTCTTCACTGAGATATTTCAGTGTGGACCAAAGTAGTAGACCAACTGACCAACCAGCCAATCAATATAGGGGCTATAGAGGCTGAGATATGCTAACTTTTATTTCTTAACTCCAAAAACACTGGATCCTACATTTCCCATAATACAATTAGTAAACATATAGACCATTTTTAGACCATATCTGCTTGATAAACTCTCAAACACGCCGAATTTGTAACTCAGGCTTTCTGTTAAACATTTGAAGGTCTGAGGAACCAAATAAATAAATCATCATACAAAGGTTTTCTCAGAATGTGTAATAAATACGCTGTCCGCGTGGCATAAAGGCTCTGGTATTATGAATATTTTATATAGTGATCATGAAAATGTGACCTACTAATGTAAAAAAAATAAGACCTTGGGTCACATGTTGGACAGTTCAATTATACTATACCAGCTTTATGTGACACTCAAGAACGTCACGGCACCAAAATAGTTTTAAAAATTGTGAATCAAATGACATCCATAGTATACAGACAACACTAATACTGTGATGACAAAGTATACTTGATATTCTTCAGTGTATAAAAGCCCCGGAAGGGCTTTCAGACTCCAGTCAAGTGCAAGCACTGTGAAACCCAACTGAGAGAGGAGGGACGGAACAGGCTGCCATTTATAAATAGAAAGAATCGGTACGCACAATGTCATGCTGGAGGAAAAATGGGTCTCTTGATTTTATGTTGAGTAAGCAGTGACTGGAGTTTTTATTAGGAGGAAATAGAGCGTTTAATTTCATGCTAATTATCGGCGTTGGTTCCAAATGTGACTTAAAAAAACCCCTCCCTCTGAGTGCCTGAACTTGCTTGTCTCCATGCATGTGTGCAAGTGTGTGCATGTGTCTGTGTGTATGTGAGTGAGCAATAGAGAACAGGTGGCCAGAGCCCCCAGCAGTCCTTCTCCAAACCCTGCCTCCTTCCGTCCTCCATCAGCTGATCACTACGAGCTGCTCCTCCCTCCATCATCATTGTTTCTGTCCCATTCAGTCCCTGTTTATCCATCTCTCTCTCTCTCTCTCTCTCTCTATCTCGTCCCAGGCTATTGGCTATAGTTAGGGCAGGCTGACTAGCGAAGTGCTGATGTCGTGGCGGAGGGCAGGGGGAGCAGCACAGGAATCTCATCTAGCTCTGCTGCACTCTGTGTTGACCTGGACTCTGAGGAACTATCCCTCTTTTTCACCTCGCTTATCCTCTCTACCTGTTTCTCTCTGTTTATGGGGGGTCTTTTTAAGGGATCTGATATGTTGAGCCTTCACCATGAACCCAACAGTGAAGATCCACCTTCAGAATGGGACCCACTTTAACACCTACATGTACCAGGTAGGGACACCCGAGCAGTATGTGGATATTACCAGTGAAAGATTGTCTCCAACTCAAATAACTCTCTCTGCAGTCTCCACATGTCCTTGCCCGAGTATTGATTTCACTGCTGATGGCTCTTTTCTAAGACTGAGATACGGCCTCTTCTCCATCTCTTCCTTCCCTCCTCCTCTTCGTACCTCAATCAAACTGTGAAGAATGATGAATGCTTCACAGCGATGTAAATTGCATGTTGGTTTAGAAAGTACAGTGCGGACACACCTCCTCCACTGCATGGCTTACCATACGTTTATTACTGCACGCATGCGAGAGTCAGACTCTACTGAAGCACAACAAAAATGTTGTTTTTCCTTTCATTCGAGGAGAGGAAGTATTCCCCTCTCGCCCTTTCTCTCTTTCACTGTCCCTCTTTCTGGTGCAGGTTTTTGTTTTGCTTTAATGAAGGAAACTGGGAAACATGAATGGATGCTATTCTGGGCCCAGGCATGCAATCATTACAACGGAGTGGAGGAGGAAGAGGAGGAAGTTGCAATTTGACACCTTTATGCATGCTGAACTATAAGAAAATGATATTTTGAATAACAGCAGGAGAGCACTTTTGCTGCATCAATCAACTTTATGGCCAGTTATCAGGCTATTAAATGACTTCTGCCAGGTTTCATTTTAATGCTCTTTAAAAGTCATCGGAAAAGTTTTTGGATTCACTAGAAATCTTATATTTTCCAAGTAAAAGCCTGAAAAGGTGTTCAGAGTGTGGATTTACTCAGTTGTATTTACACTGAGCGTATTTGATGTAGTTATCAGCGTTTTAGAAGTGAGTCCAGAGCTGGCACAGCTTCAGTCATTCTTGGTATTATCCCTAATGTGCTTCACTTAGGCTGATTTGCTCATGACTCACTGTGATTATTCAGAAGCCTAATTTTACCACATCTGTCTCAGCCAGAAAATATAAAAAAGGAGAAGAATGTGTTGGCTTTTTTTTTAAATTTGCGTTTAGTGTTGAGCATTCTGAGTCATTCTGAGGGAAGCTTTAAGAAAAGTTTTCAGTGCGAGTCATTCCTCCTGCAAGGCACCAGTCAGGTTGGAGATCTGTCAAGTGCGGCAGTCAGCTGCTTCTCTCTCTGGTCTCAAGAGCTGTCAGGACGTCATACAGACGGTATATCTCGCAGTGGCTTTCTGCATGTTTGTGTTTTAGTGTCTGCACCTGCATTCACCTGATAAAACTTCCATGCAAAAGTTCGCATGCTGCTCAAACACCTCACTTTCCGTATGACACTATCATTCACACTGCTGCCGTCGTCATGGAAACAGATTACTCACTGCCTACTTAGGGCCAACACCCAGGCAAGGTGTCATGGTGGTGGTGGTGGTGCATGTTGGTTTAAGATCTATTGGAGGAAGGTCGAGTCCACCTCCCTGTGTGCCGCCTGACTCTCTCTGCAGTGGTGAAGAGTTACAGAGCTGTGATATCTGAATCTCCCCGGAGACTCACTCATCCTCCAGTCCTCCGCCCTGCATTCATCTTCAGTGTGGCACTCCTTAGTGAATTACCGTGATTTACATTAAAGTTAATTTAGTGTTGTTTGGTGCGCTGTCATTATATGTAAGACCTCCAATGAATTATCAGAGGTATCTGCGTACCTCTCTGCCTCTTCATAGCAGCTAATCATCTTTGATAGCTAAACTGGTGATTCTGAGCTTGCATTTGCATTCAAGAACTTGTACCATGTTCCTACAGAATTGCTCAAATAAACACTTTCTAACTTGGTTATCAGTGCAATGAGGGACTTCATTCATGAGATACTTGAGTTAAGTCTAAGTCTAAAGTCTTTTTTTTACACATCATTCTTGCTAAAAGACAACAATGGGAAAGCAGAAAGCCAAATCAGATTGATTGATTTTGTTGACTGTCTTGATGGCGGTATTAACTTACATCCACTTATCTGCCAGTTCATCTACTCGGGTTTTGCTGGGTTGTCAGTAAGAGTGTCTCATATTCAATCTAATATATCTGACAACAAAAAGGGGGTCAATACCAAGGTGTCATTGAGCTGTTTCAATCCTAATACATAATCTTTTAAATGCAAAAAGCAGCAAAATTTTAATTTGTATAAGATGTGTTCCTGTACAATCTGACTGCTGGTGATATCATACCACTCATTCTTCCCTTTTCTTCTCCTCCCACCAACTGATACTGACAGACAAATCACTAAGTCCAGTTGCTTTCGATTTAGTTTCCTTGAGATACCCATGACCTGGAGTAATGAGAATATTCACAGAGATGACGCCCCCAACATTAATATATCTCCTGTCTTGTTAATCTACCCTGACATATTTAGCTACTATAGAGTCAGAATCTGTGCATGAATTCCTTTAAAAATATCCTCCACTGTATCTGTGATTTGTGATGCATTCAAGTGTGTGTCTTGAACAAATTGAACAGATTTGAACTTGTTCTATTCGGCTGAAAGGTAAAAAGCATCAGTTGGTCATTTTAGATGCCAGTTTTTCAAAAGAGGTATATTTATATTTAAAAATGATTTTTTTTTAAATGGCCAGGATGATATATTGGTTGATATAAGCTCATTGCAGATATATCAGAATCGCTGGTTTGTCCACCAAAGATAAAGTTATGTTTAAAAGGTGAAATGTTTTGCCCTGTACAAAATGTGTATTTATGAATAGAAAAAGACTCTCAAATATCAATATCAGCGAAAAAGTGAAAATCCCTTTGTCATCCTTGATTTTACACACGCACGTCCACAAACAAGTTCACATGCATATTTTCATCAGACAGTGCAGAAATTGTTGGATATTGTAGTCTGTCTTTAACTGCATTCATATTGTCTACCTAGTGCACTATATTCAATTCCCATCGTAGTATGTACTGTAGGTGCACTTAGAAATTCCTACACAAGAATTAAAAAATGTACACCATTAAATCATGCATGCTACTTTCTGCTAAAAATCCCAAAATGCAATGCTTTGCCTTTGCTCCTGAGATGACAGATGACCAAACGCTCAGTTTACTGTTGAATATAGACTATACAGCTCAGGGAATAGTGAGTGAACAAGGGAACAATTTCACGCACAGTTCAGTTGTGTGGAGTAGGTTAACTCTCCACAGCGCCAACTGTGCTCTGAGCACCTCACCTCACACACACACACACACACACATACAAATACAGGTAAGTACAGAAGGATAAGCACATCCACAAAAAAACTTGTGTGTGTGTGTGAGTGTGTGTGTGTGTGTGTGTGTGTGTGTGTGTGAGAGAGAGAAAGAGAGAGAGAGAGAGAGAGAGAGAGAGATTGAATGTACAATTTTTTCCTTTTTTTTATTATCCAACTGCACTCCAACCTCTCGCTCTCTCTTTTTCTCACTCTCTCTGCATACACACTCGCAGCATTTTATTTTTTTTTCATCCTTTAATCCCAAACTGCTTAAGGAAGCAAAAGGGAGAAATCCCTTCACAATGTCTGTGCTCAGCAGTGTTTGGTAACCACTTGCTATCTCACACTGTGGTTGGAGGCAGAAGAGCGGCTTCTTCCTTCAGACGCCCAGAACCTTCTCTCTGCTCTTCGTGATATACTTTCTGACAGATGTCGAGGCTGTGTTGTCAGCGAGCTGCGCTTGTATCTGACTGTTGTGTAAAGTTGAATAAACATCCTGGGATTCTCAAAGCTCACATGGTTTTGGGGGTTAGGATTGCATGGTACACAGTGATAGCGTATGTTTGTTTGTGTGTGTGTGTGTGTGTGTGTATATGTGCCAGGGATGGAGAGGCATTGAGAAATTAGTTTTTATTATTCTAGACAGTGCTATGCTGTTATATTTTGTATATAACACTCTTGTTCTGTTATATAATCCTCCTAACAAACGTTATGTATTCATACCTTTATCTATTCGTATTTGTCACTCTGTGGTTCTCCCATTGGTTATTTGATTTTTCGAGTACTGAAACAGATGCAGAGATCTCCTAAAAGGCTGAGGGATGGACTACAGAGTGTGAGAAGTGGCCTGTTTAGCCTTTTTGCCATGATTGAAAGAGACAGTGAGCTCAAACATCTGTTGGTGGATTTGGGCTGAGCTCCTGTCTGTTGGTTTGCCCCTGTGGAATAAGGGAAAGTAAATCGAACATGCTGACCCATTTTCTCCTTTCCTCTCTTTGCTCCTTCCATCTCTCTTCCTTCTTCAGTCCAATCCACCGTCTTGTTTCTTGATTGTAGTGTGACGGACCGGGTCAATAGAGAGTTTGTGTTTTTTTTGTAAATCACTTGATTTAGATGATCATTATTGACAACTCAGCTCATCAAGTCTGACTGTCTCATTTGATGTAATGTGGTTTTTATAGCTCAACTGTATGGTGGAATAACATAAAACAGTACAAACAAGTACAGTAAAGTTTACAGGGAAAACAACTGTCCGCTTGTTTTTCCTACTGGTCAAATCAGCTACTTTTATGAACCTCTTATATTATTTATTATTTTATTTATTTAACATAACTTGAAACCTGTAAAATTTCAGTTTAAGATTCCAACAAAAAAATATGTTTCACTTCAAACACTTGTGAGATATCTGAGGATATGTACTTAGTCTATTATCTTTAAAAGTAAGGACATCTTTATTAGTGTTTCTGTTTCTTTTTTTGACAATTTCCAGGTATGTGTTATTGATTATGCTGCAAGAGATGTATTATATATATAATATCAAATAGCAACATATGTTCTGTTGCAGCTACTCAGCTATATTATTATATGACATCAGCATGATATTAAAAGGACTGTCAATGTGTGTGTGTCCAGAGGTTTTCCAGATAAAACGGAAGAGTAGGAGGACTATTCATAACATATTGACATCATTGCTTTAACGGCCGGAATCTGCCTTGCCCTAAAATGCCATTTATGCCATTTTGATTTCTCACTCTTTGTACTTTATACTTGTCCAGTCACACCTGCCTTGCTGACAGGCCCAGCTTTCAAGTGTGTCAATGATGCATGTATAGTATTTTGCCATGTCTTAAACAAATAGAGCAGATTTGAACTTGTTCTATTCGGCTGAATGTTTTACTGTGTGTGTGTGTGTGTGTGTGTGTGTGTGTGTGTATGTGTGTGTGTAGGCAAAGACCGCAGTTGTTGAAACTGCACGGCTGCAGGGGGCTCCAGGACTTTAAAATCATGTGCGTGTTTGAGACAAGGAGAAAAAGCATAAGCCTATGGGTATTGGTTTGGTATAAAGCCAACCTTACACTCACAAAAACAGAACGACACATACAGCACTCATGCATGCGCACAAATGTACACACACTCAAGAAAACACACAGCCACCTAATCTCTGCTGCAGTGTGCGTAGTGTCCATCTGAAACTACGTGAGTCATATCATATAGGCAAAAAAAGAAAATCCAGCTAGCCGGACTGATGACCAATACCATGCTCACCACGCTCACCATGTGTGCTTTGTTTAGTCACTTAGGTGCCTGTACCTGTCTATTCTAGCAGTGGATTTCCTTTTCTTCTTTCTGTTGACCTGAACAAAGATATAAAGTTTTTGAAGTCAGAAGCAGTGTGTGTTTGCTACACCTGGGTCCAGTAAAGAGACATTACAGAAGTACAAAAGCAGGTCACATTTCATCTTTTCTCACACTGATCTAAAAAGACTTGTGAGGATTAGTTGACACTCAGCTTTATGAGTGAGACAGGATGTGAAGACTTTATAATCCCAGGTGAGAAAAGGTGAATCATTTTCATCAAAAGACATCTGACATCACAATGTCTAAAGGATTTTTTAAAGTCTTCATTAATATTTTCTTGCAGCAAGATGGGTAGGATCAGATATTTAGTTTAAGCAAAGATTACAAATGACAACATATATTTAAATACTCTTCTATTTGAACTTCAATCTTAAGGGTCACCCTCTCTACCTCATGGAGTATAACAGTCTGACTGTTGGTATTTTTGTCTTTGGTCTTCACACGTATTTGACAGCTATGATTTTTAAATAACCTATTTTTCCTCAAAATGACACACTGCCAGGTGAAAAGTCATTAAAGTTTATATACTGTAAAGACCAAACAGCAGGTTATAGTGCTGCGATTCCATCACAGCCTTCTTCTCTCAAACTATTAAAGTTAATGGAGCCGACACTTTAACTGCTCCAAGAGAGAATAAAATGTCCATCACAAAAAGTGGCGTTGCTTGTTGCCTTCTTGAGTCATCTGGGAGAAGCTGTGATGGACTTACATCAAGTAGTGTAGTAGTAGTGCACACTCGACAGGAGGTACAGAAGAAGTGCATTTATGTACTGAAGAGTAGTTTTCCCATATGCACCATGGCGGACACATTTTAGTCTTGTTGAGTTCAACATTAAAAATGTGAAAGTTAGATGAGAAATCGATACCTATGGTTGATATGAAGGAAGTTCTTGTTACATAATGCCAATGTATTCATGCCTCTAACTAACTGATGTTAGTAAGTTATTGTCCAAGAGTTCAATAACATAGAGTTATCTTATTTTTATCCTGTGCTGTGCCACCAGTTTGCACAAAAGTGACTTAACACAGGGATTGCAACCCACCAGAAACCAATGTGGTCCAACTTCAAGTCATTCATCGGTTGAGCTTTTCAAATGTGGCTACTGTACAATGGACGTCTGGAGCACTGCAAGTGCTTAAAAGCTTCAGTGAAGTGCATAGATGTCTGTCAACATTTAGGAGTGTGACAAATAAGCATTAAATTGCAAAAGCTGGTCAGCTCACATCTACGTGCGTTTGCACCATCAGATTTCTGTTTATTTTCCCTCTTTCAGTGATACAATATTAACATCTATATGGATGTTTTGTGTGTGTTATGTAGGAGTTTGCCACCCTGACGAAGGAGCTGAACATATGCCGGGAGCAGCTGCTGGAAAAAGAGGAGGAAATATCTGAGCTGAAAGCTGAAAGAAACAACACCAGGGTATGTGTGTGTGTGTGTGTGTGAGTGCGTGTGTGTGTGTGTGTGTGTGTGTGTGTGTTTGACAAGCTCATGTGCATATGAAAGTGTCTATGTGTGGTGATGTTGATGAAAACCAACATTTCTGTGCTGAAAATGAGTATTCTCTTCCTTTGTAAATGTGTGTGTGTGTGTGTGTGTGTGTGTGTGTGTGTGTGTGTGTGTGTGTGTGTGTGTGTGTGTGTGTGTGCGTGCGTGCGTATGTGCGTGTGTGTGTGTGTGTGTGTGTGTGCTGTAGCTGTTGTTAGAGCACCTGGAGTGTCTGGTGGCTCGTCACGAACGCAGTCTGAGGATGACAGTGGTGAAGAGACTGCCGCCCCCACCAACTGGAGTCTCCAGCGAGGTGGAGGTCCTCAAAGCTCTGAAGTCACTGTTTGAACACCACAAGGCTCTGGATGAAAAGGTGGATACACACAAACACTTACACACACACACACACAGTCTGTTCTAACAAATAAATTGCTTCACAAAGGTAACTTTTCAACATTCATCTGTATAATGTCAGTCGTGTTAAAACGTTTGACTTTTTAACAGTATTGTTATTCTCACTCGCTAATTAATTAATCCTGATTTATAATTTCATTTGCTGTTTGTTCTCTTATCGCATTGGTGATTTTCTATATTTTTCTTATTGTCAACAACAGCAGATATTTGAAAAAATAAAATACATGTTTTTAACTCTTCAGCTGAAGTAAATAAACCTTTGGCAGGTTTAAATCTCTTCCTAAATGATCATTCATCCATACTCCACATACATGTGTCCTTGTGTTTCTGATGTGTGTGTGTATAATGTGTTTGTCAGGTGCGTGAGAGGCTTCGGGTGGCTCTGGAGAGGGTGTCCACCCTGGAGGGACAACTAGCAGCTACCACACAAGAGGTGAGATGTGTGAATGTGTGTGTATGTGTGTGTGTATGACTGTGCATGTATTCCTGTGTGTGATTATTTGTAAGCGAAACATCTGCTCAGTGCCTAGCAGAATCCAGGCAGGTTATATGAGATTTCAGGTCAAAGCTTGTTAAGTTGCCATGATCATACAGTTTACTGAAGCAAACCTTTTCCCCTTCTCCTTCTGAGTATCATTCATATTTTTATTTATCTAAAATATGGGATAGCGTGACGTCTAAAGCCGTCTGGCAGCCTGAGAGGCTTCCCCTTTGGGAGGCTGTATTGTGTTCTTGGATTCAATAAGAGAAAAGACAACAAGAGAACATAGTAAATGTGCAACTTTGCTCATGTTTTGTTTTGGGTTTTTCTTTTCTTTTTAATCCACACTGCAGTTGAACATGGTGAAACAAAGGAAGGACAGCGACTCACTGGAGCGAACAGATGGATCCAAACCTACATGGAAGGTCTTCCTGGCTGTGTGATTGTTTTTCTGCTCTGTGCTTTATGTTACGTCTGCCGATATACTATATTTGTCTGGCTGGCTTGTCACGTTCTTTGCATCTCCTTTCTGTCTTTTTTACACACATTAACATATCTGCTCATACACACATACAGTATGCACGGCAGGTAAATCTTGCTTTACTTTTCTAATAGCTGTAATGCGTTAGCTGCTTGGAGTAACAAACCTCCCTGTGATTAAACAGCAGGGACTGTTTGTATCTACCGGTAGATGTAATGGCCTTTCTCCAAGGAGAAACGTTTCAAGATCCTGGAGAAAGCAAAAGTATCAATATATTGTTATTAAAGGAATAAATTAATGTGAGGTGATAAAAGCAAGGAGATAATTGCATCAAAGAATGGCTACGGAGAGAAGTAAAAAGAGAGAACTGGCTGCAGAGCGTTAAGAGAGAAAGTGCAGTTCAGATCTCTGAGTGTGACTGTACTAACTCTGTCAGGACATTCACCCATGGGTCCCCGCTGCTCCACCGACAGTCACCGTCCCCATGATGTAATAACCAATGCCATTTAGGGGATGTTTTTATTCCAAACTCCTTAAAACTACGATGACAGAGTGTGCCTTTTCAGCAGGAAGAGAAGCCCAAAACCAATAAGAGCTAAGGGCCATGTTGTACAGGATAATTGCTACATATTGTCAGACAGATGGGGGTGTACAATACTATTTCCAAAATCCCTGGGAGTAAAGCTAATGAGAGTTTTCTACGGCTAGACTAGAATCAAAATCACCAGGTGCATTTTATTACACAGTCTCAGTCCATTTAGGCCTATTTCCCCAAGTGTTTATGTGTATACGTTTCTGTAAGGTATTCATGAATGGGCAAAATGGGAACATGAGGGAGTGTAGGTGGGGTCCTACTGTCTAAATATGTGTCCCTGAAGGTTTGTTTAATTAAGGCCCTGGAATTAACTTCACTTTTAGAGAAGAGAAACATCAAAACAACAACACGGTGGGCTAACCTCACACAACCCATGTCCATATGCAAATCTATCTAGGTCATCCAACTTTATCAGCTTTTAAACAACTCTCATCACCCTCCACCCATAGCATGTACAAAATGTATATGTAAAATCTATGTAACCACAATAGATTGTTTTAGTGAGAATGTATCTATATACCCGTTAATTGTGTGTGTCAACCTTACAGAGACTGCCCAACGGCTCCATAGATGCCCACGATGACGGCAGCCGGGTGTCTGAGCTCCAGGAACTGCTGGACAGGACCAACAAGGAACTGGCCCAGAGTCGCGAGCACTCTGTCACTCTTAACGCCCGCATGGCTGAGCTCGAGGCCGAGCTCACAAATGCACGCAGAGAACTGAGTCGCAGCGAAGAGCTGTCGATCAAACAACAGAGGGAACAGAGAGAGGTGAGAGCAAACATAAATGTGCTTTTGTTATGGGAGCATAACAGCAGGCAAAAAAAAAGCTTTAGTAGTTGATGGTGGCCAATTATAACATACTGCTATATTGTCAAACAATACAATGTCATGTATATGATAGCAGATGGTAGCTAGCACTGACTGAAAATGCACAATATTGTGTTGTTTATATTGTGTCTATAGCAACTGCCTAGGATGCCTATTGTCCCACAGTGCAGTACACAATGGAAATACTAAAAAAACTACTGAAACTACTGAAAGCTTGTGTTTTTGAAATTATCATAAATCCATGAACACTCTTAGGTTCTGGCCTTTGGCTTGGTTTCTGCTTTTCTGCTTTTCACACACCTTTGTTGCTGATGCTTCTCTGCACCCACAGAGAGAGGATATGGAGGAGAGGATAACAACGCTAGAAAAACGCTACCTGGCTGCCCAGCGGGAAACCACACATATCCATGACCTCAACGACAAGTTGGAGAATGAACTGGCCACCAAGGACTCCCTGCACCGACAGGTAACATACACACAACATGAGCCGTGCGGGGTTTAAAAGATACAAAATGAAGCTTTTTACTTGCTGAGCTTAATGTAACATATAAAACAGTAAACCCAACAACACAGTGAACCACTCTGTCACAAATCAGGCAATAAAACCTGACATAAAAGACTATATCACTATTTATAAATGTGCTATGTCATTATTCTGAATGTTTAGGCTTCCTTATATGTGTTATAATCCTAATGTGTTGGGTGGGTGGGTGACACCACAAGTGCCACACCACGTATCTTGATGCAAGGTGACATATGAGTTATGGATTCAGGTTCAGATTCAATGTGCTCTCCCATTCTCTCTTGCAACATTTATTTATATAATATTTCATGCATCAATCATATAAACCACAATAAAACCAAGATATTGAACTGAGTAAAGTAATCAACTGGATTTTATTTTAATGTATTTAGAGACACTGAAGAACTTTCCATGAAGTGAACTCATAGGTTCATGTGGAGTTCAAGGTGAATCGGAGTTCAGCTCTACATGGGGAATACCAGCAAGCAACAAGAACATCCTCCATTTGCCCACGTGTCGCTGCTCACACTAATGTCCCTCCCTGTGTGTGTGTGTGTGTGTGTGTGTGTGTGTGTGTGTGTGTTTCAGAGTGAGGAGAAGGTGCGGCAGCTGCAGGAGATGCTGGAGATGGCAGAGCAGAGGCTGGCTCAGACCATGAGGAAGGCTGAGACTCTGCCAGAGGTGGAAGCTGAACTGGCACAGAGAGTGGCAGCGCTCTCCAAGGTAACACACACACACACACACATGCAGTTGAAACCACAGCAAAGAATAACATAAGAGTCATTGATTTACAGACATTAAACACATAGAAGCAGACAGATATACTGTATAGTTACAGAGCTTATAGAGGCAGTTGTACTTATATGTAAGTGTCTCCCCCTGCAGGCTGAAGAGCGTCATGGCAATGTGGAGGAGCGGCTCAGACAGCTGGAGTCACAACTGGAGGAGAAGAACCAAGAGCTGGGAAGGGTGTGTGTGTGTGTGTGTGTGTGTGCACCAGCCCTGCAGGGTCTCTCTGACCTCTCACTCAGATGTGTGTGCGTGCCTGCGTGCATGTGTGGGCTGATGCTTCACATCAGTTGGACGCCTCAACTCTTGGCTCTGTGCTCTCTCATGCATACATGTACATACACAAACACACAGGACACACACACACACACACACACACACACACACATCCTTTTTTCTGGTGAACTGTTGCATGAATTCAAACCAAATCCACATATCTTTCCTGCAACATATTCTACCTCCCCCACTAAAAGACTGATTGGCTGCTATCTTTAGATTTTGAATAATTCACGCAAGACTAATTTCTCTTTCTCTCTGTGCGATCTCATGACTATATTTAGTTTAGGAGCTCTCAGAGGATGCAGACGTGTGTTTGTGTGTGTGTGTCTGTGTTAATTCACTATAATAAAATTACTGTAACATACCTATTAAGCACATCCCTTCCCATTGAAGAGAAGGCATTTAACCCTTTTATCATCATCACGTAAATGACTGTAATTAAATCGTTCCGGCAGTGAGATCCATTGTTGGCCAAGAAGACCTATATCTGGCAGCTGGTGATCTTGGGCTAAATACACACTTCATCCTTTAATCCATGCAGAGATGCTTGATTAGCTGCATAAAAACACACAAATGGAGTCTGTGTCAAAGAGAAATTATGTCATTCCCCACTGTCTGGTTCTCTCTCTGCTCATCAGGCTCGTCAGAGGGAGAAAATGAATGAGGAGCACAACAAGCGTTTATCTGACACTGTGGATCGTCTGCTCACTGAGTCCAATGAAAGACTGCAGCTCCATTTGAAAGAACGCATGGCTGCACTGGAGGACAAGGCAAGGCCTGTACACACACATTCATCTCAGCAGCAGCTGATATTGCCTCCCAAAACAAATTAATATACGGCACGACACATGTTCCTCCTTGGAGTACAGATTTGTTCTGACGTGGTCTTTTGACTTTTTTGTCTAGAACTCCCTCATTCAAGACCTCGAGAACTGCCAGAAACAGCTTGAAGAGTTCCACCACACCAGGGTCAGTAAGCTTTAAATTAATCACCACGGAAACGCTGCCATGTCCTCATTCCCAGCTGTTAGACCCCATAATCATTGATGTAATATAACTAATATCTGTACTTGAATATTTCCATTTTATGCTACTTTGTACTTCTACTCTACTATATAACTATATTATAGAGAGTTGTATGTTTTATCCTACTACATTTATTTGACAGCTCATTGTGGAAGTCACTTTCTATGATTACTACCTATTGAAATATATCTATTACTACATATTTTACATGAAATAAACCCACACTCTTAGAAGAAGATATACTTTATTTATCCCTCATTGGGGAAATTCTCTTATCACTTTATTTTTTCATTTTTACATGCATTTATACACACACACATGCAACGGCACAGACATGCAGTATAGGCATAGACATGCAAAGTGGAGAGAGAGATGGTGGAGTGATGCCAAACCGGCGCCCGGTGAGCTATAGATAACATTATAGCTCACACAGCCAGTAGTCAAGCCTTTATGTTTACTTCCCAAAATGTAAAACTATTCCATTAATGCATAGGTAACAATTAACTAATATTACAAGGGCCAGTCTTTTATATATAGAAATTTCACTTACTCCTAAGTACATTTTACTAATAATATTTCTGTACTTTTACTTTACTTGAACTTTTACTTTGTTGCTTTTACTTGCAATGCATTACCTTCATAGTATGAATGCTGCTTTCACTAAAGTGAGTGATCTGAATCCCTCCTCCCTCCAACAGGAACGGCTGATTGGAGAGATTGAGAAGCTGAGAAATGAGATTGACCATTTGAAACGCCGCAGCGGGGCGTTTGGAGATGGAACTCACCCACGGTACCAATCACATATACCTCCTCCACACTCTCTATCTGATCCATTGAAATTTATATTCTAAGATAACATGGCAGTATATACGTTATTGATGATGGTGTTCTGTTTGTTTGTTTGTTTATAATGTCAGGTCTCACCTGGGTAGCTCCAGCGACCTTCGCTACTCTGTGGTGGAGGGCCAAGATGGCCACTACAGCACAACTGTGATCAGGCGGGCACAGAAGGGCAGACTATCAGCACTCCGAGACGACCCAAATAAGGTGCTAATAATGTGTTTATCGGGCCAATACGCTCCCACGGTTCCTCGCGTACATGTAAACTAAACTGGATGGCCAACTTACAGATCACAAGATCACGTGTCTAACCACATACAGCTCCTTATCAATGCTTTATCCAAGTTCACGTCTGCTTTGCTAATAAGTGTCAGTCCTTGGCTGTTGTATGATGAGCCCCAGTGGGTTTCATGCAGTGATCTTCATGCCTAACTTACCATTCTCTACTAACTTCTCTGTGTCTCTTTCACCTGCTGACATGGACATGCTGTCTGATGTAAGTTCCTTGTTCATCCATTTCTTCTCATAACTGGCCATATACAAACTACACTATAAATGTCACATTGTATTTTTTTACATGTATGCATATGATCAAGATTCAGCCATGACATTTATTCTATAGGTACATTCATTTATGATGAAAAAAGGATAAAAGTGTGTTTTATTTAGCATGTGAAATGTGAAAAGCTTTGTGTGTGTTGTGTTCAGGTGTGTGCGGTGTTCGAACAGGACTACCCATCATTGCGTGGGAGCGTCAGCCACCTCCTCGGCAGCGACATTGAAGCAGAGTCAGACCTGGATGACGATGTTAGCTCGGCATTGCTTTCCCCCAGTGGCCAATCAGATGCTCAGACTCTCGCTCTCATGCTGCAGGTGCAGCTTGACGCTATCAATGAAGAGATAAGGTGACAAATCACAGGCACATTAGATTACAGCACATTATAGTTTCATGATTCCTACAAGGAAATTGGGTCAGAGCCGAGAGAGGAACAAGATACAGATAAAAGGAGAACATACTATTAAATATAAAGCAACAAATAATTACAAGAACATTATCTATTTCGAAGATACTACAGCAAATGAAGGTGCTGCTACTTCGTCTTGTTAATGTAATGCATGAAGGCCTGTGGTTGATAACATGTAGATAGAGCTTTGACTTCATTTCTGGTATGTTTTCTGCTGGAAGAGGACACTATTTATTGCAGTTTACAGTAAACAAGGTCCTCTTGTGACACCTCAGAATATGCTTCTGGAGAGAAAATGCAAAATAGCTGCTAATTATGAGCCAGACTCCCTCAAAGTAATAAAAGTGCTGTTTTTATTTACCAGTTTTCCCAGGATTGCATATTATTTAATCAAATTTTCAACTTTTAAGATATTTTTTATTTAAAAAAAAAAATAAAAAAGAAGAATCCCTACTGGGAGAATACATGAAAAATAAACACGTTATTGTAATTTTTCAGCTATTTAAAGTTTACACACATATCACTGTAAGGAATGTAGAGGCTCGGTATTATATGCTGTGTATGTGTGTGTGTGTGCAGGATGATCCAGGTGGAGAGAGAATCAGCAGACTTGCGGTCTGATGAGATAGAGTCTCGCGTGAACAGTGGCAGCATGGACGGCCTCAATGTGACGCTGCGACCCCGGGCCCTGCCCACCTCTGCCACTGCCCAGTCCCTGGCATCATCTTCCTCCCCGCCCACCAGTGGTCACTCAACACCTAAACACCACGCACGCAACGCCAGCCACCATCTAGGCATCATGACTCTGGTCTGTCAGACACACAGAAACATCAGTATGTTAACCACTCAAAATGTGCATGGCTTCTTTTGTAACCATGAGTTGTTTTCTACGTCTAATAGCCGAGCGACTTGAGGAAACACCGCAGGAAAGTTGCAGTAAGTTTGCAAACACAAGTAAAATTGTACTGCCCTCCTGTTCCGCTCTGGCTTTAATGACTGAGCCAAGTTGCTTTTGTGACTCTTCCAGTCGCCAGTGGAAGTGGACAAAGCCACCATCAAGTGTGAAACGTCGCCTCCTTCCTCACCCCGAAGTTTACGACTGGAAACCAATTTTGCTCAATTTACAGGCAGTCTGGAGGATGGACGAGGGTAAAAACACACACGCACACACACACACACACACACATAGAGGAATTAGGGTCAGCACCAGTGCAGAGTCACTGTCACATTATATTACAGGTCAACTATCCTTGAACTGTCTTGAAAGGTCCTTAATATGTTGAACTCTTCACAATGACAGTGTGGATAGGGCAAGAAAAGAGATTACTGTAACCACAAAAACAATTGCTTAGATCGCTAACAAGACAATAATGCATCAAACTGTAGATTTGTAGATTTTGTTTGTACCACCATTTGTTTGTTTTGCTGTAATTGGTTGCAGCAAGCAACAAAGGAGAGGAATTAAGTCATCTATCAGTCGGTTGTTTGGGAAGAAGGAGAAGGGTCGACTGGACCAGACTATTGGCAGGGATGGACAGCCTTTACCAGCGCTATCAGGTAAAAAACGGTTGTCCCACAGAGACTGTGTGATTTACAGAGTCAGAAATTAACACTGTAGTGCTGTATTTCAGACTTTGACATGGGCATTGGTGACACTATGACTCTGGGAAAACTGGGCACCCAGGCTGAGAGAGATCGCAGGATGAAGAAAAAGTAAAAGCATCTTCTCATCTCATCTCATCTTTCTTTCTTGCTATTATTCACCATTAATCATTTTCTTCCTTTTGCTGTTGTTTTTAATTCCCTCTTTAGACACGAGCTTCTGGAGGACGCCAGGAAACGAGGTCTGCCATTTGCCCAGTGGGATGGCCCTACTGTTGTCTCCTGGCTAGAGGTATTCCACCAAAATATTATCTAACTACCAGACATTTCTATAAAACCTCCTTCTTTCTTGATGTCTTTACATTATGTGATGCTGATGTGTTAATATCAAATACCAGCTTGACTCTCACAGCCTGACCTGCGCTCGCTTCCCCTTCTATCTGACCTTTTACGGCGACAGTGTTAGTGATGTTGAATATCTTGATGACTCTCACCAGCTGTGGGTGGGCATGCCGGCGTGGTATGTGGCAGCCTGTCGTGCCAACGTGAAGAGCGGAGCCATCATGTCGGCTCTGTCAGACACAGAGATTCAGAGGGAGATCGGCATCAGCAACCCTCTGCATCGACTCAAACTCCGCTTGGCTATCCAGGAGATGGTCTCCCTCACCAGTCCCTCCGCACCGCTCACCTCCAGAACGGTAAACAACAACATACACATTCATGTAAATGTCCATACACAAGTAGTAGATAAATAGGAGTGCACACGCCTACACAGAAATTGTACCCAGGAATGTGAACATGAACACATTACCCTGCACAAAAATTAACTGCAATCAAAACCTCTTCCCTTTTTAGGCTTCACCTTCACCCCACGATCTTCACCTTCTTGTTTTTTTTTTTTTTGTTGTTGTTCTGTTTGGACCACAATAGAGGCTTGCTTTATACCTTCAACTGGGTTGACGTGTCCTTTTCTGCTGCCATAAATTGCATGGGGTTCTGTGGGAAAATGACACACAAATAGTGCCATTTATAGCTACAAGCTACCTGCCTGAAATTACACTCCCTCCCTTTGGCAGCGCTCAACACAATGTTTGTCTGTGTCTGTGTGTTTGTGTGTGCTGGGGGTTGGCATGTGTGAAAATACACTGGGTGTGCTCCTGTATGTATGTGTGTGTGTGTGTGTGTGGGTGCTCGGGTGTGTTCTTGTCCTCTGAGCAGTCCTCCGGAAATGTGTGGGTGACTCATGAAGAGATGGAGAACCTGGCTTCCTCCACTAAAGCGGTCAGTACCATCTGGGTGCTCCCCTCACCTTCCCCCACCAAACAACTCTCACACACTGACACTGCGCACACCGCGACACACATATGTCCACTCCCAGAGGACCCCCTCTAAATACCCACAACCTTACACACTAACACATTTTTTTTGTGCTTGTGCATGTAACCTGTGATCATGTGATCTGTACTGATGAATGATGAGTGTCTAAGTCTTTTTGTGGCAAATCATATGTAATTATAGTGGATATATCGTTAAAGGTTAACTGCAGAGTATAAACTCATAAAAAAGCTTTGTGTGTGTGTGTGTGTGTGTGTTCCTGAGTGTGTTTGGTTAGTCTGTCTCTAACCTTGTATATTGTCTCTATCACGCTGTCACTAAGGAGAATGAGGAGGGCAGCTGGGCACAGGTGAGGTTGCTGATCTGCAAACATCTGTTCACTCACACCCTGAAACTGAGCCCAAGCTCTTCACTGACACATACATTTGTGCATTTTAATAAGAGAAGGCTACCTACAGTATTCACCTTCAGTATTTTATTCTGTCACTCAGATCATCTTTAGTAACAGGGAGCTTTTCACCTAGAAATCGAGTAACTAGGACTGATTTGAGGTATCTGCAAAAAAATAAAACTCTTTACCTGAGCAGACATTAAAAATCTATATGGTTGGATACAAAAACAAAAAAATAAAAATCTGACTGCCACTGGGTTTTTAAGGCTGATATTGATAATATAAAATATCATAATAATATCTAACTAAGTAGTCAAATAGTAAGACTGTACTAAACATTTTATGAGTAAAAATACATTTTTGTGATTTGAGTGAACTGACCCTTTAAACAGGATAAATCATAATCTGTTATTCACTAACAATATATCCCATGAGTCTTACCCCTTTAAACAAATAAGTGGTAGTTGTTGAATGCTAACAAAATAATTGTTGTTTTAGCTTCATGTTTCATATAGATTCATATAGATTTAAGTGTCCCAGTGAGTCATAACAATGTGCTAACTTACACAATATCTAGACCATGGACCTGGAACAACTAAATGTAATGCAGTCACGATTAATGTTGGAAAAAGACAGATTTTACTTTTGGACCCACAGTGCAATAAGATCCAAACACTTGGATTTGCCTATAATATAATGCTGTGTCCTCCTCTCCTTTTAGACTCTGGCATATGGAGACATGAATCATGAGTGGATAGGGAACGAGTGGCTGCCCAGCCTGGGTCTGCCTCAGTACCGCTCCTACTTCATGGAGTGTCTGGTGGACGCACGCATGCTGGACCACCTGACTAAGAAGGACCTGAGGAGCCACCTCAAGATGGTGGACAGCTTCCACAGGTTTGCGTCTAGCGTGATTAGCTCAGCTGCTGTTTGATCAGCCTCCCATTTCATCTGCTCACTAGATACATTAGTAATGGAGATGAGAAGGCTAATGATGCATATGTGCTTGTGCTTTTCTATGTGTGGGAGATTGTTTCCTTATTTGTGTGTGTGTGTGTTTGTATATTTATGTATTTTTGCGTGTGTGTGTGTGTGTGTGTGTGTGTGTGTAACAGGGCTAGTCTGCAGTATGGGATTATGTGCTTGAAGAGACTCAATTATGACAGGAAAGACCTGGAGCGTCGGAGAGACGACAGCCAACATGACATGAAAGGTACACTTAAGACACACACACACACACACACACACACACACACACATATACATGTTCAAACACATCAGCAGTCTCATTAGTCCAGAGTACCACTTATTGGTTTTGCCTGATACTGTCAAACTGGCCTGAGCATGGAGACAGCTGCACCTTTGACTGTCAAAAAGCCAACTGAAGGAAGGCCTACAATCTTATGATCCAAAGCTCCACATACCAAGAGTGGTCCACACACACACACACACACACACACACATAGATCTAGCCAGCCCTCGCGCCCTTTTGACCTTGAGTTCTGTACATGAACTTGATTCAGCTGTCGTGTCAAATCAGAATTCTGCCCTGTTTACACACACACACACACACACACACACACACACACACACACACACACACCGCCTGTTCCAACTTGGAAAACTGGCTGACAGCTGTGCTTTACATGAACAAAGGGAGTGTGCCAGTGAGTTGACACTATGTGGACATGCACATTATCTCTTTATCTCTCCGTGTTTCAAGCTTTCTTACTCTAAATCAAGTTACTCCTGTTTGCTGGTAATTATGTATGCTCTATATAACACTATGCTACAGCACCGTGAATTTGAGCCACTATTCTTTGCTTTAGATGTGTTGGTGTGGACCAATGAACAGGTGATCCACTGGGTCCACTCCATTGGTCTGAGGGAGTATAGCGGCAACATGCTGGAGAGCGGCGTCCACGGAGCGCTCCTCTCGCTAGACGAGACCTTCGACTACAGCAGCCTCGCACTCATCCTGCAGATCCCTATGCAGAACACACAGGTGCTTATAGAGGAAAACTCATTGTTGATTCAGCACGCAATGAATGAGCTTTGCACCGATAATATGAATATATAATGTTTTATTTTGTTTTCGTCATAAAACTCCACACGTTCAACACATTTAATCCGGTACTATAAACTCATGGCAGGCAGTTTAGCCTTTCTGCATCCAGTCCATCTTCCAACAGTTACAGTTGTTGAGGTGTTTATGATATCGGGTGATTCACTTTTTGTTGGCACAGTGGTTTGTGTGCAGTCAGCTTTTCCCTCTACTCAGCTACATGGTGCCAAAATTTACCTCTGCTCAAGTTTTTATAACCCTGAATTTCCTTGAAAGAATTCCCTTTAGTGAGAATGACTTGCCTGAGGTTTCACATGAATTTTTAGCAGATCAACAGAACAATGTGTTCAAGATTACTCCTGTTTATCAGAGAAATCGATTTCAATTACACAAATATTCCAGGCGTTTTGATTGCCAACAGCTCCACTGTATCATCTGATCACAGAGGTTGTATTTGCTGTTTTTCAGGCACGGCAGGTCCTGGAGAGGGAGTTCAACAACCTGTTAGCCTTGGGGACCGACCGACGACTAGAGGAGGTGACGTCTCAAGCTGCTGCTTTGATCAAATACAATACTGTTGAAAAATGGTCCAGTTGTTTATCCTGACTTTTCTCCCCCGTCCCTGCAGAGTGGGGATGACAAGTCCTTTCGGCGCTCTCCATCGTGGAGGAAGAGGTTTCGGGCACGTGAGGGAGGAGTGGGGTTGGGGATGATGGCGGGCTCCATGGAAACGTTGCCTGCTGGCTTCCGCATGCCCTCCATGTCCATGCCGCCTTCAGTGAATTTGATGCCCAAGAAGCAGCTCCAGCCTGAAGGTGTGTCACAATACTAACCAAACTACTGCCATATTTCTGTGTGTATCTATGTGCGTACCATTCTCTCAGATTGTCCTGACTGACTAACTGCATGCTGTGTCCTCTCTGTCCCAAAATCCCTCTCTGCCACGCCCTGTCAAGCTCCTCCCCCGGCGCCCCCGAGACTCGACCCCTCAGCAGTGCGGACCTATTCATGCTAACTCCTCTCTGCTTACTAACAGGGGAGCTAATGCTAACAGGTAAGCTAACAAAACACCACCTAAAAACTGCTGAACATACAGGTTAGTTAACAAGCTCAGCTGTGTGGCATGAAGCAGGAATGTGGCACTAACTTGTACCAGGTTAAATTACTGATGTATCGGACAGAGTGAATGCCAATGTTGCATACATACTTACATGCTGCTGAAATGCTCACTAGAGTATAACAATAACATGGACATCATGGACGAAACTGTTCCACCAAAGATCGTTATATAATAATATTAAATGGTTGCTTTGGTGCATTAATTCCACTCGTAGTTAAAGGATAAATCTGGCTATTTTTCCCATTCTCAACAAATGTCACGTGCCGAGCCAAACCAACCAATGAATTGATCCTACTTACAAGTATTGTGTGTATCAGTGTCTTCAACTCTTTCCCCCTTTTTGACTTTCTCAATCTCTTTTCTGTTCTTCAGTGCATTCTCATTACCTATACGGACACATGCTTGCGGCCTTTTGAGAGTGATATGCCAAATCTGGAGAGGGAGACCTGGGTGCCTGAGTGGGGGTAGGCTTCACCACCGGCCCCTTTGTCGCCCAGCCTCACCTCCCATCTTTCACCTCTCACCTCTCCTTCGGACATGTGCAATACAGAGGCCTAACTCTGACCTTTGAACTCCAAGAGTGCTCATTGGCTGCGCTCGCTGCTGTAAAGGAGACTCGTCCTGGTCTCTCCCAGTTTACCCTAGTGCTCCCAGTAGCCTTGTTGTTGTGGTGTTGTGCTCCTGCTCCCCGGTCTCAGCTGTGGGTTCTTGTCCTGGTTCTAATAGTCTCAACATGGCCAAGTCCAAACCAATCTTCGTCTGTTCTAACATGCTTGGAAACACAAGAGTTGGTTAGGTTGTTAAAAAAAAATAAAAATAAAATAAAAAAAATGAAAGAAAAGAAAAGAATTTAAAGGGATGAAGACTCGATTTGGACTTGGGAATGATGAATACTTGTATAAATGGCAGATCCCACTGCACTTTGCCCCTCTACCGGTTATGCAAGGTATTACTCATTTATCGTCTCTGTACATAAAATGGATGACTTATGTTTTTTATAGAAATATTATATATATATATATATATATTGGAAATATATATGGAGAATAATCTAATATCATTGCTGTATGAAACCCAATGCCCTGTATTCGATAGTGACTGTTCTCTCTCTCTCTCTGTCTTTCTCTTCCTTTCTCTTTCTCTGTGTCGGACCTTTTGTGCGTCTTTTGCCGTATGCTGTAAGTGTGTGAATCGTTAGTGGGAGGCTCTCACTAAGGCGGGGGTATGTTTCTACAAGGACTCTTCACAGGTTCACGGGTCCAATTTCAGACTTCTCTCTTTGCCTCTTCTGCTGTACTTTCCTTTTCTCTCCTCCTCCTCCTCCTCCTCCTCTTCTTTTTGACACTATGTAGCTGTTACCTCTCCTCTCTCCGCCTCTCTCGCCTTCTGTATGACACTATGTAGCCTAGAGTAAAGAGAATCCTTTAATATGAAGAGTGTGTGTTTGTGTGTGTGTGTGTGAGGGTGAGTAAATGATATTCTGCTCGAGACTTGTAGAGGATTTGCGTGCAAAAGGCCGACCCCAGCCGTGTGACCATGACTTTTCTATGTGGATGGGTAATGTGAACACTGTAGCTACTCTCTGTCGATTCCTGATTTTCTCTCAAAATCAAACTGTAAACTGCTGCTCAACATCAGCCAATGACATCCGCATAAAACTGCTCCAAATGATGGACTTCGTCTAATCCTGACATGTCACCTCTCCTTTTAGTTGCCATGGAGACGTGTCAGGGAGCAGTCAGTACTCTTGGCTGGCCAACTCCTCATCCAATGAGAACACAGCGTATGAACCAGTGAAGTGCTGGATGAGTGTACAATCTTTTTTTTTTATTTTACAGTTTTTCCAAGGTGTCTAAAAGGTGTAATGTGCTATGTGGCAGCTATGAGTACTGTGTCTTTATTCCAGGTGTGAAACAATGCTGACAAATCAAGATTTTATTATTTGGCTATTTAAAAAAAAGTGTACTGTATTTATGACACTATATAGACATAAGTAAAGCTGTTTTTTAAAGATTTTGGGTGTCATGTTCTCTTCATCTTTTGAGTCTCATTTTTTAGTTGAAGGCAACAACAGACAATGTATTGAAAATGGTCTTTATTGCAAGGATTGGACAGAAAATATCACTTTTTTGGAACATCTACAAATACACAACAATCTTAGTTATAAAAGTCAAAAATAAGTTAGCAAAAAATAAAAAATAAAATGGCAAAACCACTCTGTAGAAAAAGGGAACGTATTTACATCACTAGCATTTATAACCAGTTTAAATTAAGCAGATCTTGGTCAAAACTGCCATGGTACATATTGGCCCCACAAATAAACTCACGGTTTTTTTTAAGCATTAAAAACACACACAAAAAAAAAGAATGAAAGATCAGGGAAAGGTTTCGAAAAAGAGGAAAACTTAAATTAAGTAAGGAGAAAAACAGGCTTTGTCATTCCTCTGTGGCTCTATTAGACTGGACTTGATCCAAGCAGAGAACCACACTAGTAACTGGGTTTTGGGTTCATGCAGCAAAGTCCTTGAATCTCTAGTTTAGACAAAGCTCCTGTGGCTCTGGCTGACAGGTCTGGACCGCGGGATAAGGCAGGGAATAAAGGGAATAAGGCCTCATTGTAAAAAGAAGGAATTCTGTTTGAGCCTTTGATCATTAAAGCTACAATAAATCATAAATTTGAAATTTAGCATGAGACAAAACACTGATTATTCAAGCTGAGAAAAATAAATTAAATTTGATTTTGAGATTAGTTATCAGTCTGCTTTTCCAATTGTCATTTTGCTTTGTGTTTGTGGCACTCGTGTGTACCTATGGGTGCACTGTGTGGAGGATCTATTTGGGAATGTCCACAGGAAAGGCCACAGCTCCGTCCGCTGCAGTAATGCTTTCCACGATGGAGGTCAGGGCACGCATGTTGCCTTGCTCCGGAGAGTCAGCAGCACTCAGGAGATCTGTAGACGGAGCCAGTCACATATTCAGTATCTGAGTGAAGCCACGCTGAGCTGATGGTGCTGTCTAATGAGACTGTACTCACCCTCGCTGCTGTAGCTCTGCGTGCACTGCTCGGGAGTGCTGCTCCACTCTGGGCTGCTGCAGCAGGTGCTGCCTGAACTGGGCTCGCTTGACGAAGACACCTGTTACCATGGAGACACACACACAGAAGTTGCTGTCAGTCAGTGGGTGTTATGACATGACACACACGCCCCACCCCACACAGAGACACAGCAGTGTAACACTACACACACAGGACCAATGAATCCCCTCAGAGGCAAATGTACATGATGAACAGTCTCCCAGTAAGAGAAAAATACAAATAGAAATCATATTGATATAAGAGATCTTGTAACATAAAGACCATTTGACAGTAACTTCTGGTTAGAGTTTGGTAACTGAATAAGTCTGTTTTTACTATATTTTGGCACCTGGCTTATCAGTGAACTGAAACCTGTATTATACTTTGAAAAACCTCTTATAAGAATTGCAAGACACTGACAGAAAATGAACATTCAATCTGTGACTGGATGACACGTCATTGTATCACCTCAGTTGAAACACCAAAAACCACAGTAATCAATTCCAAAGCAGGTTTTAAAAAACATTTTAAAAAAAACATTTGTACTTAAACTATATTTCTCATTCATTCACCATTTTTAGCCTTTTTTTCGACTATTGTCCCTCTTTTCAGTGTTCAATATGTGACCTTCTGCTTCTCCTCATCCCTCCTCTGTCCTACTCACTCTGGGCTGGCCCGGGCCGGGTCGGTAGTGCATTCCCTGCTGCCCCGTCTCAGTGTCCTGCTGGTTGAGGGAGGACACCAGGGCCTGCAGCCTTTCGATATACTGGATGGCGCTCCGCAAGATCTCCACCTTGGGCAGCCTCTGGTTGGGGTTCATCAAGGTGCTCCTCTTCAGAGCATCAAAAGCTTCGTTCACCTTTTTCAGGCGTCTCTTCTCCCTCAGTGTGGCCGCTCTCCGACGGTCCATGGTCACTGTCTTCCGTTTGCACAACTTGCAGGCCCAAGGCAGGCACTGACCCGGGCAGTGGGGCTCAGAGTGAGGTGACAGGCTAGACGGAGAGGCTTTGTCCTCTGTTCCCGTCACCCCAACTCCAACACCTCCAGACAGAGTCCCGCACAGCCCCATCATGGAGTTCCTGTCCTGGTAGCCACCTTGGTCGTACCCAGGCAGGCGAGAGGGGAAGTAGCTGTCCCCTCCTTCATAGAAGCGCTGGTCAGGGAAGAAGTAAGGGTTGGTCTCAAAAAGCTCCATGCTTGGACAACGCTGTGGTCTTAATGTGAGGGGACAAAGATCCCTGCTTCCCCTGGAACTGCTCTACTGTATGTGCTCTTCGGTCCTGCGTCTGGAGCGTGTGTGTCGGAGTGTACGTGTGTGTGTCTGTCTTCTTCCCCAGCCTGAGTTTGTGATGAGTGGAAGACGTGTGGAGAACAACTGGTGTGGAGCAACTGTAGGCTGGCATTTAAACCCCTCTGCCTGCTGCAGGATCACAGGGTTAAATTTAGCACGAGCCCCCAGAAACCTGACACGACGTTTAGCTGTTGGTGCACATCTACACTTTACATCTCTGTTGGGCCCTGCTCTCGAGGGCTTTAAGGCCCGATTGTGTGTGTGTGTGTGTGTGTGTGTGGGTTTATGTATGTGTGCCCTTGTGTGTGTCTTAAGAGGCCAGGATATGATCAGGTTGCCGTGGAAATGGGAGAGATAACCTCGGATCAAAGATGCCCATCTTAATGAGCTAATCCCAGGCTCGCGTCTCTCCCTCTATGACACCATACATGAAGTCCCCCACGATGGGGGCGGAGGAGGGGGTTTGGGCAGTAGGGACAATCTGGAGACAGCTGTCACTTCTACTGGGAGCCAATGATATGCAATGACAAGAAGTTGTTTGACTCCTAGTTCTTTATGGGAGGCGAATGAGACCTGACATTGTTGTTTACTCTAAATTAGGTCACAAATAAATACTTAAACGACATAAAAGCTCATGCCGTTGTTCCTGGGTCTTGGTTTTTTTATGTAACCACATTCATATCTGCTGACTTTCTTTCTAAATGATTACACAGTATGATGCAAGTGACCTTCTGAGCTAAACTGGACTCAGTATCAGACAGGCCTGTGCAGGAATGGACAGCACCGAGTTGGCACTGGCTCCCGTTGCTCTCAGAAACCGAGGGACAGTAATGAGACGACCTCGCACCGGGAATGGCCTTCGTTGTCCTGACCGCTTCCTGCCAGTCGTAGTGTTAGCGTGGCCACCGAGTGTAAATCCTTCCAGGACATGTCTCACCTCATAGCTCACCGGCTAATTCAGACTGGCTTTCATTAGCACGGACGAACAGCCAAAACACACACTTCTGTCAGCAGAGAAGTGGCATGAAATGACAGGCATAGCGTGAGATGTGTTACATCCCCTTGTATCTCATGTCACTTCCATAGGTTTATTACAGTAATATGCATATCTGGCAGCAAGTGTTTGATGGCGACACTTATCACATGTTGTCTTCTCTGTTTCTCTCAATGTCTCTACTTACTACTTATTTTTTTTTATAAAATAGATCAAATGCAATAACTTTAATGATTACATTCAGATGAGCCAGTTTCAGGGTGCATAATGGCTCACAGAGATGGTTTACCGTCACACCTCAGTGGAACAGAGGAGTCGTTAGTGTTACTCATTACACCCTCGCTTTTCCTGTTTTGACATAGGTCTTTTTAGAAATGCATCGCGTCAATGGTCAGGTTTTGCTCGCTGTAATCACTCATCTTGCTAATACTGGCAATTCAAAGATCCCCCTCAAAATCCACAAGCGTTTTTTTTTTTGTTTAAAACTTTATTTAAAGTTTGTTAGTCGAATCAAGTTATTTTCTTTTTAGAACAAAATCCCCAGCCATGCAATGCAGCAATGATTGACCATTTAATCATACATACAGTAGGTTGAAAAAACACAGGCAGTTAAATGAGTTACAGTAAACATGATGGTCATTTCCAATAAAAAGTTACATTTTCGGTTCACTTATATCCATTCTTTCACTTCATATTTCTTAATTTTAAACTAAAGTTATTGCTTGTGTAAATCTTTAGATGGTCTGCTGTGACTGAAATGATCTCACTCAGAGTTGTATGAAATGAGGGGAGCTCTGGGAGTGGGTGCCAACTAGAGGTCTAGTCCTGAGCTCAGATCCTGGTTTTGGGGTTGAGCCAGTGCAGAGTCGCAGCTTGGCGCATGGCTGCGGTAGACTGTCAGGTTAGTCTGTGATGGATAGTCACTGATGGTGGAACGAGTACAAAGACGGCTGTGTTGGGCCCGGGGGTACAGCGGGGAGGGAGCCTGCAGTGTGTCAGAGTCACTCATAACCCTCTGTCATCTTAACCCATTGTCAGCAGAACTAGAGAACTGTGCGCACGTGTGTGTGTGTGTGTGTGTGTGTGTGTGTGTGTGTGTGTGTAGTGATGGTTGTAGTATCAGGCACACTTGTGTTTTCCTTGAGGAATAAGTCCCCTCTCAGCATTTTGAAGTGAACACTTGACATGCAGTGAACCTAGTGTGTTTACTCACTGTTTGCAGATATCTGTATCTTCCATCCTCAGTTCAGTCAGTGTAGATCAAACCTGATCACCCACATATAAGAGATAACACAAAATAAAAAAAATGAATATCCATAATCATTATATTAGATTGTTAAGCTATCTGTGTGATGTTTAAAAAAAGTAGAATCCAAATTATTTACACATTTTTTACCCAAAATACATAGATGTATGTGTGTGTGTAGGTCCTTGTGTGTGCATGTTTATGTATGTGTGCTTGCATGTGTGTGTGTGTGTGTGTATGTGTGGACCAGGGATTGCCCTGTCACTGGAAACACTGTTCCACTTCTCCTCAGTGACAAGCAGCAGCACATTGCGGGACAGCTGAGCTGGAGGGAGGAGGGGGAAACAAAGGAGGGGGTCAGTCCTCCTCACCTCAGGTTAGCCTCAAGATCATCACTGACCTAGAGAGCTGTCATCTGAGCGCAGACGGGCAATCTCAGATATGTAAGAGGAGAATAACACAACAACAGTGAAGGTGTGTTGATTAAAAGTAGATACATTAAATTAAACTAAATTCGGTACTGTAATCTTTTAATGGTAGAATATGTTTCCCGGAAACACATATGTGATTTATTGTATGTATTTTATGTTTTATATAATTATTCTAATTAACACATAGGTAAAATAGAGAAATTGATCTGAGGCAGCTATTTGAGTTTCGTTTAGACAAATTTACATTTTTGTGTGGAAATAGTTGGAACACCAATTTGAACAATGTCTCCATTTGACTTGTGATTACTACTAAGTTACATAAGTCCTTTCCAGGTTTCTGCCAGAGAATTTACAATTACATATCTATAACTATGAGACCTACAATAAAGATAAATAGTCTTTATTGATCCAATAAATTTGTTTTTCGCATGTTCATGCCTCACAAAAAGAAAAAAATGTGGAAATACATACTGTACACGTACTCATTCATGACCCTTTTTGGTACCTTTTTTTTTTTTTGGTTGTTTTTTGTGTTGTTTGTTTGTTATTTTACATATTTTGCTTGAAAACCCTTAATTCCAGTTCCTTTACTAAAACAGGGATTTAATGAAGTTTGAGTGGTGCTACCCTTCACTACCTCTTTACATACATGGTTTATGTGGTTATGGTTGGAGCAGCATTAATGTGGAGTACAGATTTTAGACAATGTAAAAGGGAAAGGAAAGAAAAATGTGTCCTGTTTCTGTATTAGTCCTGGCATGCAGCTCTCTGTTTGAACTCTGGACTCAATGCAACAACATTATAGAATAGTTAAGTGTCCTTTTGGGAGAGGACATGGTCACCATAGTGACGGCAACACATGCCCGAGTCAGTTGCCTCAGATGCCGCTTCTCTACCGTCGCCATGATAACTGCATGTCCATTCATGAACCCTTTGACAGCAGTTCTTCATATCAGATCACAAGGATTTTATTTTTTATTAATGGTGAAAGATGACAAAGCCTCCCAGTTGATCCAACAGAACACAGTGAAAGCAGATCAATCACCTTAATACTCTGAAGGAAATGAATGGGATCCGTCAGAGCTGATTACTACACTCCTGTGCTCCTCTGCTTCTGTTGAGTAATGAACCTTACATAAGCTGCAGTGCTGTACTATTTGACTGATGCCTAAAGGTGATGTGACACTACTACGGCCTGCCTAATCATCGGGGAGAATACTCCCATTCATTCCTTTTCAGAATGAAGTGACCCACCTGTGTTTGCACAGGGCTCTGGAGGCCTGGAGAAAGCTTTCTAAGTCAGGGGAGGGGGGGAACAGTAGTCCTGTAGCCCAGCCATGCTGCTGCTCACTGGGGCTTTTATCACAGAGTAATCCCCTACAACAAACAGAATGGGCGGCATGTGCATACGCAGCTGTCGCAGTCTTAGTGCAAGTGGTGTCATGTTAAATCACAGGAATGGACTGAGCCTCTGAGCCATCCACTGCCCTTCCCTCTGCTGGCATCCCAGTCACTGCGAGCCTCCAAGCACACATAGACAAACACACATACAAACTCATACATACCTACGTACATAACCCACTTCCCACTAACATACTTTGCAGCACATGGTCGCCCTAAAGTTATTCACTGTTAATAACCTGTGTCCCAGTGCTCCAAACAAACCAGACATATATTCAAATAATGTCACAGTATTATGACACAGCACTCAGTGCAGGCCAGAAAAACAAAGCATCCATTTCTTTGAGACTGCCAGTTTCACATCAGTTAATCAGAGAGGTAGCTGACAAGGTAAAGCTTGACCCTCATAAAGATCTGTCCAGTTTAATTTGATGGCAATTTACACCTGGATGTTGCCCAAGTGTAAACCACCATTAACATAGCTACTCTAGGAGATATGGCTGAATCCCGTCTGAGGCCAGTAATGTGTAAACGCCTGCACTAGTGATGTTGTGAGATTTGAGCAGATAAATACATAGATATTAGTCCGACTCTCAGTCACTGCAGGTTTTCAGCATCGTCTTCCATATCTGGTTCTGTTTTGTTTTGTCCTTGTTCCTCTCATTTCACCCTAAAGGGTAGTTTCAGTTTTTCAAGTCCTTTTTTAAAACACTAGTCAGGTGCCCACATTGAAACATGTTTTTCTTGATGTAATCATTCCTCCTGTTCCTGTTAAGAGATGTGATAAAAAGACAGGGGCTAAAATCCATACATCTCCTGTACAAAAAATTTTTGGGTGCCTGATTATTGTTTAAAGACAGGCTTGACAAATCATGAGCCAATCCTTTAATGTGTCTCTATGTCTTTCTCTTGTTTTTTTCTGGCTCCACTGACCTTCTCCCATGTCACCAGTGGGACAAATTTAGCGGCCTGGTTTCTGGAGCGACCAAATAGTCGGACACAACAGAGGGAATGTGTGTGTGTGTGTGTGTGTATGGAGGTGAGAAAAGAAAGGTCCTGACCACAAAGATAAAGTTACAGATACCCAGACAAACAACCAGAAGAAAGTACAAGAGGGTAAACAGGCTGAGGCTCGCCATCCTGGAGATATGCAGATGAAGGTCACCAGAAAGTGACGCAGAAAAAAAGATGTATAACTCACACTGAATTTTGGATAGGAATATTAAACTTGATTCATTTTTAAGGACTGAAGTTGGGTAATATCTGTTTAAAGACAGTGAGAGCAATAAAATGATAAAAACGGACAAAGGAATTGGAGCAATGTTCAACTCTGAGCTTCCATCCTAACTATTTTCCCTCTAGTAAGTATTGCATACGCCATAGGGGATAAAGGGAGTATGTGTGAAGTTATTCTGGGATGTTGGGATGGAGATAGTGTCGCCATGGAAACATGCAGATCCCCTACCACTCCCTGGGCTGTGCCATTCTGGAGCTGCCAAGCTCTGGGTGCCATGTCACTCCCCGTATCTACGCTCAGTGACGTGCCAGACGCCTCGGACAAAGCAGTATGCCATTCTTGATTTAGATGCAGAATGAGGGGAAATATTTTGGTATGACTGTTATGAGCATTAAATACTGTAATGTATGCAAATCACAGGGAGGACAGAAAACACCCCGGCTCCATCTCCTCTCTGCTTCTTCTATCTGGAATCATAGTCTTTATAAAAGTGCTTGTTAAAAGAGCTTTGTAAATAATTTTAAAAAAAAATTTCTATTAAAGTCCTGATGGAGGGGAGATTCACAGGGGACTTTCCACACAGGGAATATCCCCTAACAAGTTATCATCAGCATCTCAAAAGATCCCCTGGAGTAAAACAGTCACAATAGTTGCATAAGTTAAAAGAGCAATAGTTTTACAGCTACATATATAGTGGAGGGGTAGAAGTCTACCCCACTTGTTGACAACAGGACAAAAATAAGGCGGACACAAGTAAGCATAACAGTGAGTAAGCAGAGGGACACAGGTGCTGGACTCCAGTCAAGAAGGAGAGGACATGTGACAGCTGGCCTGTCATACAATGACTTATTCTTTGGACACACACACGCACATAGACACGCACACACCTCCTTGCCAGTGGGTACTGTACATCAACCATCCCTCTCTTAATCAAGTGAACTGAATTAAATAAACATCAAACTCTTTAGTGCTTTACAAAACAGCTTATTTTATTCCACAAGTAGAAAAAAAAAACAACTATTTAGCTGTACCGTGCCTGAGCACATCATAGTTTAGTCAGTGATTAATTTATCCTGCTATTCTGAACACTGGTATAACATGTTCTATATGCCACCGTGTTATGAGGTCTGTGTATGAAGCGAGTCTGTTTCTCTGGGTCTACAAATGATACATACATTATTACATTAATCGCTTAAAGCTCTTTATTTATATATAGCTAATATAGCTCTCACACCAGCTCAGTGCTGGTTCTAGTCACAAGAAGGCATGCTCTATATACTGTACACATTACATGTTATCACTGGTACTGTGTATAGTCTCTGTGGACACCTGATACAATATTGAGACTTCTCCCCACCTGCTGGCAGAAAGATTAAGCACAAGTAAATAGCAGATAAACGAATTATGATGTTGCCTCTAAGCAAAGCAAAGCCAAGAATTAAATGCCTGTCACTGAACATCTTACTTCTGAGAACTGTACAGCATATGGAATTTGCAGACATCTCACACTTAGAGGAAATATTAGCACTGTGGTCCAGTAATACAATCTTCAAATAATACACAACAATCTAAATAAAATCTATAATGTACAAATTAAAGTTCAAAATCATTTCATGGCAGTGAAACGCTTAAATCAAAACACCCATCTCCCACCAAGTACTATGAAGAGTTTTTCCACTAACAGTACATTTGGTAACTGTTTCCTTAAATACTTTCTGTATATCTTTTAGAAAATAGTTTTAGTTGCAAATTACATATCAGAACTGTTTAATGTAACAAGTGCAGTCTTTAGATGCTTATAACAACGTATTAAGAGGTGGCTGAACAATTAAAACAATCATAAATAAATTAAATACAAGATATACAGAAACGTTCATATATCATCAAGTCAAGAAGGTAGATATCATACCCTTCATGAAATTAAACATTAAAACAATCATAATGCATACCTTGCTGCAGGCAGAACTGTCATCAAACGTGTTGCATCAGGACATTTGTAAATATTGAACACACATTAACACCAAAATACTACTGAGAGAAAAACCCAGCAAATACTTGAGCTGTGCATTCTCAAGCAAATTAAAGTCAATTCCACATTTGAAAATACTTTGAGAGACAATTTAAGCTACTACATTTGTATTTCACAGTACTTTCACTTCAGCTGAGAGCGCACGTTTTAAACAAAAGCTTGGGAGGATACCTTCATGAAGTAATTATCGTTTTAAGACATATTCTTCCTTCAATCTTGTCTTCATAACTCAAATCTCAGAGCCACCTAAGAGGATACATAAAGAGCATAAAAATAAATACATTTTTAAAAAGCCATGAAAATACTTTTTTTTTTACTAATTTACTAATTTTAGTTGCATACCTGAACCGATTTGTCTGTTAATGTCCAGGTGCTGTTTGAAGTGAATCTGATGAAAAAGAAAAAAAAAAAAACTAACAGAAATAAGCTAAGCAATAGTAGTTATTGGATGGCACCATTCAACAAATGCAATGAAAACAAAGCCTGAAAAAACAAGGCTTCATGAAATAAGATAATTACACAATGGGCTCACACAAACTCTGCAATCATATGTGATCATAAATAAATAAATACTTCTGCTTTTCTTTCATATTTTTTTTTACATCCCTTATTTATATGTGGCACTAAAACATCTGGTATAATTAACTGTCATGTCCATGTTTCATATCTAACAATACTTCAGAGGCAGTGTGAAGCAAAATAAACCATGCAACCAAGATCAAGCTCAACCAAGTGCTATACTTTGTGTATATCTGTGGAAGTCTTCAGTGTGTGTAAGGTGCACATGTTGTGTGTCTACGAGCAGAGATTGTGTACCAGAGTGCATGCAGCTATATGGTCTAATGCGTTTGAAAATGTGCGTTCTATTTTCTTATTGATTGGGCCCTGGTGCCTGACTGCTTTTTAGAGAATGAATATCTTTATAACTTTTTGAATTATCTTTCCACATCCTGGACAAGGAGCCTGGAACTTATGTAGCCTCCTTGCACATGGGAAGCAGGTTAGTAGGTGGGCCGTACGTCCATGTATTATATTTCCATTACGTGGTCGCACTCGACACAGCTTGCAAGGCTCCAACAATGCCTCAGGCCTAACTTCAACCTCCATTCCCAGATTTTCCTGACTCTCCCCTCCTGAGAGCGGATCATCCTTGTGCATGTGGGAGTGATGAGGCCCTTTGCCTTTGCCCATAACCATGGTGGGAAGTGGTCGGTCAGCCGTGGAGTGAGAAGGCAGGATGACGGGGTCGGACACTGTCCTGCTGCAGTCTGGGACATCAATGCCTGTGTCACTGTCATCTTCCTCATCATGGGTGGTGAGAGAGCTGCACGCTGGTATGTCAGGGACAGAGAGGGAATGGGCGAGTCGGGGGACATCTTTGTACCAGTTCTTCCGTAGAGCCCAGCAGCGGACACAGTACCTCTGGAGAGGAGTATTATACTTCCTGCACTCTGTGCACTGCCATGCATCCTGCGGGAAAAGGTGCATACGTCCACATTTTGTAAGTTTTAGTCTACCACAACCTAACACTGAAAAATACAAAGGAAAAAAGAATCGGATGATGCAGACCTGTGTGGAGATCTCTGTATCTGTGTCATCACTCAGACACTGCGAGTCTTCATCTGGTTCCTCCTGCATCTGGATAGATAAACAGACATCTGATGAGTGGATCTCCCTCGTCAGTAACTATTTTGATAATTGTTTGATTACTTACTTCACGATCTGCCTTCTCATCCTTTCCTCCCCCATCATCATCCTCTGGTGGAGCCTCACCTTCCCCTCCACTCCCTTCCTCCAGCGCAGCCTCTTTCATTTCAACGCTCACTTGTTCGCTCTCGCCCTCGGTCAGGAACCAAAGGTCATCTGTGGTGTCAGACACGATGGCCGTGTCCTCCTCCTGTGCAGGAGACAGCTAACACATCAGTCAGACCACCACTGTTACTCTCCAATTAATGCCATTTTTCAACAAGAAATTATGTGTCTGTTATCTAAGTGTAAAATGTACCTTGACCTGGGATTTGCTTGAGCTGAAAATTATAACGCTTTAAGCTGATGAACTTTTTAACAACACATGAGGTTTCTTACTTGGTTAGTGTGGATGTCAGTGGAGCCATTGCTCCTACGGCTGTAGTTACTACGAAGGTTACCCAGAAACCACCATGGCAGGCCAGAGAGGTCCCACTCATCAAGAGTGACATCCAGCTTGGGCCGTTTGCAGGCTGACCGTGGCAGGCCTTCAAGAGAGTCTGAATAGGTTTTGAGTAGTTAAATTCAGCATTCAGACAGATGTGTTCCTGAGCATACTGCTAAACACATTAACTGTTTGCTTACCATCGTCTGGCTCCCGAGGTCGTCTCTGGGAAGGGGTCTGCAGGAGAGGCCCATCACTACCAGCCTCCAGCCCTGCTTTGACCACACCTCCACATATCTACAGAGGGAGGAAATGTGAAGGAAAAATAAATTAGAATACAGAGCTGTGACTGGGTACTTGGAGGACTCGCAGCTCTTTTTCAAGGTGGCCTCTGGGTATTAGGTGGTGGTTCGGGGAATAAGGGACTGGGCAATTAGGGTATGGGCCAGTGGGGAAGGGAGTCAAAAAGTGTATGAGATAACTGTCGCACTGAAACTGTGTGGGTAACGAACAGAAAGAGAAAGTAAAAAAAAAAAAAAAAAAAGCCAGTGTACTCGTTAACACCAAAATAAACAAGAGAAGAGTAAAGTTCTATGTAATATGTGCAAACTAACTAAAATAAGTATTTACTCTAAAATAGATTCAATGTTTAAATATGCAGAGCAAGAGAAAACATCAATAATAGTCTGTATAGTCTATAGCTTTCCCTCATATGAGAAGGTAAACAGACGGAAGCAGAAAGGCATTATTAAGAGGACATCTAATGTCCTACGAACTATGAATGACAAAATGTATGTTTGGGAAAAAAATATTCCTTGTATGATTAGATCTGAAATGTGATAGCACCCTGCAGTAGATTTAGCACATGCAGCAATTAGAATATACAGTAACTTTTTGTTGATTAATTCTGTAGATTCACAAAGTGGATTTTGGAGGGAAGCGGAAAGAAGGGTGTAGGAAAACGGGGATGGGTGAAGAGGTTCAGGGTTATCGTTAGGCCTGAAACTGATCAGGAGCTGCGACCCTCCAGTTCGGAGCAGAGAAGAGAACTCTGAGACAGAGACAGTGACTCTGCCCCCCATCCACTGGGTGGAGCTGGTGGATCACAAAATAGTGCTGAAACTCCCACCAGACCAGACCAAGGATGGGGTTGTACAGAGACGGTGCCACTCTGTACAGATGCACACCAACGAAGACAGCAAACCATACCCCCCTCTGCCCCAGTACACACAAGCTGACAGCAGTTCATTTCAATCCTGAACTGATGTCAAATCAAGGACTACTGATCTCAATCCAGCACTGTTGTTACAATTTACAACAAAAGTTTAGCACTTTTGCATCCTGTCCCTTTGCATTTGCCAATGTTGTGTGTAGAGAGGTGAGAAAGGTTGGGGGCCTCTGTTTCTTCTGAGCACCATGCTTCGGTTTTACCTGACCACGATCCTCCACTCCGCCCTCAACACATTCACGGCCCACAGAAAGATTCTCTGCAGCGTCTGCATTTCAGATAAAACACAGTAACAGAAAAAGGACACCCCCACCCTTTAATAAAAGCATAACATACTCTCTCACTAAGGCCTTCTTTTGTGGATTAGTAGGGTCAAGATGGAAAAATTGTGTTCTTCTGATGCCCGAATCCCCAAAAGATTTAAAAATGTCACAAGCACTCACCATGTACACAACAAAAAAGGTGATTTTAGAGAATCAGAGGGATCTTCACTTCAAAACATACCATGGTAAATGAATTTGAATTCATCAAACTCAAATGGGAAGAGGAAAAAGACACGATTGAATATCAAGTTATCAAAAACGTAAAAAATGTACTAACTATAAAAAGCATATTCATATATTTCTTGTTCTCTGGTGATATTCCCCAACATTATTTCACAGACAGAATGTATAATGCATATCAGATATTAAATGAACGCGTCACTTACCAGCACAACCAAGAACAACCAAGTACTTCTGGAGCATGTCATACACCGGTCTGCAAAATGAAAAGAAAAAGTGGACTTCCTTATTTTAGTCTTATACAAGTTGAGATATATGTTCCAGCATTATTGGATATTGAACAGAAGATCCATTTTAGGAACTGGCGGGTACCTCGGGTCTTTGACAGAGAAGCTCTCAACTTCCAGCAGCTCTCCCAAAGGGTCATCCTGGCAATGGACTATGTGCTGCCTCTGTTTGTCATACAGTTGCTTCCCCATGATGTATTGACCCAGGTAGTGCATCACCTACAGAAAACATTGGATATTAGATGCAACCAATAATCAGGTACAGTTTTACCTATAGGGACCCAGTTAAAAGCCTACTGATCACTGAATAGCCACTTCTTATGAGCCAACAAAACAGGCTGACATAAGCATCATCTACATTTCACCTCTTTGAGCGTGAAGACTTCTTCCTGGGCTCCGGCAACACGCAGGATCTGCAAGAGTGGGGCTTTGGGTTGCACCTGAAACAGTAAAACAAAACACAAACCAACTGCTTAGCATCAAAAACCAATTATGTGTGTGGATAACTGTAGATGCAGTCATAGTTAGTGCGTACCTGATTTCCCTCTCCAGGTAATGCCCTGCATGATGAGCTTGATGCAGGAGGCTGGGCTGATAAGGAGCTCATAGTAAACGAACAAATTCTGAAATTAAAATGTATAACACGTAAGATACACTAGCCTTCAAATATATACATATAATAACGCTCGTGTGTACGTAACACTAACGCCCATGAGGCTAACGCAAACCCAACAATGTCATCTTGTTGTTAGCCTGAATTATCTAAAAAAAAAAATAAAAAAATTGTAACGTCAATGGCAACGCGAACGATGCCCAAAATCAGTTAGAAACGTCAAATGTCGCAGTTCATTTAAAGATTAAGTAACATTAGTTACGCCACTCCACCATTACTTTTTCTTTTTGTTTTAAAAAAAACAAGGCCAACGTTCCCGGTCGCCCTAGTTAACGTTAAATAAACAGTTTGTACAAATAACGTACAACTGAAACCATCATTAGCTGGTTAGCATGTAAATTGGGTACATCTGGGTAACTTGGGCAGGTGGCAAACCTGGCTAACGTTAATAGCAAACGTGTTAGCAAACCTAACGTCAGAGCTAAGTGTTAGCTTGCTGGCTAACTGTTGAACAAAACGTCCGTTGAGAAAGGACTCACCGTGATGAGTTGACATTACTTCAAAGCCGTTGCATTGTTCCGCGCGCACAGTTGCCTAAACTCCCAGTCGACATCTTTTAAATACAAAATATAGATAATAAATGGTATGTTTTCAACCCTAGCTAACTAGCAGGTAATACGGTTTGCTGAACCAAAGACGGTTCAGAAACTACAGATTCAAAACGACGATGTTCCGGTCGGATGCAGAGATACATCAGGCGAGAGAGTGTAGCGCCCCCTACTGTCTGAGAAGCAGCGCGGATCGCCACAAAAATACACAGTTATAAACAAACAAACACAAGGAAATAAACTCCTAGACAGCTGGATTTTACTGAACGCTGAATTCTTTTGAGCAGATCAGTTTTTTTAACGTAATAAACTCCCAAACTTGTTCTTCCACATCTTCCTGATTTCCTTCTATAATGTATTTTTTGACAAACTACATGCGCCACTGATTTGTGACACTGCCCACACAATCCTGAGGGATGATTGCAGTGTTTTATTTAGTCTGATGTTTCTTACCCCATATTTGGCCTCACTTTGCCAGCTTTTCACTGTACTGCATAAATGTGTCGCCCATGTTTTTACTGCTACAACTCTTTACTGATGTTTTTTTTTATTATTTCCTTTGCTTCTGATTTACTGTGAAAATGTCCATGATCTCCTATTGTAACAGCTCATAGGCCGCCAGTGTTTAAATATCCTTATTTGGCAATAATGCTGTTATAAATGTTGGGAATCCATTAATAAATGCTGAATAAATTAATAAATAGATCTCAATAACATTATTGAGTGAGTTAGTAATATAAATAAGTATCTTTAGTAAGCTGATTGTTTCATAATTGGTTGATTATTACATTGGTGTAGTTCCTTTCAGATCACTGTTTTATTTCCATTGGTCTTACTATAATGAAGTATTTCAATAGTAAAGTCAAATGAAATACTTTTCAACCATTATGCAATGTACCTATACCTTATGTATTTTATGGCAGGATTTTAAAATAAAAATGATTCAATTTCTAGGAATTGTACATTAACGAACTTTTGTAAAAAAAAAAAAAAAAAAAAAAAAAAAAAAGAGAAAGTGTTATTTCATTCATGAATCATAGACTTCATTTAATGGATGCAAACACTGTTATAAAATGTCTGTGCTACAGAATATTTTAATTCAGATATACTCATCCTACTTCTATCTAAAACAAACAGTCAAGAAAACAAGATGGAATGAAGGTCACAACTCATGGCCCAATATCTTTTTACAAATACGATGTACATGGAGGCACAAATGCAACTTTTTTTTTTTTTTCACAGATCTGTAGATACAGTGCAAAAATAAATCATTGAATCAAGTAAATAGCTGGGTTTGTTCATACTGACAGTTGTGTAAATAAAGAAGCATCGAGCATATGAATTTGATCTCATATCTGATGAAGTTCACCCAACAGTATTGAGAATATGCCTCTATACTAGGCCAGCTTATTACAATAGCTTATTCACTGGGATATTATTGCCTTTGCTAGAGAAAACAAGCATTGGCCATAAGCCCTGCACACATGTCAAAAGTTACAGTTATTACACCGCGTATAATATAGAAATGCTTTCCAGCCAACAGCTCATCTAAAGGATGATAAGATGCAATCATTCTTCACGGTGGCCACCACATGTTAAACTGACAGGTCCATTATTATTATTATTTGTGAGACAATTTATTTGGGATACACCACCAATATATCAGAAGACTCTCAGTACTGGCTGAGAGCTTTCTGGAAATGTTTGCTCTGGCAACATTTAGTTGATTGCTGACTGGCATTTCTATGAGTTTTTCTAGTGTTATATTAGTATCAGATAAAAAATAAAAATATATATATATATAAAAACACTTGATTATCTTGTGTTGATTATGTCTGCACCTGCATTAAGATCATTACACAAATGAATATTGGTATTGGCTGATGTGGGAAAATATCTGCCAAATAATAATAATAAAAAAAAAAGGACATAACAACAGTGACATATTGGTGCATACTGTTAATCAAAAATATCAGAAAGTTCAAGTAAAGGGTTTGGGTTAGCATTACCTTCATACTCGTATGATGCTGGGCTGAGGTTATGTTTCACCTCTAAAAATGAGAAAAGTCAACAATAAAAGTGCTTTGGCAATAATTCAAGTCTTTCTTGTACATACACCACACAGATAGGGGAGCAGAAGATATGAGCTGTATGAAGCTGCACATTTTAGTTCTTCACAATAATGCTAGGCCCTTTTAACATTTAAAAAAAAAATCACTAAACTTAAAAACTATTATTTATTTTCTTATGACTTTGTTTACTATTATTCTTGTTAGTCAGCATCATTTATCTGGTAGCTATGGTAATAACAGCTAGTTAATAGATCTTCTAATCACAAGTATTTTAAATGTTGTGCTTACTTTTACAGTTGAGTTACAATCGAATTTTCAACATGACACTTCAAGTTTCAGTTTAGTCTCTTAAGTATCTAAAACATGTCATTAGATATTATAGATATTATAAGCCAAAAAAAAAGATTACGGTAAGTCATCACACTAAAAGTTAGATTTTCTGTAATTTGAGTCACTGCTCATCTTTTTTTTTTTTTTTAAACTAGTCCCTATTTTTGTTTTCTAAATGTTCTATGAGTTCTCATTCCTTACTGTGGGCCTTATTTTTCAATCAATTTAAACTAACAAGTAAAAAATTAAAACAAAAACTGTTGATCTATATTAAAGTATTAGTAATGATTATATATTACCTACTTTCCATAGTAAAAGTGACATGAAGTAAGAAAGAACAATATCTATTAAACAGTTACTATGGCTATATGACAAAAGCAATTAGTGTGTACTGAAAGGTAAATATTTAAAGTGCATCGCCTGATGTAATTCTTTTGAAAACTTTTTACCTGTAAAAAAACAAAAAAACAAACAAAACCAGACTGTGTATGGTAAAAACAGAAAGATCACTAATCACAAAAATAGTGACAAATAATGTTTTAGGAAGGACTGCTGCTCACAGTCATTTCTGTTAAAATGGAAAGTGCTCCTTTCTGAATAAAAGGAGTCTTTGTGCTACTGCCCAACTCTAGTGACTGGAGAAACTGATAAAATGAATGTTTTAAATGGTCCGCCATGCACAATAGGACTTGTATCTCCCAAGTTTTAAATTTACCAAATTACAAAAACTACTTGACAGACAGCAGACATAAAATCTGAGCTAACATATTAATGATTTATTTATGTGTTCTATTGCTTGGCCGTTCCCTAATGCTGATGTACTTTTATAACATTTTCTAGAAGCCTATATATCTCAAATTCCTGTCCTCTGTTTTGCACATCCACGGTGCATCATAATATGAAAAGACCGTCAGCATGAAAGGAAACATACAGAGGCACATATTCAGATTCAACGGAAAAAACAAAAAGCTCTCCAGGGACTCCAGAGCCTTTTTTTTCTGTCCTGCACTGGGTTTGTTCCCCTAATCACCAGTTTGCCTTTTTTCGCAGGAGCCTCTACTTGTACGAGCAATGTGAGAAGTCACCATGCTGCTGTTGAGTCCTCCAGCCACAAGGGGATAGCGAGAATTAAGAAGCAGATGTTAAGCAGCATATGGGAGCAACAGGAGTGACCAGGCATAAAGAAAAGACTGTTAAATTTAGTCTTGTAGTCTTGGAGTGGACCAAAATCCCCACCTTATTCTAAGAGGTCCTATGAGGAGACACAAGGAGTTAATAGATAATCACCAATTCTATAATTCACTGATACATACAGATACATTGAACACTGTATTAGATACCTGATCTGAATCTTCATTGTACTGCTCTTTTCCTGTCTCCATGTAGTGGGTGTCAATATCATCAACTCCTTCTATTTTATTAGCCTCAACGTGTTCCCTCATAACAGAGTATCGGTGCACAAGGAACCTGACGAGGACATAACTGCACGTTACAAACAAACAGAGGAAAATATGTGCAGTGTCATCCGTGTGTGGGAAATATGGTTAACTCACCGTCCTCCACAGACGTATTTCTTCACTAGCCAAACACCTGCTACAGCACTCATTAGTAGGATCGCTATGACAACCATCACTATGACAGCAGTGTTTGGTGAGCTGGTTTCAGTCTGAAAGAATGAAGCAGAAACAGAGAGTCGGGGGGAAAATGTGAATAAATGTCAAAAACAAGGTTTAAAAAAAAACAAACACTCACATGACAAAAGGTTTCCCAGACGTAGTTAGGAAAGGGCATCATTTACTAGAATATGCAGTATTACAGATTACACTGTTATATAACCCACTCAGACATCTCCTTAATATGTCTGAATATGCAGGATTGCTCAGCACTGACCAGAGAATTTGGATGAAGGGCGTTGCTGGTGCACATCCTCCTCAGGTCAGTCTCTTTCCTGTCTGGCTGGAAACCACCCTCACACTGGTCTCCTGGAATCTTTCGGTATCTTAAATGGAGAACGACAAAAAAGACATGAAAGACAAGACAATGAAAGGGACAAGGTGCAGGATAGGACACCCAATAGACCTAAGAAGTGATAAGACATTTCTTAAGTTTTAATGGAACCTGATACAGTGATTCACCAGTATGAAACTAGCTCGTAGTTACTAAGAATTTAGGGCAGACTTTACACACAAACTTTGTGATGGATTTAAACAGCTGGCGCAACCCAATCCAGATGTACAGGAATGGTGATACATTCCACATTTTGCCTTAGAGACTCAAAGTTTCTGGAAGCAAGGTGTTCCCCATTTCTTACAGCTCTCTATAGGATAATGCACATCGGGAAGACCTGTCATATACATAGAAATGTATATCTATCACCTTATTTTTTTGGCTCTTAAACTGCAGCTTGAACAAAAAGGTTTGGTTGCCAGTTTTTTTTTTCATTTCATATGAAAAGAACATGAGGGGTGAAAGTTGTAAAGACTAAAGGTAAAAACAGACATCCTCACCCACTGGTCTGTAACTGTTCGATAGTCCCATTTAAACAGAACTCCAGAGGACGGCCCTTCAGCTCCTCCTGCTCCACACACTCTGAGCTGTTCCCTGGCCGGTAGTATCCAAAGTCACTGTGAGAACAAAAAGAGATACACTGTCTATTGCTCTGTGCATTTGGACAACACTGCAATAAAACTCTATAAACGTTCTTTGCCATACACATAAAAGAAGGTGTCCACTGTCCCTCCTACTTAAGTAAACCTCATGGTGCACAATGAAGTTATTTATTTACATTACTTAATCTTTTCTGTTTTTTTTCACTCTCTCATAAAATACAAAGACGGAACATGAAGGAACAAGGACGTACCAGTGATAATCATCCAAAGTACATGGACAGGGGGACATCTGCTTGGTGACAACATAGTCCCTGCCGTTCCAGCAGACAGAGTCTTTCCTCAGACGTAAGAAGGTCTCTTTATAGCCCAGCACACAGCCATCATTAGATTCACTAGGGTCTGCAGAGTGAGTCAGCCACTGCACATAGTCTCCATCATTGCCTGTACATACATACATATAATGCACATATACAGACACGCTGAGTAAAAGCACACATGCCCAGACACCAACCAAACATCACCCATCTTCTCCTGCATACTTACAATCTCTGGTGAGGAGCTTCCTGAAGTCTACAGTGATCACCAGCCATTTACTGAAGTCGTTCCTGTAGCCCCACAGGCTGACGTTCATAGAGCGTGAGCCTGGCTCACTGTCCATACCGCTGAAGTGAAAAGGGTCATTGGTGAAGTTATACGTATGCCAACACTGCCCTTCATCTGTAGAAAACCTGAGAGAGTGTGGGACAAGGAGTGAAAAGACACCGTCAAGCAAAAAAAACAAAAGGAAAGGAATTGTAAAGCCGGCACATGCTAAAAATTACAAAGTAAAAAACAAACAATACTACAATCAGCCCTCACTTGATCTGGTTAACAGGTGAGTTGGTGTGCTCCACAGCCACCAGCAGACCTCCAGAGTCCAATATAGCATATTGATGAGGACCCCTGAGGGCCAACAGCCACGAGTAGCCTCCATCATCAGACACATACACATCAGGCGACAGAGATGACTCTGCGTCTCCAGTACTGCCTGTAGGAAAGCAGGGAGATGGTGTTACAATAAACTTTACCATATAGTAAAATGGTTCTGTATCATATGAGAGATCTTTGTGCATGTGTGTGTGTGTGTGTGTTATACCATGGGCAAGAATGAGGCCCACAGCACTGGGCTGTGAGAGAGGCAGCATTGGGACGTTCATCTTCATGGTGGTGCTGTAGGAGGCGTGGATGTGAAGTCTGCACTGTGAGGACACAATAACGAGGGCAATGTTGATACTAAGTCACATCCTCACTGCAGAGACTCAGACTGTCAAATGTTAAGGTGGGTCTGCCCAGGAAACATAAAGTGGAAAACCTTTTAGGACAGAGGATCTGTTAGACACTGACTGTGTATGTGTGTGTCTGTGTTTGTGTTTGTGTCTGTGTGGTTCAGTTTAATTAATTTCTTAATTATAGCGAAAAACAAAAATATAGATCCACCATTCCATCATTCATCACATGTATAAAACACTTCATAGACAACAAAAAATACATTCACATCACAATAAACAAAATGTATGTTTGTATTTCAATATATTGTATACACATCTATCTGCATGTGTGTGTCTCACTCTGTTGGGCCTGTTAGTGGAGGTCTTAGTGTCACAATGGCTGTTTTGTGGTCTGCGCAGTGTCTGCCACTTTGCTCCTTGGTCAAAGGTGATCACTGTCTCCACGGCGCCATCTACGAAGGGACACAATCACGTGCATTACAATGACTTAGAGGACCATAGTACACAGTTGTTGTTTCGCATGTTCAACTCCATTAACTACAGTCAATAAAATACACGCTTAACACTTCTCCAAGGAAATTTTTGCTGTTTTGACCACGGTTTAGTGTGACCTTAGGACCAAATGTTTCATTAATATTTACAAATATAATTACAAATGTTCTGTAATTAAATGAATACATGTCTTAAACATATCAGTACGTATTTTACAGTGTGTTGACCCACCCACTGTGAGTATGCTGGTCATGTAGACGCCCCTGAGGGAAGCAATGACAGTAAAGTCAGTGTCGCTTCCTGTGGTCGTGTAGAGATGACGCTCCAGAGACTTTGAGAACACGGCTCCTCTGTCATCTGAGACATAGATGGTTCCAACCCCAGAGTCTGGTCAATACACACACAGCACAAAGGTATTCTGTGTTATCGACACCAAATTATCCTTCATTCGACCAAACACCATCAGCATCATCATCATCATCACTGGTTCTGACCTTCAGGGTCGTCCACATGCATGAATATCATGTCCTGATTGGCTGTCAGGACAGAGTAGAACTGCTCATGGTTGACTTTAGGAAGCTGAGCCATGTTCCACAGCTCGCCCCCGTCCACTGACACGTGGATCATACGCTCTGTGCCCTAAGACAAGCACACACACGTCCACACACAAACAAACATACTGTTGTCATAACAGTTTTACAGTCAGAAGGAAAATATGGAGGCATGTATCTGTTATAGAATAATATGCTAAAAAAAAACAAAACAAAAAAAACAGTGAAAATTATTAATAATTTACTGTACATCCATATAAAAATATAATACACACACAAGGATGTATCTAGAAACATGCACCAACTCCTAATTAGAAATTCTGTATGCATAAGATAAAACAGAAACACTTCCTGTTTAGATCACACACACACACATATACACATACACACACACATACCGTGCCAGTCATGATGGAAGCGAAAACAAAGCGCCCTCCCAGTACAAAAGAGTAAACTCTTGTTGCAATCGTCTGGAAACTTCTACCGTAGTCTGTAGTTTTCCTTAACTCCAACATTCCTTTTTCATCTGACAGAGACAGGGTGAAGTTACTGAATGGATTACTGAATGCCGAATGTGTATGCTGTATGCGGGTGACTATACTTACTGCATGATCCATTGTAGTTTGTTGTAAAGTAGATACTGTTGTGTGGACCCCTGCGTGTGTGTGAAAAAAGAAACAGTGAAGGAAGGAACCATGTGAAAGTTCATCAAATGCAAATCCACTTTTTGGAATTTGTAGAGATCACAGATTATGTTTGTGGTTTCTTGTAAGTGCTGTGTGAGCGAGGTATACACACTGACCCCTCCCCCCCCGGGTCTGTACTCCAAGCCCCCTCTGGCTTTGTTCGCTGCCAAAGGGGACGAAGGTTTTCACACTGCAAAGATTCTGCTGGTTCAAGGACTGTGGGCTGAATAAGAATGCTGCTGCTGACTCATGATTCAGTCTGACAGCAGCTCTGTCTCCCTCGCTCTACAGTCAATTTTGGTTGGGGCCTAAATGACAGCTGCGGTCACACAGAGCTATCACAATGTTCCCACAATGCAGTGCTAACAACCGCAGGTCGACACCGCAACCTCATGTGAACTCTAGTGCTCAAATGAAACCAGAGTTAGGCAAGTGGTCCAAACTGTGGCGAGAAAGGCAGCTGGAATAACAACATTGGACAAAGAACACACACATACACATAAACAGGCTTGTTATACCAAAACCAAAGATTGCACATGTAGGCGGTGCGGAAACAAACAGGGACAGAGCTGTTAGATACAGAGATAGACAGCGTGGACTATTACAAAACAATCACACAGAGATGAGTGACATATAAAATGTAACTAAAAAAGACATATTTGTATTTAAAATAAATAATAATAATAATTGTCTTGGTCTTTCATTATGCCATCCATTAGATATGTGCTACCAAACAGAGCCTACATGTCTTATGTGTATTTATACATGCAGAGGACAATTCTCACCATCGGACCAAACAAACACTGTCATGGATCTTCCTCCAGGTGGTGCCAAAGTCCTCAGACAGCCACAGGTCCAACTGAAGGCGAGAGACAATGAAAGGAGGGTAAAGTTTAGGGTCGACCTCACTCAGTTATATCTAATCAACCTAAAATCCAGAAAAAGTGCAGGACAAGGCCATGAATGCTGCTACCGTGACACTGAGTGTCAGAAGTGCGTTGCAGTCTCCTGGGTTGTACAGCATCTGAATGAGGGGCTCAAACGGCAGGTCCGACGGGATAAACGTCAGGCCAAAGTCCTGTGAGCGAAACAGTCGAAATCCCCCGATTTCTGACACATCACCAGTGAGGATGACCTGAAATCAAACACAGGCAGAAGCAGTGATATCAGTAGTAGTAGTAGTAGTGGAGTATAATATGTAAAGAGTCGGCCTCTTTTGCATGTAAATAATAGCTTTCCCTCAAACAACTCACTTTGCCAGAGTGGTCAGGGCTGGTGGCGATGCCAAACTCTGTCTGGATGAAGGTGTGGTTGATCAGGTGAGTCACATCTTTGAATGTTTTCCCGTAGTCTTCACTGACACAGTGACAAAGTTGCAGTTAGACCCTCAGAATACAGTTATGTAGAGCTGCAATGATGCGTCGTTTGTAGAGAAGATGTGTTGTCAACTATCTTGACACTTAATTAATTAATTGTTTTTTTATGCAAATTTTTAAGAAAAAAATGCTAAAATTCTTTGGTTCCAGCTTCTTAAATGTGAATATTCTCCGGTTTGTTTGGTCCTCTGTGATAGTAAACTGAATATCTTTGGGTTGTGGACTATGGGTCATAATAAAAATAAAACATTTTAGGTTGCATCTCGGTCTTTGGGAAACATTTATCAACATTTTTCATAATTTTCTGACAGTTTGAATGCTAAATGACTTTAAAATAAAATAAAAAATAATTGTTAGCTGCAGCGCTACAGTTTTATGACAATAATTGTACTGCACCATTTCCATCTAGTGCGCTATCCACCATCGGCAATTCTCAACTACTGCTCACCTCCTGTAGAGGTTAGACTGGCCGAAACGCATTATGAACAATGGCACCTGAAATGTTGTCAAGACCAGCAGCACCTGGAAGAAAAGAGCGCAGGCATTACACTTACATTAACATTTTGGACTCTCTTGCGCTCTTTTCCATACAGTTATATATGTTCATGCACGTAAAATACAAACTCACCCCTGATCCATCTCCCACCCAGGCCAGTGACAGGGAACCCATGGTTCTCACTTTGAAGGTAAACTGGAATAACAAGAAAAACAAAGCAAGAAAAAAAGATTTTAGAAAACAGTCAATGTCCTTCAAAATAATTCAGGAAGAAGATGAAAGATGAAAATTTGAGACATTTGTGTGTTAAAAAAAAACCCCACCAATCAATGCATAAACATTTCTAAGTTTAAAGTTCAGTCTGAGTTTTGTGTGTGTTTTGTCACCCGCTGCACACACTAGACAAGGCGGGCAAGAGGACAGAATGAATTGTCTTTACTGTCCAAAGTAACGGCTCAGCCATTTGGATGCACTCTGCATGTGTGACCTACATACCCGTCTAAATTACAAAGCTGGGGCCAGAGAACAAGACAGTCACTCATGTCCTGAGCACACACACACACACACACACATACAGTAAATGGAGGCTGAATTAATTATATTCTGACCATAAACAGTATATAAAAATGTTTATTTTACTATTTTCACATTTAATTCTCAGCCTGCGGGGAATTAAAGGTTCACAGTAAATTTGAAAAAAAAATACTCTAGTGTTACATAATATTATGGCTAACAGGCAGAAAGCTGGTTAGACCTGAACTTTTGGCTGCAGACAACATTCCAGTCAGCTCGTCCGGACGTGACGTTCAAGTGTTTGGTCCTTTTGAGCGTTTGATCATATTTAGCCACAGCAACATATTGTGTTTGTGAAGGAGTACAAGGAAGGTTTCTCGTGTCCTCTCCTTTGCTGGCAGGACAAAGATATTTACAAGGTAAGCCCAGCCCTGGAGAGTCTGCGTACAGCTATATAAAACCACAGCAGGCGGCCAGGTCTGCCTGCTGGAAACTCCTTGTAAATAGGTCCAGTGGAAACCAGCCTGCCCAAGTGTGTGAATACATCTTTCCATCATTCCTCCTCCACATGAATCACTTCATCACACCCTCGCTGCATCCATCTCTTCTTTCATATTTTAATCACTCCACTGCTTGACAACTAACTTGCAAAAATGTTGATTACAATTACAATTTAAGTTCGATGCACAGAAATCCAGTTTCACTCATGCTGACCCTAATCCTGCATGGTGCATTACATTAACACAACTGTATTATTTTTTATAAATTATGCACATTGCATACTCTGTTTACTGGTCAATACCTGTACAATCATCCCATCATTCTCCTCTATTTAACTTTAATATGTAGCTGCTCCTCTCAACAGATCATATTTCTATGCTTTATATTACCTTTAACTTTTATACTTAAATTTTCTTCTATTTTAAATTATTTTGTAATCCAAGCAAATCTTCCATCCAAGCAAACTACACACAAGCCATTCACAAAACAGCTGACTTGTCATAGTCATAATGATTATTAGAGTATTATAAAAGTGTGACAGGTGGCTGTCAAAACAAAGGAAATACCAGTTGTGGTTTCTTAAGTAATAAAATGAAGCCATTTCGTGGTCTAAGCCTGACTATCAGTCCTTTATTATGACTCATAATATATATTTTAGGTTATAATTGGCTTTTTAGCATTTGTTTAGCATGACGCAATTATGAGTGCTAATAGTTGTTTTTTTTCTCTCACTTCAAAAGACAAATATGATTTGAAAAAAGTTTATCATTAAACGGTGTTCTATATATTTTGTCCACAGAAGAAGAATTTTATTTTTCCATTTTAAAATGTCTTACTGTGCACATATCGTTTTCACAATTCCTTAATTATAAAATTTAAAGGATTCCTATTAAAAACGGTTATATGTTTGAATAAAATATATACATATTGATGATGATCAAAAATGGGCTTTGGGAAACAGTGATTGACACTTTTTAGCATTTCCGGACATTTTATAAACCAGACGACAACTCGATTAATCAAGAATATAATCAACAGATTAGTCGACGTGAAAGATAATTGTTAGTTGCAGCCCTACCTCTATATACACACAAGTAATCAGGATGTTATCGATGACTAAAACTACACAATCCACTTTTTCTGCAACATGACCTCCTGAAATCCTTTTTAAAAAGCCAGATCTTACAGCTCATGATGAGAATCGCAGCCAAGGTCACTGCAGGTCAACAGGTTTCGTGTTGTGTCTTGTCTCAGGACCAGGCCTTTTGCAAATGTTTCTGCCAGTTGCTTTCACACCTGTGTTGAATTTAACCAGCAGGGTGTTTTCCACATCTGTTCTGCTGAAACCTTAACAGGACAAATGCTGACTTGACCAGCTACAGTTCACTGAGACTGAAACCCAAACAATCAACAATTGCTATATACATACTATATATACTATACAGCAAGTCAGCTGAGCACTACGGTAGAGTGAAGCCTGCTGTTTTATCTAATTGGAAGAGGGTTGTACACATGCTGCTGTACATGCACAGAGTTGTACACACACACACACACACACACACACATCCTGCAGACTCAGTAACACACATTGCTGGCAGGAGGGAGCGCAGTGAAGTCGTCTCTCGGAGGTCAGACGCCAGCACAATGAGCTCCTTATTCTCTCCGCTCTGGGTTTTAACCTTTCTGCTTCAGCAGTGTTTACACACATAAAACATCAGAAGAGCAGGTCAAACACTCTGCCCAAGGCTCTGATCTTACACACGGTGCTGTGTTGACCAATCCTCTGATGCTCAGCTAAGATTTGTAGGCAGAAAAGCAAGCCGGGGTGAGGACTGCAAAGAACCTGCTGAGTAGTTTTCAGTTTTAGTATCAATACAGTAAAAAAAAAGAGAAATTATCATTATCATCACACATAAATACAGTTGAGTTCATTGAAGCTTTCTAGTCATATCCAATTTTATGTGATTCCATAACTGTGTAGAGACTCCAGTATGCAGAAATATTCAAATACACCATTTTTAGAATAGGCAAAAATAACACATTTATACCGCATGTAAAACACTGCATGGGATTAGCATGAGCGGGCATGCCTTTAAAGGGGAGACTTGTTAGTACGACATTTTATTAAAATATCTTGACGCGAGAGACCCCTCTGAAAATGGCAGTGCCAGTTTTTAGGAGTTTTATTTATGTGGATGCTTTAGGTTGTTTACTTTTTATATGATACCAGTATCTTCACCCGCTGCAGCCTCGCAAAGACAGTAATATCGGATGAGGATTAATTAAAAATCAATTAAGTGTTTTAAATCACAAAAATATCATGATACTGATAATTGTATTGAGCCCTACAAAAAAAAAAAAAAAAAAAAAAAAACAATGATCTGAAGCTGTATCTGAGATCATCCTGGTGACATCATCAGGGTTATTTTGTACTTTTTTTTTCAAACTTTCCTTGAGAGCAATAAAATATATTATGCAACTGTTTTCACGGGCTGAGTAGAACACCTCGTGACAAATAAACTAACACTTGTGTAAAAATTGAGCGTCCCTTTAAACACTTCTTTAAACACTAGCCAATAGTGAACACTATTAAACGCACATACACTTGATCCTTTCTCCTTCCTCCATGAGTGACGATGATGACTTTAAATGTTTGCGAGCACCTTCCTCGTTTCACTGGTTTGTTGATTTCATTGGCTGTCTCCCTGTGTATCAATAAACCCATACTTTCCATTACTCTCTCTCTCTCTCTCCCTCTCAACATCAACTCGGCTGCCTTTCTTGGTGCTCCAACATCTGGCTGCAACCCAGCTACACTTCACCCTGAAAACAGAACATGTTTTATAACCTACATTTTTTTTTTTGGCTAAAGGGGATAGGGGACAGGATGGAGTGAGTTTGTTAGCTAAATGAACCTCACACAAACAAACAAAAAAAAGGGGGAGATGAGCCAAAACAGGGACTGGATGACAAAATACATCCTCTGTAGTCTAACAGACCTAAACTATTTATGTGACTTGATTGTTTGCACAGCGAATTAGAAAATAGGGAGCATGTACTGCTACCTTGTCTTGATCTAAGCCCTGCAGCTCTCTGATAACAGAAAAGTCTGAATAAATCCCTCAGATCAAGTTCAGCATAAAACAAGAAGGGGAATGTTTGTGAGGGAAAAGGGCCCAGAGGAGACGGGAGGAGTCTGCTCTCTGTGAACATGCCAAATCGTTTTCATGCTCAAAAGCTAGTCCAGGTGTCTGAGCCGCAGAAATGATGTAATGTCCACTTCTTCCATCACTCACTGACACACACACACACACACACACACACACAACAGGAACACTGTCCTGCAGAGCTCTGTACCGAAGCTTTGGACCAAGCTGTTATTTTTGAACATTCCTCTGGACATCAGGTTTGTTCTTGTTTTCGTTCTTGTTTTGCTTCCTATTACAACATGTTCAGAGCTAAAATAATAGAAGGTGTTGTTTAGTCTAGCCTAATGTTGGATAAAGGGCAAGAATGGAGGAGCTCCTCCAGTTACTGGACGAGCAGGACAACTTATTATACATTTCTGTTGTTACAAACACTGACAGCCTAGTGGATCTGACCTAGACTGACAACCTACATTAATTCAGATTAAATCAATGCACTGTAAATAGAGCTGAAATAATTAATTGATTGACTGGATGATTATTTCATGTAATCTTTTCAAGCAACAAAACAAACAACAACAAAAAACCCCTCCAATATTTGTCACTTTTCTCTATTTCGTACATTTGGATATATTTCAGTTTTGGACAGAACAAGTAATTTGAATCTTGGAAAATATTTTCTAAAATTCAAACATCAAAAGATAATTTGAGGAAGTAATTGATTATTTAGAGCTGCAACAATTAGTTGATTAAGTGATTAGCTGATTATTAACTATTTTGAAACTCACTTAATTGCTCTTAAATATGAATATTTTCTGGTTTCTTTAGTTCTCAGTAAACTGAGTATATTTGGGTTGTGGACTGTTGGTTTGTAACAAAACTAAATATTTTAGGTTGCAACATTTTTCATATTTTTGTAACATTTTAAAGACCAAATGTCTAATCAATTACTTGAGAAAATAAACAAAATAATTAAAGTTCTGTTAGCAGGAATTTTCTGCAGATTATTATCGTTTGGTCTATGAAACAAAAATGTATTAAATTAGTGAAAACTCTCCATTAACATCTGCTATGGCATCAACGTATGCCTACAAATAGCTTCTTGCTTTTCTTTCTACTACGATTCAAGACAAGGGAAAGTAGAAAGTGAAAACTAATGTTGACACTTTGGCCTAACTGTCAAAATATTAGGGATGCACTGACCTAACTTTTTCAGTCCCAATAACAATCTATGACAACTAATTAATAATTAATAATTAAAAAGTATGCCTGGCTGTATGGAAGAAATTGGGCTCATTGTTTTATGTGTTTAAACATTGCTTCTCTAAATTTCTATACTTTCTAACAAATAAATACAAAGATGTGCATTTACTGACTTGTTATTTATTAAAATAATGATGTCCGATACAAGATCCAACTATTTGAGTTAGTATCAGACTGATATCCGGTACCAGTATCGGTACATCTCTACAAAACCGTTCGATTAATCGACTAGTCGTTTCACCTTTAGCACATATAAAGTGAGTTTTACTGCAGTCCTCATTCATATCACATAAATATGTCAAATTATAACTACAAGAGACAATAAGAATTGGAAAATGTCGTATTAAATGTCCTTAAAGGTTTTAGTGTTGTGATATGAAGAGATTTTGGAGGTTGTCAGCGTTACTGCTCCATGTGCTGCAGACTGAAGTGAACTATAGCTAACACTCAGTAATACTAAAGATACTTTATGCCTTCATCAAAGAGTTTAATCGAATAATTGTGTCTTGAAAAACTGAATGTGTCACTTACAGTGTGGGTGTTGTTTTGCAGGCTTGACTCCACTCCAGGAAAACTTGTACATGTCTGTTCATTCAGTCCTGCGCTGCGTTTCATGAGCTCCGACTTCTCCAAACTATCCTCATCAGTGCTGAACTCCGTCTGTAGCCTCTTCACATCTCTGCACAGCGCGGATGAAAACAACCCGAGCGCCAAAATGCAAGACATGGAAATCATGTTTACAACGAGACGGCCCAACTCTGAACTCTGCGAGAAACTCATCTGTCCCAAACCTCTGCTCTACATACCCCCCTCAATGCATCTTCAATAACGGCCCATCCACCGTGGAACATGATTGGTCAGAACTAGAATAAGGTGCGATCTCATTGGCTGGAAGAAATCTCCCTCACTTGACAGGTTAAGTGTTTTCTGGTGCTGCGCTGCCCCCTGGTGGTGGAAAAGACAAGCACACAAACACGTAGTATAGAGTTTGTTCTCTGAATTTTCCAAGAAACTCAAAATACTAATAATACTTAATAAATAAAATTCAAAATAATAATAAATTAATAGTGACTGATAAAGTAAAATGTTTTAATTTACTTTGTTGTTTTTTTAAGTTTAACAATTATTTAGAATCAGAAACAGGTTTATTACCAAGTAGGTTGGTGTTGTGGTGTGTACCAGTCAAAATATATACAAAAGTAAGTAATCCTACCAATATAATAAAAGAAATAAATAATTTGTAATAAAAAAAATGTAAAATATATCCTAACAAACTAAGTTAAGTCACAAAAACACATTGTTGTATTAATATTATATTAAAGCCCCTTGAGTTTGTGATACTGGGCTACATTATATAAATAAAAACAGACTTGTGTTGTTATATTTTTGTAGGCATATTTTTGACTTAGGTACCACTTTATAATAATAAACCCCTTACGAAGGTGTAATGTAAGTCTTAACTAATAGTTAATAAATCATTTACTAATGCTTTATATCAGTTAAAAGCCATCTATTAAACCACATTATGAAAGATCCCACTGACTTCATCCTTTACTCTATTCATAAATATGTTCATATGTCATGTCATTAGTAAACAGTTTTAGTTCCCCCAAGTAAGTATTAATAAATTGCTAATAAATAGATGTTAGTCCAGGTTGTCAGAAACCTAAGTGTTGTTACTAATAAAGAATTATGAATAATTAGTTAATTATTAGGGTTAGACACTCATTGACACTTAAACTTGACCTTATATTAAACTTTTGTTTTACATCTTTAATTCAATTCAATTGCCAACTGTTTTTAGAACGGGACTTAAATACAAGTCAACTACTTTTGAATGACAGAATCTGGTTTGTAACCACAAGTTATCTCTTAGACTGGAATATATTAGCTAATTATTGGAGCTGTAACTAGAACTTTGGATAATGTGCTGGAAATATGACTTGTAATTGAGACCAGAGTACAAGTGTGTAATAAAGGCAAACTGGTCATACCACACCACCTGTAAATACTTGACACTTTGTTTTTCTTATTATTGTGGATAGTGAAAGTGATGATGTGCAACAGCGATGACATGGTCAGTGTCTTAAACCCTGTGGCCACTGGGACACTGCTTAATAGTTTTTACTTAGTGTATCTGGTTTGAGAAATATAATTTAGATAAATATATCATATATTTATTTATGATAAAAGATTTAACAAAAGTATTTTTCTTGTGAACAGACTTTCAGACTCTGATATGATGAGAAAACAAGACAAAACAAGGATTACACAAAACAGCTGAGTCAGATCTCTTATTGAATACAACAGTTTAATTGTGGTATTGATTTGTAACAAAAAATACCCCCCCCCCCCCAATTTTCCCTGCCGCTCAGTTGTAAGCGCTGGTCAGACTTGAGTACAAAGCTGTACAGATACTGAGAGACAAGAAGTAAATTAGCACAGTACAAAGAGAAAACTTATTAAGCGTTCCAGGAAATCTGAATGTAGCAAGAAGGAGAACGTGTTGATGGAAAGTTGTGGTTGTGTCGTGACGCTCGGCCCAGGTGTACTTCCTTTTCCTCTCTTGCCTAGAGCTCAAACCGTGACCTCCAAGTCTTTTCTGATCTAGATATCCTTGATTACATCCTCCAGTTCCTCTTTGGAGTACATGTGGAAGGTCTTCCCAGGCTCTACTGTTGCAAGCTACAGAAGAGACACAAAACAAGTAAGCCTGAATGAAGCCCAGGGATTTAAAGTCTGGCAGTCATGCAAACTTTATAAAATATTTAACTCCAATAAAAGACTGGATATCTTTACTAAGGCTGTAATCCATATAGCGTTTTTTCTCTGGCAGAAAAGCGCTAACAGGGCGCTGGGGAGCGCTGGGATGAAATGCTTGTGAGAGGACATTGTGCATGGGTTTTGTTTCTATGACAATATCTTGGCAATTTCTGTGACAACATATCACCACACACCCACACAATCACACAGTCACAGTGGGCCATCACAATTATTAAGCTCATCCATCCAAAATATAAGGGCAAGCTTTTTCTAGGCGGCCATACACTCTCTTCTCATTAGGAACAATTCGGGGGGGCACTTGCGCTCAGAGAAAAAAGCTATACGGACACAAGACCTGATGCATTAGTGAATGTTTTCACTGACAAAGAACTGGTAGAGAAAATAATAAGAGTATTCAGACAGATAATAAGAAATAACGAACCTCAATGTTGGTGGCGTTGAGCTTCTCTTCCATCACCTGCTTCAAAATGGTGAGGGATGACTTGATGGCATCTTTTAATGTCATGGACTGCGAGTTATCCAGTGAGAGGGGCAAACAGAAAAGATGCAACTTGTTGATTTTTGGGTTCATTAAATATTTTACAGACTCAAATTCAAGATAGCAGCTTATATCACATTATTTGATTGGCTAAATATGCAGATTATTTTCCTGCTAAATATGCAGATGCAGTAGTGGACTGCGTACCTTGTGGTAGACCTCTTGCAGAGAGCTCTGTGCTCCCTCAGATGCTGAGCCGATGGCCCGGGCATCACACTGCACAAAGGTTCCTGATGGGTCCATGTGGTACCTGGATTTTCCAAAAAAAAAAAGGAGTTCAGTCTCTGTAGTCAGAATTCTTTTAAAAAAGGTAAACATGCTGCAATTTAAAAAGCGAAGTCTATAATGTGCACAAATCTTTACGTACAGCTGGGGTCCTTTTTCATCCATTCCACCAAACAGAAGTGCTACGCCGAAAGGTCGACTCTGCATAGATGATAGCACAGAGGAACATAGCAAAGACAGAAGAATACAGGTTATGCTACTATAATCGAACACCAACTGCATGCCTTTGAAAAATGAACATCTCATGGGCTAAACTGGATGAGTATTTTAGCATGGAAATCAGCTGAGAGACTGACCATGGCACCGGGGTCTGCATCCTCCTCTCCAAACTGCAGCGCCAGGTTGGACACAGCCTGAGTCACGCTCTCCACTGTCATCGTCTCATTGTAAGTGAACCAGTGGTTCTGAGGAAGAATGGATACAAGTTAGATGCAAATAAACTGCAAGCTTAGCATATAAAAAAGTCTGCTCTCAGCATACATACCTGTGTTTCCACTCTGGCTTTGTCAATTAGAGTCTTGGCATCGGCTATCAAACCACTCATCGCACAACCTTCGAGGTAAAGAGAGAGAAAATTAAAAAATCTCACAGTAGTCTAAAAACAGCACATACAGATGTAATCATTACCACTATCAAACCTGCATTTTAATAACACCACAAAGGTCAAATTTAGTGCATGCATTTGATATGAGAAGGCTCACATCAAAGAACTATTGTAAAGTGTTTCATATTAATTAATCTTTTCATAGACTTGCTTTTCATCTAAATATCCCCGTGTGTGTGTCTTTATTTTTTGGCATGTTACTTTTCATCTGTTCTTCTCCATGTAACGTGTTGCATTTCAGCATATGAAACATGCAATTCAATGTTTCAACTAATTTTGTCATTGACATTTCATTACCTGACTGATTAATTACCAGATTTATGACTACAGAAGACAGATATTGACTTTTTATTCAACAGTACATGCTCAAGTACTCATCTTCAGTCAGAAGCCAAATTTGAGGTTCAGTAAATTAATCAAACTAACATTCAGTTTATGTTTCCACTTACCAATATGACTGTCAATCTCCACAATCTTCTCAATGCTGTTGGGCTCCATCAGCGGAGAAGTGATCCTCTTCTCCACGGCCAGACACACCCCCTCTGAAGTCTGGATACCAATGGCTGTAGAGCCCAACTGGAAGTGCACAGAGAGAGAAAAGCGCATGAGTTTCAAAGTGGATATTTGTCTTCAAGTTTAATGTACATAATTGTATATGAAAGGACTACAATATCAGTCAGTTGAAAGTAATACTCACTTTTATAGCCTCTATGGCATATTCAACCTGGAACAATCTTCCTTCAGGAGAGAATGTGTTCACACCTCTGTAAGACAAATGTGAATGATCATGCATTGAGTGGAGTTTGTGTGTTTGAGAGTACACAAAACACACACACAAAGTTTTACTGTCTATCTTGGTCAATGTCGAAAAACACATTTAATCTCAAATCCTGGTTAAATAAAACTTTAATTAAAAACAAACACTGACAATACCGAAAGTGAAAGCAAAATAATAGCGTTAGTTAGCTGCTAGCTAACTAACTAACGTTACCTGCAACACAGCAACAAAGTTACATGGACTGGACTAAAAGCTATTTGCAGACTCTTTAAATGTGAAAATACAACGCTATCTGAACCAACTAAAACTACAGATTAACACTACCGCGCTGTCGTTAGTTTGTTGGTTTCCATTGAGATGCGCTAAATAAATGACAAAGCAGTTTGTGTTTCAACCACCTACCTGTCATATTCCGATCTTGTCAAAAACATCTTTTACACGTTTAACACAGGACCTGCAAACAACAGAAGATGGGTTTACGTGAGCTTTCTGTGTGATTTTAAATAAGTAAGTCTTTCGCTTTTAAGTTCATCGGGTGATTAGCGAGCTAAAGTTAGCTGCGATGCCGAACAAGCGTGCTAGCTAACTGACGAGCACTGGGACAACCGCACAAAATGGCTTTTATGAGTCTAATATCGATATTCAGACGTTACACATACGTTCAACATGCTATACATATTCAATTACCCGATATTTATTTAAATGATTGCGCTCGAAAGACGTATTTACCTCAAGCCACAAACCCTTGAATGAGTTCGCTGGTTTCAGAGGAAGAGTCTGGCGTGTTACATCCAAAATTACCGGTGTCTAACACATCGAAAAGAAAGGTTCCGCCTGTATAGAAATATTACTGAGCAGCCTTAGAGGTCGTACTTGTACTGATAATTAAAACGTTGATAGTGTTATAAAATGTTATGAAAGGTTTTGCTTCTTTTTATGATCAATTAATATTTGTGTGACCAAAATAATATCGTAATTGTTACTGTAAATAATATAAGAACATAGTTAGTACATGTAGCCTATTAACAGTATTGCTGGGAGTGAGGAACTTCATTGAGAATGAATATTGATAACTTCAATACCTGTATGCAGGTATTGAAGTTATAGCTATAGAGACACACATGTAAGTCAAAACGTGCAGTAATAGAATATAAAAAATCACATACGACTATTCAATGTTGCATTTAGTACCGGTAAAATGCTACATATTGTCAGTAAATGATTTACATGGAATTTGTTGTCGCACTATACAGCATCAATTAAGATAGCATTTATTAATTATTAACTCTTTGTCAACGGTCCCATATGGTCTAGCGGTTAGGATTCCTGGTTTTCACCCAGGCGGCCCGGGTTCGACTCCCGGTATGGGAACAAGCTTTTAAAGACACATAGATAAAATGGTTCTGTCTATACAGATACTCCCAGTCCGATAAACAAATACCATACACTGGTGCTGCCAATACCTTTGATAATATGATCACATTCAGTCACTAAATGTGCCAGAAAATACCGCCACTGAGAGGCGTTATTGAGCTGAACAAGAAAAGATGTCTGCTGGAGTAGAAACCTGATGATAGATATAAAGATAAATATTTTTGCAAAGTCAATCAAACATAAAAGTAGCCTTCTTATTGCAAGAGAATGTCTTTTATCATTGTTATAAAATGTTGTAAATATTTATTACGTGTGCACATTTTCTTTTAATCAATCTTCAAGTTTGTTTTATAAATCAATGTGACAATATTTACACTGTCTATATCATATGCATTGGATTATTATATATCACTACTGTATAAGCAGCTTTTGAATGTTGTGGTGGAGTCAGTTTAATTACTTCATTTATTATTGGGTAGTTTAATTAAAGCAGAGGCAGTCATACAGGTTCCTTTTCTTCCATACATCATACACCTATTGATGCTAGAGGTGAAACCTCTGAAAGTTTGTTATTTGAAAATATAATAATAATATAACAATCCTCATGTCTTCACTTATTTCGCCTATTTATAATTCATTTCAACAAGTGGGCTTTGTTGAGTTAAACAAATGTAAATGTGTGTGGAGGATTAGGATAATAATTCCAATGTAACAATTGTTTTTTTTTGTTTGTTTGGTTTTTTTTTTTTAAAGAAAGGAAAAAAATATGACAATATTCTCTTATGATCGCAAATCTCTTGTTGAGGTGAAACAAATGGTTATGAGTTTTGAGAATGGAGAGAGGACTGTGTCCACGGTCCACCGGTGTCGGGTTTCATTTCCCGGGTGGGAACACTTCTGTTTTGGTTTCTAACGTGGCGCTGCCTCCTCAAACTCTAAAATCTGACAAAACCAAGATCTGCTGTTGATGATGGATAAACAAGACTGATTCTCTCTCACACACTGCCAGCTATACAGCCCTGACAAGTCTTTGGTACCGTTAAGATTGTCAACATGAAGTCCAGAAGGGAGAACATCATTTTTCAGGCTCTCCTCTTGATCCACAGTAAGTAGGCTGACGTTTGGCTGGTTACTGCTTTGTTTTACATTTGTTGCAAGACTGACTATGTGTACATAAACATTAGAAGGATTGCAGTAAAAACCTTTTCTGATTAATAAATTAGATTTGAATTTACAAGCTTGTTTTATTAGACACGTTGTCTTGATTTCCTCTTTTTTAATTGACTGAGATTAGTATTTTAAGACACTGACTCCTACCCACCTTAGCCTTTTACACACACACACACACACACACACACACACACACACACATATTGTTGTCAGATGAGCTCCAACTGCAAATTATGAATATTAGTCAAAGACCAAACATCCCACCTTTGTTTCTAACTAGCTGCAGTAAATGTTTTATTGTTATGTCTGATGAAGTTATTATCCCATTAACTTTTTCTACTGTTTTTCAGTCCCTGTGGCCTGTTTCTTCACTGCAGGTTTGTTATTTTAGTGTTTGTGTGTGTATATAGTTGTGATTCATTATTATGAATATCCCCTCAATGATTTTGTAACTGCAGAATGTTTGACCGTGTGAACTCTCCTCCCCCGCCATCCTTCCAGCGTCAGGCCATTCTGAAAGCAGCAGCAGTGTGGTGGTGGCCGGTTATAATGTGAGCGCTCCCGCCGGATCCAGAGTGGTGCTGCAATGTGTGAGCGGCCGCATGGTGTGGACCAGGGACAGGGTGAGGGACAGACAGAGGGTGGTCCACTGGGACCTATACCGGGCCCAGCCAGACTACGCCATGGAGAGGGTGGTGGACATGTTCTCTGCGGGGGACCAGAGGATCTACAACTCCTACAACCTGGGCAGGGTCGGACTCAGCACCAATGCCTTCAGGGATGGAAACTTCTCCCTGCTCATCAAAGGTCACGCTCATGCTGCCTTTGTGTGAATTGTCTGTTTGAATTAAAGTTGTCTAGGGGCAAAAGATGGTTAGAGATGGTCTCTGTTTCAAACTTCACCATTAAACACTTGAAACATCCAAAGCAACAACATTTTTGATTCAAGAAGCTACCAAATGTAGAGCTTTTTTTCTAAAACAGCCTCTTCTTCCAGCTGCATGCATGTGCCTGTACTGTACCTCAATCCACATTCCCTCATAGGAAATCAATCAATGTATTATTTGTATTTTTTGTGTGTCTCTTCATGTGATGATAGACGTGACGATGAATGACAGAGGTCTGTACTCCTGTAACCTCCACCATCTCTACTGCCACCTGTACGAGACAATCAGAGTACAACTCAACGTCACAAAATCACGTATGTATCACACCGTGCCGTCTGTCCAAATGTAAGCAACTACAGAATCTGACCTTTGCTTCTCTTTTTTGCACTTTTACTATAAAGGTCGTAAAGAGCAACGCTTCTGGGATGGACAAAAGGCCGTGTACGTGGTGCTGCTCGGAAGCACTGTGGTGCTGCCGTGCATCAACAGACGAAATGTTTGGACAGACTGGAGCGAGGAGGAGGAGGACCAACAGGTGTGTGTACTACTTGAGCTTGTTTAGATTTGCTTTTAATTTAGAGGGATTGCATGATGTTGACTGAACAATGTATCTGTTTCCTGGCCTTGGTGGCATCCAGGTGGTCCACTGGGACCGCCAGTCTCCAGGAATCCGCCATGACCGCGCTGACCGGCTGGTAGACCTCTACGCCTCAGGGGAGCAGCGCAGCTACGGTCCCCTGTTCCTACAGAGGAAGATGAACATCAGCAATCAAGCCTTCTCAGAGGGAGACTTCTCACTTACTATATCTGACCTGCAGGTGTGTATGTCTATGGGTGTGTAAGAGGAGAATAACCGAACAGAGGAACAGAAAAGAATAGAAAAAAATGTACTTTCCATGTACTTTGGATTCAAATATTTAAAGTGTGTGCATGTACAGTATATTCATGTGCAGTGATTGCAAAACACATTGGGTTTTCATTTGTAATGTAGCTCTTGTCAAGTCAAACTTAATCCGTTGCGGAGAGGATGTTAGCAGCTGCAGTAAATTTAACCGTGCCACATACATTTAAAAAATTAAATTAAATTAAATTATAAGACACAATACAGGATCTGGCCCTCTGTGCTATTTGTAATAATCATAAGTGAATCAAAACTGATACTCAGATTTGGGGATCTCAAGTATGTTTGATAGAGCTCATATATCAGAACATGTAGGTTGCTCTGTCACTGTGGACCGGGGCCAGTTTTCCATCTCAACTGCAGGCCACACTCAGCTGACTGTCAGACCAGGACCAGTTTTTTTTAAAGTTTGAGCATGTTTTAATGTTTTACAAGTAGCTCTAACGTAACACAGAGTTGTTGTATTTTCTAAGAGATAAATAGTTCCTCAGGTTTTCACCTGCAGAAATGCATGCAAAACAGGGCAAACCAGCCTCTTGTTTTTGACAAATTACAGGTATACTATATAAGTAAAGTAATTAAATTAGACTCTCTTCAATCAACACTGCATGGCAGAGAACAGTATACAACTAAAAACTTAAAAACTATGAGGTCTCCCTAACATCAGAGCAGTCTGGTAGCCCAACAAATTAATAAATCCTTGAAAACATTGTTTAAATTAATTGTGCCCTGGAAATCATTTAGTGTTAAAGGGTTAAATTACAGCTAATAATACACAAGTGGGACCAAAGCACAGGACACAGATGAGTGGTGTACAATAGGTTTATTGAATGGAGAGTAAAAGGGGATCCAGTGTAGATACAGGTAAACGATGATGAGGGAGAGTGACTGGCGTTGGCATGGCGAAAGAAGTCAAGGTGACGGGTAGAGTTGGGTTGGAAGTTGACAAACAGGTGGTTCCTGGAGCAGAAGAGGAGAAACAGGCAGATGGGGGACATGTGTCACAAAAAAACCCCAAAATCATTCAAAATGGTGTGGGTATGTGTGTGCGTGTATGTGCGTGCGTGTGCGTGCGTGTGTGTGTGTGTGTGTGTGTGTGTGTGTTCACAGCCCACAGATAAGGGTATGTATTCCTGCCACCTCCACCATCATTACTGTGGTCTACATGAGAGAAGAGAGTTCCAGGTCACAGTGGAGCCACCAGTGATTCAGGCCACCCTGCCAGCTAAAGCACTGCCCAGTGAAAACAAAGGTAACACACACACACACACACACACACACACACACACACTATTCTCTGTGCTCTAATCATTGGCCAGTGTAAGTGTCTTATGGGTGCCTTAGCAGAGAGGATGTTTTATGACTTAGTGGATTTGAACTGTCATGTGCATTAAGAAGAAAACAACTACACATCTGCTCTTCCCGTCACTTCTCCCATCTGTATGTGGTTGTTTTGTCCTCATTCATCCTCGCCGTGTCTCATCTCTGCCTCAGACTCTCTAAAGAACAGAGCAAAGCGGTGGGAGAAGAGGTGGGAGGATCAGGGAAAGAAACCCCTTTCTTTCTGTTTGTTTCATGAGATTTTTCTTGCACTGTCAGCTCATTTGATACCAAACCACATATGTGAAACCACACACACACACACACACACACACACTGCACAACCCTCTAAACCTCACACTCATTGCCTTTCACCTTCCTCTAAACCAGCATATTCACCATTTCATCATTTTTCATTTCCCTCATGTGTGTTTGGGAAGGTTCTGGTTCTCTCTCAGTAGTTTATTTCTCTACACGTTGGACTAAAAAGCTCTGTCTCTGAGTGCATATTAGAAAGAGGAGAAGAAAAGAGAAAAGAACAGGGGGAGGGGATCCGCAGACCGAAAAGTGGGTTGGCATGCTGGCATGTCAGCTGCCTACCTCAAATTCTTGAAGAATGAGGGAGTTTTCTCTTTCCTGTCTGTCTGTTTCCAGTACTGAAGATGTGTCAATGTGGGAAAATCATTAAAAGGGTTTAGAGATGAGAAATGCCAGCGGCTGAGTCTGTGTGTGTGTGTGTGTGTGTGTGTGTGTGTGATAGCCAAGGCGATCTCATTTCTGTGGAATCTTTCGGATACAGTGTTTAGACCAAGTCCATCTCTGGCCACGCAGTTAATCCTTTGTGAGCTATACTAATACAGTAGGATTGCATGATGGGTGCTACTTAGAAACAAGATGCATAACTGATCATCTTCTCAAACGCAGTGGCACAGCGTGAGTGACGCTTCGTCCACCAGCTGCAGTGTTATGTCTTCTCATCTGATCTTGCTTTGCCCTCTTTGACTGTCTGCTGTCTGCTGACTTTGGCTTTCTCCTGACTTTCTGGAGGAGCCGCAGGACCTTTTTCATTCTTTCTTCACCCCCACCTCCGTCTTCCCTCCTGTCCTGCCCTCTCTCTCTCTCTCTGTCCGTTGTTCCTCCTTTGAAGATCTCACATGGTTGGTTTATTTTCCTCAAATTCCTTTCACTCGCTTTGCTCACTTTCTTTTTGCTTTTTTCCCATAAAGAAAGAGATAAACGTCTTTTTAGTAGTTTATGGACAAGAATAGGTCAGCAGCTGTGCAGATGAAGCACAGCAGCTGGCCACACAGAAAGAGAGAGAGACAGACAGACTGAGAGAATGACATAAAAAGAAAAAGACGGATATGGTTTTGGAGATAGAGATAAACAAAGAGAGAAAGAAGGAAGGAGGCAAGGAGTCTGTTGATGAAAAAGGGAATAAGAGATGTAGGTCACCCCTCCCACTCTTCCGTCAGAGATATTTCTCAGTGCAGGAAGGGACAGGCAGTCTAAACACAAACACACATGTTCCCTTCAGAGCAGGAGACAAGAGAAAATGGCTTCAAACTAAACAGAAGGTTCAGCATGTTTGTAATGTTGATGATTTGTTTTGAAGGATGTAGCAGTCAAGCAGCTGTAAGTTTGTGCTCTAACTTCATTCAGCGAGGCAGGCCTCTGGAGAAACATCTCACCATCCTCCTTCCTCTCTCTTGGCTCTCCTCCGCTGTTCCACCCTGGCTCTGTTTTTTTCTTAACTTCTCTTCCTCTTTTGGCTTTTCTGTGTTTTACTGTCAGGAAAAATAAATTACAGCATAACTATCTGGATCTCATTTTGGCTTGAATTGAGTCTGAGGTCTGCAGCTGCTTTCTTGCCTTGCACTTTTTCTTTTTTTTTTTTTTTTTAAAGTAAAGTAAAATGAAACCAGGCTTTCTCCTAATGCACACAGCCTAATAGTTTCTCTCTGCCCTGGAAATGTGCTCAGCATTTTTTTACAGCCAGAAAATGTCATCACATGTAAAAAAAAAAAAAAAAAAAAAAAAAAAAGCATAAAACAATTTGCAAGGTGCTAGAGCTTACGTGGCATCACACATATACTTAACACGCACATTCAAGGATTCAAGGATTCAAGGATTTTTATTTGTCATTACAACACATGTAAACATGGGATGCAACGAAATTGGTTTCCCCTGGTCCTGGAGCAGCCCAATTATCCAAATATAAAATAAAAAAAATAAAAAAAATAAAAAAATAAAAAAATAAAAAAATAAAAAAATAAAAAAATAAAAAAATAAAAAAATAAAAAAATAAAAAAATAAAAAAATAAAAAAATAAAAAAATAAAAAAAAATAATAAAATAAAATATATACATACATACATATATATATATATATATATATATATATATATATATATATATATATATATATATATATAAAACATAAAATATAAAAGTAAAGGCAAATATACATATGCTGCTACATGCACACACTAACATGTTTTTCAGGAGGCTTGGAGAGAAACTTCAAGCCAGTGAGAGCACATGTTTATCTTCTAGTATTACATGTCTGCCACTACAAACACACATTAAACAAAAAAAAGCTCTGGTAACAGACCAAATTAATTAGATCCCCCACCACTCAAAAATGTGTTTTTGCTTATTGTTACTTCACTTGGTAGTTTAAGCTGAGAAATACTTATATATTTATTGATTCTGGGTTTTTAATTACTGAAAAAGAGTGGATCTCATTAAAGGATTATAACAAGATTATTCAACTTTTTTTTGTGGACAAACCACATCAGACACACAACTGTATTCAAAGTAGACTGTTTTATAACCACATATACATGAAACATGTCTGGAGCGCATTTAAATGTTTGTTAAGTGTAATGTCCACAACAAAAAAACCCTGGTGACTGGTGTTTGAATGTGACAGTGGATTTGATTCCCAAACAGTTTTATATTAGATTGTCCTTTTGCTCATATAACTGTTCTGCCACCATTACAGATGTGCTTTAGTGTGGCTTAAAATGTTTTAATGCTTAAATACATGAGATTTAAAAGTGTAAGATTCACTTCACAGACACATTTAAATGAAAGAAAGAATCATATGTATATATTGGGACAATGGATAATAGATTTAGTAAATATTAAATGTAAAATTTGGTTGGAGAATGTAATGTGTTTTTTATCTAAAATAAAGGTTGCACAGCCAGAGAAAGTGATATAAGGTCTGGACTTGGTTACAACATTTATTAACCTCTTGATGACACATGAGCATGTTTGTAAGAAAAGGAATGAGGAGTAAAAGGAAAGCTAAATGCTGACTTGTTGTGATCTCTGCTCCACTCAGACCCCACTAAGGTTGACTCACCGCGAGTCATCAACGTCATTCTGCCAGACCAGAGGCACCATTTTCTTCTGCCGCTGGGCTACGTCCTGACCTCCTTCCTCCTTCTGGCATTCATCATCCTCATCATCATCCTCATCACACGCAGACGTAGAACCAAAGGTCTGAACTGCAAAACCTCTGAGTCTGATTAGAAGTGATTTGCACTAAATTCACATTTCTGAATCGTCATCGTCGTTATCTTTTTCTTTTTCCATTTCAGAGTTTTATCCACAGGTACCTATGAGGTGAGTGCTATAAGGACACAAACACACATGCGTGACCACTCTTTACCCTTAAACACACACTCAGGTGTATTATTCTTGGCTGTTACAGGTCCAGCAGGAGTCACAGTAGCTCAGATGAGTTTGAGATGGACGTTGCAGAGGTGAATGTGTGCACTTCGGAGATCGAGGAGACAGGATTTGGTGAGTTAGGCGTTAAAAAAAAGTGGAGTGTAAATATATGGCGGCACATGACTCGACTGTGTGTGTATTCTGACTTTCACCTGTGTGATTTTAGACTACAAAAACAACCTGCTGAAAGAGAAGGTCCACATGGGCATTCAGCCTAAAGTCATTGATCTTGATAAAGGTAACAAGCATCATGCAAAGTGCATCAATGATGGATTAACTCAGATTCTCCTCCTCCTTGCACTCAATTTATTTTTTTGCTTCTTGCAGAGATGCAGAAATTTTCTAAATGAGAAAGTGACAAAGAAACAGTGAAACTGGAGTCACTGGCTGGTCCAGAGGCAAGAAAAAAAACACCTTCACGTACTGACTGCAACTCCACAGGCAGAGTCAATGTTTGCCAAAATGCTTTGAAATGCAGAAAAAAAGGCTCAAATAGAGACCTCATGTTTTCAAGACTTCATTTCCTGCCATTGTATGATCAAACCTGGGACAGCTGTGCACGGCACCGTAGCGCCACCTAGAGTGGAGTCTTAACTAAGCCTTCGCTGACAGAGAAATGTGTACAGTATGTTGAATGAAGTAATGACTCGTTTGTGATTGAGTGAAGATAAGTCAGTTATTACAGCTTTAGTCATTATTCCTCAAGTTTTTAAAAACAACAACATATTGATGTTTTGCTTGTCACTTTGTTTTCTCTGTTTACTCACATATTTTTATCTTGGCTTAACTGACTGGACTGAGGCACCACTGAAGCGCTAACAATCAGTGTGTGCTGCTTCCAGTAGGCTTTGATTAACTGTATGCTGATTGACAGATGAAGCAGTTTATTCTGATGCTCAGACTGCATTTTATTTTATTATTTGTGGATTTTCATTTTTACATGTATTAAAATGAAATGTTTCATTATTCCACATTATTGTTAAGAGAAGATGTGCTGTGCTGTCTTTGAATGTGAAAATCAGTAAATGCAATTCTCTGTTTATTACTGTAATAATACCTTTGCTCTGTGGTCTCTAGGCTTTTCATACTTTGGAATTATCCAAATTGTACTTTACGTGCCATTTGATTGTTTTCACAGCTGTCATTTTGACTTCTCATTGCAGAAAACACACAGGTGGAGCTAATATTAACAATGTCTTCATTACAGCAATTAAGGCGCTGCAATGTATAAATCAACAGGTCAAAATGTCTGCTTTGGAAAGGCTTTTAGTTTCAAACCACCCTTTTCCACCGGACAGTTCAACAAAGGTTTAGCAAAAAATAAGGATTTGTCATCAACCTTAAAGCATTCATCACAACTTTCAAAGACTTTAATATGTACCTTTTAATTTAAAAAAAATAATTCATTTTTAATTTCTATTTATCTTAAACACTCAAATTCAAAGATATTGAGCCTATAAAATATCAGAATCAGCTTTAAAAACTCACCATTTACTTTTTGTAGACAGTCAACTCGTCCTCAAATCATTTAAATCGACAAATATTCAAAGCAAATACTATATCAGGTATACCTGGTTGTGGTGTAAATATGTACACCTTGTTGCTGATTTTTGCTTTTTTATAAATGTTGAGCCTGCATCTACTGGTAGAACTGATGGGTGTAAACGTTGTGTATCATCCATTGGTGTTTGCTTGACTAAATTATACTGTATCTGATAATGCTTGTGTATTCTACTTGAACAATCATGTCTAAGGACACATTAGGTCATAGTTAATTTATTCATTCCATGTGTCACAAACAAACAGTCCCTGAATTCAAGACAAATGGCTTGTTGTACACTTTTGTGAAGTTTTGTTTTGTGTACATTTTCTATAAAATACATGGTACTGTAATATCCTTTCAATCTAAAAACGGTATAAAACCCTGGTCTGTCTTGCGCTGCTGGACAACTGTATCCAAGAAAGCAGCTCTCAATCAATCAGCACTCACACACACTCACACACACCTGCAGTCTGAATCCATAACAAGAAAAAAAAGACAACATTAACAGAATTACAACAGGTTAGTCAATTCCTCTCTGTCTGTTACACATTTACCCGCAGACACACAGCCAGTCATACAGACAGCAACAGAGGCCAAGAGGAAATTCAGTAAGTAAACCCAGGATCCAAAACAATTTTTAAAAAAGAAAAAAAATTGGGGCCATACTGTTTTTAGAAATAGAGGTCAGCTACAGGTACTGTAGGGGTGGTGACAGGGCAGGGATCTGGGTTCACTACAGGACGTTTTGAACAATAGGGGTCAGGACAGCTCTCAATTCAGTTTGAAATGATCAACACGTTTGCTGTTGTTCGTCAGCCAAAATAATATAAAAACTGATGTTCTGGACGAGAGAAAACCGACCTACGGAATAAGAGAATACACTTCAGTAACAATTTAATCACAAGATCAGAATCTGAACATTATAAACAGAGAGCAGCATATGCGTCTTTGTCTTAGTTTCCTTCCAAGGAGGAAAAGATACCATGTGTCAACCATGGTAATGTCACTGAAGGAGTGATATGTGGTACACATACTGTACAACCTGCACTCCATGTCACTGAAGAAAGAGCCTAGCATGTTTTCTGATACTCAAACTGGGCCAGTGTGTCTTTGTCTCGCCGCTGCACAAAGTGCTTCTGTTCAGGGGGACCCATCTTCCCATAATGGGCATTGAGTGCTGGTTGGACAAAAATACAAACTACCCCCTACAGAGGCTCTATAAACACAATATGAAGAGAGGTATAATGTTCATGGTCTGGTAAAGGCAGTCACATTAGGCTGAGACACATTAGTCTGAGAGAAAATGCCAGTAAAAATGCCCATGTCTCGCCTTCTCTGTTCCTCCAGGGCCTGGTCCAGCCTCTGATAACTTTACGAATCAAGTTAAAATAAAGCATAGGGACCCAACTCCTCCGGATTGGTCAGAAGAGATGTGTGGTGGGAGTTGCTGAGGTTTTCTGGCAGGGCTGGTTTCGCTGTGAGCTGGCTGGGTGGTTGTCGATTTGGGTTCAAGTGTCCCCCACGGGTCCGATGGAGTCCTGCAGAGGGATCTCCAGAGGGGATGAACTGTCGGGGGCGGGAGGGTGAGGGGAGTGGGCCACCCCTGCACCTGAGCTGCAGCTCACACAACCCTGAGAGACCCAAAAATATTTTATACGTTTGTTTCAGGTTAGTAGAAGAGGAATTTGTGTGTGTGTGTGTGTATGTGTGTGTGTGTGTGTGTGCACATCCCAACCTGTGTGTCTATCTCCTGTGGGATAGTGTGCTGTCGGATCCAGGGATGAACCTCAGCCAGCTCCTCTCTCTGCTCCTGACTGAACCAGGGCTGGAGGGGCTGAAGCACCCGCAGCTTCTCCCGGTCCTCTGCCAGCACCTCATTCTGGTCCCTGGAGGAGAGGAAGAACAAGATATAACAAGATGGTTAAAAAAAACATCTTACAAATGTAAGACATATTGGGATGAAGACACAAAATGAAGTATCTCAACAGTTGGCTATAGGGGTTGAGAAGTAGCAATGATGCAAACTTTTATGAAGATTATGGGGATCAGTGAGTCATCAAACAACTGTTAAGCTGTCATATGGAGTTACTTTATGTAATAAAATGATAGCAAGTCTAAAAAAACTAATACAAATGTTTCTGTGATCCCACAACCAGCGTTTTAAACAGCTCGACAGGAGACTAAAAAAAAAAATAACAGAAGGAAGGAATTTAGTTTTCAGCTGAAAACTTCTGACATCCACTGGCTGATGCTGATCTTTCTTGAGATTGTGAAATGAATACATTTTGAATGATGTAATGATACAGCTTGGTTTGGTGTTCATCCATTAACAGGTCTTGCAAAAAGTGGAAAAACTGTTTTTAAAGTATGTTTTTCACCCAAGAAAGAAATTAGGTGAGATATTTTCATTTCTTTCCAGCTCAAATCACCATGTCCCAAAGGTGAATGAACAATTGACTTCACAGGTAAGAATGAAAGTACTGCTGCACTGCTCTGTGTGGGTTGATATTTTGAAGCTTTTTGCTTTTCTGGCCATACTTCAATCAGTGAAGGCAAAGCAAATCACTGGCATTAGCTGACAAACGCTTTGACAGGACTCGTGTTTTGTTCGTCAGGGGTGGAATGAAAAGGGCAAGAGGAGTGTTGTGTGTTTGTACCTGGTGTGGATCTGGTACGTCATCATGACGCGCTCAGGCGTGTGCTGGATCATGGTCCACAGCGAATTCTCCACCTGAGTGTCGAAGCTGTGCTGGTGCTCTGACGGCGCTTCCTGGCTCTTACGTGCCTTACGCGATGTGTCTGATGAATCATTGCTAGCAAAGTATTTGCTGCTGTTGCTGCTGCCTGTAACATAGGAAGAGCTCTGCATCAGTCACTTCACCCTTCTATTCAATGCAAAGTCAATTTGAGTCGAGTGAGTGTTTTCCTTCTTACCGGTGTGCGAGGTTGAGGTTCCATTAGAGCCAGATCCGGATCCCAGCGAGCCTCCAGACTCCCCTGACCCAGATCCTGAGGCGTTTGAGCCGGTCCCAGACCTGGCATCCTCCTGCAGCAGCAGATCAAGCAGCTCGCTGGATGTTGATTGGGCATCATGGTTCCCAGACTCACTGGGAGCATCACCCTGACCGAGGCAAAGGTTTAACAGTCAGAATAAAACCAAGAGCAGCATGAAAACAATTGGAAGGCTGATAAGGGCTGTAAACAGCGTACTCACCTCGTTGGCGTGTTGTTCGTGGAGACTCTCGGCATGGTTGTGTCCAGTGCTGCTCTGCCCTTCACTCGGCTTGGGCAGCTCCTCCTGCAGCAAGTTGAGCTGAAGTGGAGAACTTGAGCGAGAGCTGGAGAATAAAGCTCGGGGCCCAGCCGCCTCCTCCTCTTCACCGATAGAGGAGCTGGCTCTGGGTGAGCAAAGCAGAGGGCCTGGGGAGTTCTGAATGTGGGGGCCAGGCTGGCACTGGAATTGGGGATGAGTGAAGGGGCCACTTCCTGGGACAAATCCTGTCATGGTAATGGGTGTCTGGTGCAGCAAAGAGGGGACGGACGGGTAAATGGACGGGTAACCTGGAGTGAATGTTGGGTAGTTGGGCAGGATGAGAGCCACGACTGGACCCATGTAAGGGTTAATGCACTGGGCTGGAGGCATGGCCTGCAGGTTGTGAAAGTTTTGGATATTCGGCACATTCTGAGTGGGCTCCATCTGGATTGTTTGCATGCCTGGTAGGTTCTGAGTAGACTGCATGATGTTGAAGTTGTAGTTGAGCTGGGTTTGGTCAGGAGGCTGCAGCGCCACAGGATTGGCTCCAGGTAGCTGTGGTGGTCTGGGTGGTTGCTGTTGGCCTGGCTGGGTTGCCATCATGGGGAAGAATGGCACCTGGAGTGGGGATGGCTGGCTGTAGGGTAAACCAATCTGGGGCTGGGAGGACTCCGAGGACGGCCAGGAGGAGTCAGGAACACGGCGAGGTGGGCCAGTCGGGGAGGCGTAGCTGTCTGAGGAGCCCTGTGGTTTGGGGCGCTTGTATCTTGGCTTTCCTCTCCGAGAGCGGTTCCACCCAGCAGCACTCAATGGACGTAGGTAATCACCTGTAATGAAACGGACATACGCTGCAGAATAAGTTTGCCCGAACAAGTCAAGATATCCCTTTAAAAATATATTGAGCATTCACTAAGTCCACACATGCTGTTAGTCATTTGAATATATACCTGGGTGGTGAGAGTGAGCCATAGAGCTGTTGTCCAGCTGCAGATAGGAACTGTAGGGACTCTGAAGGATGCAATGGCGGAATCGATCCACATACTCTTGCTCCTCCTTCTGGGTGTGAGCTGATAGTACCTCCTTGGTGAGACCTACAAACCTTCGCTCTTCTGTGGCAGGGCTCGGGGCCGGACGGACTGGGGTTGGAGCAGCATCAGTGGGCTCACTACCCATCGGTGCATCCTCCAGTGCCGTGGCCTCTGTGGGAGAGTATCAAGGAAAAAACACATTCAATATACAGTTTACAGGCCTTTACTTACAAATTCCTGAAATAATACAGTTAAAAATACAGTAAAGAGCGTCTGAGTGAATATTGTTATGTGACACACAGATAAAAGGATATGTTTATGTACCTGATTCAGGCTGGGGCACATGGACGATGGTGCTGCTGTATGAACACTGGCTGGTGACAGAGACCACACTCATGGCCTTGGTAGACATGGTGATGTCTGTCAGAGGCGCTCCAACTACTGCGGCTTCTGTAGCGCCCACTGACACCTCACTGTCCAACACCACCACTGGACACAGAGGAGGGATGACATGAAGAATAGTTGATGTTGCTTTTGCAAAAAATATATAATTCAACACAAGTGAGAGTGTGTGAGTGTGTGTCTGTTTATACCATCTGATCTGGCCTGAGCCATGTCAGTGGCTCCAGCAGGCTTGTCATCTTCTGAGGTAGAGGAGGAGGAAGAAGAGTTGGCCAGAGAATGAGATTCACTCTTCCTCTTAAGGGCTGGACCTGTACAGCTCTCTAAATATCTGAAACACACAAATGACCAAACACACACACACACCAGACATGCAATTAATAGTGTGACCGGTGCTTTAGCAACTAATAAACTGCACTCATCTAAGAGTGTTGTGACAATATAATTATCACACACCTGATGATGTTGTCCACACAGTTGATCTGCTGGTAGGAGGGAATGTGTGTTTGCTTCCTGCCTTCTTCATGATCTCTGACTTCAGGGTTGGAGGCTGTAGGGGGAGGACGTGCTGGGGGAATAGAGGGTCATTTAAGTCAATATTTAAATATTCACAAACAATAAGTAGGTATTTTTTTAAAATGTGTACTGCTTCCTATGCGGTAGGTTTCACTACTTGTGGCAGGTTTGTCAAGAAGAGTAATTTTGTGGCTGGAATCCCGATACGCCTGCTGGCCCCAATTCTTGACTCTGTTTACATCAGCACAAATTTGCTGCAGAGTCATCTGCAATCACACAAACACACACAAGATATCAGAATGATTAACTTTGGCAGTAGTGTTTAGGAACATTGGTTTCCTGGCTAGTGATATCACTGATGTCTTACCGGTTCCCGGTGTGAGTCCTCCCACAGGTTACCATTGCTGTCACTTGAAGAAGCTACGCTAATGTAATGCTCATGAGAGCCGTTGCTTCCCAAACTGCCGTAACCACTGGAACCATTGTTATGGACCGGCTGTGGATAAAAGACATTTAACCTGTAAATATTTGATCTTTAAAATGATAAATCAATAATAATATTTTTTTCAGCACTGAAAAAAGTCACCTGCAGGAAGAGCTTATAGATCTTGGCTTGCAGATCTTTTATTTCTTCATGGGTGATTGGGAAATACTCATTAGTCCGAGCAGCAAACACATCCTCGTTCAGGGGACTCCTAGAGAAATAAGACAATGAAGTCATTTTGCTTATGACATCATACACATACCACAATTTGTGGAAATATATATATATATATATATATATATATATTTTAATCTTTGTGTGGTTCTGAGTTTGTGCGAGTTTGTCATTACGTCCTGACTTTATGCCGTCCAATGATGAAAGCCACCTTGCGGCTCCAAGGGTTGATGAAGCTTGACCAGCTAGTGTCCAAGGTGATGTAGTCTCCATTCTGACAGCGCAGACGCACCGGCGAGTGCTCAAATGGAGACTGGCCCGCATACTTCAACACTACAAGTGACAGAGTGAAAAACTATTATTTTTCTATATATCAATTAATTGATTATTGGTGTATAGTGTCAAAATCAAAGACACATTCATATAGCAATATCCTAATAGTGTCTATACACATGGTTAGAACCTTGCTACTCAAAAAAAAAAAAAAAAAAAAAAAAATCACCCCTTTCGACTGCAACCTCCTTGAACACTCACCTTTCCGGTGCATAGACAGCATGAGGGGGCGGTCCTCTGGGTGAATGCAAGTCAGCAACGACGTGCCAATCAGATCTTGAGGAAGGTATCCTAGCAATGGCACAGCCCTGTGGGTAGTCAACATCAAATTAGCTTAATCAACACTGCCATTTTATAGCTCAACATGAACTAAGATTGCGCACATCTGAGTATGTATTGACCTGTCATCCACTTCCAGGAACACACAGCCAGGTGAGTGTGTGGTGGTGAAGATGCGTTTGTCCATGGGGATCCGAGGTGCTGCACAAATGAACAATATGTTAGGGAGATTTTTCTTATATGTTTATGTAATGAATACCTATACATGCTGATAATTGCATGAAATTAAATATATAATTGTATCTTTTATGAGAAATAAGAAAGTGCAATATGTGAGTAAATAAACAGTTTGTTGTTAACCATGCACTGGGCAATGCCGTGTACAGTCTGTAGTGCTTATAATAACAACAATAATAATAATTATACCCTCATATCCAGAGATGATACGTTCAGCGAGTGCCAGGCAGCACGGCTCCTCCTCGTCCCCACTTCTTCCTGTTCCCTGCACCTTCAGCAGGTAGGGTGTGATCCGAAAAGGGTTGTAACGCATCTCACCCTCGCGGTCCTTCCCGCCCCTAAAAAAAATGTTTATTAAAATTTAAAGTTGCTCACTTAATGCTGACTACAACCATATCTAGAAAAGTAATCACTTTGAAACATATACTTTATGTGCTTTACTGACACCTGCTGGTAAAAACTGATAACTGTGGATCATTTCTGCAAGAAATGTGGAATTCATATTTTTCCCGAAAGATGCTTTTATTTAGTTGTATAAAAATGTTCTACTGACCTGATTCTGCAGAAGAAAGACTTGACCTGGGCAGAGTCAAACAAAACTCCTGCTGCAGAGACAAAGAACAGGGAAATGTTATTTATCTGCCTGCTATAATTTACAAAGACTTGCAATCTTGTAGAAACCACCTCAAAAAAAATGTAAAAAAAATAATGGTGGTCAAATAAATAACTACTGGTCAAAAGTTTTAGAACTCCCCCATATTTCCAGTTTTTATTGAAATTTAAACAGTTCAAGTCTAGTGAATACACTATATATACAGTTACAAATATATGTAACGGTACAAAAGCAAAAGGCTAAAATTAATTTTAGTTATACAAAACTCATGTAATGGGATCTCAGGGATCATGTAATGGGTTAAAAACTCACAGCTTTTCTGCATCAGTGGCTTTGAAAGTTGATACAAACAATTCCTACAGGTGTCCCAACTTTTGTTGATTACTTAGAAACCCTCTTTCCTTATAAAAGTGTGGAAGAGCAAGGATGCTGATGTTTGTGGGGCTCTTTTTCTGGATCCAGAGTTGGTGACTGGGACATGGGACCCAATGGGCTACCACATGCAGCACACTCTGCTCAACCCCTAGTTGGTCAAACCAATACCATCCAAACCATACCTCAGAACTGCCTTAGAAGAAAAAAACATAAGACAGAAAGCTTCAAATCCTGACCAGTACAGTCACTGAGCTGGTTTAGGAGGAACTAAACAAGAGTGTGAAAGCAAAGCAGCCTTTGCAGGAAATTCTATGTGTGGGAAAAACTTTCCGTACAACATTTATCTTCCAGTGTAGAAAGAATGTGTGTTTAGCTGTATCTGCAAAAGGTGGTCCAAAATGGTCCAATGTTAGTCTGTTAGTATTTAATAGTTCTATGTTGTGTTATTTGATAGTATTTATGGTTAACCTACAATAACACAACCTGTACCACAAAATGTAACACCTGTTACAAACACACCTGTGTGCGAGTTGCTCCATGGTGGCAGATGCGGCTGTGCCGTGTGCGAGTAGAAGACATTTACATCTTGGTGGAAGAGTAGCTCCACAAACTTGGCCGACTCCAGGAACTTCCTCTTGCAGCACAGGATGCTGGGAGCCTGCTCCGACGCATACAGCACACGACCGCTCGACAGCGCGAAAACCACCGCAAAGGAGTCCTACACACAGACACAGAGAGACGTACGCACGCACATGTAGAAAGACACAAGCACACAAGCAAGCCAAGTCACAGACACACACAAAAGCAGTAAACACACATACACTCACACACCCACCCAGGCGTGAGGCAAAAATAAAGGTACTTGTACATGTGCATGCAAGTATGTACGTGTTTGTTCTAAATGCTAGAACAGATTCTTTTTTTAAACCGTCTACAACTGTGATGACAATAACATCAGCTCTTGTGTGTAGTGTGTGTTTACCGTGTTTTTAAGGGTGTGTTCAGAGGTGACTCTCTCCAACTCTTCCAGGGTACAAACAGTGGTGTCTCTCCTTTCATCCTGGCCGTTTTTCATCAGCAGTTTGTAGTACTCGCTGTTCGCTACAGACAACATAAACACACACATGCTGCTTTGAAAACAACGCTGTATATATCAGGTTAGCTTAGAGAAAACTGCTGCAGTCAGCGACGCTAACAAGGAAAAACTGCTTCAATTAGAAAAGTGTGGGTTCATCAGTTTGTGCGTTTGGCCAGGTTACCTTGCACTTGCTTAACGCAGTTGAGTGCATAATGTAAGGCCTCCACAGTGCTTGCTTTGCTGCGGCTGCGTTTGTCTGATGGGAGCCTCTTTTTCATCTCAGCCACTGTGGTCATCAGCTCTCTGTGGACCTGCACTTTGCCACCTTCTGCATGCTCACTGCTACACACACACACAGTCAGAGAATTCGTAAAAATTAAAATATTTAGGTCAGGATGATGCAGTAGATTTGGTGCATGTTAAAACCTGAGAGTTGTACCAGTGATTTCATGCCTTACCTACTTGATAACAAACCTTGCAGTAAACTTTTAGTCCACTTTATTTTATTTTTATTAGTTTTGTCATTGTTATGGAATCATTGTATGGTAAAGCGGTTTATGGCTGCTGAAAGGATTTATTATTATTATCACAATTATGAGCATTGTTGTAGAAAAACTCAAACCCAAGCAAATGTGGATTGTAAATTTACATTAAAAAGGTTGCAGTTGCAGGCAGACAGAATTTAAATCTTGGATTTTGGAGTTTACCATAATAACCTTAATGCATCAACAGGTAAGTTGTCAAAACAGTCTCTTCAACACCAAACAATGAAAATTACACTTTATTACAACTTTTCTTCGTAGCTCTGGTCATTGGTTCTAGTTTTTATGATTAGGTGCTACTCAAAGATGTTTTTACTGTCTGTTATAAACATTCATTACAGTTTACAGACAAACTTCCTTGTTCATTTTTGACCTACCGTACTTGCTGTAGCTATGTGCAATTTCATTTTGTGCCATGAGAAATATTACAGGTTCATTCACTTTCAGTGTTTCCTCCATATTAAGTGGTAGCCAATCTTGCTAAATTGCTAACCTGTTTAAAACCTGTATGTTTGTCTGCGTGAATGTGTGTCTTGCTCTGTTGGACCCCTTTCTAGTTATGTCCTCAGCAATTAGTGCAATTAGAGTATAATGTTATAACCCTGTACACATGCAAAGTAAGTGCTGTGGTATGCTGTGGTCAACATAGGTCAAGAAGTCAGGGCACATGGAATCAAGAGAATACCAAGGCAAATACCTCTTGGTGGAGATTGAGGTGGATCCTATGGCGCTTCCAGGGCTGTGATTTGCTGAGGAGGAGAGGTCATGTGATCCACTTGTCATCTCCTCATCTTCCTGACCCACATCTCCACCTGACCCTCCGCTCTCCTCTCTCCTGAGGCGCTCAGAATGCGCCCCTCTGACCTGCTGCCCAGATGACGCCCTCTCCTCCCCTCCGCCTCCTCCTGTGGTCGACAGTAACGCAGGCTCCTCCCCATCTGGGCCGCTGTCCCCTCCTGGCATCTCCGCAAGTTGGTCACACATTAGTAGCAATTTGTCCAATTACAGAAGTCAGTAGGGGTCTTCATATGCTCAACAAGGGGAATGGGTTCCATGTGATGATGGTAAATTAGTTCTCAATCAATCAGTGCTGATTGCTGGATGTGAGGTTCTGCCTTAAGAACTGTAAAATACAAGAAACAAAAAAGAGATAAGAACTAAGTACAACTAAGTACGTACATTATGTACAGAACTGTACTGTAAAAGTTCACAGTATACTGATTTTGAAGATGTCAAACACGCTGTGACTTAAAAATGCTACTGCCACTTTATCTTTACAAAGAACATTATTTTCAAAGATGTTCCACGTATTTTTCTTTTCCAAGGTCTTTCTGTGGGTTGTTTTAACACTATTCACAAGTAAGGAATAAGTTTTGACAGACTGTATGGAAATTGTTTTGTATGGGTCTTTCTCACAGTAGACATTTTGGCATGTGTCATAGCAGGAAGAGGACAGGCTTAATTAATAACTTTAATAACTTTATGATTACTGCATTTCATCTGGGTGACGCAGTTTCAATGGTTTTGTCCTGGTATTGTGTGAGATGGCTTAGTTAGTAGCATGTCAGTAATAAGACTTTTATTGCTGTGACATGTCAAAATGATGTGAAAAAGATCTGCTAAGACAGGAGAAAAGCCAAATTCAAATCCCTCTAACATGTGCCAAAACTACATAAGCTGCAGAGGAAAAAAAAAATTCTTCTTGTGACACTAGTAGGCGCATTATTACCAAATATAAACAAATAAAATATTTTGTGCAGTGCATGTGAACAAACACAGTCTGGCTTGTTATCTAATTTATTGGACTATCTCACCATCAAACTGACTCACTCCCATCATCTACAATATGTGTGTATGTGTATGGGCACATTTTATTCATCAGCACTGTCAAGTGGCATAATACACCACCAGTCACATAATAATGATTACTAAATTGCTCTCCCCTTCCTTTCAAGTTAGCTGCAGCTCAGCCATATTGATATTAGATATTAAAAAACAAACAGCAGTGAGACACAGAGACAGAGGCAAAGATAGAGGGAGACATACTGAGCGGCACAAACAGAAGCCAGTGAAAATATCCTGCCCTGTTTATCAGGTCGTCACTGCAGGATTACATAACCATCTTACTCAATTCTGAGTGTACAAGCCATCCTCCTATTACTTGAGACATTATACCTGTATTGTGTGAGCAAAATGCACAGACAAACAAACCCCTGATTACTGTGGTGTAGATGTGATGCTCTGGCTTTGCCGTAATGATACAGCACACAAACAGACCTGATAAAGCTATGCTTAAAGCACCTAAGGTCAAGGTACTGAACCTGGTTTGTACACTGTACTCCTCCACCTCCCCCTGAAAACATGCTGCACATTCAAAGCACACTGCGGACCAAAATAAACAAAGCTATGCAATTGTTTACTGGCCCATGCTATCGCTGTCAAATTGTTTGATAGGTCATTTAATACAAGGGCTATCACATAAAAATAAGAACATCTTACTATTTTTAATGCTTTCTGCCACTAGATTTGGTTATTTTTAATTTTGATCATTTGACAAATCAATATACAATTCTTCTAAAAGTGGATAAACAATAATATTGCATAATCGCCATGCTCTGTTTGTGGTAAATCACGGCGCTGTAGGCCAAATAGGAATGTCTCTGCTCAAGCCAAATGAATCAATCGCTCTAATGTCTTCAGTCTGTTCACTTAATATTTCCTCTTTGACACTGTCAGCTTTATTTGAGTCATTAAAGAGCTTATTTTAATGAAGAACTTATCTCAATGAGCTTCTCAGACAAACTCCAGTCTCGTGATTTGAACAGTCTGTGGTGGAATGAAAGTCTGCTGAGCCGTACTTGAACACATACACAACACCAATATGATATATACAAATTGACTAAAGCTGCAGAAGTAAAAGTTTTCCTGGCAGGATACTCATCCCAAAGCCCACAACATTTGGTTATGCAATCATATAATCAATATTATGACATGCACAAACTGGCAACATGAAATATGTCTATTTACACCTTAAGATTTTTAAGTATATTTATCTGTCTATCTATCTATCTATGGTCAACTATTATTTTATGAGTCACAATATTTTGAGAGATGACATCAAGTTAAAAATGTATGGTGTTGAGGTTAATACAGCCAGTCTTAGTATCAGAGGTGCACGTACACATTTAAATAGGTCACCTCAAAAAACAGAATCTATCAGTGCAATTATCACAGAAAACCTAACTAATATGTTTAAAGTCAACACTGACACCTGTTTAACATGCTTTTATCTATTGGAAAAAGAAATCCAACAACAACAACAATAACTCAGAACCTGTTCCTTCTCATAACAAACCTGACACTCATTTGACGGTTCACCGCCCCCTCCCCACATAAACCCAGTAACCTCAACAACCTCAGATGTCACTACAGCTTACACTTAAAGAGAGAGGTGACTGCTATTACTGCAAACTAAATCACAACCTACATTCATTATTCAGTAATGATTATTATTACTTATTATTACCACAACTGGCAAGCAACAAATTAAATGTTGTGACACATTATAATATAGATAATATTGATTGTAGGCACTTGCAAATAATGACTAAGCTGCAACTCCACAAGTGGATTCATAAGCTTACTAACATCAATAGCTATCGTTAAGTGACGGCTTATTGGATGGTGTCCTGGTTAACATCAAAGTCTACTTGTTATTCAGGCACTGAAAGCGTGTTAAATCAATAATAGCTACAGTGTTTAAAAAAAAAAAAAAAAGTCCCTCAGCCCAGCGCCACTAGCTGGCTACAGCTCCCTGACTTATGGCAGACATATTATTCACCTAACATATCAGCAATACACACTACTGATAACTGCTTACAGCAAGAACACGGATGAGTGTTTGGAAATACTGCCAAAAAAACTACACAGTTTCAACTTACAACAGAATACCGCTATTACATTTCATTTGTTTACATGCGCTGTTCTGTTCTGTTCTGTACCGAGGGCGAGGTGGTTAGCTATCTTAGCTAGTTAGCCAAATCGCCAAAGACACATTAAATCTTCGGTTTGCTGGTGAAATATTTACCTTTTTCGACTCCACGTGTGTCTCAGCTCCAATATCCTGAAATTAAATTACATTAAATGGCTCGTCGGGCCGTATTAAAGGTATGTTTTTTTTTAATTGTGTCCCAGTCACGTAGCTGAATCGTCATTCACTCCTGAGCGCTTGACACATTTGTGCAACGTGAGGCCGGAACAGCGGAGCTTCGCTCGCTACGTGGTGATTGGACAGAATAATTTAGCATATTTCGTGTGATTGGTCAGTATCAAATTAGTGGGCGTGTCTAAAACAACAGTCTGCCAACGGCACACAGTCCGTTCACGTGGAGCTCCATGTTACACAACAGAAAGACAACAAGCCAGAGGTAGACCGCTGCATCCTCCCATCTACTACTGAATGAATGAACAGAGCCGCTGTACGGTCCCGCTAAAGCAGTTCACGTTATCTTTTCATTTTGTCTGTAATTTATCTGATATTAAATTTCCAGTTAAAACAATTTAACTTGAATTTGAACTCAAATAATGTTTTTTTTAATGTAGTAAAATGTAGAAAATGCTGGTTTAGTCAGCTACTCAAGGGCTTCAGATTCTCCTAGGAAATAAAGTATTTCTGTTACTTCAGTTTATCTTGTGCTCACACTGTGAAAATCCTTACATTCATAATACATATACAGAGTGTGGGAAATGGAGGAAGTGGAGGTCAGTAAGGGCACACAGCTCATTTTTCCACCAGGTTACTGAGGTGAACAGGTGGTGTTTGTAAAAGTAAACCCTTCAGCTGACAGCCAGAGATCTCCTCTGCAGTGTGGGTGACACAGTCGATCCTTTTCTTGAATTGCTTTGTTATGTTATGGCAGTATCAGAGTCATGTCGGACTATTATTGTTTGCAAGACAATACGTCTCTCAGCTTTAGGGAAGACATTTAACAGTTCTGTTACAGATCAGATAAAACACTCAGACTGGGCTTTGTGATGTAAATTCAATCTGTTTTATTCAAGCAATAGGTATTTGGCCATAAAGTAGAATTGCACTTATTTCCAAATGCACTCCCAGTAGGTAGACATAAGCAAGGCTTGGAAGTCATTGAGTCTGACATTTGACTGGTGTAGAAAGGAGAGGATGATGACAATTTCACACATCTGTGACAGAAGGATGACTTGTAAAAGAAACATTTACCAATTTCCTTAACAGCTACATCAATATAACACAAAACATATAGAGTCCATACGTTGTGTTAGCGTTTCATTTCATTACCATAGCTAGTGATAGTATCATGCATGCACTTTAAGGTCAAATAAGTTAGTTTCCAGTAATCAAAGAAAGAAAGATATTCAAGAAAGAGTGATGTTTATATATAGGGACAAAGTAATCCTAAACAGCTTTGATTAAAATACATCTGATTTATTTCTTTAATAAGATGGAAGCAACAGCAGAGTATGCAATCATTCAGTGTTGGAAAAGTACATCTCGCACTGTCATTGCCCAAAAAAGTTTTTCTCCACTCTAACACCCATTATGCTGAGCAGCAATGAGCACAAACACAAAAAATACATAACGATCTTCCTAAGATTAGTTCTACATATCATATTATGCAAACAAAAGCTATTGTTAAAGGATAATAAAACTAAAATGGCACACAAAAGTCCTTTATATTGATCAGATGGGATACATGCTGGTGCGACTATGCAGTCGACTTAAAGGTTAATAAATCCAGCTGAATAAAGTAAGCAGCACAGTATTTTTGATAAGTCTGTTCATTCAGAAGGCACTACTCTTAAACAGGCTGGTCTATATGAACAATACAATGTGGTTGTATTTTTTGCTATTCCTTTTAAGGCATCTGTGTAAAACTACATTTCCTTACTTGTTGTGCTTGAATATGTTACAAAGACAAACTTTCTGGCACATGAAGGAGAGCACCTTATTAGATAGTAGTGATAATTCACCACATCCTAGACCCAGTGTATTACTCTGTGTGTTTTCGTAGCATTAGACTTTTTCATGTGGTGGGACTATTGGTTTTAGCCTATAGGCACTTTTTTTAAATGTACACGTATACTACCTTGTACTGTATACTAAGTCCTACCTGAGAGGAAGATGGACATAGACAAGTATGATCAGGTGGTGCAACAGTGTGTTCCTGATAAGCTTCTTTGTTGTCAGTTGACCAATGAGATTCCTCTTTATTAAATCCAAGATGTAATGTTTTAAACAGAGAAGTCAATCAGCGCTCAACTGTGTTGGTGTGCATACATTAAAAAAAAAAAGGCATCAGATCCCAGTCAACTGTAACCATTTGAAAAATAACAGACCAGCAAAATATTTCTATTCAGAAGAATATAAATGTTGGTGTGATGGAAAGGAGTCTTTCTTTGATGTAATGGAGGATTACTGTTACAGTGAAAACAAACCAAAAAACAGAATATCTTTAAAGGCACTTCTTTTAGCTTGGCACACGAAATTCAATGGCTATTAATAAAAAGTTAAAAAAAAGAAAATATATATTGAGGAGAGTTTACAATGATGTTCTTCACTTCTAGTACCGAGGTTGGACGATGTGTGTATACTTTCTCAAACAGTTTATGATTCGTTAATTTAAATTTTAAATAGGCTGGAGCCTTGGCTGCTTTTTTTCCCTATATGACACCATTGTCATAGGCAGATTTAGTGTGGGTTTAATAATCACAATATTAATTATCTGTTTTCTTTGGTACGTGGCATGGCACTCCAATACAAGATGAATGTCTTGTATTGTCTAGTAATGTTGGGTAAAACAGTGGCATCATGGCAACACACACACACACACACACACACACACACACACACACACACACACACATACATACCCACCCACACACACACACAGCAATCCAGTACTAGGAATGAAGAAACCCCCTGCAGGGGAAACATGTTGTGGAGCTCAGTAGCCAGTAATTATGTGACCTCTTACTCCGAGACATTAATTATGCACACTGCTACTCTCCTCTTCTTCATTGTTTCCTCCACTCCTCCTCCTCCTCCTCTTCTTCTTCTTCTTGCTGCTGTTTTAAGAGTAACTCCAAACTGGAAATGAAGTTGGTAAGAACTTTGTAAATACTTTTAGACAAAATACTTAATTAGTTTCTCTAATTAGGAACACTCTTAAAAATGGAAATAGCACAAGTAAGCAAAAGTTAACCTTACATTAAGAGCTATGAGTTGCAACTCATTAAAATCCCAAAGATTATTTAGATTATCTGAAGTAGCAAAATTCACAAAAGTTTGCAACAAACAGTGCTCACATCACAGGTTTCACTAACCACAGGCTTGATACTCACTAATAATGATGATCACGATGATCACCATGACAGCTATCAGGATGGCCCACATCTGGAAAGGGTAAAAAGGTAAAGCAACGTTCATTAACTGGACCCAAGGTGTGTTATTCAAGAAAAATCTGTTGGCATTTTGAAGATTTATGCTTTTTGTTTAACAATTTGTTTCTCTGCAGTTCACTATTATAAGTGATAAATGTATATGTGTTAGTCAAACAATCTATTTCAGACCAGTTATAGTTTCTTCATTTCAACTGAAAATCAATAAGAGCAGTTTTATTATTTTGAGTGGGGAGGGGTGCGTTTTTCAACCAAACTATATTTAGGCACCTTGCAGTTCTTCCACCAGTACTTTCTTTTCAGTTTAGCAGCACTGGTCTCAAACTGGGAGGCTCCGGCCTGCAGTGCGTCTGCTCTGTCATCCAGTTCAGACAGCTTCTGGTCACGCTCCAGCACTTTGTCCACATTGACACGCATTATATCCACCACCTACTCACAAACACACAAACACACACATCAAAACACTTGCTTTAATGTCATTACTTTTTATTTGCCTGTTCCTTGATGTACTGAATCTGAATATAGAGCGTGATCATCATGATCAATACAACACTGCCTACATTACAGTCAGATATTGCATATCAACATATCAATTCTTACATAATTAATATAGAACAGATATAGATATAGTATATATATATATATATAAAATGACAATGTTTTAAAGTCTTGAATAGTCTCCAGATCTGTTACCTCACAACCATCAGTCAAGAGAGAGCATACCAATATATACACTATATACACCTGAGTAAATAAGAGTTTCCCTAGAATCAGACAGGCATGAGTGTGCATACACACACTATCAGAGGATACACATAACCCACATGTTCCACTGATCCACAAACCCGTCTACTGCCCCTCCTCCAGAGCAGCAGGGTGGAGAGTGTGTAGGCCCATGCATGTCTTACATAACCATGAAGACAGTGATTATATAAACTTCAGGCAGCCAATCAGAAGCTTTGTGTGACACGCTAAGATTAAAGTTCTGTGGAGGAGGGGCCAATCTCAAGGGGGCAGTAGATGGGATTAATGGTGAGATCACGGGAGGAGTGAGACTTGGCAGTCACCTTTTCCTGAAGCCTCACTGACATGGTTTGGAATATAATTTCTGAAATCTGCAGACAAATGTTCTGAATGTTCTGACATGTGCACCGACATGTGGACGTTGAACGTTTCCACATTGTGGTGATTCATGACAGTGCTGCCAAGGATTATGCAAGTCTCTGCTCGAGACATCAAGGAAGAACAGAGTCATACAGTGTGTCCAACAACAGTGAAAGAGTGGAGTTCAATAATAAAAAACAGGTTAGGCGAGGCAATTTATGTATGCTGGGAAAGGTAGACTAGTTAGATACTCCCAACTGGTAATCTTCCAGTAATCAGATGTTAGAGTATCGTACCTCATCGACCTGGGCCTGCGTCTGCTGCAGCCGCCTGTTGCTTGACCCTGGGCCAGAACCATCTGGACCGGTGGCTGACCTGGTGAAAAGATGAGAATTTAGTGAATACTTGAGTCTCCTGTAACATTTCTCAACAAATGAATTTTGATTATCATGTACCTCAATCAACAATGTCAGGACACATGTATGTAATATACAAACTGTTGGTGATTATTAATAAGCGGAAACAGCCAAACTACAATTGCAAAAAAATAGGCTCTTCTCACACTACAGCTTCTGACCCATCACACAGCTACCCATCAGTATCAAATCACAGCCAAAGTCACTGTGAATAAAACTAAATCAAACCAATAAACTCTCTGTCTTAGGTAAATGTCTGCTACTAGACTGTCACACAACAATACAATGATGTGGCTGCTCCAAGAGGGCTGGGTTAAAAACCCAGAGAAGAAAAATGAACAGCTGTCTAATTTGGACATAATGTCATTTTTATTTTCTGAAGTTTGTTCTTTTATAACAACTGTTCTAAACACAGAAATCAAGCATGGAAATTGAAACATGAAAATTATATACATGTCTATTTTATGCCTATTATTTATTTAGGATTCCTATATTTGATATGCATACGTTGTCCCAGCAGCTCCTTTAACAGTGGTTAGCTACTGCCACCATCTGTCCTGAGACAGCATTGCTCTGCAGTGACCCCACCTATCATGACTAAGACTTCTGATAATGAAATGCTGAAAGAGTCACACCAAACTGTAAGCATTACACATGTGTATGACTGAGTAAAAGAGGCCAGTGTAGCAGTTTACCACACCCAGCCCACATTAAAAAGACAGCCAAGACATCTGTAGATAAATCACTCCTTTTCCTTGCAAACCTCTATTGTAAACATGCTCATGTATACCTACTCACATGTAAACATATTGTCCCTACAAATTCAATTTCTCTATTTTTCCTGGCAGTAGAGAAGGACAACACTAAGTAGTTTCCAGGTTAAACCAATGAGAAGAAAATATGCTCACACTGCTTATTTTAAGCATACTGTATATTTGTTTATAAAAAAATATAGTAGCCAGTGGGTATTTATAGATGAGGATACAGCCTATACGAAAGACTTTCCTTTGCCAAGTAAGTCCAGTGAATTAACAAAACCAAACCCTACTTAGCCTAGAAATGGTATTAGGAAAAAATCCCATATCAGTTGGGCTACACTTTGCCACACAGCAGAGAATACATCTGTATTTATATCTACAATTTAGGTACTAAAACATACTTAAATTCAATAGTCTAAGTTTAAACAACACAGGAACACATCACAGGCAACACACTGGAAACAGCACCGATGGATGTTTGTAAGCCTAACTTAGTTCATTTCCTGAAGAAAAACAAGCCATGACGTAAATCCTTCCAAACGGAAGTTAAACACTGAACCCAAACAATGGTGAATAGGTGGGCTAATTCTGAAAGATTATGCTCCATGACAGCAAATATGTTCAACAGCCACAAATTTTAATCTACATTTCTGTTTTGGGGTATACAGGACATTCACTGGAATACTGGAGTGGCACAATCATTTATTTCCATTTGTAGTTTCAAATGACTCAGTCTCAGTTACTTTTTCTGAGAAAGGCCAACTGAGTTGAGAATCTTACCGGAGGTAAACAATAGCTGACAGCATTACATCGTTTCAACTTAAACCTAACTGAGAAACGATAGATTGCCTCAGTGAGTTTAACATTAACTCAGGTAGTTTTTGTCTTTTGGGATGTATCGTCAGTATGTGGTGGGTTTCAGTCAGATATCTTTATGATACATGTATCTGTCAAACATACCAACTGTTTCACTTTATTGCCATGTGGAAAACAATATAGTTGTTATTGATAAATATAGTCACTTTTTCATTCCATGATTATTATTAAGCCTTTTTCTTAGCAGAAAAGAATTTAAAAAAATCTTCTGTTGTAGAGACATTTATGACATAATAAAGCAAGAAAGGCACAGGCGTAACCAATAACATTAAGAATCATTACATTGACTGTCACTTTCACTCGTTAAATGACATCACTGGCTACAGATTAGAGCAGCTGCGTTAAACAAAATTAAATGTCTGCTCTCTGGTTAATGTCCTCTTTGCAGTCGGTGTGTGCATTCAGAGAAAGACACTCATCTCTAGAGAAATAATATAGCTACTATCAGCTGAACTTTGATTCGTACCATATCACTGTTTCAATCTGACCATCTTAAAAGTGAATCAGCTTCATCAGTATTTGGAGCACGTAGCCGCTGAAGTACAGTAAGCAACTGCTGTTATTTGAATGTGTTAGATATATATAATTAACATTTTATATACAATGCTGTTCATGTCATTTTGTTTCTGCATTCTTAGCAAACACTAGGTGATTCGATATTTTAAGCTTAAGTTATTTTATCCATTTGTAAATACAGAAAAAGTTAAAACTAGTAAGACTCATATGGTTTGAAAGGATTCAGACTTTGACTTGTCAAACAGAAAACACACAGGTGTATTTAATAATGCATTAATAACATTTACACAACCCTGTAAGCCATGTGATGTGAGCCAAGGCCCTAAAATAGACATAATGACATAAATGGACTGCAATAATCAGTTTTGCATTGAATTTACATGACAAAATGTCTGCTGTGTAAAACGATTAGTGACTGCCACTTCGGTTATAGTGATATTTGTAAGTCACTATGTTAAAATTTAGACCTCTTTTTAAATACTCCATTTAAAATAAATTGTGATTTGGTTTTCCAGAGACACAAAAATTATTAATTTTGACGTTTATATAAGGTTTGTCTTCACTTAATGTACATCTCAACAAAAATATATCAGAGCTTCACTTTTTATGTTAAGTCTGAGTTCATTTTATTTAGATGTGTTTGTTTTTATTAACCACAAAAATGTGTAATGCATAGGTCCACAGTGGCGTGATGCTTGCCCCATGTGATATATCATTCTTCATGCCATATCATCCAAACTGTGGCGAAACAACCTCTTCATGACCATTTCTTCCTGGGAAAGTGATAAATATAAGTGTATTTGCTATTATCTTACATGCTATATCAAATACTACTTATTTATCAATCCCAACAGAAACAATATTGAGATATATGAATTTATAGTTCTTCTACTCCATTGCAGAAGTGAAGAAAGTATTGTCAAGCATGGAAAATTAGCTGGTTTATGGAAAATTAGCAGGTTCAGACCACAGCCTGAAATCAACTTTTGTTCTCAGTGTCCTGAATTCCACTTTCAACTGTCCCTTAACTTAACAATCAACGTCCCAAAGTTCATTTTTCATTCTACATAAATAAACATACTTTAATAACTTTGTTTCAGTAATGCAAATCACTTCATTAACTCACTCTGTTCAACCAGATCATGTGTTGTGTATCATGTGCTGTGATTGTATTGTACATCATACCACTAGCACTAAGCAATGTCAACATTTTGACTTGAGGTATATTATTATTCAGGCAGGCTTCCTGTATAGGTTGGTAATGTGGGGGAAAATAAGATGAATTGATGGGGGATGTAAACAGAACTGAGAGAACAAGGGTGTTTTAAAAGAAATTAGGATTATTTTGTGTTTCTATTGCAACGTGGCCAAAGTAAATAAAAATAAACATCACTCACGTCCTATTTACACTACTTTCAATTGTTACCTACTTATTCAATAAAGAACAACTAACCACGCATAATAAGTTAGCCATCAAAACATTCACTGTTTTCAGTTGACATGTTAGCACAACCGCGGCTAACTAAATAACACAATTATTTCAGCAGGCTCTGAGCTGTATGTGGGCTATACGTTACACGTAGTAAGTAGCTAGGTCAACTAACCCAGAGGAAAGTCGGCTTCTCACCACAGCTCAGGTAGCTGCAGAAGTTGGACAAGTCTCCCATGTATGTTTTTACTGTAAGTATCTACTTAACTAGCAATAAAACATTGACAAAGTTAGTTTTAGACGTTTAGAAGTGCGCCAGCTCCACTTTAACGTTGCTACAGCTAGCTTGGCGTATGGGCACTTGTTGCATGCTAATAGCCAAGTTTGGGCGTTGCTGTGATCCAATTTCACCAAACTACCCGGAAGGTCGCATACGTCAAACAAAATTGAAATAATTAAAAAAAAAAAAAAACTTTGGTTGAAATATTGTACTTACATTGTGAAAAGAAAGATCCTTAATCGACACCGCCGCTGTTCCTTCTAGCTAAAGCTAAAGTGTCAAGCCGTAACAGTTACTGCCGTCGGCTCTTATGATGCCTTCCGGTGCTATAGGAAATGGGACAAGTGAGGTGTGTACAATATATACCATATCTTAAAACTTAAATATCTTACATTTATTATTAGCTTATATTTATTGTATCTTAACGTTTTGTAATTTTAAATGTATTTAAGGTTTCTTACCTATTTTTAATGTTCTCGTGCAGCACCTTCAGCGACACATATTGTATGAAATGTGCTATACAAGTAAATAAACGCAGGAATTCACAAAATATGTGTTTTAAATATATACGTGCCATTTTTATTTTTATTCTATGTGGCAACAACTTATATTAGGATAACGTGGCACAGAGTAACTCGTGTTACTAAAATATAATCCAAACCCGGCCCATTTTATCTGGTGCATTTTGTTATTAGAGTATTTAGGGCTTCAACAGATGGAGTTTGCAGTGAGTCCATGAAGGCAACATTAAAGAGGCAGTATCCTTCCGCGTCTCTGTGAATAGCTGCAATTATTAACGCATGGCATCAAATTATCACATCAAATGGAGCTCATACTTGAAAATATCGTAAGATAGTAAGATAGCCATAAAAATAGAAGAGTAACGCCCAAAATCTGTGTATTTTCACCCTTCATTCATTTCATTGGTCATCAGTACAGAAGATATGCGAGGAGAAAGTGACCACCAAAGCCCGTGATCAGCATGTGACACGGGAAGACAATTTTACATTTTACTCCCACCAACATTTATTCCAAAGCATTAAATGACTAAATCTGACAGCACATGTCGTTATTCAAAGTAGTAGTAGTACAAATTATAATATAGATTTAGTTTAGAGAACATCCAAAGTTCCTGCATTAGGGAGTTGTTTCCTACCAAATAACTGAGCTAGATCTAAATCCCTGGAGTGTTTTAACCCCTAGATGGACACATTAACTAATACAAGTACTGGTGCAACACAGCAGTAGCAAACAAGACACACAAGTCCAAACAGCAGAACAAAGGACGATATAGAGGTTTGTCCACAATCTTCAGAAGATCCCTATCTGTGTTGAAGGCTCATGGTAGCCCAAGGTCTTACTAAGACACTGTATGTTACAGGTTACACAGTTTCCCTTTAATTTATCACCCATGTGTATCTGTCATTTACTGTAAAATAAGGAAAAAAACATTCAAATTTTATACATTTATTAAAATGGTCATATAAAGATTATTTCACACTCAATATGTGAACATACACTTCATGGTAGGTCAAATATATTTTCAAATATTAGCTGTAATACTACAAAATTAACATATCTATGTACTTTTTAAACGCTAGAAAGTAAGATTTGGTTACATATTGAAACAGTGTTTACAAGAGTTTTCTCTGAAACTGAAAGCATTCTCACTAACTTCAACTTTTAACTTAAGTAATTTATGCATGCAAATTAACCATGCTTTATGTTTTAGTTTTGTTTTAGTGTAGTTATTTCTGTAGTTGTGTTCATATTTCTTTGTTTTTCATTGATATGCAGTCAAACAAGGTCGCTCTACGATGCTTTTTGGAAACTCGAGCTTCCTTTAACCCAACAGCAACATCACATCTTGTGCTCTCCCACTTGGCTACATCCCAGATCCTTCATCCGTCACCACAGCTTCTCCTCCCGGGCTCTGCAATAAAAACAGAAGTGAAAATACTGAACATCACACACATCATTCAAAATGACATTATGAAGTCAAGTCTAAGTTTAAAATTACAACTTACATAGTTTATTCCAATCTGAGGAGCACCACCATTGTACAGCAGGCTGGATCTCTCCTCCTGTAAATGAGGCTTTGTACTTTTTCAATACATACTACACTCAGTACATAATACACAACAATAACAGGCCTCAAATAGTAGCCACAAGTTAAACATAAAGAGTTTATGGCTTTTTGCAAAACAACATGTACCTAAATGTGCTACAGTGTGACAGAAATCCTTGTTGATCACATTCCACCTCTCTGCTGGCTTTCATGCTGGTCATCTGATATTAGCAGCAGGTGCACTAAGTAACAAAGTCAATGTTAATGGCCTGCCTTCACTCTTCAGATTGCAAGCCTGGTATGTAAGAACACAGTAATGGTAAATGCCTCAGTGACTTGCTTGATTGAGTTACACTTTATCCCTGTTGAACAGAGGAGGGCTTCTCAACTCTCAAATTAAAACTTTGGACATGGTCTTTATCCATGGTCAGGACTGAATCTTGGCCCATTTTTAAATGAAAATTTCCCATTGAGGTTGTTTGGAGAAAAAAAATGAGAACATGCAGAGAGGAATTCTGTGTGAAGATAATTTAGTCTAGTCTTTGTTGCCTTTAATCACTACTCTTATGAACCAACTAAAGAAATAATCATGTTATCTATCATGAGTGCAGCAGTTCCAGGATTCGGATCTCAATATGTCCTGGTTTCTAGGAGGTTTGATTTAGGGACTAATAAATATAAAGCTACATCTATTAAATATGTTTTCTGGCGCATTGTTTCAATAGATAATCCTTTATTCGCATATAATGAAAAAAACACAAATAATGAGAACTTACATATTCTATGTCCACCTCTACTGGCTCCTCAGCCTCACTTTCCTCTGTGCTGCACCCTCCAGGAAAACACTCGGATGCACGCTTTGCTCTTACTTTTTGAAGGAAGTCAGATGCAGTTGATTTTCTTAGCAGCGCTATATTACATAAACAGGTGACACAGATGCATTAATGTCCTATATAATAGCTGATAGGTTGCATTTTGTCATGAAATATCAGTTCAGAAAGGCGCACTCACCTCCCTCACAGACATAGGTCATCACAAGCATCACAGTTAGCAGTGTTGCAGCCATGTCCTTCATATCTCACACACACTTGAGTGTTGTGGCCCCCTTTCATTCAGCTCCTGGAACTTTGTGTTTGTCACTGGAGAAATCCCCACGCCCACCACCGTCCCAGCAGCATTCCCAAGGGGACAATGTGCAGGCATCGGATGTATTTGTAGAAGCGAGGGGAAAAAAATCTGTGTGGTTGTGTAGAGAAAGAAAATTCTTTTGTGTGTTTAATTGCATAGCGGAAATGTATTTTTACAGATCTATTTAAAATCTTTAAGCACTAGGGTGCAGTAAGAGCAGCGAAAAATGCCAATGCTTTCAGTTATGGGGCTTTAAACACCAAAACGTTCAGTTTGCAAAACAGCAAATGTTCCAAATTGTTCTCAAAAATGTTCAAACAATCAGTAAATTCATAGTGTCTGAAAAGAAACTACTGTAATAAAAAGAAACACCAGTTAAGACATCACAACAAACAACTGTCTTTTCCAACACAGAACCATAATGTCATATCGGCAATTATTTCATGATGATAAAAAAAAAACCCTGAAAATAAAATAAACCCATTATTTTAAGCAGTCTGTTCACTACTTGAGACATAGGTTTACATACAACACACAACAGTAATATTCTCCCTGCTCATACACCTCGAATAGAAATGCTTTGTTTGACAAATTGAACCTCTGCATGACAAATATGTTACAGGACACTGTAACAAAGTTTGGACTCTCTGTGTCTGATATCTGCTTCCTTTATTTGTACACTTCATGAGCTTCACTTCTCATGTGACTTCATACTGATTATGGAGTAAAAACTATGTGCTTCTGCATTTGTTCACCCAGCACCCAGTTCTCTTCATTAGCGCACAGCTTTATGATTGTGTGAGCAGAAAACCCTCAGGTAAAATCTGTCCTCAGTGCCTTGCTGTAGCAGTCTTGTGTTAAATATAGTATTAAAAAATGCTAATGTGATAGTTGAATTGTTGTCGGCTGCAATGCATCTGAACATTGGAAAAAAAAACTGTGAACACTCCAGGCATTAAAGCCTTGATACGTGATTATGCTGCCACCCAGAGGTCAATTTACTGAAGTATTCAAAGTGAGTCAAGTTACTAAATGATATATTTGCTTTGAGAGAGTTGACAAACAATATGAGCCTTTAGTTGTATTTCGTCTAGGTATCATCATTAGTCAGTGATTCTTTTAATGACACAAGTATACTGGATGCCTGTTAGATGCATCCAGAACATGAAAAGACGAGCCAGCCAGGAGTCGAACCTAGAATCTTCTGATCCGTAGTCAGACGCGTTATCCATTGCGCCACTGGCCCTTTAATTAACCTTAATTGAATGTGATTACCAGGGACAATTCAGCTTATTATTAAGGGAAAAGTATTCATAAGAACGGGTGAATGTGCAGCTAAAGGGAGACTGGCATGCTTACATATTCTCTTCATCATTAAATGTACAGGTGATACCATATTCATGTTAATAACCTACACAAACAAACAAAGTGAATTGATCTGAAGTGAATAGACTGAAATCCCATCGGGTCCGGGTCCATTTCATGGGTCCAGGTCCATATTTCATGATGATTAGCAGAAAATTGAAAATAAAACAAACCCATTATTTTAGGCAGTCTCTTCATTACTTCCATTGAGCCATAGCTTTACATATACACAACACTAATATTCTCCCAGCACCCAACATCTTGAATAGAAATGCTTAGTTTGACAAATTGAGCCTTTAAATGTATTTTATCTACGTATCATCATTAGTCAGTGACATTGATACTGGATGTCTGCTATATGAACACGAAAAGACGAGCCAGCCAGGAGTCGAACCTAGAATCTTCTGATCCGTAGTCAGACGCGTTATCCATTGCGCCACTGGCCCTACAATTAACCGTAATCGACTGTGATTAACAGAAAATAAAATACAAAAAGAAACACCAGCTAAGACATCACAACAAACAACTATCTTTTTCCACACAGAACATTAAGCCATTAGTTCGTATCTGCAATTATTTCATGATGATTAACAGAAAACTGAAAATGAAAACAAACCCATTATTTTAGGCAGTCTGTTCACTACTTCCATTGAGCCATAGCTTTACACACACAACACTAATATTCTCCCTGCTCAAACATCTGAATAGAAATGCTTTTTTTGACAAATGTATCATCATTAGTCAGTGACATTAATAATTGATACCTGCTATATAAACGTGATTCTTTCAGTGACACAAGTATACTAGATGCCTGTTAAATGCTATAACATGAAAAGACGAGCCAGCCAGGAGTCGAACCTAGAATCTTCTGATCCGTAGTCAGACGCGTTATCCATTGCGCCACTGGCCCATGAGTTAGTCTTAATTGACTGTGATTAACAGCGACAATTGATCTTATTATTAAGGGAACGTTTTTCATGAGAACGAGTGAATGTGCACCCAAAGGGAGCTGACTGGCATGCTTACATATTCTCTTCATCATTGAATGTACAGGTGATACCATATTCATTTTAATAGCCTGCACAAAACAAAACGAACAAAATGCTGTTGACTTAAATCTCACAGATCCCATCGGTTCTGAGCCTGACTTGATGACTAATAATGTTACACTTCATGTTCAGGATGGTAACAAAATCCGAGCCAGCCAGGAGTCGAACCTAGAATCTTCTGATCCGTAGTCAGACGCGTTATCCATTGCGCCACTGGCCCTACAAAACACATACCTCAGTTCTGACTACCAGCATCTTTCCCTCTAAGATTCCCATATATGTGCTTCTCTATGTCAGAACAACCAATCAACATATCAGCCTATAATACAACAGCTGCACACAAAGACAGCAGGCCTGTGCGGTTTTAACAGAATGGGGTGTGGCATCAAAACTTCATACTTTTACACAATAACAGGCTACAATTCACAGTGAAATTAGCTAAAAGTTTAAAATAAAACTCATTTCACCGATGCCCATGTGTCCTTTATGTTGTCACTAGAGGGCACTAAAAGATTTTCTCTGCATTTAATTCCAACCTTAAATCTTTTATTGTTTGCTGTCGAGACCTCACACTGGTTTTACTTGTTGCATTGTCCTGTTCTGTTATAATATTTATTTGTAAAGGCTGAATGCATGTTTTTGTTTGTTTGTTTGTTTTGGTTTGTTTTTTTTACTCCTGCTGATCACATCTTAAAGGTGAGGAGTTTCTGCAAGGCATGCTGGTGTTGTCAATGGGCTGGTCCTGGTGATCCACTGATCACAGGTACTGGCGGCTGGAGGACGGAGCAGGGACCGCAGAGCGCAGAGGAAGTTACCAACTGTTCAGGGTTGTTTTGTTGAATAAAAACTTTGTTGAAATTGACACACTGTACATATAAGTTGAGTCAGCACTAGTGGAAATATGCGCACTGTGTGAAAGTCCTACAGTTTGTTTGTGACTTCATCCATCCATCAGTTGCCTCACTGATCCGCAGACGTCTTCTCTCCACCGGATCATGTGGATTATTTTGGCGTTTTTTCTGGCAGCGGCGGCCGGTCGTGATGGGTGTTGGGGGTGTCAGCTGCCCCACGACTGGAGACCACAGACAGAAGCGTGCCGTGCCGAGCTAGCGGAGATCATAGTCTTCGCCAAGGTGCTGGCGCTGCACAAGGAGTCGTACAGCGTGTATAACTACCTGCCGTGGCAGCACGACACCGACCTGCTCTACTCCGCCGAGATCGAGCTGCTGTGCGACCAGGCGTGGGGCAGCATGCTGGAGGTCCCCGCCGGCTCCAGGTTCAATGTAACCGGCCTGGGCTACTTCCCCTGCTTTTCCTATAGTGTCACTCAAAACAACAACTACTACTTCTTTCTCAGGTGAGAAATCTCTTTTTGTTTGTTTGTTTGTTTGTTTTATCACAGAAAGTTTGAGTTGCCCTTTTGACATTAAGTGCAGTGAGGAGTTCAACAAACGTACCAGTCAATTAAGTTATAGGAAAAACGCTTTATGATCCCCAACAAATCAACTATTCAAAATCTATGTAACATAGTTTTTTTTTTATCTAATATAACTTGACTTTTACCATATCTCTGGTTAAATGTTTCAAGCATATAAGCATTTTATTAGTTTGTCTTTGTTGTCCTAAGATGAGCATGACATCATGTCCCTCTTGCACCCTCTTGTCCAAATATATTTTATTGCCACAATCTTTTCCAATCAGAGAACACATGGCAAACTTTTTGTAAAACAGAAAAAAAATATAACAAAAAACTGAACTCAGTGCTTGAGAATCGGGTATCAGCTTTGTCAAGTTTTGTGAGGAATGTCTATAGAAACTCATCCAGCAATGATGGACCACAAATGACAAAAGGTTTGTGAATGGGAATATGGTTTGTTAATAATTCGTTGTTGCAAGACATCATAATGCAGTGTTTCAGTCTCTGTTAATGCAGGAAGCATGAGGTGCCTGGAAGGTTAAACTGTACTCAACACAAATGAATATTAGTTTCATACATTTACACATAATGTTTACATATTGAAATGATATGGTGGGAGTCTGTTATCAGTCCCTCCTGCACAGAGAAAATTCATCCAGCTTAGTTCATTCATTACACATCATTCATCCAAACTGGACATTGCATCTAAAGTAAAATGACTTTCAGGATCTGAAAAGCATTTTAAATATGAGGTGATTTTTAAAAAAACACTTAGCAAAGGATGACAGATGAAAACAAGCCTTCTTGGCAACAATTTGTGCAAAATCCACTACGTCGATGTAATGTCATTACTTTGAGCATAATGTAAAATCCATGGATTGAACACTCTCCTCCCCTCTGTGCCTGAGCTGTTTTTACAATGGAAACTAGCAACTTTTCAGACCTGTGCTGAGATCTGTCATAAAAGGGAGTAAGGACTCTTGAAGGATGCAATCAATCGTCATCCAGTAAGGAAACATTTGCACTCAGAAACAAAAGGGCTCACACCATCCTTACACACTCGCTTTTAATCAGCATGCGACTTTGTGTTAATAATATATTTAATAACCTGCCAAACTTTCCATTCAGATTTTTTAAAAAGTATGCAGGCAGGTTAATGCTTAAATGTCTGTGTTGGATAGAAACACCACAGTTACTCAGGAAACCTCTATTGCATTCCTGCCAGTGTAATTACAGAGCCAGACTTTTCCCAACAGCTATAAGGTAAACCTGCAAAGAATTTTCACTCAGGAGAGTTATCAGCACACCACCTTGTGTCTGCCCAGCACTGCTGAAATACACCAGTGTGCCTTTGGATGAGGGTAACGTGTGTTGACAGGCTTTACCAGCATCTCTCTCACATTCTGCTGCTTCTCTCAAACAGATGAAGCATTAGATATTCAAACGAGGGCATCGGAAAGAATTCCTCAAGTTTAATGTTTGGCTGTTTCACATGAGGGGTCTGCAGCAGAGCCAACGACAACATTTAAAAAAAAAAAAATTTTTTAATAACATAAAGACAGAACCAAACTCACATGTGTGTGATTATGCCGTGCAATGTGGTGAGACTTTTAAAATGATTTCAACAGTTCGAGTTAATCACACTTAGCTGTCCCCTGTTGTGATGGTGAAGACATCTGGACGTTATCCCTGTAATCAGCCTCCAATCAGACCACCGCTGGAAACTTCCTGAAGCTAGTCACAACAGAGATCCATTTAGGTTCAGACCTGACGATTGAGAAGAGATTACTCCAGTAAACCAACGCAGTGGTCTTTTGTCATTGTTTATTCAAAATGTTAATCCACACTTTTGGTTTGCAGAACACTTCAGACCACAAAGGATACAGACGGATAACAAACAAAATGTAGTTTAGACAGGTATTAAATAGTGTGCTAATGATTCATATGTTTTATTATCCTCTGGCTCCCAAGTAATGGAAACAGTGTCGTGTGCTCTGGTGGAAACAGCTTACAGTAACAAATCTGCATTGTGCCACCTTTAAAACTAGCAAATTACAGACACTGGTACACACTCGGGTTTTTCTATGGACTAAACAAACCAGATACTACCCTGTTTCCAGTCTTTATGCTAAGCTAAGCTAACTAGCTGCTACCCACCAAGCACCCAATGTCCATGGATGTTTGATTTTTAAATCAGACTAGTCTGGCTGTTGTTTAGCCCAAAAATAGACGTTGAAAATGGGGCCACATTTAGTCCAGCTAATTTGATCCACATTTGGCCCAGGATGGGCGTCCGTTTCAGTCCCCATTATGCCCAAATATGGACTTTATATGTGATTGCACTACAATATCTTTGCTAACTGACTACTTTTATTTATAAAATTGATGTTAGTCATACTACATACATAATACTGCCCATCAGTAGATTGAAAGTAGAAATGGGATTTAGCTAAAAAAAAAAAAAAAAAGTGTATACATGTGCTGCTCTGTAGCTTTGCTAACGTGAGACTCGCAGTCATAAACCTAAAACAGATCCAGTTCTCAAAGCAGTGTTGGTTAGCAGCTCTGCAACACCAAGTCCCAGACATTGTATGAGAGAGCCAAAACTGAAAAGTTCGGATCGCAGTCTCCAGTGGATGTCTATTTCCTGCTGGAAAAGCCCCAACAAAATTGTCTCGGACAAAAATAGCCTCTCCAATCAATCATGAAAATACAGTGTCAGGGCAGGAATCAGAGCCTAGCATGGAGAAAAATGCAACCAGGGATCTCCCTCAGGATCTTAAAATAACAGATTGAGTGTTCTGTCTAAGACATATGTTTGCTATGAAAACGTTAACATATATCTCACTCCTTTTAAGAGTTTTAGACTTATTTGTAAAAGAAAACAACAAAAAAAATCTTTTTTTTTTCTGTCATTGTAAAAATCCACCCTAGTTTCTCTGCATCGACGAGTCCTTCTAACCTCATGGTAGCGTCCATGCTAAAAATTTGACCTCTGACCTCTTGAAGCAAAACATCAGCTTTCTTTTTGCCCTATCAACACACAAACACACACACATACCCACAGTCTTTGATAGGGACAACTAAATTTTTGATGTCCCTCGAGGGATACAAGATGGAATCCAGATGTATGGAAACACACTGCTTTCAGTACTTCCCCCCCTCACACACTTCACACAGTAAGAAAAGATATGAAACACACACACAGTAAAGCCCTTTGACTCGTAATATGCTGTCTTGACTCATACACACAATGCTTGAATTTAAATACAAATAGGCCAGATTCTGTAAACAAGTCTGCAATATCCAGTTTTTGGTGTGCGTTCGTCAACTTTATATTCTGTTGTCACTCGAGATTCAGAGAAACAGAGTCACAAACGTTGTCAATACAATATCTAAAAATCTTCCATTCTTCCCATGCAGGATGGATGAAAACTACAATATCATCCCTCATGGAGTGAACTTCCAGGACGCCATCTTCCCAGACACTGCAGACAACCACCGCATGTTTGCCAGCCTTTTCCAGTTTTCCAATTGCACGCCTGGTACTCAGGTCCACACTTACACCCCAGAGTGGGAGGCTCAGGAAGACAGCCGGGTACGTAGCCACTCATCACCATCATAGGCCACATCCTAGTGTTGTATTCATACATCTATTTTGATCTAACTGTGGCAGATTCATATTTGATTTGGGGATAAAGAGTGCAATGAGCCTCTGTTGCCTGCAGTATTGTGGTGCACACAAAAAGGATTCAATATTACAACCTATTGTTTTCAAAGGACTACTATGGAGAAGCTGGCAAGTTAAATATGTTCTTAATGCATGGGAAACCAAACACATTCTCTGAGGTTTGGCCAGACAAAGAACTCACTATATTAAAGGGAAAAGTCCACATTAGAAAACATTGTTCTTGCCAGTTCTATGACAAACTAGTTTGGTGTGTAATTGAGTATTTTCTAATGCCCAAAGACGTGCCTTGCCTAACGTCCAAGTAAGTGACATTATGTGGAGACATGAACTAGAATGGTCTGTGATAGCTTGAAAATAACTTAATTTTGTTTATACTTTTATGCTTCATATATAAAACTAATAGTTTTAATTCAGCTCTTTTAATGTCCATCCTCGGGGGGATATTGATACACACATTCATGGAAATTTAGAAAATCACTAACTTAAGTAAAAACCAGGGAAAGTGGATACACCATAAAAGTAAATTACAGCTCTTAAACACCAAATAGCAGCTGTGTGAGAGTATCTGAACATCATTACTCTGTTTAAGGCCAATGACATGCATTTTGGTGCACATCAAATTTCAAAATGATTAGGATCAATAATCTAGAGCTCCAGTATTCACTTTTCTGACACTGTTAACTTGATGAGAGCTTATTTGTACTTCAAAAGCCAATAAACAGACATCGGCAAACACTGCTTCTTGATGTATGTAAGTTTCCAGCGGTTCGTCTCAAGGTCTGTGTGTCAGTGTATAAATGGTTTCCAGTCACCCACCAGTACTCTATCCCCCTTAAATGAATATAAACCATTGGCGTAATCCCTCTGATTTAGGTCAGTCTGTCTGTTTCCAATCATTTTCTGACTACTTATGAAAGCAAAAAAAGATGGTTTGTATTTCCATTACCAGCAAACCTTTGGCTCAGGCCTGTGATTATAATTACAGAGCAACATTTAGATATCAGTGTGTGCTTTCTTACATCATACTGATGATAAGATTTCTGGTCCTGAACAACCATTGTTTGAACAACTGACCTAAACTCATATCAGATGATCAATCAAAGTAAAATTGTGGCAGCAGAGTCTGAGAAAAATGCTGAAACTATAACTTAGTACTGTCTTTTGTTAGACACCATCCATGCCTGGTAAACACCCAGTCTTTCAAAATCCATGACTTCAGTTTATGCAGACTTTCTGTTAAAAATATGTAGTTTCCAAAGCCAAGCCAAGATTCCTGACGTGATGTCATCTGAATCATTTTCTCAGACTTGAAAAAAGCCTCCTCTATAGCCAAAGAAAGACATAATACAAGGTTGGGTAGTACTCATGATTAATCAATTAACAGTGACATGTAAAAATGACGAAGTGCTCCTTTAACATGTATTAAACCTTAATGCAAATTGAATACAATGCAGGCTCTTATTGCTATGGCAACTTCTGTATCTCCAGTGTGATACTGTGAGAGTATATATTATATCTAAAGTGTATATATATTTATCGTCAAAAATCCTTTTGTCACATCTTTACTGCTCTGGAATCCCGTTTCTATTATTTTATTGTCTTTGAGACTCTGCCTGTTACCTCCCAATCTAAACAGAGAGATACATAAATCATCTTACGTTACATACTCTTTTAGTTCATCATCAAGCTTAATCTCAGACCTGTGCTACAAGTGACTTCACATTGCATGGGTATTATATAACTGTTCTGCTTCCTAGGAAAGACAGATCATCACATCTTTCTTCTTGGCTCCAGACTTTTTCAAGGACAATGACCTAAGTATTCGTCCACACTGCAGCTGAGCCTGGAACAACACTGAGGTGGAGGTGTCTTGTTTGTGTGATTGTCATATCTGGGCGGATGTGCCATTTTACACCCTCTGTTTTACATAACTTAATTGTCTTGCTCCTACCTCCTTCAACCTTTGTGTTATATTTCATGCCTTTTCAGATCCCAATAGGGACTAAGTAAAAGAGCACATGGGAAAGCGATCCACAGCTAACATTACAGGGAGTAATGTACTAACCAGTGATGTGGTCCAGAAGCCAGCAGCACATTTTTAACATTTCCTCAAAACCCCTTAGCGGTTGTTATCTGATGGCAGGGAATTTACATCAGTGTTTCACGCTGGTCCATGTGGAAGAATTAGGATCTGCAGAGGAAATCCACACTCAGGCAGACAGGCATGCAGTCAGAGTCATCTGGAGCTAATTTTTTCACCTAGTCTGAGCCTTTGGATCGTCTGTCGCAGGTTCACAGGCATGTTGGGTTTCATCTCACAGTGCTGAAACAGAGGGTGCATGTTGTGTAACCATTTTCATTACCTCAGATTGATCTCATCCCTACCTGGAGTTACAGTGTGTGTGTTGTCTTTGACTAAAGAGAAGAACACACATGGTAACTTTTTTGCCCCTTTCTCACTTTCTCTCTCTTTTTAGGCAAAAAGCTGCAAAAACAAACACAGAATAGGTTTTATTTGACAATACAATATGCTGAAAGACTTATGAACTGTTGGCAATAGTTGTCAGCCCAAAGAGCGAACTAAATTGAATTCTTTTATTTAACTCATCTAGAGGAAATCCAAGTTCCACTGACTGATCAAAAACAGCAGATCTGTCAGGTGCTACGTCATAAATGCTACAAAAATACATCAAATCTAGACACTACAGTGTATTTAGTACGAGCCAAATGTGATTTCCCTCAAAAGGAAGTGCAGGATGAAACCTTGGAGGATCTTACTGATTTATACTGGTGTTCTTTGAGAAGGGATTTGTAAGTTGTTGTTTGACAGTTTATCATGTTTTTTCCACAATGATCAAATGCTCATTATGCTTGAATGTGATATTTCAAATATATTTACTGTAGAAATCGGAATAAACAAACGTATATCTTATCATATTTACCTGAACTCCGTTTTTCTCTTCACAGTTGTTGTGCTCCACGGTGCAGAAGGCTCTGTTTGAGGAGGAGGAGATGGTGAGGACTCTCTCCCAGAAGGTGCGCTCCTTGGAGAAAGCTAATGGCCACCTGCGGGAAAAGGTGAAGACCATGAAACGTCTGCTGCGCCAGGCCCAACGAGAGACAACAAAGGAGCAACAGACCCTCAATCTCAAACAGATTTACGAGTCAAAGACACCCCAAACCCACCCGGATCAGGACACAAGCCAAGACCAGAAGACCCCTCCACTCAAAAAGGTCCTCTCCAAGAAGCTAAAAAACTAGTTTTCATCAACTGTAAACTATGTAAAAACAACCTTGTCTCCCAATTAAGCGTCAGAGCAAAATGAAAGTGTAGTGTGTGAACAGCTGGGGGGAAGTGACAGCAACTGCAGCAATAACTGACATCTGATTGGTGTCTGGTGACATTATCCATGTCTTTAACTTAATTAATATGCTTATTTCAAAAGGAACATTATGTAGTGCTTATTCTGAGGAGACATTAGCTCTGAATGGAAATTTGTTCTGCAGCGAAACCGAAAAGAAAAACAACACATTGGTTTTGTTGGACCAAACCAGCAGTGGGGTTTTAGTTCCTGGTTAAATTGGCCTGTGTCATTGAGACCATAGACTACAAAGAAACCATTCATGCCCATTTACATCCTTATCCTTATACTTCCAAAGACTATATATGTGTGTGTGTGTGTGTGTGTTGAGACGGGCTTTCATTTGACCTATTTTGTGTTTTTGTGCTGTTACCTGTCTTAACCCCCAACTCTCACCTTTGTTAATGCAGTGGCACCACAAACATTTCTTTTTTCAAATAATATCCAATCAGTGAATAATGAACAAGAACTCGTAGATGCACTGTTTTGAGCATCATATGTACAATGTTAAAGCAATTGTAATTTTTCTGTGCTGGACACGTCATGCATTGTATAAATAATAGAATTAGTTTCGTTCTTATTTCAGAAATATTATTGCCAAAAAATCAAATCAACCTTTTGAGATATCTTATCTTCCATGTTTAGCATTTACAGTGACAGCTGACTTCTACTCTGGTGATGTTCAATCATAATTTGTTTCATTTATTAATTGCAAGAAGTGATATCAAACACTCATCAGTTTAAATCTTTTAGAAAAGTATGCCATGGGTTAAAGGACTGTATGCTGGTCGTGCAAGACCACTGTGAGTATGACTGGTGATATATATATATATATATATATATATATATATATATATATATATATATATGTATCATTGCAGAGGAGCTCCTGTGCTGACACATTTTTCTTCTCTAACATTACTTTTATTTTCTTGTTAGATCTATTTATATCCTACAAATATGTCCCAAATATTGTTATATTCAGGGAACATTATCCCAAGACAAGACAAATCTGTTCATACAAATTGTACTGAATGAAGGTGTTGTTTTTGTATTTGAAAACAGGGTGTTGAGCACCCACTAAGTCCAGCCAGTGAGCCTGGCGAGGTACAGCATTGGCTTTTTTTCTGTGCCAGAAATTCACATTTGCATTTATCCTACTTTCTGTATTTGCTTTCAGTATCGTTTTGCTTCCTCCAAACAGTAAACATCTGGTTTGCTTTGCCAACAGCATAATCATTTGTGTAACAGTTAGTGTATTTTTTTTTAATAATAAATAAAGGAACCTTTACATAACTTCCCTTATGGTTGTTTTTAGTTGATTTCATCTTCATTACACACATGCTTGTGTCCCTTAAGCATCATTGTGTTCACCTGGCGTGTCCGATCGGCTACAGAAGCTGGTTTCATGTAACATTTTGAGCCAGTTTCCCCGATGTCGGCTCACTCAACAGTCTCACACTATTTAATGCTCTAAAGCTCTTTTCATTTACAGCATCAATATGTTGAGTAATGAATTCAAGCAAACATTTCAACCCTCAATTGTAATATTTCCTGTTTTCCAAGCGTCAAAGCTAAAAAATGATAAATGCTTTCTGGCATGTGGTGTGATTATGTGCTAATAAATCAATGGTTTCCAAAGAACTGGTGCAAATACAAAAGCAACATAAATTTAAATAAAAAAATAAATAAATTGGCCCTATTTTGACCTTCTCTCAAGCTTTTGTTCAGTTCTAGTTTAATGCACTTTCAGAAAGACCACAGGACCATTTCAGATTTTCAAGCTGAGCCAAATTCCTTCCATATGGTGCTGTTGCATAAAACCAAGGCAATGAGAGGCAGACCGGGTTTGCATGGCAAGAGGAAAAACAAAAGATGGAAACATTTCAAACATGTTTTATGTCAGGGACTCTCTCGCAGATGTAGTGAAGCAGGATCTTGTAGCCTATGAAGAGGACATTTACAAGCTTTCTTCTTGCAAATCGTTTGACCTCTCGATCGAAGAGATAAAGTGTCGAACAGAGCTCCTCGTTTTGTCTTCTCTCTCGCTCTTTCTTCTCCCCGTGAAACCTTTGCATCCGACAACCTTTGCCTGCAGCCAACTGTCAAAATCTTATGGACCTGGGCCAAAGATGATATACATACACTGTTTTCTCAACATAAACCTTCATGCACAGCCAAGCTGCAAAACAGATGTCAGGCAATACGACTGCACTGCGGTGGTCCAGAGGACTGAGCTATCCGTGGACATGGTCTATTTATCTTGCCTTGTTTTATGTTTTCGAATGCTGTTAAAGCTCTGTTTTCATGTTGCATATTGATTAGAGCATTTAATTGGCTAATATCTTTGTCCCTTTTTTTTCTCGTTTATACTGAAGCAGCTACTTTTTCATTCTGTCATCACTCTCCATGTCTGAAGAAATCCACCAGATAGGATTGGCTCCTTTTGTTTCTGTTGGTAATTACTCGGGGCTGCACTTGGAGAGCCGGTGTCCTCATTCACACTGGTGCTTTTTTTTAACTAAAAGCTAACATCAATGCTAACATGCGGATGTTAAGCAGGTGTGCTGTTTACCATGTTCACCGTCTTAGTTTTGCGTGGTAGCATGCTATTACTTCATCAAGTTTGATGAGGAAAACAAAATAAAAGGAACAATCCAACTGATTGCAGTGTGCAAAACCTTTACTTTTAACGAGCATTAAAACACAGAGACGGCCTACAGCTGAGACTGAAGTCATTAGTTTTGCAGGAATTTGGCTAAAAGACAAAATATTGGACAAATAGAATTTAATTGTCTAATATTATGTTTTTTTTTAAAGGAATTACCAAACTTATTATAATTAATTTTAACGCCAAATGTTTTTATATCTAATGGTTAAACATGAGGGGCGTTATGTTTATTTTGCCATAATTTCCACCCCAGACAGCATTTTCAGAGGGTTATTCGGGAGTTGAGGTCTTTATGTGTTTCGCATAGTTTTGAGAGAAGAGTATCCTGCTGTGGGCTGACTGTTGTTCTTTGTAAATCCACCAGAAACCCACTCGTGTAGATGGATGTCAGTATTTCGATAAATACTGAGGTGTTGCGTGCATCTCAGGTCAGACTTAGTGAGTAGCTGTGGCCTGGATGAGGCAGCTTCCGTCAGGGGTCAGAGCTTCAGAGTGCTGAGGTATCATTGGCAGAGCCATGACATGACTAACCCTAACCCTCACAGACATATGAGGTGATGAGAAAAGGCTGAGAAAAAGACTGAAAGAATGACTTGAAATGGATGAACGTATAATTAAATAAATTGCTAGATAAATAGTTGAGGTGTTGACATACAGGTACAACTTAATGGGGATTGATATCTGGGAAGAACAAAACAAAGATGTTGGTGAATGAATGAATGAAGATGGGTTATAGGAAGACGATTGTATGGACACACACATTTCACATATTTCACTCAACAACATTAACCCCCTGATGTAACCTCAGACGACCCAGAATTCCACTCTGCATCCTGTCTAATGTCCACTTTGACCTATTGTCCCTGCAAAATCAATCAAATCCCATTCTGGGTGTGCAAAGGTATGGAAAAAAAAATATGTTTCTTTTCCATCTATCCCAGGTCTTTTCATGTTTTATTCTTGACAGTGTGTTTCCTTTTTCATCTGCTGAGGTTGGAGGTTGTGTTGTAGGGGTAAACCCCCGGTGCAGGCCAGTATCAGATCAATTACTAATGCAAGTAACATGGATGTCAAGTTTATGGTGAAGTCTGACCCTAATTACAGGCTGAACTTTCCTGAAAGTGGAAAATGAGCAGCTCTCCTCATGCTGCCAGTGTTCTCTCTCTCTTTTTTTTAACCCTCCATCCTGTTTATCATTACCAATTGTGGTTTGCACAGTCATGCAGACTCTGAGGGATTGCAACTTTTCATAAACTTTGGTGTTTTGGCTTCGGAGACTCTGTGTTGATGCTCCAAGAAGGCGATGTTCAGAGACCTCTCCTTGGGTTTAAAAAAAAAAAAAGAAAGCTGGTTCAGATTCAGGTTCAAGAAGCAGAAGAAGAAGATTTGAATCTTTGCAGCAAAACAGCACTTTCACACAGTCTCTCCCATTTATATTTGCTTCAATGAGTCATTCACAGTGACTGAATTGTTCATAAACCAAACACCTCCATCTCCAGGGCACGAAGAGGAGGGTGATCTCACTGTTTAGTTAGTCTTCAGCACCTCGGGGGACTTTCACTTGTTTAAGCACAAACAATCTGGTTTTACTCCTGAAACAATGTGAAGCTACAGGACCGAGGAGAAATGTAATTGGAAAATCTTTTTAACATTAATGACATTTGTCTGTTTTTCCGTGTTATGGTCCAAAGAAAATATTTGGCAAAGAGCTGATGGTCTGATCTGATGGCGTATCCAAAACAAACGCACAACTAAAATACAAGGACAAAGATCTTAGTGATTGACTAAAGTAGGAAACATGAGGGTGTGTGTGTTTATTTAGTACTTGATATCTTTGGCGGATCTGATGTGTCTCTGTGTCAATAAGCAAATTATTTCAAGCTTCTGCAATGAGTTAATTTTACTTTTTTACATTCAAAACACACACAGATGCTTCCTAAAAAAGGGTCATGTAAATCATTTTTGCACATCTTTGTTTCATAAAACATGATTATTGAGTTGTTATATTGCAATATTGAAATTTCACATTTATTTCACATGTATGCTACTTATTAATATTAAATGCCACAATTATAAGTACTCCACTGTAGTGGAAACTCTCCATACCTATGACAGCACACATGTGGAAGGACAAACATTGACATAATGGGGCACATAAACCTCCAGAGGGCACTGACAGATAGAAGTACAATAGATTCCTGCTGACAGACATGAAGGCAGTGTGTGAGTGTGTGTGTGTGTGTGTGTGTGTGTGTGTGTGTGCTTTCACTGCACACAGCACACCATTTAAAACCTCAACTCAGCACTTTGACATAAGGAGAAACAATTAACCTTAAATAATGAAGGTTCAGAAAGAGATTTTTGATTTAAAAAGTATTCCCCTCACTAGAGATACCATTATAGACAAACTGCAGCCTGTCTGTCATTAGCAATGACTTACACTATCTATTTTATCAAATATCTTCATAATTATTGGGGCACCTATGCTGGATAAAGAAGGTCACCTTGGATAAGAGTGACAAAGATTTGTCAATCTGTGTAGTAATAATGTAGTGGTCCATCAGTTGTTTATTCCAGACTCTGGTCTGAAGGCTGGATGCAAGTAATTGTGTGCCTAATTCTTTGCAGACTCCCAATGCAGCAATATGCTCCGATAAATCATCTCGCAAACTACGAAGTTGAGTCGCTGGTGTCGACTTCTGGCTCGTTTCTGTATCAAGTCTCTATTTCACATTCCATGCAAGCACAGACATCTGCACTCCAGAGTCACATAGTCTTCATCATCAGTGTGCTTTTGTTGTTGTGTTATAGAGAAATTAAAAATAAAGCATGGAGATATGTGTGTGTTAGCTTTAAAAAAGAATGTGGGCAATGTCTGCTGGTACCATCACTGATTTAGTTATACTGTTCAGCGTGGGGCCAAGTTTCACTTCATTTTTTCCACTCGTCCACAACTAAACATTGCCTGCATCTTTTAGCACTCACTTCCTTGTGATCCATACAATTTCTCCCCCATTATTTTGAATCAGTCCCTTGTCCCTGGTTTGACCACATCATTTTTACTCTGTCTACTGTCTCCTGAATGAGGTCGACCACCAGACTCCCGCTTACTCTCTGCTCTCTTCTAGCACTCCGGCAGCCAAACCAAAAACCTCAATTACCCAGCATTCTTTGGGAGAGAGGCCCTTATGTACCAGACTATGAAATTAACATTCATGACAAACCTCTAAAAAACTATTTTATGAGATAAATAAACTTCACCATTGAGAAAAGTATCACTTCTACTGTACTTTATTCTAACTTTTTTTTTTTCAGGTTTTTGTTTTCTGAGAAAGGAGAGTGGCGGTTCAAAACATGTTGCACCAGATATACTGTCAGTGTATTGTATGTAATGTGTGCATGACATAAAACAAGTCTTTTTTTTTTTTTAAATGGACTCAAACAGATGCATAATGCATAGACAGGGAATTTTAATGTTTGTTTCACTTACAAATCTGTTCAAAGCACAAGTCACTGGCAGTAGTTACTTTGATGAATTACATCTGTTTACACACTAAGTACTGTACCCCCCCCCAAAAAAAAACAACAAAGTATTTATAAAAAGGCAACATATTCATGGTACAAACACTCATTTGCACAACAAATCTTACAGCACACGGGTCATTCTTTAGAAACCGTTAATGACAAATATCAAAGACTGAAACTAAAGGTTATAACCCTCGCACACACAAAACCCCATGAATGAAATGATCATTTTAATGAAAAAGATGTAGTAAGTAATGACCAGTAGGAAAGCAGAAATGATTAATTAAAACACCCTGTAGTAAAGCACCATTGAGGGCAAGACTGTTCTTTAAATATCACCCCTGCTATTTTCCTACCACACTGGTTGAGCAGTGAGGTAATGGGATACTACATGTTGATGTATTTCATCATCACTTGCGATTGGATGTAAAAAATCTGTAGGTTTCCCTTTCCAGACACCCGCCTTTTTTTGTTTTTGTTAGTTTTAGTTGGCTCAATCCTCACACAGTGCCCTCTAATGAGAATACACTGTAGTAATTTTTTTTTTTAATAAACCCCCTTTTTTCTCTCTTTTTGCCTTCAAATAGCTTTTAAAATTTCTGGTTACCATTTTAAGTTGAGTACTTCAGTGCATCAGATGGCAAAGTACAGGTACTACTTACAAGTACTTGCTGCGCCTGTTTGGATGTTCCTCTGTCAACATAATTCATAAGATACAAAAACATTTTACACTGAAATCCCCTTTAAAAATAATTACTCTTTAAAACTACGCTTTACAGTCCGGAGTCACATTACTGTCCAAATACACTACCACACCTACCCAATAGAAATGCAGAATGAAGCTCAGAAATACTTTTTTTTCAAGCAGTACATTGAACCAGCTCTAACCTGTAGAAAATATGCTTTTTTAATTACTCCTCAGCATGAAAAAAAAAAAAAAAAAAAAACTTTGAAGAAGATTTTAAACGAAACTCGAAGCTTTTTACCAGCACTCATCTGATGGCAACATTATCACATGTAGTGTACACGCTATTCATCGTTAATCATGGGATTCACAAATGTCAAGCTACGTCATGCAAACATCATGTCAGTACCAATAGTCTATGCTTTTATAGCAGAGTTTGAATGTCTTAAGAGAGAAACGGATTGTTTCAAAATTGAGTGATCAAAGGATGGATGAAGATCATGAGCGTCACTTATACTGTACTTGTACTTTTTTAAATTTTTTTTTATAAAAGTCAGTAAAATAACCAACGCAGCTTCGTGTTCTCTATGTGTGTTTTTAAAGACAGCTGAATAAATGACAAATGACAAAAAAAGAAAAAGTCAAGATGATGAATGAGTCAATCTCAATCTGATGCATATTTACATTCTTTAATCTAGATTATTATTATTCTAAACAGGCTGCATGTGCCTGTTAAAGAATGTAAGAAGAAAAAGATGATGGTACGATTACAGTACATGGTGACAGATGCATATCAAATTTTGTTGTTTTTTTTTTTTTTGCATCCACACAACCTTCAGGAAGGTTGAGCACACTGATCAATGCTTCTTCTGAATTATTTTTATTTCATTAGTTTGTGTTTGATATTGTAATATTAAATCCGTCTAAATGAAAACAATACACAGCTTGACCACTATGACAGTATGTATGCAGGTCTCCCCTCTGAGATTACAGTAGTTAACTTTGAGACAAAAAGCATAAAACTGTTTTAAAGCTGTAAATATGGTACATACAAAATATGAAGTTACAGAAAAGAGTCAGTTCTGCATAAACTGTGCAGAAAGAGACAAAACGTTTCAGAAGCTCCCCCTGAAATAAACCCATCATACTGTATATCCTAAAGGCACCTTAGACAAAGATATATCCCTGTGCTTGAGTGGTTAAAGAGGTTTGGGGTTGAAAAAGGGGGAAGCCTTTTCCTTTAAAAAAAAAAAAAGCTTTACCACTGCATGGAAACACTATCATCACATAAAAGGCTACATAGTAGAAAGACGGAGTTTTCATTGCATAAACTATTCAGTCACTGATTGTCTAAAAGCACAACTTAAAGACAGTGAATGCAGATTTGTGATCACTTTGCAGCAGAACTGTTAAACTACAAGATTTCAATTTCAGTTAAAATACTGCAAAATGTCAAAATTCTCTTTGCCTTTCTGCCTTTGATGGACTTTGTACACGACACTCCATCATTTGCAAGGTGTTGCTGCATCACTGCAACGGGGTATTTTTTAAAGATGAACATGCATGGGGAAATTCTCTCCTGATCATGCAGATATTGTTTTTGGATTTACTCCAAAGTCTAACAGTAGGAGGTTTAAAAAGACAACACAAAAATATATAAAACGATAACAAACAAAGACACAGGTTGAGTCAAAAATCATGAGTAAAAACAGTGTCCAACAAGCTCTGTCCTGCTCTGGCCAAAAAAACAAACACCCCCGACACGCTGATAGAGGAGGTTATCTTCCTCTCCTTCCTTTGCATCCTCTCACCATTTCAACTTTTTCCCAAATTACCAGTCTGTAAAATAGATCTGCTCTGGTGCATCATCATTATCATCAACATCAACATCATCATCATAATCAATTCTCCCCCCTTCTCCTTTTCATTTCATTTCATTTCATTTCATTTCTTCCTTCTCAGGCTGGACAGGCTTGCTCCCCCTGCAGGCGAGAGGTTGGAATGACGCTGTATTCCTAACCATATAAGGGGGAGATGGTGCCTCCGGTTCCACCGAGGGGGTTAAAATTGGAAAGTCACTGGGATTGATTAGACAGGTAAGTGAAGAAGGTGTAGGGATCACACCCTGCTGGTCGGGTGGCAGCGGTAGCTGCTGTTGGACAAAGGGTCTGCCCCACCGTCAGTGTTCTGGGAGCACCCTCCTTCACAACAAGCCTCTGAGTCAAAAAGAAGACTATTAGTGTTGTAGCTGTTCCACCAAAAGGCTTATCAATGGTTTTAGACAAGCAGCACAAACTGACTGTATTTTTGTTGTGTATTTATGGGCCTCATAGTGTGTGTGTGTATATGCGAGATAAACTAATGACTCCAGGGAGAATCTAGCAAAACTTCAGACTAAACCACCAAACTGGTACCTGCGTGTTGCGGGTGATCCTCTGGCATCAGCAGATGAGTACGGCACGGGCTGGGCAGGGTTGGGCTGGGTCCCTCGTGGCTGGTGCCCAGTTGAAGACGCCTCATGTGGCGAACCACAGCTGTGGCGTTGAATGCTTGCTACAGAGGGAAAACCACAGATGTGATATAAAAAACGGAACATAGACAGTAGACTCTCATTCATCGGAAAGTTTGACAAGCTGACCAACTGGATCCTGGACAGTAGCCTAAAGGAATGGCTCCCCACTGATCCTTAAATATGAAGAAGCATTGTTGAAAGGCTCCCAGGTTCGGAACAACTGGCCTGACAACAACTTGCACTGGGCTGAACTTTGACCTTTAGTAGCAAAGGAGTCATTCAAAGATCTGACTTTTTCTGGACTCTCTGCATCAAAGTGCTTTCTAGATAAGCTGAAAGTCTCACCTTCCACTTGCTTTTTGCAAAATTCTTCTTGATTTGTGCGCTGACAGATTCATGGATGTTCTTTTCCAGGGCAGTATCCCCAGCAATCCTGAAAACAGATTAGAGTAAGGAAGGATTTCATAAGCATTGCAGGTTGTACGACACTCCCAGCCTGTTGAAAGCTGAGTCCATGTGTTTGTGAATGTATTATGATGGAGGAGGATATGATTTATACCAGGGGTGCTGCAGAGCCTGGTCACAGGTGTAACGTATGTTGTGGTCTTTCTCCATCAGGTGGACTATGAAGTCTTTAGCTATAATTCAAAACAAAAATCAGAAGAAAGTTTGTTAACTTTTAACAACATTTCAACGTTTATTTATGATTGTACAACATGAGTTTGAAGCTGTAAGTAACTGCTAGCTAACTGCGGATTCTTTGTTTGTAGGAAAATATGTGCTGTACCTGAATCAGAGATATCATCCCAGTAAGGAGAATCAAACTCATATTCTGCCTTCAGGATCTGTTCAAACAGTTTGGCATCATTCTCATCATAGAAAGGAGGGTAACCACATAACCTGAGACACACAGGAGAGGACACATGTCATGCTTCCTCACAGAGCATCAGAGGAAGTTTATAATACTATTAAAGTATTGTTTCAGTGCATGCTGGGTCAGTATTTTTATTTACTCACAGAATATATGCAATGACACCAATAGACCAGCAGTCCACTGCTTTACTGTAGGGTTTCTGAGCCAGCACTTCAGGGGCTGAAAGAAAATAAAGTTCATTCAATTCTTTATATAAGACAGGACTACCTTAATGTGCTATTAGTGTGCTAACTGTAAAAAAAACAAGTTTTGGATGTGTGTCCAGAGCCTTTCTAGAGGCAAAAGAAACTATTATATTACAGTTAATTTAGTGGATGTGACTCTGCAAGCAAGAGGAGATGGTTGGTGCATTTTCTTCTGTGTTGCTTTGTGGAGTTTTGTGCTAATAAAGCATACCATGTTTTACATTCTTGATATCCTCATTTGGGACAGTATCAGGACTTTACCAACATATCCAGGTGTTCCACAGGCCGTCGACATCACGCTGCCAGATCCCTCGATTTTAGACAAACCAAAGTCACTGATCATGATCTTGGAGTCTTCATCCATGCTGTAGTAGAGCAGATTCTCTGGCTGTGATGAGGTGGGACAACAGCAAAACCAGGGATGTAAATGATTTTTGTTTTTTTTAGCATTTATGATGGACGTTAACATTTTTGACCCCCCACACTGACCTTTAGGTCACGGTGCACGATGCCCATGTCATGGAGGTATTTCACAGCATCCAGAATCTGCTTAATGAGCTTACTGGCATCTTTCTCTGTGTAAAAGCCCTTCTCTATGATACGGTCGAACAGCTCCCCGCCAGACACCCTGAAGAGATGAAGAGGGAGAGATTGGCTCATTAAAGTGAAATAAAGCTAAAACCGCAAAATCATACTGGACAGAAATGTATAATCTGAGATAGAGTTCAAAATTCTGCTATAGTACTGTAATATTTAAATGTACTACAGGTATGTGTCGACACGAATCAATGCATATAGATAGTAAGTCCTTCAGCCACAACTGTGGTGTTAATGAAACAGACAGGAAACCACATACAGTGTGTTGATGTCTCTGGATATGAAACTCAGTAGCCACTAGATGGAGACATCCCTCTGCTGACAGTATGGCGCTGTTGGCTGCAACATTTGGGCAGTAGGTGTGTTGCCTCCCCTGCTTCTCCATCTTTCTCCTCTGCTGTGTACTGTGTGTTGTGTGTTACTCCTCTGCTGTCTGTGTGTCCGTTTGACCAACACACACATGCAGAGCAGAGAGGCCACAGAGGACAGTATGAAGCTCTGCGTGTGTGTGGAGGTGTGGGGTGTTTTTATTTGTGTTTTAGAACGTAACCACCGCGAAACATAAAAAAAAAAAAAAAAAAAAAAAAAAAGTTCTGACGAGCACCGCTCGCTCTCTTCATTTACTCCCTATCTTGTTCGACCACGGCTGCTCTCTTTCCCAAATTTAAATTTGCTTTATCGTTATCAATGTTGCAACAACAATATTGCCAAAGCATCAAGAATGTGTTTGCAAACACTGATAACAAATCATACATAGTATATGCCCTGCAGGATGGCCGCTGTGTCACTTTGCCAACATACTTTCAGTTCCCTCACAATACTGTTTCAGACCCTTATAAGGTCTGAAACACCTCCTTGCAACATTTTTGATGTTGTCAGACCAAGTTAACTGTTAGTCAAGTATTGTGCAACTATTGCAAGGACACAAAAACTGAGGTAACACAAATTTATAATTTATTTATTTATTTTAGAAAGTATATTTTTTTACTACATCCTCTCCCTCTGTCTTTTATTTCTGTAATTTGCCAGTGACTGTGATTAATGCGTAAATGATTTATATTTTCTGGAGCTTCTCGGCTAATAGAGCTTTTGATTCTGATCCGTCCTCTCTCTCTTTCTCTGACATTTCAGTAGCTGAGGTAGGTGGGAGGCTGACAGGCTGCAGGTGTGAGGGCGAACTCCCCACTGGTATTCATGAGTAGGCATAGTACAGTGTTTGCTTGTGCGTGCACGTGTTCATGCACATGCAAGTGTTACAGAGTGCAATTAATGGCATGTGACAAGCAGTGTGTGGGAGAGTTTCAAACACAAAAATCGCACAAAGACGGGTCACACAAACCCACACGTATGTGAATACTCACAGTTGCATGACAAGGTAGAGGTGTGATTTACTCTCAAATATATCTTCCAGAGATACAATGTTGGTGTGTTTAATCCTGTGAGGAAGGAGAGAAGATGACAAAAAAGAAGGCAAGAAATTAACTTTTCTGATATGGATTTTTTTTTATTTAGTCATGAATACTTGTGCAGATGACAAAAATAATCTCTCTAGGTGTCAGGAAAATACAGATCATTTCTTGACTTGGGTTGCATTCTTGCCCTGCAGGTACATAGTGAACCTGGCCACCACAGAGGTTCGTCCAACATGTATTTTCTTACTGGTCCCTAACTGGCTGAACTCTGTGTTCTGATGCCCCTTCAGACCCGTAGGTGCAGTGACAACGGTGAGAAGGTGACTCATCAGGTGAGAAGGTGACTGGTATTGTACCTGTCTGCCTGACCAGCGTGTACTTTACCATACTTACCATTAACATGATAACTTATCCTGTGTTTCAAATTAAGTGTGTATAAACCGGGTCAAGGGTCACATAATAATAAAACTCAACTTCATTCATCTTTTACTTACTTAGAGATGCAACTAATTTGCATTTATCCTCATTTTTTCTTTTCACTTTGCATTACTGGAACTATTTTGTGAGCTGTGCTAGTGACAAGTAAACTACAGTGACCAACATGTCTTCTTGTACAGGGAAACAACAATTTTAGGATATATGGGAACAGAAAATCTAGATAGAAATCAGTTTATGCCAATTTGCATCTTTAAAAAAAAAGTATATTTCAATAAAAATGTAAATGTGTGTGTTTCTTCTGTAAAGTATTGAGTATAGAAGACCGAAGTTTTTACCTTTCAGCTTCATAATACACTTTGTATATAACCTTTTTATATCATTCACCTCAGTGCCTGGTTTATACGTGTGGCAGTTGGCAGTGACTGAGCTGACTTGGAAGACAATAACAACATAAAGTCATGTATCTCGGCTGTACTGGAGATAACTGTGTAAACGTCTTCTTAAAGTCACGCCAGATTACAGTGATGAGTCTTATCCAGATTGTAACAATGCATGGACACCTTCATTCATCTGCTTAGCTCAGTGCGGAAGGATACATGAACCCGGTGAAGGATAAATGATGGATTAAACCTGGCGAGCAAGCAAACACGTGCGAACACGTGTGAGCTCAAACATGTACATCCACTCTCTATTAGAGGTCAAAAATAAATAAATAAATAAATAAAAAAAAGCAGTAAACATACTGCATTTAACTTGAATTTCTGTGCAGGTGTTTGTGTGGGTGACATGTTAGTGTGGTTGAAGCAGGTCATGGTGAAATGTCTATTAAAGCCTGGTGAGTCATCTGCTGACCCCTGTCAGCACCCGCGGGTCTCACAGGGCATCACGAGAGAGAAGTCAGCGAATTAGACAACAGAGTTGAGACATCTTCAGCCAGTAGTGATGTACTGTTTCTTAAATCCATATCTGTCAAACTTCTCCTATAAATACAGAGTTTATCGATTCAGTTAAGGAACCTTTTGGATTACTGCCTCAGCTAAATCTCTGCATTTGTAACAGCTGTCGAAACACACCCTCTGGCATTATACCTGATCTTTTAATGTCTCGATTAGAAACTGGTTTACATGATAACTGATAAGATTAACTGGATAATTACATCAAGTGTTTTGTTTTAACAAGTCACTGAAAATGGACATTTGGCGTTTTTAGGCCAAAAATAATGTTTTATTATGCGCCGCTTCAATGAAATGTGTATTTTACCTTTTAAATACTTTGCTCCCCACTCAGACTGTCGCCCACTCTGCATACCAAGGCAGAGTTGAGGATGATGATGATGTTAAAATGAGTAATGACACCGTTGTGCGAGTCCACAGAGACTTCAGACCGAGCGAGCATGCCATGGTTTTCAGGCCAAGTTTACTTCCAGTTTACTCCATTTGTCAAAATTTTAACTAAACTGCTAACTAACCTCCGCCACTCTCATTCCACCGTTCTCACCTCAGGAGGGATCATAGCTGTATAAGCTATGATCAAGTTGTGTGTCTCCTGTAACCCAGGCAACAAGAGCTCTAAAAATAACTTGGGACTCGATGTAGATCAGCCATTTTCACCATAGCCTGAAATTCCCCACATCTAAAGAGAGGTACGTTTGAACCAATGCACAATTACATGGAGATTTATTGTCATTTGCCTTTGTCTCTTAGACTAAAATAGTATTGCACAGGTAGAAGGAAAACATGTGCATTAGCTGGTTGAGAAGGAATCAGGGACGTGCAGTAATTTTATTTTTATTCCCTCACCCTAGACCATTGTAGTTGAATTATATTTTATATATGGTGCACAAAGCATTGCAACAAAAGTCTTTTATAAAATTCAACACCAACATTTCTTTACAGAATCTGCTCATCAGGTTAGTGTACAGTACATGCGGTCATTCACATGAGTTCTTTAGTAGAAAGTATTTTCCAATGAGAAGCAATCACAATGAGGTCTGTGGTTTTTCTAGAATAGCCAGGACATTGTTTCCTGAAATACAAGCTGCTGGGGAATTTGCTAAAGGCATATTTTCGATACACTGAGCACCACAGATGAAATTACATTCGCCCTTTACTGGGGTTGAGTCATAAACCATTGAAGCGGATATCTCAAATCATAGCCATTGTTTATTTTTTTCCTTTCTATTTTGTAATTTTGGTAAACTCATCCTTTAACTCCCCCTGTTGGGAAAATCCATTTCTTTTCTGTTCTGGAATATAAGGAGCTGAATACATACAGTGTGTATATATATATATATATATATATATATGATATCTAGTAATGAGACACAATGTGCATGATGCAGTAATGGAGATACAGTAATGAAAAATTTACCGTCTTGAACCTTGTAGCTAGTATTTCAGATGCAGGCTAATGCTGCACATTTCTTAACATCTACAGGTTTGTGGTTACAAACCAGGCTAGCTTAAAATAACTTGCTTATTTCATATATAACTATATATTAAGGTTTGATATTCTCAAATCAGTGAAGTCCACTTACTTGTGCAGGACTGCTATCTCATTCTCAATGCTGTTTTCTTTGCCCTCTAATGCCTTCTTGGGGATACACTTGATGGCCACTAATCTCTGGGTCCTCTTCTCCTCTGCCAGCACCACCTCAGAGAAAGCTCCCCTGAAACACAAACACACACACACACACACACACACACACAGGTCAGCCTGGAAGCCTTCAGTCTGTTTATCATCGGGTGTTTAGACAGAGCTCTTCACATGTATGCATCATGTGACACAGTGGTGATGGTAAAACTGTTGAAAAGTTGGCTTCTAACTGTTTGTCTAAGTATTGGTACAAAATTCTATGCTGTTGATGCCAGATCATGTTTATTTTTAATTTCAGCCTCCTCCTCCAAGTCTTTGGATAGCTGAGTCAATTTTTGGAGAGTCTACAACTAAGTGGGATGATTTGGAACGGCCAGTATCGAATGTTGAGGTTTATTTTGGTGACAAATTAACGTCTACTTGCTTCACAACAGTAATGTGTGTCTTGTGCCTAAAACTGCTTGATGTGAAGTTTCCAATAAAAAAAAGAAGAAAATTGATATATTTGATAGATTTTTATTTATTATTATTATTGTTTTTTTTGTTGTTTTTTTTTACAATTTTTACTAAATTGTTAAACGTTTGGCTCAGTGTGAGTGTTTGTTCCAGTTTGTTCTGGCGAGCTGTTTTCATTTTTCACAATTCACCACAATTCTTCCACAGTGCAGTTCAGCAGTTTATATAAATAAGTACAATAAAGATTGTACAGTTCAAGTTCAAGCTCATATATAAGATATATAATACCCATTCTCACATACATACATACACACACACACACACACACACACACACACACACACACACACACGGTATGTAGAACCCTTATCATTTCTATCAATGCTACATATTTTCAACAAAGTGGCATTGTATGTTGTTATATGTGTAAAGATAACACTGCACAACAGTATAGGCTGAAGTACTGCCATCGTGTTGCGTCACTGTAAAAAATCAAGTGAAATCAACAATGGAAAACAAAACAACTGTACTCAAACTAGCAAAAGAATTTGAGTATTTTCCCATGACCCTTTAAAGCGTAAAGTCATACATTTCAAACCATCTCTGACATTTTGGCCAAACTCCAGGGATTTATGACCAAATTACTTAAAGCTGTACACTAACTATATCGAATCCTGACCCACATTTAACGGTTTGAACACAACATTACACAAACACAATTAGTAGTACGACAGCCACATACGCTGTGGTGAGAGAAGGAACCTTTTGAGAGGAATACTTAATTTGTAAAGTCTGTAAAAGAAACTGTTTTGTGTAACTTGTAGGCTATATAAATATCCCAGCTCCCCTACAAAAGCTCGCCTCAGTGGTCTCACATTTATCAAATGTCCCTGGAGGGTTAGTCAACAGAGATCTTACCTTAATTAATCTTAATAACAATTAATAAACCTAAATATCATCTTTTACTAAACTTTATACTTTTGGTCCTTCTTGATGGATAAAGGGCATTAAAATTAAATGTACAGGACATTCCAGTAATTAACACCAATTCAAAACATCTGTGAACCCCCCAAACAAGACCACACAGCTCAAGATTGGCAGGAAAAATGTCTTTGCTGGAAAGTACCAGGAATGTGTTAAGAGCGTATGTGGCTGTTTGTCTTTCCTCAGAATCACAAAACCAGACAGGAGCAGATTGCAGATAAAATCAACTGAAAAGAAGATTTATGGATAAATGCGCTTGTATTTTTCCAGTGAAGTTTGCCTATCACATCTTACTCATATTTCCTGAGCCAGTTTAAAACATGTGCTACTTTAAAAACTGTCTGACAAACATCATTACAATACCTGCTGGTGCACTTTCTGTAAGCTGCATGCGTGTGAGGAGGAGTGCGGGTTACATATCAGCTGTCAGATTGTGCCTTACAGTATCTGTCCACAGATAGCTGTAATGTGTGGGCAGAAAGGAACCATAACCAGGCAGTCACTAGGTTTGCAGATATATTATCAGCCTTACAAAAAAAAAAAAAGGAAGGACGGCATTGTTGCATGCCAGTGTCACCAGAACTGCACGACCTGCAGACTACAAAAAACTATGAAAAATTTATTGAAATTTTGTGACAAAGAAAAACCTCCCCTCAGCCCAAAAATTCAACTAATTTATAGTAGACTACAACTCATAGCTTAATCTGATGTGTTTATTTTAGTTTATTATCTGTATAATGCCTATATGTGATGCAGAATACTGGGACATGGTCATGTTTTGCATTTTGACAGCTTAAACCCAAAATTATATTTGTTCTTCAACTGTGTTAATCACCTCTGAGCCGGTAAATGTTCTCGTCTCCTCAGGCAGAACCTCTGGGTGTTTTAACAGTACAATAAGTGTTTTCTGAATGTACACAATGCATACTGACATATTGTTCCTAGTTCATCTCCTAGGCTTAGTTAGACTGTGTTTAGTTGTTTTAAGAGTTTCCAGTAATGTAGGATAGCTTTGGTCAGTTTTCTGCACTTCCTTGTGTCATAAAAATCACATTTAACCACAGTAGTAACGACTTCTATAACCTTTTTACTTAAATTACTTACTTTACTTCATGTCTCTCACATCTTAAAAAACATATCAAATAAACTGCATATGTCTTGCTTTTTATCTCTGGCTCCATAACTTACTTTACTCCAAGTGACCTACATATGGCTTCTCTGGCGTTACTGACCTCAAACACTGAAGCCATTTCCGGATCAAAGCAACAATTATCCTGGGAGTGAGGCTTTGTGGTCACATCTTAACAAGAGAGTAAAACTGCCACACAAAAGGCCATTAGCTTTGGCAAAAATCCATCTGTGTGAAGCACTGCAAATTCCTCTGCAGCATCTGGAGGATTCAGCTGACATTCTCCATACACCCACAGACAGACCGAGGGGTTCTAGGGAAGCGTCAACCAGTGGTTTGCACAAACATTAGGAAAATCTCAGTACACCAATGTGTCTTTGTTGTATGCGTCTCTACATGATTTTGCAAACCCCATAGCTGAGGTGCTGATTCAAGCATAAATGTGAACGTGATAACAAGTTAAAAGAAGTGCCAGGAGGACACTAGTTCAGATACACTGCAGATAGAGCCTTTACACAATATTGTTTATCAGAAACCTCCCCCATCCCTGTAATCAAAAGGCCCTGGACTCTGCTTTCATGTAGTTCCAGCAGATACTTCTTCTTCTATGAATGCCAGGTCAACATTTTCATTAGCCTGAACATAAATAAAATATATGCCCATGCCTTTGTTTATTCTGGGTATAATAGTAATAATGCTATTGGCAATTGTCATTCATAGTCCTACTGCCAATGACATTTGCTTACAATAACAACTCAACATTGTATTACGCAAGCGATAAGTTCAGTGATTAGAACAGCTGTCACTGTTTAAACACTGATGAGTTTTACACAATGACGTTGTTCAAATGTTTACATGCGACAGCCTATAACGTAAGCAACGAGAGCAAAGCAAATATATTTTATTACTAACAACTAATGACATCGCCTTTGATACCGGAGGGTTACACCTAAATACAACTCAACAGTGGAGTGCAGAAGATGTAACGGTTGAAATTCGAATGTCTGTACTCGGCAGCAAAAAAAGATTATATTATTAAAAATCAGCCAGCAAAAAAGATGCAAAAAAATGATACAGTGCAATTTTAGAAAATATGTAGAGCTGTGATAAATATTTGATGCAGGTGCCGAGTAGTGCAGTGGTGAGTTTGCTGAAAGATTAATCCCAATAAGGGTTTCAGGCGGATTATAAAGTAAACATTGTGTTTAATGAGTTGTTCCGGATCCTAACAGGACAATTTTCATCCCCATCATAGGACCTGTGCCTAGTATCGGAAGACACACACACACACACACACACGCCACTAAACCCTCAGTAAAGACACGTTTACTAACACTATCCAAACAGTTGGGCGTGTTCTCAGACATGCACTGTGCAAATACTTTACAGAGGAGTTTAAATACAGACAGACAATAAACATAATTTGAATGTGACTGTGTAAATGTTTACACACCAGGGATATATTTTTCAGTGACAATATTAGTATGATGTTCAAATTTGAAAACTGCATCCCGCTCAAGCATGAAGGACAAGGTGCAGCCTTTTTAGTTTCATTGCTCGCAGGCATGAGCGTGGTTATTTCACACAATTCATCTCTTTATATCATCGCTCTCTTGTTATGCTGCTAGCTTAAAATACACACTGGTGTTGCTTAGTTTCTGTCTCTACGAGCAACCTTTACATATGTGTGTCCTGCTATGCCTCACTTGGTGCATCAAAGGAATTTAAAATCAAGGATCTCACATGCCATCATACATGCGTGTGTGCTCACTCTCATACAACAAACACACAAGACAATAAATACATAAATTCAAACATAGAATAATAGAGGCCATGGTTACATCCACATACGTAATAATGACAACAAGGACTGAACATATTGTTGACCATTACTGTCACACTCAAACGTGCAATTATCACAAAACAAACACACTTTCACACTGCCTTTTTGCAGAGCCAACCAAGGCCAACTTTCTATATTAGTGATGAATAATTCAGTTTCAGTCCCTTCAATTCCTTCTTTTTTTTTTTTTTTGAAAACACGTCTGCCTTTTTTTTACCGTCTGCTGTGTTCCAGAGTTGCCAATTCAAACATGTATGAGTGCCACGTTAAAGTACACTCAAATGCCATTGCAAATATCAGCATTTTAAATCTCAACACTGATTCTGATTAAAGAAAAATAAACAAGGAAGCGCTCCTCGTACAGTGTGTAGAGTTATGAGAATTCAGACGTTCTTTGACTATCTGCCATGTTTTCTTTTTCTTCCTATAAATCCCACGTTTTTTTTTCTCTTACTCCAACCAATGGTGCCACCTATCCTGCTGAGAAGTTGATCAAGAAGGTATGCAAACAGATGACAAAATGGTAACTGTGGAAAGGTCAGTGAGACATAGGGAAGTACCATCTGGTCCAATCAGAGCTGAGAGACACCCAACTGTGATACTGGCCCTGGAAAATAAAAAGACCATCTTTGCTCTGTGGGCCCTCTAAACTTGAAGAGCTGTAAGACTAAACCAGAAAATTTCACTCAGTGTGTAACAGCTCAGTGTAAGAAAGCATTATACAATTTAGATGCAACACACACACACATATTTAAACCATAATTTCTTTTCATTTATTTGGAAAAATATAGCTTGTAAGCAAGTACTATGTAAAAATCCAGTCATTTAAAAGATTTTTGACCATATCAAGAACACCCATGTTCAGAAATACGAGTAATATAGAGCTCTTATACAAATAATACTCCTGGTATTAATGTGTACCACTGATCAGTTCCAGTAAAGGAGTAGAGTGACAATGACAAGGCAGACAGTGACTACTCCTCCTCAACAAATATTTCTGTCCATCTGTAAATCTGAAAGTGGGAATGACTAACAATTTACATTTGGATGTGCGGTGTGAATAAATAAATTTCATAAATCATCGACGAAAAACACATTTTCAATTCTATACAGCACTCTCGCACTGAACTGGGCATTTGTAATCCTGTTAAATGTAAACAAGCGTAAATCTTTAGATTTACACGTAAGTGTTGAGCAATGTTTTGACTATGTTTATGGCGCCAGGGTGTGACGTGATTTCATGTCTATACACAAGCAGTGTCCTGGTTACCGGAGACATTTAACAGACTTTGAATAGGTGAATAGGTCTAGTAGGGGATTATTTCTTCATTTTTTCATTCAACATTTACTGGTTGCTTATTGTCTCATATCTTTAAATAATCCTGTTTCCAGCAGCAGCAGATTTCAGCAATAAACTGTACACTACCTCCCGAAAAAAAAACTGAAAGGAATTGCTTTGAAACAGACAGATAAAAAGAAAACAATATCCCTAATCAAACCGTATAGTGGACTGTAATTAAGTTGCAAAGCAATGAACATGCTTTCCTAAGGATTTCTCAGACCATAGATGAAACGCACATGGCCTTTTCAGGCCCATTTGCTGATATGTGGACAGCTTGCCATGTAGGGAATATGGGTAATAAAGGATAATAATGATAGAGAACGACTGTGGGAAGATGTGCATGACAAGCTTGCAAGTGTACTTAAAACTGTTAGGAGGGGGATATATTGCTACGAGCAGATGGAGGTGCATAAGTGGGCCAGGACAGTGGGCATATATACGTGTTTGTGTGTGTGTGTGTGTGTGTATGTGTGTGTGTATTCCAGGAACTGCAGGCTATGCCATGCTGAGCTGTGCTGTGCTGAGACTCAGGCTTCTGTACGAATTAGGTCAGGGCAGGGCTGAAGGGCTGACGGTGCCATAAGCAGGGATGGACTTTCAGGATGGGATTGAAGAGATTGGAATTGTTTCCAAGTTGTGTTTTTTTTTAAAACAATGGCTTTAATGGTTGATAAGATGCCGAACCTGAAGCTTAATAATTTAACCTAAAAGTGACCAGCAGGTAGGGCTGTGCAGTATGACAATATATATCATTAAATATTAAACCCAAACCCTAACCCTTCTATTGTTTCATATTATGATCTATTGTTTATTTTTCATAATTTGGGGACTTTCCTTTTGCACGGCTTTCATTAATCAATTACTCCTGAATTTTTACTTGCAAAGCTTTCATTGCACTTACAGTAAGTAGTTTAGCTGTCGTCAACACAAGTAGTTCACCTGGTTCACAGTCTCTCCCCTGCTGTGCTGTATGTGCAGCGCACACACAGAGGACTCAGCCCCACCCCCCTGTAAACCACCAAGATCAGAGGATGGTCAGAGTAGTGTGACCAAAAATGACGACAAAACACAGTAGAAACTATGTACAGTTTCAGCACTTGTTTCATTTCAGTTCATGTGAGAGTCTCCAGTGAGTCATTTACATTTGTAGCACACACACACACACACACACACACAACGCAGCAGAGGAGTGACAGAGAACCAGGTAAAGTACTCAACTACTTGACGACTATTGGTCCAGATTGATTTGGGGAGAGTAGTGTCCGTATGTGTGCGTGAGGGAGGGAGAGACAGAAAAAGAGAGAGGCTGCAACTATTACGCTACTGCAATAAAATCTTTGCAAGTAAAAAGCCAATGAGAGTACTTTAATCCACACAAAATATGGACCTAAAAAGTTGTACAGCCCAACCAGCAGGAGATCTGCACAATAGATATCAGAGCACTGACTTAAAAAGACACAGAGAGAAGAGATGACAAGACAGCTGAAGACAGAAAGTAGCATACCACAAGCTTTATTCATAACGCCTGTTTGGCCTTAACAGTGGCCGAGACAGAAGGGCCAACAGAGCAACGTGTTATCCTGTGCTTTGAGGTCCATTACAGGAGCTGGACAATGTGTGTCCACTTTAATGAAGGAAGGTCTCTATTAGGTCACAATTAGAGGAAGATAATGACCTAAACGATGGAGGGGAGGAGGGGGGGTGAGTTAGGACAGAAACAGAAAAAGAGAAGCATGGAGGGAGAGAGACAGAGATGAAAAATAGATGAAGTGGGACAGCTCTCACACTGGGAGACTCATCTGCTCCATAAAGGTGGCTGTTTCCTTTTGTCTGAACTACTTTGTTAATCAGCATTTTGAATTAATTCGATTCTGACTCACCATATAAACACCGACTAATGAAAAAAACAACAAAGATGGTACTCAAAAAAGTCCCTGAAAACATTAAAGCGTAGAGACAGAGAGACAAATCAGGAGGATAGACTTCACTGCAACAGAGCAAAATAAGTTTAATGATGGGGATTCAGTTGCATTATCTAAGTAATACTATGTGGTTTATAATAGCACTGTTCATTTAGTTTGTTTAACAACAAAAAACATGATGTCAGCCATTAAACTTCTCTCCAAAGTTATTTTGATTATTGCTCCAACAATAAATACAATAATGGCAATATAGTACAAAATTTGTATTCTGTTGTAAACTGATAGTCAGACTAAACACTTTTCACTTCTGTGGCATTAAAATATCGATATAGTCATATATAACCTGGAGCTCTGTTAAAATTTCACAACACTGGGAGATTTGTCATTATATAATTCAAGTGCATTTGACACTAATGGAGGGTCAAAACCTCACCTCTCCTCACACAACCTAAAGTCTCACACAAATGCTCAAGTACACATGCACGCACACGCACACACATACGCATGCACACGTGCGTGCACACATGGCGCACACACACACACACGAGTGTTGAGCTATTGAACATTTCCACTCAGAAGCAAAGAGCCCTCAGATAAAGTGCTAAATCAGTGTCAAAACCGGTGTAATGTAGCCAAGAGGCACGAGTGTGATTGAACAAGTGGAGCAAAAGGTTCCTCTTTTGACCACCAGAACGTGTCCCAGTCCTGACAACAGTTTCTACATCACACACTGACCAACAGAATAAAAAGAAAAACATATGCGTGGAGGGATTTAAAGGTTTTATGAGACATATTCAGTCACATGGTGGTAGCTATCATGGTGGTTTTTCATGTTTCCCTGTCCAGCACCTAGTTTTTATCATTTGGATGTGTGTGTGTGTGTGTGTGTTTTTGTATACTTTTTATACTGTATATTCAGTCGATGAAATCAAAAATAACAGATGAGAAGGCTCCTTGATTTGGAAAAGAGAAGATGTATGATGACTGGGTTCATTCAGAGAGGTGGAGAGAGAGATGAGGAACACCGGAGGCAAAGCTCATCAAGCAGAGAAAACAGGGAAATGAGAGAGAAATACTCACTTCTAGTATAAACTTTTAATTAAAACCATATGTGCTCATGAACGTACACAACTACTGAACGGAAAACACAAAGTTATAACTAGAAAACAAGTGTTGTTGTTATGAACCCTCTCTCTTTTTCTGTCTTTCCCTCCCTCCCTCACCCACACATACATACACACACACACACACACACACACTACTCTCCCCAAATCAATCCGGGCCAATATCTGATCACACGACAAGCAAGGGCTATTGGGTCACTGCTCGACATGAGTGACAGAAACAGGCGGGGGTGGATCCATCAACGCTAATGATTTTAGATGATTACACCAGGCCCCCTTACTCTTACCCTCCACTTCCTCTCTTGCCCCGTCCCCTGTTGCTCTATCCCCTGACTCCCCTCTCTGTTTTGCAATGTATTCTGGGATGAAAATGCAAAGAATTTCCCCTCACTAGAGAAGCTGTGCTCACTGCTCTTGGCATGAGAACATGTGCAACCTTTTAAATGTCCCATTTGTGCGGTTTGTCATCAGCAGAGAAACCTCAAAACCAGCAGCTGAGTGTGGGAACGATAACAAAAAAAAAAAAGAGAAAGAAAAGTAAAAGAAGGAGCGTTTTCCAGGCACTAAAGTAAACACAAATGAGAAACAGACTGGCAGTGAGAGCAGGTTCATTCAAAGAATCTGATTTTGAGGCAAAGGGAAACTGGAACTCCACTGATACTGAATGCTAATTAGTTATTATTTATTTCATTTCTAAACTTTATCACACTGAGTTAAACACTACATCTATGCAGGATATACATATCAGCTATAGTATTACTTCCTGCTGTCTACATCTGCCACACAGGAACGGTGCAATGGTAACAGGACAGAATGCTAAGAACAGTTCCTGCTTACAGCATTTATACAGAAAATATCAATATCAATTTTCCACATATGAATCTATAACCAGCCATGTTTGAATGATGACATACTGAACAACACACAGTGGAGAGGTCGGGTCGGGCAAGTCAATATTTGAAATAAAGCCAAGGGAAGTGCCGGGGAACCCAAGGGAACCCAAACTTTCCAAGCAAGAATATCAGGATTGGTGTTTTGTGTGTGTGTGTGTGTGTGTAGTGTCTTAATGTAACCAGCAAACAGACTTTATGAGGAGATTGTTATTTACTGTACTGCACATTATGTACAGCTTACACCATGACAATAACCTAGAAGAGGATCAGTGGTTTGGTCTTATGCTAAGTCGTGTCTCCTGATCCCTATATAGTGAAAGCTTTTATCTTAGGTGAATATCAAAAGGGTGGCAGGACACACTGGGACACCCGTTCAACAGCAAACACAGTGTGAAACCAGTAAACAGCCAGAGCTGGATTCTGCCTGGGTTGTACAGAAACAGACACAAGGAACAAGGACAGAGAAGAACAGATTAACATAAGTAACATCAATGACAAGAGAAGGAAAGCAAAAGAGGATTTGTGCTGATTGCAGAGGGAAGTGCTGTTGCCCGTGTGTGCATTATTAATCCCCATCTGTTTTGATTACAAAAACATGTGGCTGCAGCTGGGGAGTCACAGTACAAACCCGTACGTGCTGCTGGAAGACGCATTCAGTGTGCATATATCTGCATATAGCTGTGCAACAAAGACACACAGACATTTGAAGGAAATAATCAAATGTAAGAACTATTTATAGTATGTTAACATGCATCATGTTGTTTGTTTGAACATGTTTTTTTTATTAAATCTAAATGTAGATGCCAACCAGTTTTACTTACGGTACTTTGTTTACTGCAGCCACTGACTGATGAGTCATAGGAAAATTTGACTAAGCTCACTTTTTTTCCTGATAATGGTCACTGATCTGCCGTAAATATAAAAAAACAACAACATGCAACTATAAACTGAACAATTTAAGGTATACTGCTGTTTTAAGCATGCTATTCATTATTCTGTTTTAATGAATTGAGCCTTTTGTGTGTTACAGTCAACATCCTTCATCGTTGCTGACAAAATGTCAGTGAGAGAGTCTCCAGAAACATCAGGCATGTTTATAAAAACATGAGTGTGTCATTTATTTCTCTGTGTTTTCCTGCAAAAGAGTCTATCCCTTGCATAATGCACACATATGCACCCAGTGCTGGATTATTAATAGCAAATCAAAAACTTTGTTTCCATAGTGACTGTTTGAGTCCATTATGGAAAGTCTCTCCTGTTGTTACCAAGACAACAATCCAGCGATGGCAAATGAATGTGGCGCACAGCTGAGTGATGTGGTGAGCTGGTGATCGCTCCATTAAAAAGCTCAACACCAAACCCAGGGACAGCTTAAATAATATACATAACATAACATAATTTCACAAAGGATGCACAGCATTTATCAGTATCAGTCAGCTCTAAATTTCATTCATTGCTTTTGCTTACATTTCCAGTTGTTCTTGGTGTATTAAAGAGTTTGGCATTTTGTGATGAATGCTCCTACAATTACCAATTAATAATTACAATGACATATTGTTTGATATTTGGAGCCCTGTTAGCTGTGTCATGTTTTTAAAATACAGACACCAGAGTGCTGATTGGTCGATAATTTAAAGTGTAAATAGGCAACTTTTTTTTTTTTGCCTCAACTTATCATTATGAAGTAAATGTTGATTGCAAGTTGTAATAGCCACCGAATATTGACACCATTGGCACCATTTAGATTGGTTCAATATAATCCTCGCTTTCACTATGCAATTGTGTCTGCCGCGGGGTATGATCTCCTGTCAAAATGCTCAATTTAATTAATTATTATTTGAAAAATTGGCCAAAATATAGGACAACATTTTTAAATTAGGGAACGTTTGAAAAATTGGGTGTCATGTGTTCGTAACATCAGATATTCTTTATGAATGGAGAGAGAGCACCAGTGTAAAACTGACTTCTACAGCGTTGCATTATGGGATAGTTGAGGCCTTAATGTTGCTAGGGAGTGTCTTAAAGTCTGCTTATAGTATAGTCTGTTAGGATCAGTCAGCCCTAAAAGTGATTCGTTAGTAGTTTCTGAAGGCTTGTGTATTATGTTTTGTGTTTCTGCCAGGATGGAAATGAATTCATGAGTAAAAACGAGTCCATTGTCTTCCAACGTCTCTACTACAGAAACGGATTCTGTCACGCTGCCAAATTCCACAGATGATAAAGAGCTCAAACAGGAAGTCTTATCAATGCCAACTGTCAGAGAAAATCTTTTTCGACCACATCCAAGCGCATGTTATTTAACTGACCTCTTCAGTGAGCATGCATATTCTTTCTCTCTTCTTTCCAAAGTGGTTTTGATCAGTTGTCTTTGCAACAGCGGCTCAATCAATAATAGCACTTGGGAACACTAGGGGGGGGCAATGGGAGGAAAGTTGAAAAGTTATCTGTTTGCACTTTTTATTCAGTATATAATATACTTTCCCATATATACCAGTAAGAAAAGAAGCAAGGGAAGCTTTCAGAAACACACAAAACAAGCTTATATTTTATCCTGGAACTTAGTGTTCACATAAGTTCATCCTGGACCAACAAGGATGTGGGTGTATGGAAAAGCTGCCTTAAGACACCTTTGATAAACACCTTGTGACACTCAGCATCCATGATTAAGCTTCATACAACAAAGAGTAGCTCAGGGGATTAAAAGTTACATTTACCTAACCGCTGTGCACTATCAAAGCAATTTCTACAGCAATTCTCTGGGCAGAGTTCAAATTGCTTCTGCCAATTTGGGAAGGCTGAGCGAACGTTTCACTGCGGGATGGATAACAGGATCATTTAGACAGGAGGACCAAGTCAACCTCAGGAGGAACTAAAAAAAAAACAAAATGGTGCTATCTTGGTGATTGAATACTGTTGGAAGTGCCAAATTACATTCAGGTTTGGACAAGTGTACTGTATAGCTACCAGAATGGTGTTCCTGCTCGCTTGTATAAATATAGACTGCCATATAAGACAGGGAATGAGTTCTACAACTGATAAGCAGTAGGCATACATCATACACAACAAAACATGATCATTTTGAGAGAAATGGAAAATAAACACACAGGCAAACATAGGCATAAACACACACACACGAGTAAACATAGGCACACACCAACACATATGCCTAAGTACACGATGTTTTCAAAAGTTAAGAGAAGACACCAAAGCAAAACAGCAAATAAGGAGCCACAGCACGGATGCATACATCACAACTAATAGCAAAAAAATACTCTGATCCACAGGGTAATGCTCTTCTCAGAAAGTACTGCCAATATAGAATGTAACCTGCCGATGTCTATGGTGAAGGCGTTGTCATGCATTTGTTTTTTCTTGAAAACAACCCAAGTACCGAAATAAGGGGAAAAAAAACTATGTTTGTCTGAAATTTTGACTGAAATGTGTTTTCTTTCCAATTTTTCTATCCAATACGGGAGTATCCAATAACTCCTGTCTTTGTTAATCATATTCAGTTTTTATTGACAGTGTGTCAGAGATGTTGAATCAACTCTATGGTCATTTATGAGACTGTATACTTAGACTTTGCTGTATTATTGTGAACTCTATTTCCTTAAGAGGTGTTTCTAATCTTCCGTCCACAGTCATTTACATGCTGGGAGCAGAATATCAGTGTCTCAATGCGATGCTTTGTGCCTGGATTGTTGATACTGTGTCAGAAACCAAAAATGACTTGATCTGTCGAAACACACACTAAGCTGCGCCGGTCGACATCAGCGGGTTCTCTGTTGAGCAATGAAATGAACAAACAGGTACAGATACAAAAACATGGTGTGACAAAAATGTTCTTCTGCTAACACTCACACACGAAATAGTTTTCCACACTCGTGCACTTGCATCACTTTAGGTCCAAAAAAAAATGACAGCCCCTTATGTCTGCTTAGGCATAACGCTGTTGACTGAGTGAGATCCACATGATGATACTATATACTTCCAGCAGTAGGACATTTACAAAATACAGCAAAACCTCAGCAAGAGTAATAGTCTAAGTAGTTAAGGGGCCATGAAAACTGCATCCTCATCCACTTCTCAATACATTCAGGGCCAGTCCCTTCTTAGCAAAGCAGATCTATCCAGTCATTTAGTCAACCAGAAATAACCTGTCCAAATAAACGTGATAATAAATAAAACTAATGCAAATGTTTCTATCTTCTCTCCATCTTAATAGTTAACAAATATGCATATAATGCGTAATTAAAAATGTGAAAAAAAAACAACACACCTTTATTCAAACCATGACAACACAGTGTGAAAAAGCAAATCATACAAAGCTGAAACACAAGGCTTTGCCTCTGGCTCTGACACACTTACGTTCCCAGGATCTCTTTGAAGTCATACTTCTCCTTCACATCTGAGGTCTTCTTTTTCCAAGCATGGCACTCGTCACCCAGTGGCATCTTCTTGTTGTTACGGTCTGAAACAATACTAGTGAGGGGAGAAAAAAAAGAAAAGAAATGAGGACAAGGAGGAAATGCTCATTAATACCCACAGTTTGACTGTTCCCATCCCCCACATGAAGTGAATAAAATATTTAATGTCAGTTTATAAAATCATTCAGATTTTTATAACTCAATTAAATTCTTGCAGGGGTTTGCCACCTGCAGTGACACACTAATAGTACGCAATTCATGATGTCTGGCACATCTGAAAACATCTGACATATCCTATATTATAAAACAACGAAGGCTTATTTGTAAATCGTACCAGTTACTGTGTTATTGTGTAGCAAAATGTGGTCTGTTACACAGGCAATTAGATGTGTCTCAGGTGGCTAAGGGTGCAGAAAATCCTGCTTCCTTTGTTATACCAAGTTTACATACAAGCCATATCATATATCACAAGATAGTGAACACAGCATTCAACTGCATTTCATCCATCTGCCTGAATCATGGGTCACAGGAAAGTACTGGGTCATTAATGTTACTGCAACTGCAACGGTGGCTGCGTTTCGGCGTCAGCGGTCACTGTAATGATGTGGTTACTTTGAAAATTCACCATAGCTGTCGAAATGACTTATTTTCTTTATTCAGGACATGTTACAAAAAGTTATGGACTGCAGTCAAGTATCTTTATGACGAGAGTGGAATTTATGGCAGAGATGGCTAAACGTCACAGTGGATATTTACTACGTTAATAAGTAAACTATTAGTTTTACTCAAGCAAACCTATTGTTGCTGTACATCAAGTATACCGTAGTTCACATACAGGTATTTTTAATAAGGTATCCTTAGAGTTAAACCACACGAACAATATTATCTCAGTTGTTCATATTTCTCTGGAGAAGTTAACATTCAGATGTTTGCCCTTGTCGTACACTCAACAGTGGGCGTGACCGCAGACGACCCTGCTGTCACAGTTATCAACATCTAAACCCAGAAAGTGACTATAACTCAAGACCTCGCAGACTAAAATAGCCCTGTTCATATCAGCATGCCTCACTCCTCCTCTGTTCCTGCTGCCTGCCTGGCAACTTCACAGCCTGTCTATGCAAGATGATGTAACATATTGTTCTGGATTGTACAAGTGCTATTTTGTTGAAGACTATAGGAGAGCGCAGTTAATCATATCCTAATTACTTCAGAGTCAACTCGTTTAAATGCTGAATTGTGTGTGTGTGTGTGTGTGTGTGTATGAGTGGTATTAAGCGATAAACACAGGCGGGCTTAACGCTGTTGTTATCTCAGAATAAATGTTATAAAGGACATGGCCTCTTCTGGCTGCATTGCACACATGCACACACTAGCATAGATTCATAGATTTTCTTTCACACACACACACACACACACACGTGTTGGCTCTCTCACTGCTTTCACTGATGTCAGAAACCAGCTACATACATGTCGCCATGGAAACCTTAAGGGGCTGCTATGATATCCGAGAGTCCAAATTGCTTCGGTGTTTAATAGCAGGTGGCAGCTAAGGTGAAAATCATTCTGGTCACTTCGGTGGCTGGATGCAGTATGCTATTAAAGAATCCGGCGTGTGGTTATTGGATATGGATTAAAAGGAGCAAACACATCACAAACAAGAAGTGATGTAAAATGATATAGCGTGTTCAGGTATACTATACAGCAGCAGTCATTAATTATGCTTCCACGTGAGTAAAGAGGAGGAGGATTAATTCACAGACTGTTAGGGTGTTTCGGTATGCGCAGAGCACATTTTCAGTTCATGACTGGAAGTATTTTTTGACGTGTGCATGCGATGAAAACTTACTGAACATTATAACCAAATTACCATGAACAAAGCTTACAGTTAAACATTTAAATATATGAGTCAATCTATGCCCACTTCCTCCACTGCACTTTGCATGGCCATTTAAAGAAATTGAAGTATAAGGAAGTATCGTTAAATTAGGTAACTGAACAAGCAAAGAATGCAAAGTTGAATGCTTAGAGGAAGCAGGAAGAGGAAGTCCAGTTACTGGCATGTAACTGGTTCGCATGTATTAGAGCTCCTCAAGCCCTATCACTACAGTAGGGTAAAAAACAAACAATACATAGCAGACTGTAACTCTAGTCCTAGTACATCTTCAACTTGACACCATTCTCTTTCTCTGGATATTGAGGATCCATTACAGAGCTTGTTTTTTTGTTTTTTTTTAGAAAACAACAACAAAATAATACAATGACAGCTTCTTTGTGAAGGATGGGGAATTTTCTGGCATGATGGAATTTATTTAGGCATTTATAGAGTTTTGTATTCTTTTCTTTAGGCTTCCTAAATTAATCAATGACAATTTAAAGAATGTATTAATAATTTACCAATCATTTGCTTGGTTACAGACTCTCTAAATGTGAATATTGGCTCTATTTCATATTTATGTAATCAATATGCTAGTCATACAAATGTTTAGCATTTAAGCCTGTATTCATAGTAGACAGTAGAGAGAGAGGAAATGTGCAAAAAAAAAAAAAAAAAAAGGTAATTACAGAGAGGTCAACAACAAAGGTCCACAACCTGAATCAAACTAGGGAAGTTGCACTTTCAACATATGGTATTTTTCATAACCACTAAGCCACCAATACACCACAAAAAACATTACGTTGGTAAACTATGTCTTTAAACCTTGTTTTTTTTTCTTTTGAAGGTTTGTAGACAAACTGATTGATAGAGGTATTAAAAGGATAATAAACTAGTAGTCTTTAAAGTGACAAAACTGCCAACAGCACAAGACGGTTTTGAGGAAACTGAAGCCAGTGAAACCTCTCGCATACTGCTCGTTTGTAGCATATCACCTTGCTCATATGGAGATTCATGGAGATTCATGTTAATTCATGCACTGAGAATGGGAGATGCTGAACATCAAAGTCATTTAAACATCAAAGTAATCTGAAAAAGTATATGAATGCATCAACCCTTGCTTGAAAATGATGTGTTTATTTGGGAAATCTACAGATACCTGAACCCGGAAAATACCAACATACACCGAAATCTCCTTCATAACAACGTCAGTGGTGCAAACATATGTTTCATACATTAGGCCACTTCATATCACATTTCAAACAACACTGGATAGACTTTGGGGCTTTAAGGATAAGTTTAAAAAAAAGAGCAAGGGGGTCCATTTATTTAACAGGCAAATCCTTAAAATAAAGTTCAAGTTTAAGACACGCAGGGGCAGATTGAATCAAGTTTTTAAAATGTGGGAGAGAAGAGGAGATACATGCAGGTATCGTATGAGCATGTAGAGGGCCGCAAACAGCCCCATCCATGTCCACTGATCACATGACTTTTAGTCAGTGGGTGAAGGTGCGCTGATCAAAACCCAACAAGCAAAAGGACTGAATAGAGGCTTGAGAGAGGGAGATGCACAATAGCATAACCACATTCCCTAAGTACTATGTGACATGCAACATTCACCCTTGTTTAAAAAAGTATACACAGAGAGAGTTGCTGTACTCACTGGTTCCCCATTCCTGTGATGAGCAGTGGACATAAGAAACACACACACACACACATATATATATACAACCACAGTTAAACATGACAAATAACATGTAGTTACGGTGCTTTAGTGGAAACACTTGCATTAACACACACACACACACACACACACACACACACACACACACAATTAAACGTACCAAACTGAGCTCTTGAACAAATTTGTCAACAAATCCACTTGTTTTCCCTAAAATGGGTAGCTTGTGGTCCGGCACACTTACGAGCGGATTCTCTTTTGTCTTCAAACATTTACAAATATTGATTTTGGCTCAGCTTTATAGCCATTATTTCTTATCTCAGCAGACGATCTATGGCCTCACATCTCCAAGTCTTGAGAGATTCTGCTGCCAAGTTATAAACGAAAACCTAACAGGACTGCATACCTGTTGAAGCAGACTCATTTCACACTGGAAGTCTAATTGTTCAAGTGGTTTTACTTCTTCTCTTCAGGACTTTTAATGCTTTGGGAACTGCGGAAGGCAGGACCCTCCCTGAAGATGAATCACATTTCATATAATGTATTTTAAGGGGAGTAATCATGTTTATAACTCTCTGTATTTGTTATTGTTTATCTTAAATGGCTGTATTGTTTCTCTGGGGGTATCTCGGGAACAAATCTCTGTTCACATTCACAGGATCCCAGGTCCTGGGCAAGTGTCCCAATCACTGCTTTAGAGGCCAGAAATGGAACATGTTTAAAAGTATGAACACAGGCTGTCTACCTGCAAACTGCATGCTTCCCTCTCCATTAAAAAACTACACCCAATGGCAGACTTGCAGCCACACAAAGATTTACTGACAACAGTCTGATAGGTCCGATGGGCCAGCGGTGTCAATGACGCACAACAAATCTCCTTTCAAAGTGATCTTATTAAATTGATAAGAAGGCCTCTGCTTGCAAGATCCCAGAGGGACAGGAGGTAACAAAGTAACTGAAATGTGTGCGTGAAAGTTGAGAGATGAAAAAAAGACGAAGAGCAAAAATACTAAAAAAAAATACTCAAAGGAAGAAATGAAGTAGAAAATAATATGTAATCAAGCCATGTTTACTTGCTTTAAGGGTTAATATCATCGCTTGAGGTCTCTCCTACATGTGCCATGTCGGTATCTGATGTGTGAAACTACAGCCTCAGTTACACATCATAGAGGTTATTTTAATGAGAGCAGCTACATCTGCATACATCGTCTTGACAGCTGTTGTTAACTTCAGCAGCAGCAGGCGAACCCCGCCACCGTTTTAAAGTAATTCAATCTTCCTCCAAAGAGTTATAATACTGATCCTTCAAGCTCCAAACAAAAAAGTCACAACACCGATGAGTCTATGTGTATGCGCTTGTTCGCTAACGTTAATGGATGTTGTCTCCAAAAAAACAAAACAAAACAAAAAACCCCACAAACCCTCACATCTATCTGGCCTTTGAGGAAGTATGAGAAGTTTAAGGGATGAAAATATCGCAGCAGTCGCTCCTACCTGCAATTTAACTGCACTGAAACGTCCAACACCCGCGCGTCCAGTGTCCGTGTGTCCCTCCGCCTCGGTGCGCTCCCACTGACTGAATCTGTACTTGGCAGACGCTCCTCCTGACGTCACCGCGGCGAAACGGACCAATCACAGGCCGAGTTGTGCCGCACAGGTAAACAGTTCTGCCACTCTATTGGCCGCCACTCTCCACCCGTGACTCCTGCCGGGTGCACTGGGAATAAAATGTTTAAAGGTGAATTGGTGTGGGTGATGGTGAGGATGATTATCATGTACTTGGTGATATTTGTGGAGATAGTAGCGTGTAATAACAGATGTGGTGGTGTCGTCAAGCTGCTGTAATTGTCTCCCAAACTCTGAACTACATCACTTAGCAGGCTATCAAGATGTCTTACTGAGAGAAGTTGCTAATGTACATCTAAACAGAAATTAGTTAAATGAACTTGTAAAAGTAGTTTGATAAAAGTGATCAAAAATGTATTTGATCTTCTTCACTACTTTCATTCGTGACATTGTCGCAAATGGAGCTTATATAAAATAAAGGCAACACAACTTACTTCTGCGTGTAATTGAATTTATGCATCTTGTGGCGATGTAGTGCTCCACCTAGTGGATTACATCACCCCCAACCAAGGAAGGCCAAGCTCATCTCTCCACTAATGTAGTACTCAGATATGACAGGTGTACATCAATAACCTGCGTTAAAATTAAATTCATTGTAGTAGCCTAATAAACACAGCCAGGGGCATTGAGCAGCAGTTAAAGTGAAGTCAGTCAATGCACTTTAAAAGTGGCATATTAGACTATATTAGACTATATTAGTGCAGGTGTACTGAGGAAATCTTTTTTTCTGTTTACTGAACTTAGTATAAAGTTAATTGATAAATAACTAAACTATTCATGGTATTACTTTTGAAAGCAATCGGACTTTAATTTTAGAGTCTAAAACTTTTGCACTATACTGCCATAATGAATGAGTAAAACGGTTCATATGTGTGTCTCCGGGCACTAGATGGCGCTGCGCAGTAAACGGAGCCGTGTTTAGGTCCACTTGGACCTTCTCACCATCTTTGGCGGATTGAGAGCTGCCAGTTGCCTAGTGACGAAAAACTATCGACTGCTACTGATTTCCTGCGTTTTCAAAATCCCATCGCTGCGCTGGCTGACGCTGACCTAGCATGAAGTTTTCCAAACAGATGTCTTATTTATATGTTGTCTTCGCAGTTAGAGTTATGGGTCGAAATAACGCAGTTAAACTCGCCGCTGGTGTCGTGTAACGTCAGCGTTTTCAGGACGCGCTATGAAGAGGCTTGAAGAGTGATGAATAATTATATTTTCATCAGGGTCGTTGGGAAAGGGAGCTATGGTGAGGTGAACTTGGTGAAAAACAAAACCGACCGAAAACAGGTGAGAAACGAACAATATGTATATATATATATACACACACACAGCCATCAACTGTTTCTATGTTTTAACCATAAATGTTAATGGTTGAAACCGGACAAATACCCCATTAAGTTACAGCTAGCGTAAAGTTAGCTAAAGTAGGCTAATTTGTTTACGCTCTTCTACATTATAGTTGAGATTTATGGAGGAAACTAAATTATGTTAACGAGTATAATACGTGGGTGTGTAATGTTAACGTAACGCTATTATGTTAGTATAATGTTGTTGTTGTTGTTAATTGCAGTAGATAGTAGTTCAGTAAAGAGCCTGAAGGGGTTGAGAGAGCATGAAGAGTATTTTAATCAACTCTACTAGATATTATCACTATCATCTCCCCTTGAAAAGAAACTTACTTTGAAATTCAGCTATAAAACAAAAATATTCTTCCTTTGACATCTTTTAGTTGTCTAATCTGTGCCCATTCATGAATCACTGGTTTACAACAATCAACCAGTGTTAACTTGCACAGTCCAGTTTATTGCCAGTTATGTTTTTTTGGGTTCTGAATTTGTTTGTACTAACAAATATTGATTGACAAATACAGTGCCTAATTCTAACTTGTTGTCTTTTCCCAGTATGTAATAAAAAAGTTGAATTTAACCACCTCCTCCAAGCGGGAGCGGCGAGCTGCCGAGCAGGAGGCGCAGCTTCTGTCCCAGCTGCGACATCCCAACATTGTGACATACAGGGAGTCTTGGGAAGGAGACGACTGCCAGCTGTACATTGTGATGGGTTTCTGTGAAGGTGGCGACCTCTATCACAAACTCAAGCAGCAAAAGGGGGAACTCTTACCCGAGAGGCAGGTGGTGGAGTGGTTTGTTCAGATTGCCATGGCGCTCCAGGTATGTTTCAAGATTAGATGTCAATCATAGTTCTTTCCATGAGTACAAATACATGAGGTATACGTGTAAAGTCACTGCACTGTTGTGATGCTGGTTTCCAGTACCTGCATGAGAGGAACATTCTTCACCGGGACCTTAAAACACAGAATATCTTCCTGACAAAGACCAACATCATCAAAGTTGGGGACCTTGGCATCGCACGAGTATTGGAGAACCAGAATGATATGGCCAGCACACTTATAGGGACACCTTACTACATGAGTCCAGAGCTTTTCTCTAATAAACCCTATAACCACAAGGTATTTAGGACGTCTGCTCTTACTGTAGTTTATTTCTGGTTGGAAACTGCTTTACATTGTATGTATTCTTTTTTTTTTTCTAGTCAGACGTATGGGCTCTGGGTTGCTGTGTGTATGAAATGTCCACACTTAAGCATGCCTTTAATGCCAAGGATATGAATTCACTGGTCTATCGCATTGTAGAAGGAAAGGTGGGTTTAATATTTTTACATTTGTGTAATGTATAGACAACTTTTCCAGGAAACGCATGTATAATTCAGTTAGTTCTCTGAGTTTGATGTTAGTTGGTTATTGTGAGTGTGTCAGAAAGGTTCTGGGAATTTTTTAAGCCCCAAGCACTGAGTTTGAAAATAGCCTCGCAAGTAATAGATGTGGAAATGATGGGTGACACAAGTCATCTTAATCAGGATTTTAATAATTGATTCTCATTTTTTTCACTTTTTTTTTTTTCAACTTTAGAAATATTATGGAAAAGTTATCTCACAGTGATTCACAACATTTTCATCTTTTTTTTTATCAGCTGCCACAGATGCCCAGTAGGTATAACCCCCAACTGGGAGATCTGATTAAGAGCATGCTGTGTAAGAGACCTGAAGACAGGCCGGATGTGAAACTTATCCTGCGGCAGCCATACATCAAACGACAAATTGCAATGTTCCTTGAGGCCACAAAAGAGTAGGTGACAATGGCTTTTTAACTTTGTCTTTTTATATTTATTTCAACTGTAATCTATTTCTATCTATTCATTTCTATCCCCCTTTTTGTCACTCCTCTGCCACAGTGAGCATCAAATAGAATCATTAATCTTTTCTAAGTTTTTGTTTTGTTGTTTGTTATTGTTTTTGTTGGTCAGAAAAACTGCCAAGTCAAGAAAAAAAGCTGCGAGTGGCAGCGGTGATTTTAGAGCCAACAGTTCGTCATCTGTGGCGTCACCTCAGCCAAAACCTGACAGGCTGCCTCCAAGTCCACGGCCTGAACCTCTTGCCATAGTGAAACGGGTGAGTGACAGATAGCAAGGTTGGTTTTGCACAGAAAACTCTGAAGTCTCTAGTTTGAGTGCAGTAAATGCTAAATAAGATCATTGTTATTTCATAATGTTTAGATAATAATTGATGTCATTTTCTTTATTATATCTTAAAATTAAACCTATGATATGTTTTCTATGAGTTTTCATGGTGAATTGTATGAGTTCTCCTATCTTTTCAGTAAAGTACAGTTGCATTTGAATAGTACCCTATCACCCTGTCAGTGGTACTAGTTGTTTAAAGTAAATGTTAATATACTAATAAAGTGGAAAGTATTGTTTTCTACTTGGATGGGGCTGTCCAGATCCAATGCCTGTGGTAACAAACTTGACTGATACATTTTCTTTACTATAGTACAGTAAAGCTGCAAGTAAGTGTAGTTGGATTTAAGTAGCATTGTCTCAAAACCTTTCAGAGCCTTGTATTTTGACGTAAATTAAATAGAAAATGCAATTTTCTTGCATGTTTACCTTTAGATTCACAACATATAGTACATGACAGTGCGTACAAAGATCTGTGTTCCATGTTTATTTGTTTTTTCGTCTTGGTCACCCAGGTGGTAAAGTGTAAAAAAAAGTAAGTGGAGTACTCTGATTTTTCTACAGTTGATGTTTCAGTAGTTCAGTAGTTTATTCTGCTCTTTGATTTTCTCCAAATCCTCAGAAAGAAGAGAAATCACAGGAAAATAAATCCCAGAACGGTGCCACAGATTGCAGTCCAGTCCAGATACCTCTAACACCCAAACCCTCTTCACCTGACACTCTCAAAAGCAGCATCACATCGCTGGCAACCATCAGCAACATTAATATTGATATCCAGCCACAGGAGGATGCAAACCCGATGAAGAGACAGGTGCAGGGGCCTCAGTCAGTTGTGTCACACCACCGTGGAGGTAATGAACATGTGACTTACAGTGTGTACAATGACAGCAAGGGACGAGGGAAACCAGATCCCTCTCCCCCTCCTTCTCCTGTTCAGCCCCCTCCGAAGTCCCTTTCAGGTGCTGGCAGTAGAGGACAAGATGAGAGGAAGGCATCCAATGGGTTAATAGATATTCATCCACAGGCCATGCCAAAACCTGGGGATACATTTTCTCTCTTAGGGGAGAAACAGATGTCGGATATGGATGATAAAAATGACACCATGGAGTTACTTAAAGAAGCTGACATGCAGAACCCGAAGCTAGAAGTGCAGAAAGAGAGAAGATCTGCACACAAACCCAACTTGGACAGTAAAAATGACACTGTGGCCCTTCTAAAAGGAGCTCCAAAACAACAGCATACCTCAGACACACAAGTAAGTGCTCTTTAGTAACAGAGAGGTACTTCTGTTTTCTCATGATGTATTCTTTTTTTTACGTGTGTTAATTCATGTGCTCAAAGGAAAACCTCGAATCTACTGAAAAGCTGCTAGAACCGTTCCCTCCAACACTGGTGAGACTTAAAATCTATTCTCTTAACTCTTGCTAGAATAAAGCTGATAGGTTGACAGAGTGGAGGATGTTTTCTTGTATTGGCAGAAGATTCTTGCCACTGTTGAAAAGGTGCCGTAATTCTGTCTGCATAGGCGCCTGTTCAAGAGGAATCTCCCTGGCAAAGCAGCAAACCGAGTCTGACCGCTCCATACCAAGCTGCCCCATACTTTTCATCAGAGCCTTCCATCTCACAGCAGCACAGAGAGAGAGATGTCAGACGGACACATGGGGATAAGGATATGGTAAAGTTAACAGAAAGGAGATAATGTTAGGGAGCTGTAACTTAAGAAACTTGGAGGGATCAAAAAGTTAAAGGATTGTTGCTTGAATCAAAATATAAAAGAAATCTCAAAGCAGTTCAGCAACAGGATTATATTTTGTTATTTATGCTAATGGTACAACATGGGAAATGTAATGTCATTTAGAAATGACATTATGTTGCTTTAGTGAATCTTAACTGCTTTTTGCATCCATGAATGGACACTGAATGTTTATATTGTTTAAATATCTTTTTTAATAACTAGTTTGTAATATTACTGTCAGTAAATATGATAAATGTAAACACAAAGTTCCACAGTCAATAAGGTTAATGAAATGTTGTTGGGTTTTTTTTGTTTTTTTTTTCAGTCTAAAATGGCTGCTCCTAGACCTTTACCTCCGCCTCCTGTTGAAAGCGTAGCTGTGGAGGGGAGGAAGAGAAGCAAGAGGCGCACAGAGAGCAAGAAACCTAGTGTTGCTGCAACCTCCACGTCAGCTGTTTTCTGTAAGGAGGGATTCTTGCTTCTGCCGCAGGTGAGATTGCACTTCCAATCACATGCTGTATACAGTCACATTACTGCACAACTACGTGTATTTCTAGATATCCGTTCTGCCTAATACAATTTTTGGTTCACCACCAAGGTGGATCACTATTTCTGCATTTATAAACAACAAATTGTTATTGGTATTGTATCAATCACAGAAAATGTGGGTCAATGTTGATTTCAGGATCGTCCTCTGTCTGCCAGAGAAAGACGAAGACTGAGGCAGTCACAAGAAAGTGTCAGCCAATCAGGTACTCGTCTTTTTCTAACTGAAACCAGAGCATTTTAGTTAGACCTACACACAAAGAATATTCTATATGTTATTAAATGTCAATAAAAGCAAAAAAGAATGGTTGGTACTTAATTTTTTTTTCTATTTTTCAATTACTAATATTTTTTTCCTAGGTGTTAGTGCTGTAAGAAGAGCATCTTATGATGTTGCTTCCACCAAGGCTGAGCACTACAATGCCCCAGTTACCAGATCTGTTTCAGACTCTATCACTGCGACCAACAGTAAGGTACAGACACTTCACTCAGCCACTGAATTGTATTTCATGCAGTTATGAAAATGAAACTCCACTTTTTAAATATCTACAGATAAAAAAAAGGCTTGATGAGCTTCATGATGCTTACGAAAGTTATATTTAATTGAAATCTTAAAACTAAAAACTTCTTTCACAACAGTAGTGTGTGTTTAATTGTAGCAGGATAAATTGTCGGAGCGAAGGTCTGATGAAGATGAGTGCAGCTCATCCACAAGTTCGACAGAGCGCTCAGAGGGAGACTGCAGAGAAAGGTAAGGGCGTACAAGACAAGAGAGAAACTATGAAAGTATTGAACCTCACAATTCTTCATCTCAGACATCTTCATATTATTAGCTCCTTTGCACACACATTTGTGCTTCACATTGCCTGTGTAAATCTGCTGTATTATCTATGATTGGGCTCTCTGCAGGAAGACTGAATCCAGTGACATGCAGGATTTAGTTCACATGATGACCCAAACTTTGAGAATGGATTGTGGAGATGGTGTGAATGAGGTGGGCAAAGACACTGCCTTTCCAGAATTTAAACTGAACAGGAAGTACAGGGACACCCTGGTGCTTCATGGGAAGGCTCGAGAGGAAGCAGAGAACTTGTCACTCGGCGAAATACCAATAGGTTAGATATTTTGACCAAACTCTGTTGTCATCAGTCAGACAGACATTGTTGGTTCGTTTTTATGTTTAACCAATTTGTTCCTCTGAAAGGTTCCACTTCTGGTCCAGCTAAGATAAGAAGAGCCATAGAACACCTGAGAACAGATGTGGTGAAAGGTCTGGGGGTCAAGCTGCTGGACAGAGTCTTGGAAATCATGGAGGAGGAGGATGACAACAAACGAGAAGTACGCTTTTAAAAAGGAGTCAAATATGAACTAAAGTTTGTTTGTGACAATTGAGACATATTTGTTCAAAAATAAATGAGCCCCACTGAGAAGTTAGATTTACCTTTAAGTTCAAAATGATAAATGAATTTTAATAAATTACATTGTACATTTGTTTTCTATGTAATCTGTTTGCTTCCTTGTTTCTCACTGCAGCTGTGCCTTCGTGACCAGATGGGGGATGAGAAGTATCAATCTTATGCTGTGATGGTGAGGCAGCTGAAATTCTTCGAAGAGATTGCCTTCAAGGTGTAGAAAAAAACTCGAGGAAACATTTCCATAATTCCGTTATTTGTGGGAACTTGCTCAGAAGAGGAAGGCATCCTGACATAACATAAACTTTAATGGAGAAATGTTTCAGCTTTTCAAGCAGAAACTAATCTGAAAAAATTGCCACTTCCTCGTGCTTGTATCCAAATTCTCATTCAAGCTTGTAGGTTTCACAGAAATAGTGTTGTTTTTATGCAGGTGATCTTCTGTAAATGACTATAGTTTGTTATTCTAGTACAAACACATAATTTGTTATTAATCCTGCAATTCCAAGGATGCCTATGCAAACATTTTCATTCATGTTAGAGCACTCACTATCCTTCTACTTCCTATAGTGGTTTATTTATGACGGCTAGAAATCCAATCCAATTGTTTTTACTTATGCTGTATCTTTAAAGACACTTGATTGCATTGTTTTTGCTCTATTGTATTTTCTTAAACACAAAATAATGTAATGTAGATATTAACATTGTAATTATTTCTAATAAATAATTTGTATTGATACGTTTGTTCCATCATGTTGAGAGTTACATTAAAAACACGCCTTTATAAAGAAGTCATGCTTAATTGTGCAGATAATACATACTCCGTCTGCTTCACAGAAAACTAAATGTAACTACAAATGACACGTCTCCTTTATAAAACATACAGTATCAGATATTTATTATTTGGACACAAGTATGTGTGTATACTGTAACAAAGTTTGCTCTCCTAACGCTATAAACTGTGAGACAAAATGCAAAATAATTTCAAATATAAAAGATGTATTAACAGCCAGATAGAGATAGTTATTTGAGTTATTTGTGCTTCTTCTTCTTGCTTTCCTGAGTCTTTTGGATGGACTCGCTGCTGGTCTCTGGTATAACTGGCTGCCAGGGCAGGGGGTTCTTTCTGAACATAGGCCATGGGGGCAGGGTCAACTACAGTCAAGGAGAGAAACAGAAGAAATTATATAATGTTGGCCATTGTTGACATGGCATAAAACCATAAGACAAACGACAATAAGCATGTGTAAAAGACAGGTGGATAGATTTTTTCCTTCTTCACGAATTAAGCAGGCAACACAAAACAAAACTTACCACACAGGACACAGCAAAACCACCCAAAACGATGTACACTGTCCACCCAAACTGCTCAAAGATCAAACCATACACGAATCCAATCACCTGGAAAAGCAGTACAAAGGACATAAGTGAAGGTACAGGTAGAAAAAAAAAAAAATTTTTTTAAACTAGCTGCCTTGTAGTAAACTACTTTTCATGTGTCATGTTAGTTACCGCTGAGATGAGTATTATTCCTTGGAAAATCTGCTCTGCCAGTTTCTGGCCTTTATAATCCTGCATCACAAGAGAAACATCATTAATGCAACATTACTAACAAGGTGAGGGGGATAGTGGGTCCACCTGTGTAACACTACACAATAAATGAATCTTTGAATGTTGTTAAACGCTACAATGAATGAAAAAAATGGTTGTTTATAACGTTAACGCGAGCAGCTGTCGCGCATGAAACCGCTGCACTGACGAGCTAGAAAATTAACGATAGCTTGATAGAAAAGCATGAACGAAACCTCTAACACAACTACGCAACTCTACATTAAATTATCTCTTACCATGTGCGTGGGAATGGACTTGAATATAGACAGCATTTTTACACTTGAAATGAACGAGCATAAAAGAACAGAAAGCGGCTCAAACGACTCCCAAGATACAAGTTAGACTTCCGGTTTCAAAAAGATACGTCGTGTTGTGAGTGAAGGACCCAACCGTCTGCGGCTGCGCAGGTTCACAGATCTATAGATCATACGGATTGGCTTAACCGTTACGTCCACTGACACATATTGTCTCGGTGTTAGTGAAAGCTTTGGACGCCTGATTTACTGCCAGTCTAGTTACTTTTTAAACGACTACAGTTTCAATTTCAATTCTTCCTGTCTGTGTCTCCAGTCATTTAAACAATACTATATACTCAAAATATCCTATAATTTGTTTTGTTTTTCATCGAAAAACCAGCAAGATAATGTACTTTTAGAATCAGGCACACATTAGACAGCTATTTCTACGTGCAATCGTGGTAACGGATAAACATGATGTTGAGTTGGCAGTTTGGCTTTAACGGGAATTTGTCTCCAATTTTTTCCGTCTTGGAGTTGAATGTGACTGCATTGTACACTATTTAAACTTAACGTGTGTACGCAAAAATAAAAAAAAAAGACACTAATCTCGTTGCGGTTGCCACGCAGCTGTGCGGGTTCACCTCAATGCTCATTAGCCACCCGGCTAACGTGATACAGTTCAGGCTGCTCACAGGTCAACTTTCAGACTTTTACCTGTTTTCATTTGTATATTACTTAGACGTGCTGGAGGGACTGATGAGGCCGTCGTCATGACGCTGAGGAGAGGTGAGTCATTTTGGATGAAGATAATGCAATGTGAATGGGAAACACTGTTACATAGAAACTTTTCCTTTCTTTCTTTCTTTATTAGGATTCCCCGTTAGCACCAGAATAAGAATGTGTTATTTGTTATGGGGTCCACCACACATACAGTCATACATATATACACACACTATAACCACATAAACACAAACAAACCAGCTCATTTTCATGCATTTAAAAATCAAGTACATGCAAAAGAGAAGATAAATTGTAATTATTTTAACAGGACTTTAAACACAAATTACACATCAATCACAATTCAATAATTCATAGCAAACTTGATTTCTTTCTTTCTTCATATAAATGCATAGTGAAACTACACACAAACTAATATGGGTGACTTTTACTGAGACTCTTGTATCTAAAATTACATCCCAGCAAATTATTTAAATGATAGATATATTTATTGGTGTGGCTTTGTTGTAACATCAGCTTCTTGATGTTTTCTTGCAGTAAACGTGGTCATCCTTGTGCTGCTGGGTGTGGCCTTCCTCATCATAGTTCAACGAAATCTCCTCAACCTCAGTGACTTTTTACACAAAGAAAACACAGGTATGTTTGTCTTTTCTATTTTTTTATTATTATTATTATTTTTTAATGAACCCACTTAAAAATATCACAGGACATTACATTTGTCTTCCTCTCTCTTCATGCACTGTTTCTCTCAAATATAATCACAATTTTATATTTAAGACCTACACACCAAGATCAGCATTAGTTGAAAGTATAAGGCATTTCAGTAAACAATTGTTCATTTGACATTAAGACAAACAAATGAATTCAGTGAATGTTCCTACCTATATTAAATAAATACTTTCATACCAAATAAAACCAAAGTGAAATCCCAAATGTGTCTTCTTCCAGATGTTGGGATGATTCTCCCCTTTGAGTCCGAGTTGTCTCCAGACCTCAGACTCGAGTCACCGAGGACGGGCGAGGAGATCCCTGTTCTCATCACTGCTGCTGAGGAGAGACTTGGTGCTGTTGTTGCAGCCATGAACAGTGTCTATCAGAACAGTAAATCCAATGTTGTTTTCACCATAGTGACCCTGAATGACACGGTGAATCACCTGAAGTAAGATGACTGATACTGTCTTGCTACATGCATACTGTAATATTGCCTGGGACATAATAATGCAGGTCTCTTTTTCTGACATTTTGTCCTTGTTTTTATTAACAGAGTGTGGCTGAGCAAGACAACTCTAAAAAATATCAAATATAAGATAGTTATTTTCAAACCTGAGCTCCTCAGTGAGAAAATATCTAAAGGTCCTCAGACGCTGGAGCCTGAAAAACCGGTGAGACAACCGAGCGTACTGTAATTTCCTTGAATACATATCTATGTTACTGTTTGCTATATTTGTCTCTTACAAACTTTGTTCATATGGCCTGTTTATAGCTGACGTTTGCCAGGTATTATTTGCCTTTATTCATACCTGATGCAGAGAAAGCCATCTATTTGGATGATGATATCATTGTACAAGGTAAGACGCTACACCATAAGGGAAGAGTTTCTCTCCATACAAACCATACTGTACTTGCAGGATTCCTGTCTTTAAAACATCTTGGGGAAATCGTTTAATGTATGAACTTTGCCTGATCTCTTCGGTCTCAGGAGATATTCAAGAGCTTTATGAAACCAACCTCAAACTGGGACACGCAGCTGCCTTCTCTGATGATTGTGATTCAGCGTCTGCTAAGGGCATCGTTCGAGGGGCTGGAAATCAGGTGGGCACCTTTTACCTCTATACCAATCTGATATAAGGACAGGGCTGTAGTTTCCCACACATGGCAAATATCTGGTCCTGAGCTCAGTTTTTTATAGCCTCAAACACACCATCTGTTTGTGGGGCCTATTTCTGAATGTGGGATGTTTCTCAAATATTGTGGTGAGACTGGATTCAATTTAAAGAATCTTTTTTTTTTCTTTTTTTTTCCATCAATAGAATAACTATATAGGTTTCCTGGACTTCAAGAAGCAGGCTATAAAAAAGCTGGGGATGAGGGCCAACACATGTTCCTTCAACCCTGGGGTCATCATCGCCAACCTGACTGAGTGGAGGAACCAGAACATCACCGGGCAGCTGCAGCATTGGATGGAGCTGAACACACAGTGAGTTACTCTTTCCTGTTGAATTCAGAGCAGCTGAACGCAAAAGTTCACATTTGTTCCCTCTTACTGTTTTGTATTAAGCTAAATTTGTTGGTTTCCTCAGGGAGGATCTGTACAGTAAGACACTGGCAGAGAGTGTCACCACTCCACCACTTCTTATTGTTTTCTACAAACGTCACTCCACCATCGACCCCATGTGGCACGTCAGGCACCTCGGTACGTTCTGGTTTATTCACTGCATAGTTGACTGTAGATGAAATACCAATGGCATATTCCTTTAATTACAATACCAGAAGGTGATTCCTTTTAATGTTTTTTTGACGTCAAATATAAAACCTTGTCTTCCAGGCACTACAGGTGCTGGCAACCGCTACTCGTCACAGTTTGTGAAAGCTGCCAAACTCCTCCACTGGAATGGACACTATAAGCCTTGGGGGAGAGGGTCCTCCTTTACTGATGTGTGGGACAAGTGGTACATTCCCGACCCCACGGGAAAATTTCATCCCGTGCGAAAACACACAGGGGACAACTAGACTGAACATTTTTTTTGTTTCAGAAACATTCAACCAGCCAAAGCAGCCCTGTCCTGGCAGGACCTCGCCTTGTGATAACTCAGGAACAAATACAAATACGAAGAAATGCCTTCTCATTTGCCAGCTATGTATTTGACTTCTGTCATCCTCAGAATTCCTTAAACATTAAATTGACCTTCTTTTTCTATTCCCAGAGCATCATATTGTTGATTGTGCACATTTTCTATGACTGCTTCATCCAGAAACGCAATGCCCTTGAGATTGCTTTTGACTGTTGGGTAGATAGTGTTTACCAGTATATGATCTATTGCTATTTCATCCTCAACATGAGGATGTGTGCTTCATTTTCTATCAAGGTGATACATTGATGCAGTCAGCAGTAATACCTTGTGACAATGTGCCAAGACAACCATGTACATAATCAACTTAAACCATAATGGTTAAAGTAATCCATGAGTATGTGTTATGTTTAATTCAATTCAAAGTTTGAATTGAATGTTTACATGCAAATTAATGAGTAAACTGCTTTTAACCTGCTATAATGGTGTAGTAACCAGCAGAGTTAGTCATACATGTCACCCTGAGTATTAGCCATGCACAAGCTTGATCTCATTACCTCAGTTCAGTACTTCCTGTGGAAAAGTAGTGAATTTTATACTTAACTTCACATTTTGAGTTTCTATTCTATAAGATGCAGTTTGTCATTTTTCCTATGTAAATCCATTACAGTATAATGCAAGTTTAATGCAACCAAGTTAAAGATGCAGGGGTATTTGTGTGCCCCAGCTATCCATGTATTATGCCATGAGTGAACACTATTTCAAGAGTGTACTACTTGTTCTGTTACCATGTGGTTTTTAATGACTTTATATGCAGACCACTAAACTGCAGCTCTGCAGAAAATGAACATAATGTTTGCACAGTGTTTTATCCCATCGTTGTCAGGATCTTTATACATTTTCAAATACATTCACCTTGCTGGTGTAAATGTCATTTTTGTATAGTACAATAAATACTGCATTTTTATCATTAGAATTTTCTCTTGTGATCTCTTATTCCCAATTTACTAAAAACGGGCAGAGCCATAATAAAAACTGTTCATATGTCATAACAGCATTAATCGATAACCAGACAATAAGGTTTTGGAGAAAAGGCAGCCAGGGGATATTAAATATAAAACAGACTGAGGCTTTGTAGAGAGTTTATTACATGTATAGTAAGTCTATATACATTCTGCATGAACACTAGAGATTACAAACCCCTGGACGCTTAAAACTGGTAAATTTTTACCAACGATACATAACCACCAAATCAGTCCACTTCCTGGGCAGGGAGTCATCCTAGTAGTCTAGGATAAAGGCTGGTTCTTGTCTGGGAAATGGTTCCACTGTCTTCCAAAGAGGTAAAAGAAGAGCACAAACACCAACGACTGGCCTGAAACCATTCAACCGGGCAAGTGTCTTAAACTGTAAATTTGAATCAACGTTTGCCTTTTACGATGAGATGGCTAAAGGCACCTCGACAGTGATTCTAGATGTTGACATGTTGACCCATGTCTGCACGTCCTCCAGACGACATCGGCGCAGGCAACAGTTCAGAAGCAGTGCGAAGGCAAAGCTCATTTAAAATCAGTGTTGAAGTCATAGGCGTCGTCCATCGTAGCTGTGGAGAGGCTGATGTCAATGGGGACGGACTGGAACTGCACATGACCTGGTTTTTCTGAAAAGACAAGGTGAGATATTTAAAAAAAACGGCCTAATGGATGTGCACATCAGTAACGAAGACATAAGGATATAAACTCAAGTTACTTTTGAGCGGTGACTTCTGTGGTTCCTCTGGTTCTTTGTCCGTATTTGAGTCTTCAACAGTTTGTTCAGGCTGCAAGAAGAGCAGATGTTTCAACAATTTAAAATTCAATAATCCTAAAGATACACAAACTACTTTCAGTAAAACTTCTCTTGCCAGCAGGATCAGAGTTGGATTAGAAGTCTTCATCAACAAATCAAGACTTGCATTTTTGTCCTCATTTCCAGGCTGGGCTAAAGACCAGACTGTTAGCATTATTTGTAGCAGATGTCTTGTCTGGCAGATTTACATCTATAGTTACCTCATCATTCTTCTCTGCTCCTTCGTCAGTAGATCCAACACCAGGGTTTACTTCTGAGATGTCACTGACAGTCAGCAGGCCTGCAGTGGGGCCTTTAGAGGTGAAGCCTATACTGCTTGCCTGGTTTGGAAATTTAATACCTTTTATAAAAAAATAAAAATAAAAAAACCACTTGAGATCCATTCAATTACACTTATACACCTGCACAATTATGCATGAAGATGGTATGAATGTTGCATTTTGGTTTCAGAAATTCATAAGGGTGGTCTTCACACTTCTGTTAAAACAGACACAAATTTAATGCCAGTACCTTTCAAAGTTTCCATGTTGCCAGTTTTCAGTTTTGTTAGATCCCAGCCATTCTGCATCTCAGCGACCACAGTGTCAGACAGGTATGCAGGCAGGCTGTGGTTCTCCGCTGCCTTACAGTGGTAGCTCATCTTGGCTCTGAGGGAAAACCAAGCCAGAGACAGACATCTGTGACTCAAGCTCCTAAAAATACAGTCCCAGGGAATCCAGTAACACTAATTTTGATTAGATTACAGATTGAATACATATATTTGCAGTTAGTCTGGCACAGTGTTTGGATCAGAGTTGGATTAGAAGTCTTCATTGTGAAATCCAGTAATGCATTTTTGTCCTCATTTCCACACTGATGCACGATGTAGCTGCAAGCCTCTCCTTATTGTTAATGAGGAAAAACTCAAACACTCACCCTGTCCAGTCAGCAAGGAAAGCTGTGGCTGCCTGCTCTGTGTTTGGGACTCCACCTTTCTGCAGATAGCTGCGCTTTTTGGCAAACAAGGTTAAAAACTCCAGAGAGTTTCTGTAGTCGGGTACGTTGTATTGAAGCATGATCTGAAACAATGAGGGCAGATGACCATAAAATGCTTTTTACCCTTTCATTTACAAGAAAACCTATTCATCTGCTCGACATACTGTATCCCTACCTGAGTCTTATCACACTGTTTGAGGAGAGTCCTGACGGCTTCAAGCACGCTCTCTTGGCCCTCTTCTACCTGCAGGCTCCTCAGAGCCATAGAGGCTGGAGGGTTGGATGGTGATGCCACGACTCCTGGGCTGTCTAGGAGCTTCACGTTCTTCAAAATGTGTACATCCTGCATGGATCTAGGAGTAATAAGGAGTAAACATTTGATCATGGGGATAAGATAAGAATATAGAGAGCCTAGGAAATATGTTGGAAACACTAATCTGTAAACTAGAATATACTATATCTGAAATAATGATCACAGAGAAAATGTTATAATTCTCTTTCAAGATTATTAGTGTCTTACTTTGTGATGCCTCTCTTGACACCAGCATTGCATGCAAGGATTCCCTTCATGCTGTTGACGAGACTGCTCTTTCCCACATTAGGAAAGCCTGGGTGTAAAAGGAGATTGTACTTGGATAAGTTAAATGAAAACCGACACAATCCGGGTTAATATATCTATGCCAAGCAGCTACATAACACAGATAATGTCATGGAAGTCATTTCATATTGGGAATACACTGTGCTTACCAACTACACCCACTCTAAGTGAAGCTTCACTCTGCGCAGCATAACTTGAAAGGAGTTCAGTGAGACAACTGTTTCCGAAACAGGCCGCTGCTCTGGATTTGTCCAGTACGTCATTGGAGGCCACTATCCTGCTCTTCTTTGCTTTCTGATGAGGAAAAATCAACACTCAACACCATTTTGCACACACACTAGAATTCTTTGCTTTTCTATAATAAAATAAAGCCATCATACACATTTACTTTTGTTTTGTTCACAAACACACACACAATCGGCTCTGCACAACACAGAGCCACTTAATAGAGTGGTTTGTTAGTTACTCTTGGAGGTTATAACCAGTTATACGAGCACAACACAAGCTGCACAACCTTCTCAGTCCTCCATGAAACAAAAAAAAGAACCAAAAACATTTCTTAGCCATCAAGCAAATCCAGACTGTACACATTGTGTGACAGTTTCATAAAAGATCCATTATTTATTAGTTATTTGAGTTTCCCCTTGTAAAATGAATTAAAACTGACCACTGTTTTGTCCTGAATCTGTGTTGATGCTTTGAACAACACAACTGGAAACTCCTTCTGTAGACACTGTATCCAACTCTCCACATTTTCCTTCGGTACCAAATCTACAACACAGAAAACATACTTTCATAACATTCACTGTTCTTTTAAAGTAACACTAGACCATTAGTGCACTTGACTATAAAGTAACATGGTAGTGTTCCCAGTCCAGTTACCTATTTTGTTTAAAACCAGAAGCAGCTTCTTGTTGCCTTTACTCTGCAGCACCGCCTCCTCCAGCTGTGGACATCTACACCCCAGTGGATCACGGGCATCAAGGACTTCCAATACAACATCAGATGCGTCAATTACCTGAAAAGAGGGAGATTGAGGACTGTCAGATGAGTTTCAACTGAGCATTAAAAAACATTTCTATCTACAGTAAAACACTGAGTGGGTCTGGGTTGTATTACCTTGTTTAATTCAGAGCAAAGGAACTGTTTCGAGCTCTTATCTGGGCCACTCGCTTTTTTCAGACGCTTTTCATTCTCATCCTGGAAATTAAGATACCAAAAAAATTAAAACCAAGCAAAAAATTAAGTGATTAAATTCTGATTTGATGCATTATTGCTGCATTAGTTTTTTTTTTTTTACCTGCCGAGCTTTCTTGGCTTTGGGTTCAGTTTCTTTACTCGCAGCATCCTTATCCTTCTTCCTCTTCTGGGCTCGCTCTTCTCTTTGAGCTTGTTTTTTTTTTTCTTTTTCCTCTTCAATCTATGACAAATTTGTTCAGTGAGTAATAAAGACAAATCTAGCATGACGATACTGAAGTCAGCTTCTCAGCGTTCAGGGGGAAGTTAAGATTAACAAAACAAATGATATTCAGCAGCGGGTTCTACTTTTACCACCACTTACACTTATGAAAGTGTTATTTTGCTTAAGAAAATAAAAAAAAGGTATGATTTAACTAATCTAGATCATATTCATAGCGTGCTAATGCTGTATGCCAATGTATAGACAGTGTCCAGATGCACTACAGGCTGGTGATTAGGGAGAGTGGTGCTAACCTTCAGCCTCCTCTGCTCTGCCTCCCTGAGCACCTCCTCTTTAAAGGGAGCACTGTTGGGTACTCCGAGATCCTTCTTGACTCGTTTGCTCACTCCTTTCTTCTTGGTCTCTTTTCTTAGTTTCCTGTTGTGTTCTCGTACCTAAAAACACAAAACCAGAGAAATGTAACTCAAACTGTTGGATTTTCAAATGCATCAAACAAGCTTGAAATTAGCGTATAGCAGCCTTATATCGCCTACATAGGCCTCAACTTATATTAAAGCTGTTATTTTTCTTTTTTTTAGTGACAGACAGACACTTACCTTCTTCTGTATTTTATAACGTTTGGAACATGAGATCCTCTTACTTGCTTTCCTTAACTCTGAAGACAAAAAGAGAAGAATGAAACACGTTGGCGTTGGTTATATAGCTTGCTAAAGACGAAGCTACTGCAGACTATACACTGTTAACTATTAGCTATGATTAATAATAGCGGATGAGACGGCAGAACAATACAGCTCTCAAATATTAATTACTTAAGATAATATGCTTGTTTAACATTACTATAAACCATATACGTACTTGGTCGTTTCATCGTGGACGTGCTGTCCTGCCAATGTGACTAACTGCAGTGCTCTCTCACACGTGGAGGAGCGCACAACTGTGACGTTTTCTCGTTTCCGCTTTTGCCGGCCCGTATTTCCGCCACAGCGACGACATGTCCCGCCCTACTCTGCCTCTGATTGGCTTATCTGGATATTCTTATCCTAACCTCAACCAATCCCTCTTCTCATGCCTAAACCTAACCAACGAAGGCAACGAGTACTAGCCAATAAGAGGTAGAGTAGGCGGGTCATGACTTCGCCGTCCTAAGAAGGGTTTCTCTTGCCTTCATTCAACCGTTGCTATGTGATGTGCTATGTGTCATTTTATGTATTTATGAATTTACATTATAAAAAACTTTTTTTAATATAACATTGAATCTGAAAGGAAATGGAAAGCCAGTCCTTATTAAAATGCACTGGGACTTGAACTTACATTGAAAAACCATGACAGAAAAAACTTAGGCATCATAATGAAATAAAGATAACATTTCCAGGGTGGAAATTAAGGATATATTTATATGGGTTATTTGAGGGAGGAAAATGAGCAGGCAAGTATCAGAGCTGAAGCTAAGACATTCATTAGGTATGTTAGGAGTGTTGGGATGATAATGAAACTGGAAGGAATCTACAATATATATAATATACAAAGAAATGTTGGTGCTGGGAGGATGGAAATGAAGGGAAGACAATGTCATCACTCATCTGAGAACAGGTCATACAGGTCTCAACCACACATTATATAAAATAGGCAATCACCCAACCAGAAAATACACACACTGTAGCCAACAAGAAACAGTAGAACATGTACTACTTCACATGGAAGGCAAAACACCACATTTTTTATTTGTTAGGTCTCTTGGGATGAAAACAGGAGACCAAGTATACTGTGACATTATTAAGATTTTATAAGAAAATGTTTTTTTTAATTTCCTGCATAATCTCTTTCCATACTCCAGTGCCAACAGTCATTAAAAAACTACAGAAGTAGTAGTAGTAGTAGTAGTAGTAGTAAAAAAAAGGAAGAAGAAGACGAAGAAGAAGAAGAAGAAGAAGAAGAAGAAGAAGAAGAAGAAGAAGAAGAAGAAGAAGAAGAAGAAGAAGAAGAAGAAACAACAACTAGTCACGTGATTGGGTTGAGCATCTTTTTTGGTCCATTTTGGATGATAGCGAGAGGTCCGTGATAACCCAAGACGATGACCAAACTACAGTTTTTAAACGTCTTCTTGACTGAGCGGCTCATGCTCGCTGCTCAGGAGATCTACAAATCTGTCGAGGACACGATTTTGGAGTACCAGGAGGAGATAGCGATCCGAGAGCGGGAGAACGACCACTTGAGACGCAGGCTGCGAGACGCTGGGATTGAAATATGGCCAGGTTAGCTCCGCTGAAAGCTAACGGGGGAGTCGCTCCCCTTCATGTCCTCTTAGCCGAGCCTGTAAGGGTAGCATTAGGTGGTGAAATAGAAACGACTACGTGCAGGACGTCTATACAAAAACACAAGAAATAGCTTCAGATAGCGCTACCTCTCTTCCAAGCAGGATATCTTTAGCCGTTAGCGAGCTAATTGACGTTAGCTGCTGTAGTTGCGAAGCGGCTAGCACGTTAGCAACCTTTGTTCGTTAGCCGGCTAGCTTACACCCAGGTTGTCTACATGTTGATACAGCCTTTGTGTTAATTTATTTGACAGTGACAGATATTAGTGCACACCGATAACACACACACACACACACACTGTTCACGTGTTGTGTCAATGAGTTTATTCTTGTCTCCATTTTTGTAGCACTCTATACATGGAACCAAAGCTGAAACTGCAGCCAAAATGTTGCCAAAGGTGCCATTAATTATTAGGACTGTGCATATGTAATGCATTCTTAGTGTCAATCTATTTGTAGAGACTTCTTTTAAACCTTAAACTTGACAGTAGCATTTTTCACATTAGTGTCTACAATCTCCATTGCAGTCACTGTGTTAATGTTACTGTATACAACATTGTATACAAGTCTAATGGGGTGAATACTTTATGTGGGCATCAAATATAGTATTGTTATAGTACTACAAATGCCACATATCTAATTGTGTGTCTGTTGTATGGGCTATTTTGTAACTAACTTGGTCAGGGTTTGGGTGTTTTATCACCTCTGTGTAACATTTTCCTGTAGGAAATACTGGATTTTATGGTGAGAAATACTAAAAGCTCATTTAGATGTTGCTGTATCACCACAGCAGACATTTCTGTTAGTTTCAGTGAGCAAGGTAATGTGTTCAGCTCTTTGCTATTTGGATAGAGAAAGTTGTGTGGTAAACGGATATTTGGTACCGTTTCCAGGTGCGCTGGTGGCTCGTTGTTGGTTTGCAATTTAACTATAACTACAATGATGACCAAATCCATTTTGATATTTAAATACAAACTAAAAACTCTGAAATCCTGGGAACTGCAAGTAGTGCATGTAGTCAACTAGAGTTGATATTTTTCATAAACATATAGTTACTTGTGTTTGCTGCAGTGTAGTTAATAATATCAACCTGTTGTGTTCACAGATCGTCCGTCGATGACGCTGTTGGACGAGGAGGATGGTGAGCACCCACGACGTGAGTGGAGTCCCAGCATGGGACATGAAGAACGTATTCCTATTCAGATCAAGGATAAGAGAGACCTGCGGACCAACCAGGGAGATGATCAGCTTCGTGCACATGCCTCTTGCAGCACACCAGAGAACATGTTCACACCCCCCCGAGTTGGTAATGAATATCCCCAGGATGGTCCTCACACATCCAACATCCCTCAAAATCAGGGTGTGGAGAACAGGGACCGCGATCCCGGATCTCGCGGCTCCTCGAGACACGTGAAGGCAGAGAGTGGAGGAGGCCACAGAGGCTCTACTTCCTCCAACAGCGGCGCCCAGCCTCTCGCACCAGTCAACCCAAACTGCTCAAATGAAAACAACATTGACATTATTGGGGTGGAGAATGGTGGACAGATGGTTGGTGCTAAGGGAAATGGAAATGGAACTGGAGCTAACAGAGGACAGGCCTCTCACATGCGCAACCAAGGAGCCAATGCTGTTGACTGCCCCCATCAAAAATCCCCCCTTCAAGGCCACATGTCATCCTTCAGCTGCAAGGTTTGTGGTGAGGCGTTTAGTCACATTGGTCACTTGCACGTGCATGTACAGGTGCACACACGGGAAAAACCCTACCGCTGTGGTGTATGCGGGAAATGCTGTAGCTCCTCCGGCAGACTGCAAGAGCATCAGCGTAGCCACACGGGGGAAAAACCATTCCGCTGCCAGATCTGTGGAAAGGGTTTCACACAGATGGCTCACTTGAAAGTACACATGAGGATCCATACAGGGGAGAAGCCTTACAGTTGCCCTGTGTGTGGCAAGTGCTTCAGCCGCTCTGACAAAATAAAGAGGCATCTCCAGACCCATAGCCGTGAGGGAACATATTTCTCAGGGCAATGATGCAAGTATGTTGTTAAACAACTCAGTCTGTGAATCATATTGATGTGTGACTTTTCTACAAAAAGCTAAAATCGCTGCCATTAAGATGAAGCTTTTTTTCTTCCTACTTTCCAAGAACTAGGAATTCTGCAACTCTTAGAGCAAGTTTTTTTTATCTAACCGAATACTTCTCCACACCATAGTCCCTCAATAGGTTTTGTATTAGCCAGTTTAGTATGTCATTTACTTAATTTTGTATTTGTCACTGAGTATTAAATCTCAGAGACACAATTTGAGTTATTAGCTAGCCTTTTTGAATTATCTAGCCTTTCCTTCGTCACATGATTAGCATGATAAAGTCTTCCACACATGCCTTGAAACTGAGATGCATTAAGAAATGCAACAATGTTCAGCACTGTCACGACTTACCTTCAACCAGTCACTTCATATCCACAAGTTCACACTTCAGTTTAAACTCTGCAGACTTTGCATCCATCTTGTAGCCTATTCATTATTTTAGAACCTAAAATAGGAGTCGGTGTATGTATGAAATGATCTCCATTTCTCAGTTAAAATTTAAATCCACTACAGAATAAATGACGTGACAAATGAAGCTGGAGTGCCATCTGGCTTAGTCTAACACTGCCAGTAGATTTGAAATGGCCGAATCTAGTTCATGGGACACAATTTAGTCAAACAAAAGGCTACCAAATGATCTGGCATTTAGCCCAATGTTTCTCCATTTGTGCTTGTTTTTCAGTGCTGTTACATTGCTGCAGAGCTAAATACTGCCGTCTCACATCACCAGTGCTTCATGTTGTCCATTGAAATATGGAGAACTCTGTTGTGAGAAAGCTCTTTTTTTTTTTTTTAAATGTGATATTCTGTAAAATACCACTAATCCCGATGATGCATTTAGGAATTTTGTGGCGTTTTTTTTTTTTTTTTTTTTTAAACAACATGCACTGCAGCATCTGTCCTAGACGATGCGAAAATTCACTCTATAAATAAGGCCGTGCAGTATTAGCTGAACCTATCTGTGGTTTTTTCAGGGGTCTCAGTCTGTAATGATTTATGGTCACCTGTGTTTCTACCACATTTTCAGAAGTGATGATTGGTTTTTCATAGAATCAGGTACTTCCTCTGCTCGTCCCGGACTGACTCCCTGAACAGTAGACACTACAATTACCTCCTCTCAGGACTAATGCTGCATTCATAACATATGGGTTTGTCTGACTTGAAACGGCTATGTTAAAAGTCAGAAACTCAGGGCTTGTGAGTTTTTCCTATTGGATTTGTGGATACAAACATGTAAAAAAAAAACAATGGCCTCCAAAAAGATGAACTGAATAAAATAAGATTAAATGTTAATACATTCAGAGAGTGCCAAAGCCCCGTTGTTGCTCTACCGAGTCCTGCCTAAGTTAAACCCTACGTGTGATGAATGCAGCACAGGACAACTTCAGCACGTCCTCACAGCTGACCAGCAGCCCCTCACTCACAGTCTACTATGGGACAACTTAGCTTCCCCTGCACACACACTCTACTGTACAGTGTTGTATTGTTGCATATTAAATGTTATTTTTTAATAAAGTAGCAATTGAGTATCCATTGTAACTGTCTTCTATTGTGTAAATAATTGCACTGAATTGCTACCGTTTCTCAGCAAGATGAACTACTATAGTGCTTTTATTGGCCCTCATTTACATAATAAAATCCTCTGTAAACCTAACCAGTGTAACAGACTGGTGCATAGGAGCCCATCATTTTCACTTGTAATTATATGTCGTTATTATACTTAACTCTGATTATCTCAAAAATCATTACAAATGGTCGTAATAAATTCAGTTAAGTTTTAAGGAGATATTGAAAAGGCCTGAATGATGATCAAAGCAAAGTTTTGACTCGTCATTTGAGGAACTGCACAAGTGTTCCTGATACGGCTAACTCCTAAATTTAATGTAGCCATTATCAGTTATTAATATTAGTGTATGTCAAGGTTAGATATCCTAAGTTTTTGACAAGTGATGTTTTTTTTTTATCACGTTTTCTGTAGTAACAGAAACACAACACCTGGTGGGGTACTTTCCATTTTAATATTTCTTATACTTGACGATGAACAAAAGCAAATTAAGAATAGCTGCTAAAAGGAGAACTAGTAACTGGAATTTGCTTTTGCCAGCCTATAGTTTAATATCATTGTCACTTACTGTAATACTGCAGGGCAACAGTGAATTACAGAACTACTACGCTGTGTTCCCAATGACATCTTCATGATACAGTTTGTTGAAATGTGAAGGATCTATAACATATTTCAAGAAACCATATCATGATGGACTACATACATACTATGTAGTGACCGCTGTCTGAATCAAAATTTTTATCTTACCAGCTTGACTGTAGCTACCAATAGTTGCTTGACATTTACAGAAGAACAACATTTTACTTCACAATAATCCATCATTGCATTATTGCTGGACAATTTTTAATTTTGAATCTTGTAAAATGGTTTTTAAGCTCTCATTTAAATATTTATACAACCGTAATAGACCGTGACAAAATTCATAGAAAATACACATTTTTAGAGGTTTTACAGGTTACAATTTTCTTGTTTTAAGTGCAAACGTCATATCTTTTTTTTCTGTCTGATTGTACTCCAAACACTAACTCACTCACTCACTCACTCACCCACACACAAACACACACATCAGCTAAAAAAAAAAAAAAAGAACAATATGTCATTAGTGCCTCACACATCACATTATCCTGCAGCTTCTGTCTGACTGCTCTATGACATATCGATCTGTTCTTCACAGAGAGGAGACAGCAGCATTATGCCTCCGTGTGTGCGATCCTTGTTTTATCTCAAGATAAACGCCGCCTCTAGAGGACTGTGGAAATTAAAACATATATTGTACTTTGACAGGAGCTTGAGTTGAAGACAAGTCAGAGAGATACATGGATAATGCTTCTTCAGTTACTTCTAATGTGTCAGTGGGTGGAAGACTGATGTGCATCAAACATCATCAGAGTTTTTGATACTTGTGTGTGATAATTCACCTGAATGATAACAATATATTATGTATCAACTTCATAATATACCTTGAAAGTAAATTTCCTGAAAAATAAATGTATATTATAATATAAAGTAATAACACCGTCTAATAAAAGAGCCTCATATAAAGTGTGTTGACGCTGTGTTGATGCTCAACAAACTGCTCATGAATGTCTTTTGTGCCCACAGTTGTGAGACCTATATATCTATATCCATATATTTTTGATTAATTGTATTTATTGTGTCACTTGGGCTGGTGGTCTACTTAAAATATCTTTTGTTTTTTTTGCTTTAGTGGTGTTGTTTTGTAGCAAAATGGTTTGCCCTCTTCTTTTGTAATTAAAATCTGCTATTAATATTAATAATATATACAAGACATAATGAAAAAAAACAAACTATATATTACAGTAAACCAATGAAGAACAAGTAACAGGACAAAGGAAAATAATAAAAAACTAAAATAAATAGGAAATAGAATTAGAAAATAGGAAAAACAATAAACTGTTGAAAACAGTGTAATTCTTAGGTATTACACTGTTACACCGTTCATGTTTTATGTATCATTTGACTGCAGTTGCTTTTTAGCTAAAAGGACACACATTAGTTACACATATGCATACGCAAAGAATTATGTTTTCCTAAGCTGAGAAGTGCATTCTTACAAAGGTAAAATTACAAAAACAGACTGTTCACATCATAATCTTGTTTGAATTACAGCTGGGAGGTTGGACATGCAGAGTGAACAGAGTGATAAACAATTTCCAAAGGTATGCAAGTGTTTCGAGGCAGTGCCTGGACCCATTAGATTTTTGACCTCATAAATCACTGAGGCCAAAACCTCTTACTCATACTATAAAGGGTTGTGGTTTTACACTAATATGATTTGCCATGTGGACTAATTACCAAATTTAATCTCTCGGAAAATCCATAATAGGCAATGCAGGAAATTAATTTGTCCGTAATAGGATTACAGACCTCAGTCACAAATACCATCAACAATTCCCACTTCAATTTAGTTTCTTTTATGAACCTACGGCTTTAGGACGGAGCTGCCGGGACACATAAAGAAGAAATACGACAGACACACGAGTTGTTCAAAGGTTTACAAGACGCTTTCTTCCCTCTTGTTTTCTATGTAACCTCATCTCTACCTCTGTCTTTACATAACAATATCCTCCTTATTCGTCCCCTCTAAACCTCTCTATACATTACCTCGGTGGACGCCCTACGCTGTCTGAGGCCGTAAGTCTCTAAGATTACATCAGCAGTCATATTTCTTATCCCCTATCCAGGCAAACAAGGAAATCTGCGTGTCTTCCACCTACTGGCAGTGATCGGCTATAAGTGGCAAAATAAATCAGTCAGCATCAATGTTTTATGATACTGGTGCAGGACGGCGAATAAAGAAGGACGAGACCAAGGCCAGCTGGTTGTATCAGACGAAGAAAACATGAAGAAAACATATTCTATAAGCTACTGCTTTTATGTGGCTTCTTTATTCCCATTGGGAACTATTACCAGGACATATTAAAATTACTTCCTGCATCTTGTTGTTGTTATAAATTCATACTGCATACTTGCTACATATGTTTTTGTTTTCTTTACAAAATATTTTTTATAGCCTTTTTATAGCCTGGTTCACTGGACAATTTTAAGTTTAAAAAAAAAAGGACATGAGAGGGAGGGAGTGATGGGAAGAGATTGATTGAGACCAGTCTTTGGCCTTCTCAGTTGGTCTCACTAAATCTTTGCTTGTAATTTGGCTTATTGTTATTTGATCATATCATATCAAGCAAATCCGCATGTCAATTCTCCAAATATATTAAAGCTTTTTAATTTAAGATGCCTCGGTAATAACAAGCATTTTCAGGATAAGTAATGCCACTTAAGAACGTGGATTAGGAGAGATAAAACTACAAAAAAAAAACGTTTAATTTGTCTGCTACTCTGTGTTGACAGAGTCAGAAAGAAGGAAACAAGGGAAAAGAGAGGCGAAGCAAATGAGAGGGTGAGGGAGTCTTGGTTCAGTGGGCACTGAGTTTAGTGGGGCCTCATTAGAGATGAATAATAGAGGATACTCACTAACAACCCTGGTGCTTTGACCTCTGTGGGACATGGTTCATCGAGGACAGGCTTGAATGAATACATTAGGATTAGGGGTGCCCCACTCGGATCCCTGGGGCACCTCTCTTACACCACCCCCACCCCACCCCACCCCACCCACCACTACCTCCATTGAAATGATTCATCCAGATGAAAGTGTTATCCTGAAAATCAATAACATTAATAGATTACTCCATTAAGCCATTAAGGCCTAACTCTAGGAAAGTTTGAGGCACACAGTGAGTGATGTAAATAATTTACTGTACTCCTTCTCCAAAACCATAGAAGACAATACATTCAAACTTTAGGTGACATCCACCTTCCACTTATTTCATTTTTTCCTCAACCAGAAAAAAATAAATAAAAATAAAATAAAATTCAGGATACTAGCTATCTGAAGAAATACCTGAAGAAAAGCTCATTACACTTTTGAAATATGAAGACACAAACTTCTTAAAGGCATTGTGAAGTATTTCTTGGATATGGTCCTTTTCTTAGAGACTGAAGCTTTTTCACTGATAACACTTATATAGCTTGCAATGAGAGTTCATGCAAGTCATAAATCTGTGGAGCATGAAATGCTATTAGAGGCAAAAAAAATATTCCAAACATCTGATAGATCAATAAGATCCACCCTCCTCTCTCCATCAAACCAGCCATCTCTCCTCCATCCTGACCTTTGTAATTTGAAGGTGTGTCGTATAGTTTTATCTCCCTCATAGACTCCTTACTTATTAAGCTCTTGTCTCTTTAAAGTCCCTGCTCAATGGGCCCGCTCTGTTCTGATTGGGTCAGTTCGGCTCCAGAGGCTTCGTAAACAATTAGTAGGATTTCACTTCTTTGTCTCATTCTTTGCTCAAAATATCAACTTATCAAGTGCATTAGCACATGTTTAAGATGAAATGGGATCTGAAATATGCGAGTAGACAACACAAACACATGGAAGACATTAGAAGATTTGTCATGTGTGGTCTCCACATTTTATCCTTCCTTTGAGGCGGGTTGTGGTGGAATGGATGGCCATTTTTAGGCATGTGTGAACAGTCTAATACCTTCACAAAGCCTGGGCTTTTTACTCGAAGGCAGCATTTTTACATATGTTCACCTCAAGTTTTAGAACTGTGACCATGTTTAGCACATTATGTCCTCTTGAAGCACTATTGATTTTTTTCAATGATGAAACTCACCCATAACGAGTTAATAGCTACTTTGGTTCAGGATAGTGTTCTCAGACAACCTGAGGGGAGATCATTCAGTTGTGTAATGTCGTATGCATTCAGTCTTCCTGCTGTAATTTATGGTTTTCATAAAGTGCATTCAATTGTAAAAGATAGATGCACATTTCAGCACTCTGAAGTTCTTCACTGAAGCAAAAATGATTAACTTTTCAGTGTTTTTTTTTTAACCTGGATGATTCCCAAGACTCAAATTGTGACAGAACTGTTTGGTATATTGTAAAAGGATGTTACAGTACGTAATAATAGAATAGAACATTGAAAACATGTTGACAACGTAAACAGAGGTCATTCAAAATGTAGTCCAATCAGTGTGTGTGTGTGTGTGTGTGTGTGTGTGTGTGTTTTCACAGTGAAAACACAGAAGTGAGGTGAAGCAGAGACACGGATGCCTTTGAGTCTGGGAGCATCTCTGTTCGGTTCCTCAGAGAGGAGCAGTCAGCCATGCCTGTGTGGTTCTGCATGATTGAGCTGTTCTTTTAGGTGGTCACGTATCAAACGAATGTCAGCACACAGACCACTGCATCCTCTGCTGTAACACTGCTGGAGCCCACAGCTGTCCGAACTGTCAGCATTTTCTCTGCATAATATTCCAGTTCTCTTTCATATGCTGCAAACTACATAATAGTGAAACGCACAGCTTTAAAGGAGCTCTTACCTAACATTTACAGACACAAATTGTTCACCTTGAATTGGGCACAAAATCCTATTTGTCCCCCTTTTCTTCACTTGTCTTGATTGTCAGTTTGTCATTGGGGTGGGGAGAAGTTCACAGACCGAAACTGTGATTTTACGGAACAATAAGGACATGACATATTTTGAAAATATTTTGCGAACTATGCTTATTTCCTGCCAAAAGTTAGATGAAAAAGTGATACTTTTCATGTTTGTGCAGTAAATCAACAGTCAGGAACAGTCAACAGTCTGGTACGCTTTTCTTAGAATAAACAAGACTAGAAACACAGGAAACATATCTTGGCTCTGTCCAAAAAACACTTTGAATTTGTTGTTTTTCCAATTTTGTCATATATAGATTAAACAAATGAAATCATAGGTCAGACTAGCTGTTTCCCCGTTTCCAGTCTTCTATGTTCAGCGAAAATAACCTTCTAATGCAAATCAATGAATTTCCCAAAGTGTGAAACTATTCCTTTAATGCTATTTCTGATCGTTGTCGAGTTTTCTGAGGCTGAGTGACACAACTGCATTGTCAAGGTGCGTAATCACACAGTCAAGTGCCAAAAATCCACTTATCTTGGATAAGCTGAGTCAGCGTCCTTTTGAAGTATAAAAGCAACACAAATAAAGGATGGTATGATGTCAGCACAGCTCCCTTTAGCCAGTAACATACATGTTTTGTTTTTATTTAAATTGTGTTGTCAGGTAGGTAAACTTGTCAGGCAACGGGAAATCACAAATCTACGATTCTGCAGGGAAACAAAAAGTTAGTAGAGACATCGTTCTGTTCCAGCAGTCCTGCGTGCTGCATCACAATGAGCTTCAGCTCTCAGCCTGTCAGGGTCGATACTTGAGCCAGCGGAAAGAAACACAACGAGAGAGAAAGAATGGGCAGGTAAGATAGAAGAAAAGGTAAATTAGAAGTGACTGAAAACACTGAAATAAATTCCAGCAGGTAAATAAGTCTTACCCTCTATCTGACATTCATTCATGTATTGATCCAAATTGTCTTGATAATCTTATGTATGAAGGTTGTTTTTTAGCCCTTTATTGAGATTATTCTGAAGAGGATAAACCAGAACAAAGATATCAGAGTGAACTAAGAAAGACTAAGAAAGATATTTTCATTCACATTCATTAAAATCTGACAAATGAACCAATTAACTGGATGCATTTTTCATCCTTTGTCCACTACAATTTTTATTTTTTTTTGATTAATTGCCTTCATTAAGGCTTGTTTCACTTCACTGCTTGTCTCATTCTTCGGGATTCTCTTGTACATGCAGTCCTGACAGCGTCTTGAAGGTGGGTGGACGCTGCTGGAGAACGAAGCACATTTTGGACAGAAACAATTTTCATGAGCAGCCATAACAAAGCCTTTTAAAATATCTGCTGACAGCAAGCTCTTGTGTTGGCCCGGTTGGAGCATGCCAGACCATTGCAATTTACAATTAATCTCACATCAGAGTGCCTTAACATGGCGACTCCAGATAGCGTGTTGATGCAGTTGCCTCTTTGGTAAGCAGTTTTCTTAATGAAACTCACCTTCAGCAAAAATTAAAAGTTTTGTTTCTGCTGCATAAACTGAATCACTTCTACTACTGTCAGACTGTTATTAGGTGGGCCTGGATTTAGCGATTGAAACCATAATGACTTTTGAAACTCCATAAAGCTGAGGGGATTCATTATTCATAATTCTCTGTAGGTTCATCACTACGAGTGACACCTCTGACATTACACATTTGTCATTTGATATGTTATGAAAAAAGCCTATATAGAATATACCGATTATTATTTTTGCCTGTTTGTAATTTTATTACATTTTGTCTTCTAAAATAAATTTGATTTATTTTGAATTAATTTGATTTGGCTTTTCAGGGTGTTTTTAAATAATTCTAGTGGATTCTTTAAGTGGATTCATGTATGTGACCACACATTTTATGACCTTGCAATAATAGCCTTAATTCCAACATAACATGAGGTTTGTGGTAGGTTTGGGCCACCAGCCTGAGATGTCTGTGCGATATGGCTTATTAGAAGAGAAAACAATGTCTTTTAGAGGGCAATATAATGGCTTAATTCATTCTGGCAGACCTTTTGTAGATTCATCGAAAAGATGCTGTGCACCAAATGACCTTGTGAGGTATGACTGAGCAGAGATATTCTGATGCACAGTGAGTTCATGCTTGTGTGACTCAATTTTGAGTAGATTTCATAGATTTCTGATTAAAATGGAAAGTCAGTGATACTAAAACAGAGGTGCAAAGAATTCAAATCAGAAGCGTGTGAGTGTCTATTTTATTGATTTACAAATAAAGCTTTGATTCCTCGCCTTTGGCATATTTACCTTCTGTCTGTAATTGATATCTGGTGTAGAAGCTTGTTTTCTTCTCCTCTTGAGACACATATAGCATTGAGTCATGAATCAACCACTCAGAATCTCATGGCTGTTATCTCATGTTACTCACCACGATTAGCAAGCAGATATGACAATGTTACAAGATTTCACACTGAGCCAGGAGGCAATATGTTGGTGCAGCAGTATATATATATATATATACTGAAACCCTGCCTTCTCATCTGTTATTATTATAGCAATGAAAGCGTTTTTCATCACAAACACTACATGATGTATAGATTGAGTGTCTAAGGAATCTTTGAATGAATTTTTCAAATAGCTAAATTACTTGTTGTTGCTAAAACTTCTTCCTTGTGCCTCAACGTCACCACACAGTTCATTTTACTGTGAAAACAGCAACACAGATGACTATTTGGACAGTGTTCAGAACTTAAATTTGTGTGCAAATGATTTAATTTAAATGCCTGTACTTCTAAGGATGTGACTCGTAGTATTTCCTGAGGTGAAACTTCAAGTCTCAAGATTAAAATTTTGGAATGTACAACAAAGAAATGAGACAAAAATCAATATATCAGAATATAAATCTATTTACATCTTACCACTAATGTCCAATGTCCTTGAGTGCACTCATTTTGCTGAGGAATGATCAGAATGACAGAAGGGCGGTGCCAAGGTAAACCTCATATTCTCTGGGCATGAGAGAGCGAGAGTTTCTTACATCTATTTAAGGAATTAACAATGCCTGACAGTGAAAGGATAATTTCCTGTTTTATAGCAATGTACTCTTATGCATCTCACAGGTTTTAAAAAAAATGAGAGCAATGCTGCTGTATTTAGAAATAATTGTTGAGGTCAAATGGTTGCTCTGGGCTCATTAACTGTGATCAGGCTCCAGTGTGTGCTCAGTTTTATGAACACATGCACACTCACAGGCATCCTGCTCTTTTATAGTATAATTATTTTTTTTATTTCTGACACTTTGACTGCTTATTATTATTATTATTAATAATAATATTTTTTATCTGAAATATGCTAGTGGACAATGTAACAACAAACGAAACAGACGTGTGTGGGCATTCGATGTTAGTTCAATGGGGAAGTAGAGATAACACTGTAAACACAGCAGACTGAAGCCTGAGCTTTTGACATTAATTTTTACATAAGTTTACCAGGTTCTGGATCATGTTTAACATTGTATATCTGATGTCATATTGTTTACTTTAAAAAAACTAACTAATTGCACTGTTTTGTGGAACAAACATCATGCCTATCATCAAAGCACATACAAATAATAAATTCCACTGCAATCCAAATATGGCTTTTATCCCCAGGTCCTGGCTCGCAAAAGAAAAATGCCTAACAATCACAGATACACAATTGACTTGGAGCAGATGCTGAAGCCTTTCAATTTTCCAGGACGCTGCACAGGAGCAGACCTCACATTTGGTGGTGTGTAATAGGTATCATCAAAATCACCATTACGTGATATTTTTCTTTCTTTTCATCTTAATTGAAGTAGAGAAATTGTGCTCAGCGAGAGGCCAGTCAATCACACCTTCTCAAACCTACAGTAATAACTTTTTTTGGGGGGAGGGGGTAACTGGTTAGTGTGTGTTGCTTTAAACAGCTATTGCAACATACTGGCATTAAAAGCAACCACACATAAGGTTCCAATACAAAAATATGTGTAACAGCGTCACAACAGCTTTATCTGGATTTTTTTTACTGGAATCTTCTTGGCAAAACATTTTTAGTAGAAACGTAATTTCTAGTAGACAGATTTGTGTCAGACCATGTGTCAACTTTACCGGCATCTTTTTGCATGATGTTTAGGGATTACAGAAAGCCCACAGATTACAAACAAGAGGATTTATTTAAATTAGGCTTTTAGCTCAGATTTATTTTAGTTAGTTTGTTGTTCAGTCTGTGTTTGATTGACATTAGCTGGAAGGCTACCGGTGCTACACTGTACAGAGAAATAAACTGTTTGGTACATAAATGAACCAAAGATAAACCACATATTCACATATGTTTACATGCTGCTTAATGTGCTGTAGCTGAACAGCTAGCCTGCTAACTTAGCAGGGCAACTTTCGCCGGTGAATGTTTGGTGGCTCGTTCAACAAGCAAAGTGCAGGACAAGACGTGTGTTCATGTTTGTAAGGTAGAAGTTAGATAAGATGATTTTAGAAGGAAAGCTAATGTGGGTTATTGTTCATAGTCTGTGGCTCTTGTGTTGTGTAGCAGGATGCTATCAGGCTCAGTGTGACTTTCTATGAACGGATGCCACATCATTGTTTTATTAGAGATTTGATTCGCTGTATTGAAATAACAACTCGAGCTGCACAAGTGGTATTTAATCAGAATAATGTAAAACTGTGGGGATCAATTATGAAATTAAATAATTGAAAATGTAAATTCCATTAACGAAAAACACAGGACAAGTGATTCATGGTGTAGTAGATGAAAAAAAAGGAAATATAATTTTAATTTGACTTTAATGCATATAACAAAAATACATTAAAGAAAGTCAAAGTTCATTGAATTCAACATGTCTGTGTAGATTCTCATTTATCCAAAGATGTTCAGTTGTATCTATCTGCTACATACCATCCTGCCTTCAGATCTCATCCTAAGAAGTTTAACTGCTCGTCACCACCAGAGCAGGTTTCATTCATTCAAATTCGCACCTTGAAGGGTGACTCATGTGACCCTTTGTTACGGGATGAGGGGTGTGGTCTACAGCGCCACCCCCTGTGATCCAGAGATATAGCTCCTGGTTTCCATCATCAGGCTAGAACTGAAGAAGCCTTTTGGTTGAAAGGTGAAACATCTTCAAACGTAACTCCTTTAATTAAATTTAACAGTTAAGCCATTAGGAACAACACAACTGGAATATAGCAGTAATAATAATATAAGACAAACAAATTATAAGAACATATTCCAATAAGTGAGTTGATAGTGAAATATAGAACTAAATGCAAAATAAACTAGTCTACAAGTGTTTGAGTTTGAGTTTCTGTGATGATTTACAAACACAAAAACGGTACAGAAATCTCCATTGATCAAAATCCTAATAAATAAGTTTTCCTATTTTTTTCACCCTAGTATTCTGCCTGCCAAACATTTCCAAGTATAATAAAAACCCTACAAAAGACTATCATTCTGGTGCCTTGGACAGCTTGCCAGATCTTTCTTTAAAGCGTCATTTGAAGTGGAGATTCCAAGTACTCATATTTGAATTCCCTCTGAAGTATCAAATTGAATACTTCAAAGAAGGTAAAATCATTTCATTTACACTTTAAAACCAGTGGAGGAAACCATGCTATATATTTACAAATGTAAAATATATGTATACGTTTTCATTTGAAGTGCACATTCAAACGAAACGGTTTAACTGTGAAGTATCACCATGTGAGCAGAAGCTGTTTTAAAAATATCCAGCCAAGTAAAGCTTTAGTATTTCAGCCATCTGACTATTTAAAGCAGACTTTTCTCTCAGGATTATCAAGATGCCTGAAACATTCATGCAACACTGACACTGCAGTACAAGCATGTCACGCACGTATTTTATGGACCATGACCAAAACATAACGTCATCACGTTTTCACAAATGCAGAATCAATTTCACCTGATGTTTCCAGCAGCCTTGTAGCTCTGCTCTCGGCAAATAAGCTTCAGCTGACAGCGATCCCCTTCACTCACCATCTGCCCTGAACCAATTCAAGTTTCCTGCCACTAGCATTTTCAATCTTCTCTCCCTCTTCACTCTAATCCAGCTTGATGCCATTACCTACCTGCCTTCAGACCTATGAATCCTTTACTTTAATATTGCATGGTGTTTGTTATGGAGGTCTGAGGTGTTATAATATCCAAGGCCACTGAGTAGCACTTGCCAAATTTTTTTCTGAAATGTATCTTTAATGGCTTCCCACAAAAAAAATCAATGAGCATTTCTCCCTTTGGAGTGCTTGGTCAGTTTGTGGTTATCAGCTACTACATTTTCTCAGTAATCTTAAACAGTAACTTTAGATTTCTTAAGAAATTGTGTTGCGTAGGAGTTACATAATCTCGTCCCACAGCTACAAGTTTCCTCTCAGCCCAAGGACACAGAACACACTCAAACGGATGAATAAGAGTAAGTAAACAATCATAAAGAATGAGTCTGCCAAAAAACAAGTGGGTAATATCTTCTATTTAATTTTCCTTGAAGAAAACATTCAGCTGACAGTCTGGTTACTCGTGGGAACAGAGAAACGTCTGCAAAGCTTGTACTCCTTTACATTACATACTAACTTTACACTAGACTAAAGACATCAACATACTGTACTGCTCTACTGATTGCAATCCTAACAAGCAAGTTCATAGCCTGATGAGATTGGCTGAGCACCAGTTTATGTGTTGCACAAATTGCACATATTCTGTTGCATCCTGTGGGTCTGCAAATGAATCGCTTGTGATATGAGGCTCAACCCATACCGTGTTTGAACAATTTACGCCGGGCTGGAGAGGGTTGATGAGGAGCTGCACGTTCCCCTTCCCTAAATTATCATGCTTCACCAGCCGCTGCACAGATTCAGAGCACAATGGGCCTAAGTGCAAGCTGGGAAACACTCTGTGATGAAGACAATAAAAATGATGAAGCTAATCCATATAAACCTATTGAGAATAAAATTAACCCATCAACAGAAGATGTTCCTTTCTGTTTGGTAGCCCATTTAGTGCTGTTGTAGCCTACATATTCGCTGCAGGACTGATTTAAGAAGCTTTAGAGTCATCAAGTGAGGAATAGTTCCTCAATGATACTTCATCTAATAACATAATAATTGGTTGTTCCAGCAAACATAAGACACACCTCTAACCTTAACCATCACACCTAAACACAATTCTAACATTGACTCTAAAACCAAATCTTAACCCTCAAACAGCCCTTTGAAGAAGTGAAAACAAGCCAAAATGTCCTCATGTTACACACACACACACACACACACACACACACACACACACACACACATCCAGGCACATGCTCTTCTCTCTATCCCACACTCAACTTGTTTAGATGTGCTGGCTAAACAGTCATGGAAGAAGTACAATGTTTATGCTTTTACACAGATAAAAGATCACACATAGCAATAATTATAAATAATATACAGCATAATGACTAAAGGGGCTAGACAGAGCCTAGATAAGAGTTTATCAGTATAGATACTCATATGAGGCTTTTCACCACCTCACCTAAATTCAGCCAACTTATCGTCATTTTTACTACAAAATTATAAATATTTGTTCATTCTTATTTTATGAAGCCAAAAGATCACAGGCACCTCTCCAACTACACAGGGACTCTCTCTAACTTGACAAAGACATACACCATTCGCAGATGAAGGACCTTTGCTGTTCTCAAGGTGAGAGAAGGAGGCCTCCACATTGATCAGTTTCTGTCTGTTAACAGGTTGATCAGACTGTTGATCACTATGTTTGGCGCTCAGATTAGAGACGATAGGTGAGTCTATTCCAAAAACTACAGTCCTGTTTGCAGTGAAATACACTGTGGATAAAGGTGTGTATCTACGTTTATCTGTATACATGCAAACAACACGTGCCTTTATGCAACTATGTTTGTGAGTCTCATTTGCATCTATATGGCTTTCTTTTGCAACTGAGTCCTGCTGTTTCCTAATGATAGCAAGATGATGCTGTCCAGGATTGTTTTATTGTTTCTCTGGAACACACAAAGCATGTGGCTGCGTGTCCTCTCTGTGGTGATAAAGCTTTACAGGCTTACACTTTCACTCACTCTTTATTCCAGCCTCTAACCTGTCACACATATGAAGTAATATCAGGAAAAAAAAATCCTACTCACACTTTGGATCACATTCATCACATGAAGGTGAGTGTAAGTCAGTGTGGATTTGTTTTGGTGTTATTTGCATTGCAGTAAGCTGCATATTTTTTTTTTTATATGAAATTATTATTGTTAACACACGTCTCGCGTTCTAGGAAAGAACCTTATTAATCCCCTTTTGGGAAACTGTGATTCATTCAGAGGCCACGCAGGGTTCGTCCATTCCCACCGCCAGCAGTGACTGCTTCGACGTGACTGCATTCTTCCTCGCCACCTCGGAGCGTATGGAGACCATGCGTCTGGAGCGCAGCTCGCTGTCCTGGACTAGACTGTAAAATAATTCACCTCTACCTCTGCGGTACATAAAACATGCGAAACCAAACTCGGGGTGTCTCAGTCTGTGGCCACAAACTTAAAAGGGCAACTCCTACGACGTGTTTCGGCTGTTTCTCCGCGGAGCGCACACTCTTCCAGCATCCATGAACAACATGACTTCGGTTGTGCCTCCCACTAAAGCCCTCTACATCGGGATGGAGGTGGTGATCGCCGTGTCCTCGGTCATCGGTAACGTGATGGTGGTCTGGGCTGTGCGTATTAACCGGTCTCTGAGAGACACCACGTTTTGTTTCATCGTCTCCCTGGCCTTGGCTGACATTGCGGTCGGGGCTCTTGTTATCCCCCTCGCTATAACCATCAGCATCGGACTCCAGACGCACTTCTACAGTTGCTTGCTGGTCGCCTGCACAGTGCTCGTCCTCACGCAAAGTTCCATCCTGGCGCTGCTGGCCATCGCCATCGACCGCTATCTGAGAGTGAAAATACCCATGAGGTAGGCCTGAAGGTGATTTCATTTAGTTTTCAGTATCTTGTCTCAGTTATAGAATAATCCTTTGTGTCTGGACCACTGCTTGGATCAAGGGCACACACACCCGAGACCTTCATTCATGACGCTGTCATGCAGCATCTTTTCATTTCACTCTCAACATCAAATCACTGTAATATGTGAGGGTTTGTCTGATCATTTACTGTTACTAATTTATCATATAGGGCTATATTAATCTAGTCCGACACCATCAATTACAGTGTGTCAATTTAATTACTTTATTTATTACATCATGTTATTGTCTATACTTTTACATATTCAATAATGTACCCATTATATATTTCTCCCAATTACTTCAGCCTAATCTTCAAGCACATAATTTCACCCAGAATATGAGGAAAAAAAGAAAATGCACATGATCACCCATGTTCAAAAAAAGGAAGTAAAGAAGAAAAACATGTTATACGTCCCTTTCTCAAAATAAATATATAAGTATAGTTTAGTATATACAGCTCTGGAAAAGAGATCACTGCATATTTTTTTTCTGAAATCAGCATCTCTACATGTATGACAGCCGTTGCATCCAACACAAGCACACCTCGTTCTCCTTAATGAGTTACTGATTAGGTGATAACCTGAACCAAATCCTATTTAAGGAGGAAAAGTATATAAAAACAAAACAAAACACTGCTGTGTCCATTACTATCCTGCAATAGGAACAGCTGGATGTCAAAAAACAGTGCTAGTAGTACATCCAAAATAATTGAAATTAAATAATAACTATTGACTATGTCAAAAGAGTTGAAAAGAAAAGTTTTGAGTGAGGAAAAGAAAGGTTTGATTCTGGTTTTACTGGCAGAGGGATACAGTGAGCGTCATTTTTATATTGTCCCTGTGGCTGCTTTTAAAAGGACAATAAATATCTCACACTTCTCCAAAAATGCATCAAAATAAACTTATGTACCACACTTTAGACATTTTTAACAGAGAATTAAGTTTGTATTATAATTATTATGACCCTTAAAGTAAAATGTTCATACAATATTTCTATATAACAGGTTAAAAAAAAGGTTATATTTTAGCCACCAGTAAATTCTACTTAATTGTCTAGTGGTAAAATCATAAACTATTCACTGGGACTCTGAGGGAATAGAGTTTAACAAGCACTGATTGCTTTTAATAGCAGAGGTGGTCTGGAAGCACACAGTCATGATAAGAATGGTGTGGCAGCGATAGAGAATATGTACCATGTACTGTGTGTTTACTTAGCTGGCAGATAGGAGTTTGCAGGTAGGAAATGGAGCTCATAATCACGCAGGAAAGTACAGATAGATGGACTAGAGTTGAATCGGGTGAGTAATTTTCGACAGATGAGCAGCTGATCTGTATGACCAGACAACCAAGCTTTACAAGCAGCTGCCGACAGCTATGGCTACACAAGGCGAGATAAAAAAAAAGCTGACGTCACAAATGGGAGTCACTCCAAACAAAGTCTTTGTGTATTCATTCATTCACTATGTGTTTCTGCATGTCTGATTCACCCCAGGTTAACTCTGAATGTGTGTGTTTACTTAAGAAAAAACAAATGAAGGGAAAGTAGAAAAATGAAAAATGAGTAGTTTGGATTTGGCACATAAGATCCATTATGTTGGTATTAGTGTTAGAGAGGTTAGCCAGGGAGTAGAAGAGAGAAAAAATATGCCTCATGTGTGTATGTGAGTGAGTGTGAACTCCTTAGGTTATTTTCCAACCTCTTTTATCTGACTAAGTCAGAGTTTACTCTTTAGAAATAGAGGTTGAATTGGTGCTTTCGACAATGACTAATACACGGACCAGCCACTGAACAGTATGTGGGAGCAAAAGTGCTTGTGACATTTTAGGCAACAACTCTCACAGTTTTATGACCGTATGTAGAGTTATCTTAGCTTGTTTCTGCTTGATGATTGGGTTGTTTCTAAATATACACAGCTTAGATTTCCCCGAAAATAAACAGAAAATGTCACCATGCTGCCGATGATATGAGGACAAACTAACTGGAATACTTAAGAATGTAATTCAATCGAATGCCACATTATTATCTTCACAAAGGGAGTATTTACTGCAATTCTTTGTAATGATTTGCTTGTTTTATTTGATAGTATTAGATTGCATTATACTTCAAGATGTTCCTGTTGTTTTGCTTGTTATTTAAAGTCTCTAAGTCGCTTAATATTGGGCATATGAATTGGTAGTAAAAATCAGTTGCTGTTTGAAATCTGATAATCATTTTGGAAAAACAGCATCATGGAAATGGTAACATTGCCCACACAATCACACTGTGTAAGTCCACTGAGTTTCTTTGTCAACACTTTACTTTCTTCCTCGTTGCCATAGCTACAAGCGAGTGGTAACCCCACGGCGAGCAGGCACAGCCGTGTTGCTATGTTGGCTGGTGTCAATCGTAGTGGGCCTCACGCCAATGTTGGGCTGGAATAACCTGCAGAGTCTCCGTCACAATGGCTCCCTTGATAACCTCCTGGTGACCTGCGAATTTGAGACAGTCATCCGCATGGACTACATGGTCTACTTCAACTTCTTTAGCTGGGTGCTGCCTCCTTTGCTCCTCATGCTCGCCATCTATGTTGAGATTTTCTACATGATCCACAAGCAGCTCAATAAGAAGGTAAGAAGTTCCTCGTTTTTTTGTACGACAAATCTGCTCTCAGTGTTTGAGCTGCAGTAATTAGAAATGATTTTACTGTTACAGACCCCAGAATGACGTTATATGCTGATGACACCCTCTGTTATCTCTCTGTAGGTGACAGTTAGCCATGCAGACCCCAGCCGTTATTTTGGCAAGGAGCTCAAGCTAGCCAAATCCCTCGCCCTCGTGCTTTTCCTCTTCGCAGTCAGCTGGCTTCCCCTTCACATCCTCAACTGCATTACCCTCTTTTGCCCTGCATGCGAGAAGCCAGTGTGGCTCATTTACATCGCCATCATCCTCTCTCACGGCAACTCGGCTGTCAACCCCATTGTTTACGCTTTCCGCATCAAGAAATTCCGCAGAGCGTTTCAGAAAATCTGGAAACTGTACATGCTTTGTCAGGATCCGGTCGGTCGGCTTCCTCAAAGAGGGAGCCAGAGAGGACAGAGTCATGAGAGGAGGCTGAGGCAGAATGATGACGACGACGATGATGTGTGACATTTACCTGACTATTTGGATTTGGTAACTGTAAAGTTTCTTTCCAGTGGTTTACAGAATTGACTTTGGGTTCATTTTCATGCTTGAGGTCAAAAAAGGGCCTTAATGACATTGAAGGATGTCAGAGGGATAAAACGGATGAGAGAACTCCGTCGTGGAATCACCAATTTCCTCCATCCAAAACATTTTCTAAGAGGACACACGAGGACAAATCAGCATGGAGACAAAATCCACGTTCTTGATCAGACTTTGATTTAGATAAGAAGGTTGTTTATTCATCTACCGGCTGACAAAATAATGGTGATGTTGTGTGGGATAAGGGGCTTTTCATCATTTTTAACACCAACCTGTTGAACTTGAATCAGTAAATGTACATGTGATAATAATCGTTATGATTCATTTGATTCACAGTCTTGTGAATCAAATGATTGAGCATGTCAATATATATTATACATTACATGCTTTTTTTTTCTCTGTGGCCTTACCAACAGAAAATATGATGAAGAGGAATGTAGCAATGTGCTTGTAGTAGGAATCTGTTGAACCAGCGAGCAAACAGAAACTTTGTTTGCACAGTCAGCTCGATGCTTTGAGTCACAGGATGTCTGAAATGTTGAAATGAAACTCTGTGACTAATCAACTAATACTAGCTAACAGTTGTAGCTGAGAACAGCATCCATGCATAAAGAGAATTTACCTAACGCTTCTCAATAACTATCTTGTAGTAACATGATGTAGTAACTATGTGACACTGCAGTATTGTTGAATAGAAAACTGAATCTGAAGAATGCTCCATTCAGCAAACTTCATCTAATATATAGGTAATAGTATAGTAAAGGTATGCTTTTTCCACTGCTCACAGCGTTCTTTTTTTACTTTTTCAAACTTTTCCTCCTGACTTTGATAATATAGATATACTAATGTAGATGTACGTTTTTGTTTTAGGGCTGACTTAAACTGACCAGTGCCACAGAAAAAGGGAGGTTTAATATAAAAAAAATACATATTCCTATTCTCCTTCCATTCTCCTACTGAGAAGGAGCTGCTGATACTGTATATAATTGTATAAATGTTAAAGGGATATAGTGTATAATAATAGTGAAAGCAGATTGGCAAATCCCACATTTGTTTTATAATGACAGCATAGTATGTAAAAATGCCACAGCATATGGTTATCCCTGGTTGAAATTCATTATGTTTTATATGGATTAGCAGGTGGTAGCATTAACATCCACTCTGCATTTCCTGTATGACAGAAATAACTCCTTTTCTCCTCATGCCACTATGTAAAGAGAGTCATGCGACTCTCTTGATCTCCTGCTTCACTGTGTGTTACAACATATACACAAGCGGTATGCCTTCATCAGACTAGTGTACTCACTGTATTTTCAATGCTGTTCCTATAATATTTCCGTGTGATTCTTTTCTCACTTTGTGTTCAAGTGAGATGGTTTTTAAAGCCACTGTCTGTAGGATTGTAGTTATTAAAGCACATTTCAAATTGATGATTATTATTATGATGATGACATGGGTTTTTGTTTCTAGAAAAAAGAAACAATCCAAGTAAAAATTGGTGCATAATCTGTGTACTGCTGGGTCACCCAAATATTTACACACAGTAAGTCAAACAATGTCTCTTTTTTACACCCCCACTCCAAAGTTAGAAATTTTACTTTCTACACATAGTGGCTTTAAAGGTGTAGTGTGTAGAATTTAGTGACATCTAGTGAAATGGACTTGGCAGATATGGAATATAATATTTATAAGTAGCGAAGGGAGGGATATTCAGTTTGCAGCAATCTACAACTTCACTGCTAGATGCCGCTAAATCCTACATACTGGTTCTTTAAATTTTTACTCCGTTTACTTTAACTGAACCAGTGTGATAAATTAAATAGTATTTGTGCAATATTCTCCGATGTACATTAACAATATCAGGAAAATCTATGGCATAGATATTGTACATGTAGACACTGTTAATTATTAAAAAAAAAAAGTGTTGAGTCTCAGTGTCACAGTGGTAATGTGATGAGCTGCTTTATAGAGAAACGAAAAAAAAAATGGTGGAGTCAAAACAGATTTGCTATCTCAGCTGAATTTGAATATTGATTTGATGCTGATGACTACCAAGAATTTGATGATGGGTGTCACCGCTGATGACATGATTCACAAAATGTGTGTAAAGAAGGACTATGAATATGATTAAGCACAAATATCAGGATTCAGGTTAGTAATCTGAGAAGTCAAAACAGTATGTAAATTACAAGACAGACAGACTTTTGATGGCGTAGTAAAGACGAATCTGATACGCACCAAGCAAACATGTTGGTTAAATCTTGCTCTTCTGTTCGTGGTTAGATTTATGCAACAGAAAGAGGAGGATGTGACAGGAAAAAGTTTGGCAACTCCTGCCATAGTTAGTAAAAACAAGTATATTTATACAGCTGTGAACTGTAGCTTCATTGTAAGATAAGTCTCTTTGAGGCCCGTTAACCTTTATTGGGGTATTGCTGCATGTCTAGTTTTTTTTTTTTTTTCATGTTGTTTTTGCCACAATATTAATGAGCTGTTTGGTAAATGAAGCCAGTCTGTGTGCAGGCTTCTGGTTTTCTCTTTAAAGAAAGAACTAATTCCAGCTCTTTCTAAGGAAATTATTTGGGAAGATTATCTTTCACAGCTAATTTTGCCCCGTTGCCCCTGTGAAGCATTTGGCTGTGGATCTGCCTGATGGCTTCATGCCTGACGGCTCTGTTGTCATGTCACACAGCTTTAGTGTGGAGTTTTAGTGTCTGTCTGCCGAACAGAGAGGCATTACTGTGCAAACAGATCGACTCTGGGAGTAGTTCTGAATATATCTGCAAAAGCTCGAGAACGCAATAGCTGTAAATTATCCCACATTAAATAAAATACACAACAAGCATGTGAATGTAACTTCAAATCTGTTGTTCTGTGAGAGGGTGTTGTGTGCTGTGTTAAGAATATCAGCAAGAATTTCACAAATTTGGACCCTTCTTCACAGAGGTGAAAATCTACAGTCAGATGCCTTTACATCAAGGTGTGAGCTAGTGCTAGAGAGCAGGTTCTGCGATCACAACCAGAGAGAAAAGCAGAAATGAAGAATGGATGTGCTGTAAATTAAATTAAATATTATCTTAATAAATGAAACATATCTTTCACACTTTAAGCATACTTTTTGGTCTTTCACGTGGTTCATAGGATTTGCTACCTTGTCTTCTTATATTGTCCTATGTATGTTCACTATGTTTTAATTATTTCCTGCACACAGCAATTAATCACTTATTTTATTCACAACACCAATTGGTCGTGTTATCTTTTTACAAAATAAATGAATGTAATTTTTCCAATTCAATTTTTCATCAAGATGTGACCTGATGAGAACTCATTTCTGTTTCTGTACATGATTCTTTTCAAGAGAAAACACATAATCGTAGTTGATTACTTCAACTTCCTGCAAAATCCACAAAACAATTATAAATCAATATAGTAATTAAATTATCTTAACAGCAGTTTTCTTAGCTGTAAGAGAGGGATAATTGCAAAATTGGAAAAACTTCTTGCTAAATTAGCATCACATGCTTTAAATTTAGCTGGCAGTGCATCATAACAAGACCATCTTCAGTATAGTTTAAATTGATTCAACATTTTTATTGAAATGTTGTAAAAATTACAAAAAAAGCAAAGTTGTGCCCTTACAACAACACAGTAAATAAAATAAAATGTTTTTTCTTGTTTCTATGAGCTGGTGTCAAAAAATTCACTTTGTTGTTTACATTCATGTGCACTTATGTGGAAAAGCACTAAACATACACACACCTTTACTTGAATATAAGATATCAAAGTTTAAAATATGTCCTACATAACTGTGAATAAACCATTGTTATTGGTGCAGTCATAAAAAAACCCCATTGCATCAATGATTGAATATTTCATTAAGAGTATTCCTATAAACTGCATGTAAACATTACATACACTGACTAAATTTAGAAAAAGCAGAAGCTGAGTGTAACTGAATGTGATCAAGTCATACGTGGGACTTTTATTCAACAAAAGAAAAAAAAAATCTGAGCTTAATCATGACAAAAAATAAATCACATTTTAACAGGCCTACTATCATGATGCATTAGACAGCAAAATGCATGAATGTAATTTTTTTCACTTTTTAAAAATACCCGTATACATATTCTTTGAGTAATAAATGACATAAGATATTGTTGCAACTTGATTGAGCCCCGAAAAAGACATCAGATAAATTCAATAAATTAATGGTTGAATGAAAAACCAAATGGAATACACCCTATGAATGAAAATAAATATATAAATTTCATTATAATAACCCAAGTGTGATGATTAATTCAAGGTAAATTATTAACCAAAGCATTAGACTGAAGGTCAGCTGGAAACGAAAACCAACACCAGCTGCAATCCATTTGATCAAATTCCATAAACTGGACGGTTATGTTAAGACACGTGATTTTATCAACTGGGAGTCACAGGCTCGTGTAAAACAGAAACTCAAAGCTAAAGATTGAGATCAGTGATCAGAAGTCTCCCTGTGTGATTAAAAAACTGATTGCAGACTGATAAAGTAGCTCTACTTGGTCATAGGGTCAAGGTCAAACAGTGTTCTTCAGTTAGGTTCACGTCATCACTGAGAATGTGGTTTGGCAGATTCAAACGTCTGTCACTTTATCCTGAAAGAAACCAAACAGACACAAAATTGTCATCTTGAGTCACTCAAGATGGAACTGAACATATAACAGAAGCCTTAAAACATAACCACAACAGCTAGCTCTTATAGAACTGTTAAGTTTTCAGGAAAAGTGGGCAGCAATATGCTACTAGTTGCTTTCTCTATAAAACAGCAGGAGGGCACAAGGTCACAGCACACTGCAGTACTGCTTCAGTCATTTACATAGTATCACAACATGTGGAAGAGGAAGCAGGAAGGTTGATTCTAGTAAATCAGGGAGTGTTATTAAAGGAAAAAGAAACTCAACTTGGTGACTAAAAACACCTCCCTCCCCCTTTTTTTTTATAGGTCAAAAGTTTGAATACACATTAGTATGTCCACTGCTATTGTATATATATGTTGTTATTCTACTTTAAATTACTAGTATTCTCAGTTACACCCTTTGCAGCTTTGGTGTATGCAAACAGTAGATCTTGAAAGTGTATCGGGTGCAAAGGGCTAAATGTAATGTGTAATTTACCTTTTAAAATGTAGTTTTCTGACTGTCTAAATAAAAAGAAAATATCTGAATGACAGCTCAAGATGCTCCACTCGAATTAGGTTAAATTAGTACTGATATAGTGTCAAACATCGACATAATCCTGAATCATATACTGTATTTGCAGCCTTTTTCTTCTATCAAAATAGCAATCAACCAGCGCAGCTGATTACAATAAAATAAAAAATAAAAAACTACTCACCCATCCGCCTTGCTTAAATATCCATGGGCCTGCACGTTTGTTGATGAATGCAGTCAAAGCACGGTGGACTTTGTTTTTCAGCTCTGGGCAGGATTTCTTGACATGAAGCCCGAAGGCCACAGCAGCTTTGATTAGTTGCATCTCTGGAGCCACTTCAGCCCCCTGAGAGACTTGAGTCTGGCACAAGGCCTGCACGCCATTACTAAATGCTGCATCCACAGCCTGAGGAGAAATTAGCAACAGGTACACTTATTACAGAGCAAAAAAATCCAATACAAAAAGACAATCTTTGTCTCTAGTCAACCTTCATGCAAAGTCTGTAAAATTAACATTTCCTCATAATGTGTGTCTCCAGTAATAATGTCCCTGTGATAATCAGTTTTTATAGGAAAACAATTCCACCTAAAACCAGAATTATCTGATTTGCTGGATAAAACTAGACGTAAGTGAGAAAGTGTGTTTTTTGAAAATTTTCCAATTCTTTAGCAAATTGAGTGACTTGACCCTTTAACATGTCTTCTTGTGCAAAAATATACTGTGTGAGTGAGTGAGTGTGAACCACAAAACCCAAAAAAAAACCCAACCAAAACATTTGATTCTGGGTGGTTTTGTCATCTCTGTCTTTCACCATTTCCTATCTGTAGCTCTACAGTTAACAACTTAACGTGAATGAAATGCAGTGCTTCCTCAACCACTAGCTATCAAAAAAAAAATGACCTTTGTCAGTAATTGAATCTTGTAAATGTAACATACATGTTATTTAATAATTATTCTTACATCTTGTGCTGCTGCTTTCTTCAGCTCAGTCAAGGCAGCATTAAATTTGGCGTCTTCATTCAGGGCATCAGCCACAGTTCTCAGTTTATCAGCTATCAGGACTGGGTCAAAATCTGGACAAACAAACAAACAAACAAACAAACAGTCAAGTATTTACCAGTGACAGCAGGCTCAATACTGTATTTAGACAGGGGAAGGACATGGCAGAGGAAGCATCTGTGGGTACCGAGGTAACGTTAAACGGCGAGTAAAATGTCACCGATTCAAAGGTTAAAAACAAAAACAAAAACAACGGGCATATAACGGACTCGGTAACCCAGCCTGACACACCGGTACCGGATATTAGTATTTTTAACGCTATATTGTCTCATGTTTGTTTTAGCAACACATAAAACGACACAATACAACTTTTGCCTTAGTAACCCCCTGGTAACCAATTATTATTCAACACATAGCTAAGAGAAAACGAAACTGCCTTTACTGTGACTACAGTATATTCGAGTACACAACACATTATCCATGAACACAAACAAACAACAAACAAACAAACAAACCATCTGGGCCGTCAGTCTCCAGGCCGTCAGTCTCCAGGCAATCGTCTAACGCACGAGATCTGACACTGTCGTCGTCCTCGTCGTCTAACAGACATTTGATTATTTCGACTGTCTGCCATTCAATCTGCTGAGGTGTCGGCGCCATCGCTAGTCAGTCATCTGGGCTCGCGCAGCCGCAATCAGAACTTCCGGTCACTTGCCTCGCCGACTAGTGATTGGTGCGTTTCCTTTGGCCGTTTTGTATCTAGACAGGGGAAGGAGGTACCTGCGGGAAAACCTGGTTAAATAGAGTTCAGTGCAGACTGGCAACTTAGGAGGTCACAAAGAAGAAACAGGCGGCAGGTATGAAACACTGACTGGCTGATAATGAAACAGCAGCAACACACTTTTAGTCTTTTTTTTTTTTATAGCTTTAACGTGTTGGTAGAGACAATACGGAGCTTTTTAGAGTTTAGCCATACAGCCCGCACTACACCATTACAAGTAGTTTATCAGAGAGTCGTTGTTTTAGGTCGACATAAGCGTCAGTTTTTGTTTCAATTTAAATTAAGGAAACCACATCCAACCGGTACAAACCGACGCGTGCAGGTGATATATTCGAGTGCACCCTGAGATTTAGCTTTTTTTTTTAGCTTTGGTTAGCTACTTAAAGCAACACTGTTTTACCACAGAGGAAACAATTGTAGTAAATATTCATTCTGCATTAGGTTATAAACATTGTATTCACGTGGGTTTCAGGATGTACACTACTCCCCAAAGCTAAATGCTTTGGAGGAAAATACACCTGGCAGTTTGTTTAGTAGGCATGACATGCTTTATTAAATATTTACATAATTATTAAGGCATTGATTGACAGTGCTAGCACACACAGAACTAATAACTAATAGAACAGATATAAGGGGTTAAACAAAAAGCCCAAATTTGGTAGAAAAGGGAGAGGAGGCCATTACAGAAGCCTGATTAACAGGACTAGTAAATACAAAACTAGAATGCAGCATTGACTCTGTATATATTAAATACTTTGTGTGTAAAATAAATAAATAAAGAAGAGGTTTTCTCTGTCACCCAGGCTGAGAGCCTTTAGGGGCAGATCACAGGAAGCTTGGCAACAGAGCTTGGTGGTAAGTCTCGACTTTTACTGCGTGTAATGTGGCCACTAAATCAATAGAAAAATACAGCAAATAAATTAACACCATTTACAGCTTCCTAATGATCATTACTTCAAAATTGTAGCAGATAAAGGCACATAAGAGCTGCTTTGATTAGTAAAATGAAAACAAATCCCCATTAAAACTGGATAAGGAGCAATATATATACATACAAACAAATGGTATCCTCAATGCTGCCAAATACAAGCAAATACCTTTATCCATCATGCAACAATACCATCTGGGAAGTGTGTGAGTGGCCCCAAATTTATTCTGCAGCAGGACAACAACCCCAAACATACAGCCAAGGTCATTAAGAACCATCTTTATTGTAAAGGAGAACAAGACATCCTGGAAGTGATGGCCCGGCCCCCACATAGTCCTGATCTCAGCATTATCGAGTGTGTCTGGGTTTACATGACGAGACTGAAGGATTTGAGGAGGTATACATCCGCAGAAGATCTGTGGTTGGTTCTCCAAGATGTTTGGAACAACCTAACAGCCAACTTCCTTCAAAAACTGTGTGCAAGTGTACCAAGAAGAAATGGTACTGTACTGAAGGCAAAGGGTGGTCACACCAAACACAGATTTGATTTAGATTCCTCTTCTGTTTATTCACTGTATTTTGTTAATTGAAAATAAACTATTAACACTTTGAAAGCATTCTTGTTTGCAGATTTTTTTTCATACCTGCCTAAAACTTTTGCATAGTAATGTATATGTACACAGTATATCGGTGCACATTGGACTATATATATACACATTATATATATATATATATATATATATATATATATATATATATTGTGATGGCCAATATCAAGGAGAACTCATATGAGTCAGGCTCTACTTTTTGGAACTAGGATTCACTGGTTTTTATTTTAGACATTTAATTAGAGACCCTTCCATGTGATTATACTCAACAGCAATTAATCACAGAAATCCACTGCTGATCACCGTAGGGATGATTAAACACTCAAACACTAGTTGTTTGTGCATTTAACTTCCAGAAGATGGCGACATCTAGCTGGAAATCATGTTCTTTGTTGTGCGCTGCCCCACCCTGGTGCACACATTCACCACACAATAATTGAAATCAATTGACAAAGCAGTCACATTTTTACCGTAACTACTCCCAGCATTTGCATCATTCACATTGCCAACTACAACACATGTACATTGGTGTTCATGAATACATGTAAGAATCTTTGAATCTCACATATCTGCATAGATGCATGCACCACAAGGCCATGTTAAGTTTTTCCCTAAGATTAAAGCACCGTGGAGGTGTTAATATCTGTGTCGATCTAGCCCACAACCTGAACCATCCACATATTATATTCTGGGATGTCACGAGGATGAGATCAATATTAATGTGCTCAGTCATATGATTCCACCACTTCTGGATAGAATAAAGCATTGGTTAGGTATTGTGAGGGATAATCAACAAGGACGTCACTTCTGTGCTGTCTGAGATGCTGGAGTCAGTGTAAGACACCAAAATGCACAACAGCAATTAGTTGTTTGAATTTCAGATACTAAAAGCAGTGATGTGATATAACTGTGTCTTCCACAGTAAAATCCGATGTTTGACAGCATGGTGGGTGTGGTGCTAGCTGTTTTATGGATACATGATTTTTGAGCCAAAGGGAGTCATTTCTGTAGCCTTTGAATCAGTGTTGATAGAAAAGAAGGAGCCAGAGAGGAAAGAGGCTTTCAATTCTCTTCAGCTTAGCTGGGATCCTCTAGCTCAAAGTAATGAAATACCTGATCAATAATCGCAGGTGCTTTTCATTTGTTTTTCAGTGTTTGATATTTCCCTCCATGGCTGGTTTTAAAAGTCCCAGCATGCCGCTTGCATTATTTCACTGTGTTTTTACAAAGCATATTGTCCTGTTTTGAAAAAAAAATATCTCTTTGACCCCTATCTTCATTTATTTCCTTGTTTTAAGAACAGCACAATATATGTTTTCTGCTGTTATTTCTGCAAAATTGGCTACATTATTGCATTATCCTTCTAACATGATACACTTCTGCAAAAAAGACTGTGTTATGTGCCAAAATGACTGTACCTAGCCAGCATGTCAAGTTAAATAAGTTGCTAAATAAAACAGGGTTTTCCATATTATCTTCCACCAAAATGCAGCTGAATTAGGTACTTCTTAGGTCAAGGACAGCAAACTCCCAAGGGAAAAAACACTGGTTAATTCATAGCCTTAATGGTGCAAACACACTAATTCTTTGACACTACTTTGTCTTCATGAAAGTCAAAATGGACAAAGGATGCTGCATCTCTTTGTCTTATCAGAGGGACCTACATATAGAGAGGGAGTCCCTGTCAGTCAAGAAAACTAGAGCTACCACTACCTCCTCACGGATCACTTTCTCTACCAAAATAAATATTCTTAAACACTGGAATATGCCTATGTGACCCATCTAATCTAATTTACAGGTTTTTTCCACTCTGGCTCTGTACACAATGTTCTAACTCATTGGACATCATGTAGTTTACACATCCACGTACCAGTAAAAAACAACGAACCCTGTTAAATCCTTCATTAACTGAACTGTAGCAGATGTGTTCTGCGTTGTCTATAAGCTAAAATGTCCCTGTGGTCTGGTTTATGATGGACAAACAAAAAGAGCTTTAAATATTTGCATATCTGAACATAAGACTGTAATACGCACACAAAACATGGATTTTGCTATTGCTCGACATTATGCACAGGCTAACCACAGCTCTGCAGCTTCATTAAAATTAAAAAAAATTGTCATCCTCTTCTAGAGGTGGTGACAAAATGAACCCACTGCTCTGCAGAGAGGCATATTAGATTCACACTCTGAACACAGCGGAGCCCTTTGACATAAATGAAAAACTGAATTTGTCATGTTTCCTCTTAATTTGTCATACCTGACAGATGTTAGTACTTGTACTTTTTGTACTTTCATCTTTGTAACTTTTCTATTGCTTCTGTCATGGTGTTAGAGGTGTGCTTAAAGCTGTGTGCTCTCGGTCTATCTCGATACAAACATCTCTCTGGTTGATACCAAACACTGCACAAAGTTAAAATTACTCTTGAAGCAACTGTCTGATTATATAGCTCCATGGAAGTGTGAGGAGGAATAATTATGCTCTCTTGCTCCCTGTAGATTCTGATGGTGTTCTCACAAGTTGGCCTCGCTTCGAGCCGGATGCCGCCAGAGTTTCATCTTTGTTGTGTGAGCGTGACAACTCTTTCCAAAGGATTTACCCTCTGCTAAGATGCCTTGGACCACTGCTTCCCATCAGCAAGGTAAGTGTTTGCTGCTTGTGCCAACATGCGTGCCATGTGGACATCTTGGCTCAGTTCTGCCGTATGCTTTGTGTGCTTGGCTATGTGAGGCCACGCATGCTGCTGGTTGTTGCTCTAAGATTTGCTTGTGATGTCTTGGCTTCTGCTGGCTGTTTGTTTTCGCTCTCACGCTGCTGTCTACCTGTGTGCAGTACTTAGTGTGGTTGTGGTCTTGCATGAGGTTATTTTTTCTTTGGCGATTGTTTGCCACTTGTATTAGGATGCCTCATTATGATGCTTCCCTGCTGTTAATTAACCTAGTGGTACAATATAAATATTCATGTTTTATTATTGTGAGTGTTACGGACTGAGCTAATTTCTCTCTTGGTTGATGCATTTGTTTTGGGGATTTTTCTATTAGCTCACTACAAAGTAAGGTCTCTAGTAGAGGTTAATGTTGAATATTGGCTTTAGGGATATAAACCTGTCTTGTACACAGCCGACTCACATAATTATTTCCTTGTAGTATTGTTGCACATATTTTCTCTGTACCCTGTCCAGCTAAGAGAAACATTCAGTTCATTAGAAGGTGTTATATCCTCAATTGTTGGAGATGTTTATTTAGGAAAAGCCACACAGTGGCTGATGTCTGGACTGCACGTAGTGGATTTCACATAATGGTGTCAAGCTTTGTATCTCATGTGGTTTGTTTTTTGTATTGTTGGTATTTATTTGCGGTATGTGACAAAGTGAAAACCAAACATTAACTCCCAACATTGTGTGTTTTTTAAATAATAATTCACAGAAATAACTAAATTTGAGTTTTATTTTGAATTCCAATGCAGTGATAATGGTGCGCCTCATGAATTATTTGGCACAAATTGGACTTTGATTGACAGCAAGGTTACATCTACACAGTGACATACCCTTGATGATAAATATTAAGGCTCATTTTTTAATTGTGTATCTTGGTTTGTTGATTCTCTTGGGGAAACAGATGTGGACTTTCAAATCTGTTCATTAGGCTAATTCTCAAGGATTAGACTCTTCTCTCCACTATTTGTTTGCTGTTGCTCTTGCTAATTGTCCTTCTCTCATCGCTCTTCTTCCTTCTTAGCCTGATTATATAAAGAACAGGATAGATGTTCTGATAATTGGATTGAACACTAGGAGGTGGTGAATCAGACTATTGAACAATTAGGGTCCTGTATGGATTATTCTTTGTACTTTTAATTCACCGTTATGAACATAGCCTCATATTATCCCTTAAAACAGTATAGTTCTGTTCTCTACGATGTATAAGTACATCGTGTCAGCACTGCACTATTTCCATGCTAGCGTGGTCATTAGTTGAATTTTTTTTCACCTTTCTGAGTTTTAAAAAAAACCAAGCAAACATGAAGGCTATTTCTATTGGTGTATGTCTTTTGAGTAAAAATGAAACCTTTACATGGGATCTATGGGCTCAAATGAGAATCATATGTATTGTAGATATGTATCACCATATTTAAGTGTGTGAAAAAAATTAAAATGTTTCAATGCAAAAAAAAAATTCTGAACAAAGATTTAATTTTTGAATGTGCATGACATTTTGTAAACAAATGAAAAATATTTGCACAAATGATTTGCATTTTGCATCAAAAAGTTAAACATATAAACCAACTCCACTTGAATGTGATGTCCTTCCACACTTCCACAAACTAGACTAACTGGTATGTGAGTCTGTCCTGAGGCCTTCTCCATGTAGGTCATGCTGCACACGCACTCACAAATTATGCATCCTTACCGTGCGTTTAAAAACACCTCAGCTGGTTCCTCTCACTGTGAGAAAGCAGCCGTATGAATACCCTGAACTCTTCACTTCATCACACAGAGTGGAGTCAGCTCCCCTGCAGAGGAGCCTCATATTGACAGACTGTATCTGCACCTTCCAGTCACTCCCCAGAGGCTGTATATACCTGTACGTTTGCAGATGCAACTGTCATAATAAGTGGGCAGGCTGGGGCTGAATGTAGTAATTCATTCAGCTTTATGTATCACTGAACTCCCTCAGGACTGCTACTTCCCACTTATCCTCACTTGGCTTCCTCATCCAAAAAGATTTTCATTTGGATGTATCATATTCTTTTAATCCAGTTTTCCAAAAATAGCATCTGAAGCATGGGATCAATATTCAATGGCTGCAGTGAATATCATAATGTTAGGGGCAGCATCCTAACTCAGAATCTGTATCAATCAGTTCTTTTTCTTTCTCTAGATAGTGACAGACAGCGAGAAGTGACACCATTAGGAATCTTTGCCAGTGGTGTACAGACCTTGGACCAAATCAAAGACACAGCGAGCAACCATAATAAAAAAATAATAAAAAAATGAATGAGCCTCACAGTCTCTTATGCACAGGCAAGATATCAATTACAGACAGGCAACATAGACAACTTGACATATGACTGGGAGTGACTGTCATCTGTGCTAGAATATCTGCCTAGCCATCCATTTTCTTAAACCTCTTGGGGCTGTGAAAGACACACTGAGAGAAACAGAGGCAGATGATACAGTAGGAGCGGGCCTCATCATGACAGGGATGATATGTGAGAAAGGTCCCATTAGAGATCTGAATTCTGAGTTTAAAAAAAAAAACAACTGCCCTGGGACACATCGGGGCACCAAACAAGTCGTTTGTAGCAGAAACGTTCAACGCTCTCTCTCTCTCTCTATAAGAAAAGTGGGGATTTGTGCTTTATGCAGTCACACTCAGTGTTGGCTTCTGTCTAACTATCATAGTGACAAACATAATGTTTCATACACATAATCACTCACTGAAACCAATTGTATAGAATACTGCTACCAAGACATTTATTGTATTTAATCATTGAAAGTAACAGTGGCGAGGCGCATCATAACTTCATAAACACAATCACAGATTTTATTGTTTCCAGAAATGCAAACAGTTTTTAGAGGTGTCGTGATGATGCAGGCATGTCACGGCCCATCAAATGATCAGGTTGAGCAGTGACAGAATGGACAGAGGTTAAACTTGAATCAGTATAATAACGGAGATAGATCCTTCAAGTGTGTTTTAGTAAACAGAAACTATTTCAAAACATTCGTTGTTGGACAGGAGATTGCTGGCTTCAATATTTTTGGGGTATTTTTTGCATTCGAGATGATCCTGTAGGACTTTAGGAGATATTCATCAAAACATTTGTAGGGTGTCATTTTTACGTTCAGTGCTGTGATTTGGCTGCTGAGAATAGGTGTTCACTGTTCAGCCCTTAAATCAGCTGAACATCTGCAGTATCAGGCCTTCAATTAAGCTGCCAACTCATATGACCATTTTTTGGCAGTAGTGAGATCATTTGCAGCATCCCAGCTGCTTCTGCCTTCATGATAACATCAGAATCAACAACAGATTTATTGTCTTGGTGTTGTGGTGCATAACCAATTAAAAAGAAAACAGTTGGTAAGAGAAAATACAACTGTCATAAAAGTCATTTATAATACAAATACAATTTTATGAAAAATATATTCTAAGTGAAGAGCTGTTAGATTTGAAAACATGTTTGTTTGTTTTTTTAACCAGCGTCAGTGTGTGAAACGAGACACAAGAGCTGCCCGAGTACAGCCATAGATCTGCTGCAGAGAGGTTAAAAAGATCAAGCTGCTATCTTGTGTTGTTTGATAGATACACACACACAGGGCAAAGAGTCAGTCTGGGTGGCCTAAAATAGATGTGGCAAAATATTAGAGGTGTTAATTCCCAAACAGCCTGAGTAGCCTGTGGGGAAACATATCTAGACGAGTTAGAATATGTGTGGTTGACAGTTATTGTTTTAAATTCATAATCTTCTTGTCTCCTGGAAAAAGATAGAAAGCTGAAAAGCAATTAATATAAGTTTGGTCATTTTGCATTTGAGATTTATGTTAAGGAGTTATGTTTTGGAGGTAGATGAGTGTGTAAAGAATTTACTTTCAGCAATGACATCCATGACCAGAAGAGAGTGCACTTTTTGTTTGTATAGCCTTTTATACTCATTAGTTTCAGTCTGTTTTTGTTGTTCTCTTGCCCTGTAAATATTGCAATATGTTACCATTTCAAGCACAAATAGGTGCATCCTGAAACTTTGGAAATCACTCTTTTCCCCCACTACTGCCTTGTTATTTCTTCTTGAACTAGAAACTAAATATGATCCAGAAATCTCTGGATTGTGTTCAGGTGTATCCCTCCCAGACAGGAGACAGCTTTAAAGAAATCAGATGATTGGATGGTTGTTTGTTTGTTTTATTAAAGGTAATTTTTAGTGGAGGATACACTTTGCTATGTTGAGAGTAACAGTACTGCTGTCAGCTAAAGTGTCTTCAGATAGCTGTCAACCCTGCCACCCCCACCACATACTGCTGTGACAAGACGTGTACTGCATAGAGCATAACACAAAGTGAATCTTTTAAGAAGAACAAACGTGATGCAGGAAAAGAAAGTAAAGAAAGTTTGCTACCACGTGTAGTGGAGAGAAACTTCTCGCCTATTTTGTATTGCAAAGACAGGCATTAAGTTAGCATTTGGTGACTAAGTCAACACTTCCTTGTATGTTACATTTCTGCATTCCCATATTTTGACTCAAACCCCACATTTTATGCTCACTAGAGGTTGTTATGAGTTAACATTTGTATTTTTTGGGGGGTTTTTTTGGATGGAAATTTAAATGTTTCAAGGAAAAAATTTGATTTTGTCCGCTCTTTGAGTATGCACGAAAAACCGCTCATATCTCTTTTAAAATGAATTGTAAGAACATAATCCTCGAAATACAAAAAAACCTTTGAATTACATTATGCAGAAACTACTGACTGTACGGACCTTGGCGTTTGTCTTCCAGATGGTTCATTGATGTTAAAAGAAATGCATTGTAGGAAACCGACAACAGACTGGATGTTTTACATATTGTACTCTTCTTTTCTTGCAGGAACATCAATGTTAAACATGAAATTATCCACATAGTACACTGATCAAAAACATCAGTTATGAATAACATGACTGTTTATGTAGAATTTCCTTCAACCAGTTTTTAAACATGCGTTGCTGCTTTTAACTCACAAATTATAAACACGCTACTGAAATCAAAGTACAACTCTCCGAGAACTTTTATAAAAGTAGTTGTTTTTTAATTCATTTTCATTTAAGGCAATCCAATACAAAGCATTTCACAACCCACCATATGACTATAATCATGTACAATAAAAACCCGTTTAAAGGAAAGTAGGGAGTCATGCAAATCAGAGAATTTATGAAATATAAACAACAAAGATAAACTGTGGGATTAGACAAACATAAATAAATAAGTAAATCAAAAGTGTCAACTGTAACATGCTAATTAGCTACAGTTTTTTAAGCACTGGTGAGACAAGAAATGTTTTGGAGAACCAGGCACAAGAGAGAAGAAATAGCTAACAGTCCACAGAGCTTACAGCCATGTTTGGCACTGACATGCATGTAATCTGGTCGGGCTGGGTCCTATTTTACAGATGACGGCACTGTGTGAGAAACACTCTCGTTGTGCCCCGAGAAAACATGCAGTTGATCCATAATACTATTAATCAGGGCTTTGAGATGATGTCACCATGATGTCATAGACAGCAGGAGCAATGGCTTGTCATACAAACTCCAAAAAAAATAAATAAATACATATCTTCAATACAGTAATATACCCAAAAATATATCAAACATATACAATAAGCACTCCTCTTCAAGGATAAAGTGCCTTTGGGATCAATATGCAAATTGGCTGTTACATACACTTTACATTCTAAAGCAAATCCATGCCCATTTCACTTTTCACTGTTAATTATTCTTTCTCTACACACACAAAGATTTACAAGCAAAATTGCTGTTTGCCATTTTGACCACAATAAGCTAATTTCCCCTCCTCCACCTAAGAGCTGTCAGCACCTGAGCTGCTTTCCAATACAGGCCTAAGTGAGATGGAGTGACTGCCTTTCACATCATTAAGGCCATTAGTTTGCTACATTAGATATTTGAATAGAACCTTTTGAGCTCAGATTAATTCTCTCTCTCTGTCTCGCTTTGTCAGGTTTTTGCATTGTTTTTTTGTGTTTGTTTACACACCAATGAAGGGCTCGTGAAACACTAGAGTAGTAAACGAAATATGAAATGAATAGAAACACTGGCGAAAAATGGCCAAAAGCAGGTTATGTCGATGTAATGCTTAAGAGACAAACAGTCATGTTAGCGGTTAATAAAGATTAAAGCGAAATGCTAACAAGCTTGCAATGACAATGTTAATATTTAGCAGGTAAGTTGACCATTAACATGTGCTAATTAGCCCTAAACACAAAACACAGCTGAAGTTGATGGCACTGTCATTCGTTTTGGAAGTATTTGGTTAAATTGAAAGCTTGACCTGGTGATGGCACTACAGGAAGAATTAGGGAATCACCAAAATCAGTGTCTGAGCCGAACTAAGATTAGCACACAGAGGAAACCTGTTTACCCTGCAATATACGGGGATTGTAAATGTGTTTACGCATTACAGAATTACTCATGTACTAAATGTGATAAACCTAAATCCTGAAGCTCTGCAGTCAATTTTTTTGAACTACCTGCCACCACAGACTTGTAATACACTCATTCAGGGACGACAGAGCTTTCCAGGGAGGAACTGTGATTATACTGACTCAAACTGCAAAGTCTATGAGGATTGAGGTTATGTGGCTGCTGATGCGTGGCTGCTGGGGACGGGCTTACGGATCCACTGACTCGGGAGTCTCAAGGTGTGTTTGGAATAATGACAGGGCCAGATTAACCTTCTGTTGAACCCTGAGGCAAAAACAAGACGTGGGTCTCTGTTAATCTCCGTCCTCCTCCAGTTCCCACCACCCATTTTTAACAATTCCTTTTCCCAGGTTTGCTGTTTGTCAGTTGGCTTTTTAATATACGATTGAACACCCACTTATTTTTGGAGTATAATATGTACCATAACAAAGGTAAAGGTACCGTGTGGAGTTTTTTTGACCACTAGTTGTGCTATAGAGCTGTGTCTTTACCTGTCCCTGTTTTTATTGTATCATTCAAATGCACACAAGCACAATTTTACATTCTGCCGTTGAGTTCACACTATTCCACTGATAGTGGTGACGGTAACGCACAAAAAAAAACCATAGTAATGTGCCAACGAAGTCATTGAAGAAGATGACTGCTAGCTAGTAAAGGATATAGGATTTAAAACACTAAAAAAAGCCTTTATGAGAAAATGCTTTCAACACATTTTGTGAAACACACAACTAGTTTTGGTGAGTAACACTGCAAGTAAATATAACCTTTTTAACTCAATGCCCCCTCTATAACACAGGTCCTCATAAACATGTAACAATCATTGCAGTTGTCTGCATTGCCAGTTCGGTCATTCATTCTGGGATAGCATTCATCATTAGTTTTGTGTCCTTTTTTTATTTTCCTATTTTCTTCTATTTATGACTTTCTTATGCGATAATCTGTATTTATTGGATGTTTCAAAACTAATCACCTTTTTATCTGTATTGAATGATAACTGTAAACACGCCTGTAACAAACAGCATATAATGGTGATTGGCAGCTCCACTATAAACATATTTGACTTGCATGGATAAATTGGGCCCCAATGAATAGCAGCACTCAAAACGATTACATACAATTAACCTGGTAGCATCATCACACTTCTTATATAGGTGTAGAGATTAGGTTGTCTTGTGCTTTTTATATGCAATCACTTAAAAATAATAGGTGACTGCTTCAAAATGGTTATGTTATTCTAAACAGTTTTATCAAATGTCCATGCCACTCTGAATAACATTCAAGGATAAATATACTGGGATATGGGGAATTAAATTCTCATACAACATGCTCTTATAAACATTTACTTAATAAAGAAGAGAAGAGGTGACACCTCATGGTATGAAAAGCCTGATTAATGTTCAAAGAAATAACTGTAAACTACACACCTGTATTTTCCATCATAACTGATGCATGATCAGATAATCCCCAAATATAAAAACTAATTCCAGAAGGGAAAAAAGGTGCCTAAAAAATATCACTGTATTAGGCCACACCAATGACTGACAAGCAAGGCTTAGGTCAAAGTTCACATGTCCTGATACACTTATAGAAACAACCACAGACAGGCACAAGTTTTAACCACAACATGACCTTTTGAACCAACCTGCTGTCAAATTAGACGTGAAACAGTCACTGCCTGAGTGTTGATTAAAAGGATTTCACCAATGAGTCCTGGAAACAAGAGTTTGTAGCCTCTCTTCAAGAGAAACCAAATTAATATATCACAGAAAACCCCCCCAAAAAAATAAAACTAAATGCTGCTCCAAATAGTCACTAGACTTCAACACCCATTTCTTGGTGCGCCATCTCCTGTTTGCACCAACCAAAACAGGAGACGGAGAGTTCCCACTGGACTCTGAGTGGCTGCTGCATGCTGTCAGTCCTCAGTGAAAAGTGAAGGGGGGCAGGGTGATCAGATCAGATCTGTGTGTGGTGGTGTGTGTGTCCGGGTGGCGTGTAAGGAGGTGGCGCCGGGTTGGGTTTGATCCCTCGGCTCTTCATGTAGGAGATAAACTGGTCAGGGATCTCTGCTAGCACGTCTTTAGCGAGCCGTGCCATGCTTAACACATGGTTACCTGTCCGGTCCATATAATCTCTGAAGGGAACAAACTGAGTAAGAAGAGAAGAGACTGTGTTACATAAAATGCTTATTAATGCTCATGTGGATAAAGAATGATGTGATTTTTGAAAAAATAATCCAAAATGTTCAACTTGCACATAACTTGGGACCTTGGGAGACTATTGTTGTAGTGATTCATGAAAAGCTGAAAATACTTTTTTCTTTGACGTACACAAGTAGGTTTTAGGAGTGGAGTGGTATACTGAGTGCGTATGTTTAAACCTCCATGTTAGTCAACATTTGGCAGGTCCTACCAGCTTTAGGATGCTAATCTGTCACTAATCCTGGATTTCCTTTGAAAGGAGAAGTTCCTACTGTAGTAGACTTCTTTTGTCATATTACATCATCCTTTGCTGACGCTATGATTTTTACACATTTTTTTTTGTTCTGTGAATAAGGTTTCCAGGAGTGGCACAATATAAAACTTTTGAGCGTGCTTGTCTCCGCGGATATTCACACGAACCACACAGATGCCCTAATCTATTAAGAATTGCGAATGCTTGACAGATGGTGTTTTGTCAGAAACAGGCATTTGGATGTGCCAGACCAGCTGAGATAACAGTATGAATGTAAAATGCGAATGTAATATGACATACTGTAGTAAATTCTGTAAATCAGTGGAAGCACTGTTACTAAAAAAATATGTGATCCATATCTGGTGGCCAAAGACTAAACAAGTCTGATAAATATATATTTTGATTCTATTTTCTGCCTTCACTAAACTGGACTTTTTATTACTGTCAAGAGTTATTCTCTGAATTCAGTGACCTCAGGCCGTGTTTTTCTGCTCCTCGTCTAGATATCTAGTCTGGTATCTGCAGTGTCTGCAGCGAATACAGTCAAAGTTTCTATAGGTAGTTACCTGAACAATGTCTCTCTCTGCCAGTTTCCCTCGGGACGAAATCCTGATGTCATCACCATCCAGCTCCACCATTGCTGGAAGACACAAGTTCACACACACACACACACACAGTGTAAGAACTAAGCAAGAAAAACTACTGTCAGCACAGTGACGAGGCTGGTTACTATTAAACAAAATTTTTTTTTAATCATACATCATATTATGATTTTTAGATCAGATAAAGAAAGAGGCTGTTGAGCTGTACAGCTGTAATCTCATTATTGCATGTCTAATCAACTAATAGGTCCTTTATTATACTCTTTGCCATTTAGAAACATCTGTACAAAACACTACAAACCCAGCAATTAACCACAGCCATTTCATCTACAATTATGTCTGCAACCACCTACGATTTCCATTCTCTACTGTCACAGATGAGTTTGTACAGTAATTTTCTCTCGGGCATTTTTTCTAAATTAGTGCCACGGAGGTTTGTGCGGGATGTACCAATAATAGACTGAGTTATATAATGAATTGTCACTAACTTTCTCATGTTTTAAACTGTTTAACAAACTCGATTAATGTAGATGGTAAAATATTAGGCTATAATGGCACCGAAGTCTCTGAGAAGACGTTTTCTATACCGCTATGCTTTTTTAATTATAAGGAGATTTAATCATTTCATCCATGCAGCAGTTGGAAGATTAAATCCACCATACCGTCAAATTCAGCTTGACCCACTCCAACTATGATGATGGACATAGGAAGCTTGGCACCCTGCAGAGAAATAAAAAAAAAAAAAAAAGGTTTCTTAAAGAACATTGTGCACATACACACCTTTGTTTCAAGAGAAGAAGAAGCTTGTCCACTGACCTGTAGTTCTTATTACTGTGTATTCAACCTTATTGCAGTTACATGGTCACCCACATATGTTACAGCCACACTACTGCTCTGTATTTCTGTATTAACTAGCCGAATGACCTTTAAGTCAGAAAAGACTTTGAGAGAGAGGACGAGAAAGTGAAATGGTAATTTGAAGTCAATAGTCTTTGTCTCTGCTCTAAAGAAACACATCCTTTATCCAATATGTTTTTTTTGTCCAAGAATCCAATTTTTCTGTGTGAATACTCCCCCAGCTCTTATCTGGAGATGACACTGTGTTTGCTCACTAAATGCTGGTTATCAGACTAGCGAAAAAAAGAGATTAAATTCACTGACAACACCAACAGCGTCCCCTGATATATACAGGTCAGCAGTATCAGTGCCGAAGCTTGTTTGATAGCTAAAAACCAATCTAACAACAACACAAAAATATATGATCACATTTGTTCCTATAATTCACAGCTTGGTGAGTTAAATGCTGACCTGCAAAAAGAGCTCTATCTTCTATCTCTACACGATAAATCCTAAGAAAACTAGTTCAGGCTAAAAAGAAACATTTGTCCACAGGCAGGAAAAAAACAAAAAAAACAATGAATGTGTTGCCAGGCACCTTGATAAGGTCTCACATGGCAGGGGATGGATGGCGGCATTTGTGAGCCGGGAGAGGAGGGAGAGGGAGGAGGTGCCAACTTCAGTCAACACAGCGACCATCCTCAGTCACTCGCCCAGCCACTCCCAAGCCACACCTCACGTCAGATAACACTGCTGTTACTCTTTCTGCTGTTCACTGTTTTCAAACAAAAACTAAATGACCAATGGGAATGCCACTACTTTTGCAGGTATTCAGTCAGAAATCAAAGTATTTTAAATTTGACCTGATTATGGTGCTAGATGAAAGGTCAGAGATCACTGTGTACGGCATTGCTCTCTGACAGGCCATAGTAGAGTCTGTTGTTGTAATTTCTAAATATACTATATGGCAACAGAAATATACAAAAGCTACTATTACATCTAATGAGTTTTCTACTGTCACATATTTTCACAAAGATATAACAAGTGCATTTTTATTTCTGGCAAATGTACTGTGGCAAATCAGGCAACCTCTTTTGCCACGGGGATGAGAGCAGTTTCTGTTGACACCACCTCAGCTGCAGCACATCAACACGATTATCAGTGTTCAACAAAACTCCTGTCAGTGCCTGTCCTCCCACGCACATGCATACTCCCACACAAGCACACTTTGACAAACTTGTGTTTGTGCGTAGCCTGAGACATTAGAACACATCACAACATGAAATGACACCAAAAATAACTTGGCAACCACTTTTACCATCCTCTTGTCACCCTGACTGGCAGCAGAGATTCAGTCGAATGAGACAACAAAATAAAGACAATCAGTACTCATTACTCCTACAACTCACTCTGGCATGTGCCTCTTAAATCCGAATGTCATGCATCAGCCTGCTTTGATGAGTGTTCCTGCTTTCTGCAGGCACACACACGGCACACAGAACCAGGTTTATTGATGTAGGTTTGCAGAGGCGATTGTCTCGTCACCTGAGACACCATAAAATACACCAACAAATACAGCCCTGCATAATAGAATAGAGTACAGTACTATCCTTCTCATCTTGACCGTGCACCTTTATGACTACCACATTCATTGTGTAGTATTCCCCCTAATGTTAAGAGCTCTTTATTAGATTTAGGATATTCACACTCCAACAATCCAACGTTGTCTACGATAACATTTGCAGATATATATTGGCCAGTCCTCATCCTAAAAGGCTTTAATCTTGTAATGTTAGAAGTGAAAATATACTATGAAAATATGTAAGCCAAACACATTTTATGTTGAAATTAAAATAACAGTCTGATTTCATGTTTTTTTTTTAAAGTTAGTCGGAGACACTGGATGTGTCTGAGCCCAATAGTGAGAAGCATATTGTCATTTTGCATCATCACTGTCAGCTATAGTGTCACAGTGGTAATTCTCGCTATCTATAAAATGGGGTGCATTGTGAGATTGTTGGCAGGAAGAAGGTATACGTGCCTTGGACACTGCTGCTTTTTGGTCCATTGTGAAATTTTTGAGAGCAACATAGTGGAAACATTTATAAACACATTTTTCAATATAGATGGTGATATAGTAAATAGGGAGGTTTTTTGGACAGTTATTAGCCTTGCTTATCAGCAAAAAACAGCCTAGAAATGTGAAGCGTTTTCTTGTAAATGCGAAAAACACACAAAAAAATATGCATAGCAACAACGACTATGGGGTGCGGGGTTCAACAAGTGCAGCTGGCACAATACGCTTGTGGAAACTAACATTGTAGAATCATGATGTATATTTAAAAACACTGAAAAGTTTATACAGCCCAATGAAAGGTGTAAGCTGTTCTAGTTAAAACCCAAAATCATGTCTGTAAAATCAAATGGCTGATCAATTCACAAACAATATGATCATAAATATAGCTGTTTAAAAAAAAACAACTTAATAAACGCTCTTTTTCTGCACCATAAAATGGTTTTTACATCACTAGGTGTCCAATACAAAAAGCTGTGAAACACTTTTGGTGGATCCTGGCACTGATAAATAGATGAAGCACAAAACTTGCAGTTAACAAGTAGAAGATGAGAGGAGAAAGAAATCAGAGGTAGAGGCTGCGAAGGGACTCGAGAACAGGGATGCTGAGCGGTTGACATGTGGATTTCTGTATAGCAGCTTCTCCTGGGATTTATAAACCCGACACACATGGGTCCATGTTACTAAAAAAAATATGCCCAACTTGCCCTGCCACGTCTGGACATAATCCAAAATGCACAAAAATAGCAGCATGCACGAATGCAAACTGACTCCATATGTTCATTCTCAACATACAGGGTTGTGCACATTAATACTCTCCCTTCTTCTCACTGTTTCTCGCTCTTTCTTGAAGACAACTTCCAGCATTAGTAAGTATGAGAAAAGATTTATATAACCTCAGCAGTGTGTCCTCTCTCGCCCGAGATCCATGGAGCACAAAAAGGGGAAGCGGTGGAAGCAGCAAGCATCAATAGACAGTCAAAGCAGAGGCAGTGAGATAGAGCAGCAGGCAAGATCTTAAAAGGAAGGTGTGGCTGTTCTAATGTTTTGACTAACAGTCGCAAATTCCCTTTAAATCCAGTCTGCTGGGTGTTCTGTGCCTGTGGCGTGCTGTGGCGGAGGAGGAGGGGAGAAAGAAAGGACAAGAACAAGGGAGAGGAAAGGAAAAGGAAACCAACAACCTAGTATTTCAAGCCAGGGAAAAAAAAAAGGAGTTAGGAGAAGCTTTGGATAAAGCTCTGAGGAATATAATACACAAGTTTTTTTTTTCTAAATGCTCTATTTTATGAACATATTCATTGCTGTTTTAATGAGAGTTTGTGTTTTTATGGCAGGAAGGAACTTCTACATATAAATGAACATCTGTTACATTCAGGCCCTTGCCAAATGAGTAATTAACACACAATGTTAATTAAATCCTAACACAACCAGATAAAACTATTTGTATTTCACAGTATACAGAATTATAAAATCTCGTGTTGTATGACTGTCCAACACTGGCTGAAACGGCTAACTTTCCGGGTCTCCTAACTTGAATTGGGATGAAATATTTTAATCATGTGTCTTTCAATCATTGGTCTTCAATCATGCTGATCTATATTGGCCAAGTATATTGAGCTTGAGAGTACGTCACACAATCCAAAGGTTACAAAGCAGCATTTCCTGTGTTCCTCAGTTTTACATCACTGTAAATTCAAAATTGAGCTGTGTGAGGTGCATTAAAAAAAGTTTAAAACTTTTGGGAGACACACTTATTCGTTTTGCAGAGCATTAGATGAGATGTTTGATTCCACTTTTATGTTGTGTATTTAAATATGAATATTAGATTCAGCACAAATACCAGAAACAGGGACGGGAGCAACTAACCTGCATGTCTCAGAAATAAAGTGTTGTACACATCCACAAAACCTCAGTGGGACAGGTGCATGATACAAAAAACTATTGAACTAGTACTCCTTGTGTGTGGATTTTGTTGGGCATGGTGTCTCCCCCCCTTCCCCATTCTTACGTTAACAATGGCCTCTTTGGTCTGGGCCATGTCAGAAATAACGCCGTCTGTGATGATGAGGAGCACAAAGTACTGAGAGCCATCCTGCACTGCCGCTGCATACCTACATATACACACACAGATATAGACAGAACATTAGAGGATGATTTATTGATGGATTTAACTAAATATTGATGTAGAATATAAATCCAGGACAAAACATGGCTTATCATCCACTCTCAACCGCATTCAAATTCAATAAAATTTCCTTGTTGGATGCCTTTACAAGTCTACACTGATTAATCAGTCCTAACAATCATTTTCAAAACAAAACAACTCCTGTTTACGCTGTTTGATTTATAGATTAGTGCCTTTGTTAAAATCTCTTCTTCCTTGAGTTCCCCTATTCAAATGCTAAATACTTGACTGGTTGTGTATTCTTACAGCTGTGGCATCCTGTAGCAGTGTGAAAAGTGGTTTATCAGAATAGGATTTTTAATTACAGAAGAGCATTGGCACAATCAGATGGGGAATTGTTCGGATATGGACCGACAATGAGACTGTGATGGAGGCAGTGATAGTGAGAGGTGGAGGTGGGTTTTCGGTGGTACAAGAATCCCCTCAGTTTATCTCATGGTTTGTGTATTTTTATGTGTTGTTACCTGGGAGAGATATTGTATGTCAGGCCCTTTTGTCATTTGTTCCATCAGCAAAATCCGCTGCTCTTTTGATAGCTGTCACCTGATCTAAATTCAGATTCAAGCATGTCACATCCTGTTTATTATATCTGGCAGGATAGATATTGTCAACGTTCTGGGACAGAAAATCTGTGGCACAGGAAATCGAAGCCAGCCAAGGCCAGCAGTCAAAAATTTATTATATTTTATTTTTGATAACTGGAATGTTTTAGAAGATTAGTGATAATTATAATCTCTATGCCAACACTGCATTGTACAAAAACAGATTTTTTTATTTTTTCTGAATTGTTGATGATAAACAGATCTATTGTCTGCAGGTCTTTTGAAAAGCATTGAACAATGGCTCTTGCTTGTTTTTTAGTATTGAGGATAAAAATATGAATAGCGTATAAATCATAATGAAACCACAAGCGGGGAAATTTATCACAAGAGGAAGGATGAAAGGGATGGACATAATTTACTTACTGACACAGAGAAAAGATGTATATAAAGATGAATATAAATTAGGAATGCAAATATATTTTGATAACTAATAAATAAAAGCCTATACATTTCCATCTAAACGCATTGTTCTCTCACCTGGCAACATGGTTCACCACAGGAGCAAAGTTGGTCGGTCCATACAACTGCACTGTCTTCAGACTCTGGTGGTAAGCCTCTAAGATGCCCTCTATACCATTACAATAAGGATTTTCCATGTTTCCATTCTGGAAAAGCAAGACACAGACAGTAAGTCAATTTCATGGAGTTGGTTAAGAAGTACACTTTTTAAAAACAGATATAGGAAATGAGGGCATAAAATAGTCTCAGGTTATTCTGAGAAATCTGAACTGATTAATCAAAAGGTGAAATGAGGTGAGGTTGACTTCACCAGTGGAAACTCATGTGACACACGTCCATCAGGCGGCAGTTTGGCTCCAAAGCCCAGGGCAGGAAACATCTTGTCACTGTCATAGTCCTGAATGATCTCCCCAACAGCCTTCAGGGCCATGGCGTAAGCGTTCAGCTGGTAGGGGTTCATGTAGTGCAGTGAAGTGGACTGGGAGGGGTTACCTGTAGACCAATCAATCAATCAATCAATCATGAAGTATGTATAGTGTAAAGATATGACGTCTACAATGTAAGATGTTGTGCATGTTCACATTCTTTTCTTTTCTTTCAGAAAATATTGTTGTCGTTGCATCCCATGAGGTTGTAGGTGCCATGTGCTCAGCATTTGATTACTTACACCTGCTATCTGATAAAACCAGCTGTATTCCTGGTCAGGCTGTATACTCACAAGATGTGATACAAGCGATCTTATCTGGAGTTCAGAGTGTAACAACAAATTGCATGTCAGTCACTTTGACCAACATCAGGGTTCAGAAATCGCTAAAAAGATTGGGTAAATTGACCGTTTGCTAAATTGTCTCCTTGCCTTAGTTACTGTTGCTATGCCTCTTAAGCTTTCCACTTTTACAGGACACATATACAGCGATAACTGCGGCTGATTTATCACTCAAAAGTCTTACAGATTTTTAGCCATGTTAGTGGCATAGCTCTGGGGACGGGCATGTCAGTCAACTATTGAGATGAAATTTGCACAGATGCTCATGGTACTCAGAGGATGGAGCTTAATAACTTTGGTGAAGCACTGACTTTCTTTGATTTTCTCTACTGCCAAAAGAGTCTATAGCAGATTTTGTCAACCTCACTACAGAGCTAATTAATTAAATGTATCTTCTCACCATGCATTTTTATGTTCACAGGCTTATAACTTCTTCTTTTGTCAAAGCACAAAACCAACAACTAACACACTCTATGCACAAACCTTGACAGACCTATCTTAGCAACTTGGTTACAGCTATGATTGGACATAAATCTCTTCTTTGAGGACAAATAAATGTATTCAGGAAAAATGAATGGCATGCGTAGTTTATAGAGATCTAAGTGTGGTCTTGAAGTTTTTATGTTGAACTGAAGGCTTAACTTGATTTGCTTTATTTTATTTCTTGCTATAACGCCTGCTATAACTTTTATTTAGAGTATATTGACAGAAAAGAGGCTACCACTATTAGGCAACAGTGTGTGTACAGTATGTGTACTCATATGGTCTGCTTGTGTGTATGTTTGTGTGATTGATTCTGAAATCGGACATGCCACAGTCAAAGAGTACTACTATTTATTCTTGCCCTCGCTCCTTACAGATACACTTTGCTGTAAGTATCACTCACCATTAGATGCTGTGAAATCGATGGCCACAGTGAAATTGATCTGTGTCCTAGAAGGGGGAGGGAGAGGAGGGCATGAAGAAAGGAGGCAAGGAATAACAACACAACAGGTCTCTCTGTCCCAACATAAATAGATGATCCCTAAAAACATCATACACAAAATATTGCAATTATTTCATGATGATGAGATTATAATGAGATCAATATTCAATATTTTCATTGCCATTTCTTGCCTTTTTCATCTGTATTGAAGCACAAAGTGCAGTTGCTCAGTTGTCAAATAAAATGTAAGTGATTGCGCCACTTTGTTTATCTGACTTTTACCTCCAGGAGAAGGAGGAGGAGTAGGAGGTGTGGGAGAGCCTCTGAGAAATTGAGCTGGGTAACAAGCAATTAGACTGATGGAGCACTTAAGAGCAAATCATAATCCAATTTTCCCTGCTGATGAAGCAGTCTCCTTCTTCTTGCTAATTTACGACAATGAGACAAGGCCTTCTGGGACCCCAAAGACAGCGTCTCATTATCTATGAGAGTCACGGGAGAGGAAGGCAGAAGAATGACGATAAAATGATCGAGTTAAAGATTCACATTAACCTTTCATTTTGGGGTGGGGAGGGGACAGAGAATATGCCACAGCATGACCCGGCTAACCATAGCATTAATTAAACTAGATTCTATTAATTCATGAGGACTCTTGAATGTATCACTCTGTCAGTATGGCGTTTTCACTGTGATCTCCCTTTTTCCCTCCTCTCGTTTGAAATGTAGGTCTACGGTATGGATTCCCTATTCACTTTGTGTATGTGTGTGTGTGTTTGTGTGTGAGCCTTTGAGTTAAAGGTCAGTGTTAAAAAAAAAAGCTCAGACATCTTTTGCAGACTGTTGTCACTCTAGTGAGCCCTTGTTAAAGAAGCCTTTTTGACCCTTGCTCAAAATGACACCACAGTCTTGTTATGTAGTTTAACTCTCTTTTCAGCCTGCCTTTGGTCTCTCTTTCCTTGTGTTTTCCTCTATATTATGCTCCTGTCTGTGGGCAAATATCAGCAAAATATAAACCTTTCCTGCACATTTCTTTTGGACTGGCCACCTCACACTCAGCTTTACCTGCTTAAGCCTTTTCCCCCTATTTTATAACACTACTACTACAACTAATTCAAATTCTAATAAAAGCTAATGTTGTTCAAATTATTAGCCTGATATGAGTGTCTATAACCATAATCAGCACAGCCAGATAGCCCCTATCGTTATGATCCAAGTAAATGATGTCCTCTCAGTCCCCATCCTGAATCCTGCAGACTTTGAGTGCAAGAAAATTCACCAGTCTGACTGCGTTTCATTTCACCTCAGTCTACTGGTTTTAAATAGCCAAATTATTCTTGTCCTTTTATGTTTACACCGGTCATCAAATAAGACATAAAAGCAACAAGCACAAGGAGTTCCCTTTTCATCATGATAAAAGCTGAATGTTACAGAAAAGTGCTTGAAGAGCTTGTGTAGAAATGATTTTTACATGGTGTTTCTCCTGCTTCATGCCTCAAAGAGCCTGGACAGTTTAAGTGACACACTCTCCGAACTTTCATCCATTGTCTTGTAGAACAAAGGCTCCACATTTGCAAGCACCAGCTCTCTAACATGTCACTCAGTAAAATGCCGGAGTGATGTTGGGAGGCAGACCGATGAGGATGATATTTTTGAAGTGAGGCCACTAAACCTTAAGGTTATTGTATCATAGATCAGCCAAAGCCCAGAACTGTCAGCGAAATCTGTCACACTTGTCAGCTCTGCCACAGCCCATAAAAGCCCTGACAGCCGACCCACTGCGATGGGATGGTGGAGATCAAAGCATAGCCCAAACTGCCTGAAAGGCACACTTCACCTGAGAAATACTTGACATTCACATGTCAACCTCCAGCTCTAAAACTCAGCTGAGGTCGTAAGGCTGGTAGCCACATTTAAGATATATTGGGCGCTTTATTGCTACAGTTTGCACTACTCTGACCTTTTACAAATCTTTGTTTGCTATAGATAATATCTATATATCAGTTGGTCTTGTCATTTTAACAAAGTTGCAGAGAGAAACTGTTTAGTTTGGGCCATCATTGCTATCAGTTATTAATTTGAATGATCCATTAACCCTTGTATTATGTTGGAAAAAAATGACATTGATTATGTTGCGGGTCATTTTGACCCGTACTGTGTAAATCCACTCAAAACAGTAAAAAAAAAACATTTAAACCAATAACTTAATTTTAGATAATATTTAGAAGAGACATGACATAATACATTTTAAATTTCAACACTATATTTAAGAACTATTTTGTTCAAGTTTTTCCCTCAGCATTTTTTTTTTCATTTAACTTGCTCCTTTTTCTCTGTAACCTTTTCAATGAGAGCTGCCGCTGCTGGGGATCGAGCTGGCCTGGCTCGCCTCTGGATCTTGGGAGTAACGAGTGCTTTGCCGAGTTTTTCCAGGAAAAGCCGACGTCTTTACAATTTGCCGGCATTCCATTGCTGGTTGAGTTCAGTCCACAGGACATAGGCATTGTAAGCCGACACATCCACAATCTTGTAGAAAATCACCAAGGGCCAACGGGCAGTCTTGCGCTGGCAGCTGTATGTTGCTGTGACTTTGTCCAGATTCTCAACTCCTCCTTTGGTGGAGTTGTAGTCCATGATCATTTGTGGCTTCATGTCTTCTCTTGCTCAGAGATGCATCTGTGTGCATTGTGATCATTACAAGAACGTTCTTGCTTCTCTTTGGGCAGTATGAAACAAGTGCTGCTTTCTCTGTGAAAACAAATATTGAGGAATGCAGAGGTCTGCCCTGCATCTTCAGAATTTCACTGGGAAGTCCTGGCTTATTTCTGATGCCGATTTGATATTATCAAGTCGTGTGACTGCAAATCTTGTAGGACCGGGAGTCATTTTGATGTCATTGAAAGATGACCATCTACCTCGGCTTTGGTGTGGTGATGTTGACCATTTTATATTATCATCTTTAGATGCCCATGTCCTCTCTGTGGATGATGATTGCTGCATTCCTTGGCTTTCAACCGATGGACGGGGATTGGCAGGCTCGTCCTCTGAATCCTCCTCATCGTCACTAAATTGACAATCTGGATCATCAATTACATTGTCCTCGGTCTCTGAAATATCCTATCTCTGAAATCTCTTCTTCTGCGTCACTATCTGAGTTCAAAATCTGTGATAAAGCTTTTTCAGCTGTAACCCCTCTGGAGCTCATTTTTGGTGTGTTGGTCAAAAAGATGGCATGAGAAAGGTGACAAGAACAAGGGAGAGAAAGTCCCTCCTTGACACACACCTGGGTCTCTGGCAGTCAAAATACAATTAACTGTACATCAAAGCACAGTACTCTTTGATGTAGATTAAAAGGACATAAAAAATGCATTTTTATTTTGGATCTGTACAGCTATTTACCCACATAAAAGTGTCCGGGTCAAAATGACCCGCAACATCATCTTTGTATACAAACTCTGCACAGACATTCCACTACACATCACAGTGTCCAAATTTTACACACCAGTTCATGACCCTAGATGAGGAAAAGTCACAAAATTTCATGAAGAAAAAGAAAGGATAACCAGTACTTTGGTCAAGACAAAAACCGAAACGGGTCAAATTGACCCTTAACATAATACAAGGGTTAAATCTCTAATATTCTGATTAATATTTTTATATTAACAATGGAAATAAAATGAGAATTATCACCAAACTGTGTTTTCAGACTGTGTTTCACCTGGTTTTTATAGGTTTTTGTTTGGCTCAGTCACAGGCAGTTCTGATAAACCCACTGTACACTAGCTTCTAATCACAGTGAAGCATTTAGCTGCTAATGAGTCAGGCTTGTTTTCACTGGAGTTGACGGAGGGTGAAAATTTGACTTACATTTACCAGTTGGACAGAAACTATATTGCTCATTTACTGGATGTGTAATTAGGCAATAGTTTGGTAACACCTAAGTCATAACAAACTTTTAAAATGATAATTTGTCAGTGTTGTGTTGCCCCCAAGTTTCCAAAACCATCATGATCCTCAAGGCCCCACGACATAGACATTTTGATGTAATACAATGAACCTGTAATGGCGACCTCATCATGCACAAGCAGATGGACATAAAATCTAACCAATAAAGCAATCATAGATTTTAGAGCTATTCTGCCCTTCTGTCATTGCTGTCAAATCAAACAATAATTTCCCTTCTTAACTGGTATTTGTGTACATTTGATAATGTTATATAACCAGACAGTCTTTCTCACTCACCCTCCTTTGATGTAATCTAAGAATGTGAACTCTGACTCCACGGAGAACGAGAGCAGGGTCACCTGAAGTTAAAAAGAAACACGGGATTAAACAGAGCAGATGTTTTCTCGCCTAAACACAAAAACTATGCACATCTTGACTTGGTTCAGCACTTGACACTCTCTTTGGAATAAGACGTGAGCTGGCTGCTTCCTGATGACTGACTCATTTACATTACACCCAGAAGACACGTTTTGAAGAGAGGATGAGATGCATTTGTATGCATTACTTGCACTCGTCCACACTATGGAGTAAAGTTGTGTGAAAATTGGTGTCTCGTTTGATTGTTGTTGGCGCCCACTCTGATCTCTCAGATTTTATGTTTCTCACGCCGTCGTCTTTCATTTTGTCCCACTTTCATACTTAACTGTGACCAATTTTCTTTACCAACCACATCAACCCATACAGTTTATCTCTGAACCCAAAGTATGCATCTTACACATTCACATACTGTTGTATAAACCCATTTCCCCAAATATTAAAATCTGTGTGTAATGTGAGGATTAATAAGGAAATCTGCTTCTCTTTTTTTTTAGAGCACAGATTTGCATCTTCTTCCAAAGAGCCAACTCTTTGGAAGAAGGATAATTATAGAGAGAATCGTTTGACAGATGAGAAGTAGGTGTCGAGCAGAAAAGAGGCACAGTGCCAGCCCTGATCTGCTGCTGGAGACATACTTACTGTTCCAGAGTTGACATATTTCTTTTTCTTCATTTTCTTCTTGGTATTAATCACCTAAAGAAATTAAAAAAAAAGATAGATAATATAACACTGGGGAACAATTTGAAAAAACATTTTTTATGCTGACCAAAATTGCCATGCTGATTCTATAACTGCAGTCAGTTTTTTTTTAAAGTATAGAATCAGCAAAAAATCCATTGATTAGCTGTAGTAAGACTCGCTAGCTGATTACGATTAGACTTGTTTGTGCAGTCACAAGTGAGACAGTGTGGTGAGAAGTGTGTGCAGCTCCCAATAGGTCAGTACTATCAATATCTGCAAACAGAAAGCTAGCATAGTAGGAATTACGAGGATTTGTGCTGGCTTTTCTCTTAACCTTGTAACCATGGGGATACTGTTGTAAGTTCTATTTCATTTTACGCTGTTTTTAAAGCTTGTAACTATTCCATCTTAGTGTTTTTTTTACATAGGTATATAAGAAAACGGGGATCTTATAGTTCAAAAACATGACGTGATGGAGAAAAACTGAGATCAGTTTTGGATTCTGCAACCAAAAACTTGTTACAAACAGCTGTCAGACCTAACTCAACAACAATTGTGCTCCCCAGTGCAATTCACATTAACCACTACCAGTAATGTTGATTAATATTAATTAAATAATTCTGAATGTAGACATGTTTCTTGAGACTCCATAAGTGTCATAAACACAGTGCAAAGGTGCCACCATGTGTGACGTAACATAAAGACATCATCAACTTGGGGCACAAGCGTACAAAAAATGATGCAAAAGACTGAAGCCTTAGGCTGCTGTTGAAATGTACGTCCTATTGTCTTTTCCAAGGACAAGGACAGATGTGAGGAAGTATTTAGGAAAAGACAACCGTGGTGCTAAAAGAATCAAACTTCACTCGCACTGGGTGACGTAATTATGCAAAGAATGTTATTGACGTGGGTCTGCTGCAAGGAATTGTGAGACATAGGAATTATCTCTTTTCCTTTCATAAAGGATGGTCAAGTGTACTCTATACTAAAGGAGATTAGAAAGGAAGCACTGAAGCACCTGACATTTAGAGACTTCGACCAGCTCTTATCATGGCTGCCACTTGGATACTTCCAGGTCATTTCACTCAAAGTGCTGTTGTTCTGTGCCATCTTGGTGGATCCTCTGTTCGGTTCCTGCGTGGTCCTGTTTAGTTTCTTGTTAAGCTCCGTCCTGTCTTGCTCAGTGTTCATCTGAGTTACCTGCACTTCTGAGTCCGTCTTTGAAAATAAAGTTATTCTTTAGATATTGCTGGCTCAGCTCTCTGCATTTAGGTCCTACGCTCTGCTGATGTTCTTAACAAGGCTAGGCTCTTCAGCTGCAAATGTTTTATTTAAACTGTGACACACTCAGTCAACCTTTTCTCCATCTAACCAAAACACACCATTAGTAGCTTGTTATTATACAACTCCCTATAATTTCGTGTTTTTTCTTTACTTGGCTCACAACTATGTGTTGTTTTTTTTATGTGGTAAAATACGACAGGAGAATGCCATCACACAGATGTAGGCAGTATGAACATTAAGTTTATTTATGCAAATGCCAGAAGAAAAAATCAAAGAAAGAAAGGATATAATAAAACAAATCTCAGGCTACAACGAATCAATGGATAAGACAGGCTTATGGTGCGAGTCTTACAGTTACTTCACAGGTATTCTACTGCGTCCAGAACAAGAAAGAAATGTCAATCCGGAGACCAAAGACGTCTCAACTCATTACCCTGATTCTCTATAGCTGCTAGGCATGAAAGTGACAGCCCCTAATTTAACATGGAGGGATGGCAATTTGTCTGACGCGCTGAACAATCTGCTGATGCAAAAACTAAAGGGCCTTTCAGTCTCACTGGGAGGTAGAGAGGAATCAAGAGGAGCGTATAATGGAGCTGACATCCAAAAGGCAGGTATTTGTCCTTCAGCTTTAGGCCACCAAACCACAGAGGCATTAAGGTATTGACATGTCTTATTTTTTTTGGCGAGTTTTTGACCTTCAGTTTTTTGTCTTCCAAATATATTTATACACGTTTCCTAATAAATGATTGGATATAATAAATTCTGTTCTGCACAAAATAAATGGAGATTTCAGTAGGACACATTTGTCACTTTCAGGCCTTGCTAAGAGAAAGGCATTTAAATGAGCTGTTTTGTGTGCTATTAAAAGACAAAGTAAGCCATCCCATGAGAAAGACTGGCTAGCTATGATCATTCCAAATCCCTGAATTGTTCTCTTATTAATCATGTTTCACACTGCTGCTAATAGTTCAATTTCTATGTATATCAGCATCCGGATGATTATAGTGGCAATATTGGATTTTTGAAAAGAAGAACACGAACTGAAGAAATATTTAATTGGATGTATAACTGCTCAGGGAAGGCGGTTGGATATGAATACTACGATGTATTAATGCCCTTTAAAATATGATTTAAGAATGTATGGGATAACTTTTTTGGACAAGTTCTTTGTAATTCTTGACTAACAGTATGTATTTGCTGCAGAACTAGGAAATATCCATGGAAAGGAACGTGCTAAAGTAATGAATACCGCAACAGTGACGTCAGAGATAGAAATGTCACCCGTGTCAGAAATGGGATCCAAAACACTCGGAGCTCACGGTTTCCAGATCTCAGGAGCCAACGTACACGCTATTAAACTGAGAAAACACTGGATTTACTCACTTCGTACACATTGAATTGGCTCTGCCCTCGTGCTAGCTCTCGGTAGCTGGTTGTGTAATCCCCAATGAAGTCATGGCTGGGAGACATGAAAGGAACAGAAACATCATTAAAGACAAAAAGATCAGGTGCAAATAACAGGAGAGGTTTCAGATTAGATGGATATCTGTGATCCAAAATGATTTTCAATTTTTCTTCAAAACGTTTAGCTTTTTAACCAAGTTTATGTTTGAGTTTATACTGTATGTTTTAAGTGAAGATTACATATTGGCAATAACACTCACCTGCCATCCCTATCCCAATCATAGACCTCCACCTTGATTGTCCTGGGGAGAAAACACACACACACACATGCACACACACACACACACACACACACACACACACAGTGTTAATTTCAAATTTCAAACTGTGACTAAAAATGCTTTTTTCTATGACTAAGACGAGACATTGACAAGCTAAAAATAGATTTTTGATAATGAAAACTATGAGGAATTTTGTTTTTGTTGATGAGACAAGACTCAAATGTTAGTGGTGGGCTATCACACATTCAAAATGCATGATACTTTCACCCAATTGTGTGTCTAGTCTGTCTGTCAAAATATAAGCATTGATCCCTGTCATTGGTTGAATTGGTAACGAGAGACGGAGAGATGCTCTGTGGCTGAGAATACATACATCACCCTGCTATTTATGCCACATCTTAAAAAAAATAAATGTTTGTTTGTAGTGGCAAATGAATGAGCCTTGCATCCAGGCTAATGTTGGCTGGGTTAATGTTTTGGCTAATGTCAGTTTAATATCTTCAAAGCTTGTGACCGAAACATGCAGGGCTTGACAATTAACGTTAGGTCTTATCTGGGATTAGTAAACTTTTTGGTTGGAAGTGAAATTTTATCTTCATTATTGACATCTTAGTGGGTGGTGATGCTGTACTGGAGTGTGATATATTGAAAAAGTGTTCCTAATATTTTGTCCACACCATTAACATACATGAGTGGGGGCAAAATATTAAGAACACTTTTCACAGATGCCCTCCCTCATCATATTTGGAAACATACATCGTGCAAACATACATTTCATCCCCCTTTCTGCCTGCTTCATGGAAAACCATATGGACAGTAGTGGCCCTGCTTTCAGTACATTATAGCATCTTGTGTTCTCTAATTTGTGAATGAGACCAAATCTTTCACTTCAGAAATGAGCATTTAAACAGCTTTTGTGGAAATAAATAATAGAATCTCCTTTTTAACATTAAGGCCAACATGTAAAATGTAAAATGAGCATTTATGGACGGCAGTGCATGTCTGAAAATAGACTATTGTGTCATCACGCAATATAAGCACACTTCTTCACGACAACTTAATTAGCTTAATTAAGGTTTGTGTAATTAACGAGGACTGTAGACAGAAGTAACAGTTGTGTACTCCCGTTTCATGTGGTTTCAGCCTTGAATCTTTCAGTGCCAAACACAAGGTGCATCCCTATTAGTGTTATTTTGCTCAGTCTGTTGGTTATTTAGGTGTTACTGACTAAATGGCTTCAATGGCTTGAGTGGATCCTAATCAAAATCAACAGCACAATAGAAAAAAAAAATGTTTTGAGTGCTGAGGAAACACTGCAATCAATTGAAACGGCCGTCACTTTGTCCTCAAAATGGGATGCTTGCCCGGTTTAGAACAAGGCTTATCAGCTCGCTGCATCTATTTAAAGCACTCTCTCCAAAGAAATGTAACTGCAGCGCATGTAAACTGCCAACATTCAAATGAACATCAGAAAAGAAAAGACACACTGATGACAGTTTACACAGCAGAAACAATCTCCCTGCAGAGTGAAAAAAAAAAAAAAAAAAAACTTTTCTTGGCACCGTAATTCCTGAGTCACATTGATCTCGCCCCCATGTCTCCCCTCTCTCCCCACTTCGTCTTACACAAGTACAGACACCAACCCAGATCCAAAGAAAGTAGAAGCAAGTGGCACATGAGAGACTCTTTCCTGTCACAGAGGAATTGAAAAAAAATGCCTGAAATAAGCCAAACTTCCTCCCTGCCACCTGGCCCCTGTCGTTCTCTGGTGACAGTTTGTTCTTTTGAGGTTATCTTCAAGGCTGTGTGCTAGAGAAAATGTGCTTGTCACCTAGGTGGTAGAAACATGATGCTTCTCTCCTAGCGTAGGAAAAAGAGAGGGGAGTGTGCAAAAATAAGATGGCAGGAAGAGATAAAAAAAAAAAGGAAAAGCAGTGATCTATCCTTTCCCCAGACCAATCTACATACAGAAATGAAGTCTAGTGCTTGGCGTAAATAAGTGCCGTTTTAGTGCATGTCTGTGTTACACAAACAAAGGACCTGTCGTCATGCCGACAGGAAAAAAAAAAAACGAGACTACATTCGACACTGAACAATTCTTCAGCTCCAATTACACAGATCTGTCAGTGATCTTTTGCCAGGGATGAAAATAGACTGTTTGAGTCATCCGGCTAGCATGTTAATAAGAAAGAATTGATTCTTTTCATGTTGATAATGAAATAACTGCATTCAAATATATACCTTAAGTTAGACTGAAAGAGGAAATGCAGTGGGTGTGAGTGATATATATATATAATACAGTATTTAGCCAGGGAGATATTTTAAAATTTCTTCATACATCAATTGTTGAATAGACAATACAACTTGGAAGCGCCTTATATTCCCCTCCTCTCTCCTCACGCTCCCTCATCCTCTTCTCCTTGACTTACTCATTTGAAACACGGCCTTTGACATATTGGATTTCTGTTTTTTCCTCCTGTAATGCTGCAGGTATACTTGCCTTCCCTGCCTGGTGTCTCTAATCTTTCCACTATCCTCTCCGTCTTTCCTCCTCTCCTATTATCCTCTTGCTCTCCTCTCCTTCTACTTTTCTCTTCTTTGCCAAAATGATGTCTTTTGCTTCCTGAGTTGAGTGCATGTTGCTTTTGGAGAGATGGATTTATTCAAGGATACCTCATATGCTCGCTGTCACTAGGGATTCAACTGGATCCTGCCAACTGAAGGACAGTCTGCCTGATCACTGCGCCATCCTGTCGCCAGCGAGCAAAGTTGGAAAGGTGGACATGTTTTTATCCTTCTCTGTTTGTAAGATAAAAGGTTACCAACAGATCAGCCTGAAATATGGTACACAGATGGCCCATAGCTGTAGTTTCAAATCAGTTTCCAAGGAATAATAAGTATCACTTTCTCCATGCAGGGGCAGTGGGTAATGTAGGCTAGAGGGAGCACCGGGAGAAATCATTGGTCACTATGTGGCCGCTTGAGCAGCCCATCATGACTGGGAACATGATTTCGGTTGGAGGTGCGTGCAGCCTTCGTTAAAAAAATCATCAATACAACACAAAGAAATCACCTGGAAAGCTCACACTGCTCGACATATTTTTAGGCAAGTCGTTTATAATATATACAAACATTATTTAAACCACAAAAATTGAAAAGGAAGAACATTTTATAGCTTGCCAGCAGTAGGAATAGTGTGCCGCTTTATTGTTCAGATCCTTCCCAGTGCCTATTTTTCTGCTCATATGCAGTGGGTTGGGGTGGATTCATCATCTCCCTCAGCAGCGACATTGCAGCTTTCTCTTTATTTTCCTTTAGAGATGGCAGTTGGGGGAGTAGCAGATCTTCAGTGTTCTTCTGAACTTGCCCCAATTTCCCCCGTTTCTCTCTTTTTGTGCAACAAGCAAGAGGAACATGTCCAAATAAACCCACTAATCGTTCAGTATAAACACCAAGTGTGTTGTCCTGCGTCTTGACTGAATCGTCTGGTTTGTGCGTTCTTATGATTGAAATATCGGTTAAATCTTTTCATTATGTCTGTGGTCTCCCAGGTTCTTAAAATCACTTTTTAACTCTACAATTCATTTACTTCCAGAAGAGTCCTCGACTTTCTGCAGACTTCCAGAGAGTCCCTTCGCTGAATAATTAGCATGCTGCTCTATGTATGACAGGAGTCCATTAGCACTCAGTCCACAAGTCTGGAGGCTGGATGTTTGTTTAAACATACACCTTTGATACATGTAATGGAAATTAGTTTGAATTGATTTAGTTAATAGTTTTCCTTGGCTCTTTAGGGTATGGGCATCATATTAGCGCTTTTCAAATCACTAGAAGCTTTGCTTCGGTTGATGGATGTAAACAGTAATTGCACAGATTAAAAAGAATTGACAGCCCCAAGAGCTGTGTCGCATAAATTCAGCTTGGAGGAAAATGTACCATCACAGAGGTTTAAAAAACATTATTGGTGCGTCTCAAGCTATATAATTAAAAAGACAGACAGACCTTCACACCGCCTCTTTTAGAGAAATAGCACTGAGAGACAAAGTTAAGTCATTAGTGAATAACCTGTTTATAGTGCTCTCATAGTGATATTGCAAGACTTTTCAGTTTTCACTTTGCAGCGTTTCGTGTGTGTGTGTGTGTATGATTGCATAGTACAGGAGCATATTAGGAAATGCCTTTGATGCCCAGCTCAGTCCCTTGTGTATGATTGTCTCTGACAGGGTGGTGACCCTTTCTTGAGCTTGAGTTCACCTACTATTTCCAAATATCAAAAAAATTCTGTAGGCAACGCTGTCAGTAGCTCTGTTAGTCTGTTTGGGATTTATCTCGGCACAAACCGGGTTCTCAGCATTCTCAGTAATTACAGTTAACTGCATACAAACAAGAAAGGACAGATACCTTTGAGAGAGAGATGAAACGGGAGGGAGAGGGAGAAAAAATATGCAGTATGCCACATTAATTATTTCCCTTCACAAAGGTAATGTCTGACGCTCCTTTTCATCTTTCCTTAGAGCTCCTTCATGCATTAGCTTGTTTTCTTCCCAGCACTGTCTTTTAAATTGGAGGCAAGCTGATAAACTGGGAGCAAAAAAATATAAAATATATATATATATATATATTCACATAAGGCTGACACAACATGTCACCAACCACCAACTGGGAATACCGATTCATCATTATTCACACTTTAGGGCCAACGTGTAAAATACAACTAAATATAATGAAGATGATAATAAATAATAAACTTGTTCACACTGAACCAATAAATCCATCATAATGCAGCCCCAGTGTGTGACTGGAATCAGAGGCGTGGCGTGTAACACAACAGTGTTGGCTTCTCGTGTGTGTGTGTAGTCCTGCTATGCCAGATGTCGATCCAGCACTACCTCTGCTGTGGCTTAATGGCACAACAACAATGTCCCTCTGTGTTTCTGTGTTTGCACCTTTTATACAGCACAGCAAGGCAGAACATTTCAGCCTTGAACAGGCAGTATGAAAGGGGCCAGTGTGGAAGAGTTAATCGCCGAGCACCGTTGTTCTTGTGTCGCAATAAAGAGCCACGTAGTATTATTAAGTAGGCAAGGAAGGAAAAATGAGAAACACCTGTATTCTCCATTGACATACTTCCTAGTCTTCCTCAGCATGTACTACATTACATTTAAGTAAACCTTTACACCACAGGTTAGGCTGCTGCTGCAGGTAGTAAGCTAGTTAGATTGACATGCCAGCTTACATTAGAGCAGACCGACACATTGTTTGATCCATTACTTTCTGAAGGGGGGAGAAAAAGTAATGCACACTCCATATGTGGACAAATCTAAAGCTTGACAGCCTGCTGTGCCTAGTTAAGTTGCTAATTAGGCAATCAATGTTTAGTTGATGGATTTAATCAGTGTTCAACTTACACACACTGTTGTAAATGTAAGTGTGTAATAGTACCTTCATATTGCTCAGGGATTATCTCTGAGGAGGACAGTGTTGATAAGAGAAACGTCACAGGAAGGCCAGTGGAGATTAAAGAGGCTCATTGTGTGGGGCCTGGCTATTCCAGCAACAATCAATACCAAAGGGATGTCCTAAGCACAGGGCTGCCTTGAAATAATGTGACAGTAGAAATAATGGGAAGCTTAACACTGCATCATGTTGAACTGATATTGATTTCAGCTGGTTAAAGTCATTGATGCTCACAGTGTAGTAATGGCTGTTATCAGTATGCTATTTGTCAGTCAGAGGGATTCTTGATTAGAGCCATTAAAGGCCATCAATAGATTGAGCCAACAGAAATCAATGGAGACAGAAAATATCAATGAGGCCAATGTTATTGCCTATGTAGGGTTTGTGTTTTTGTATATGTGTGTGTGTGATGAGGTAGAAATAAAGGGGATAAACTGAGTCAAAAGCAGCAGTGAAAGGATAAATAGCAGCTGTGGGGATCAGAAATAGGAAAGAACGAGAGCATTGTACCTGTCGTAGTCACCATTGCACAGCGCTCGTACTGGGATAGTGAAAGGCTGCCACACAGGATTTAATGTGTTCTTCACCACCTCTGTTTTATGGCAGATAGTAAACCTGGAAGAAGGGTGTGGAGAGGAAGAGAATAAATATATGTGTCAAAGAGCCAGAGAAAGAAAATGGCTTATTAATTGTTAATCATACAAGCCAGAGAGAGGATGATATGCAAATAAGGAGAGGAGCGTGCAATGGAAATAGACAAAAGCTACAGGAAAGACAATGTGAGAGCCTACAGTGACAGCAGAGATGCTTCAAATAGGGCTGTGCCCAGCTTTGTTTACCGCTTGGCCTGTCTGCCAAATACGTTGTGTTTTAAACCACAGAGAATAATTTAATATTTCAGTCTGGCTTTTAAATCCTACCTCTTGACCACAAGTGTGACAATGATATGCAAATGTTTTTTTTCTGATATCTGAGCGCCACCAAACATTCCTATCAAATACCCTCCAAATATCCTCTCAAAAAGCGACAACGTGTATCACTTTTTTTCTTCTTCATCCAAAGCCTTGGATTACTTGTGCTGCATTAACTGCCTCAAGCTTTTAAACCCCTGTGAGTCCTTTAGACACACAGCCCTCTAATTTGTACCCCTCTCTGGCACCAACAACAGATACTTCAAGCACGCCTGTCATTTCCCATCCTGTTATGTATGAAAAAAAAAATACTGAGAAAAGCTAGACGATGGCTAACAAAGCATCTCTAGCTGATAAGGCTGACACTGTCACAAATGCAGAGCCCCTTGGGAGACTGAATAGCACACTGAGAAAGTGTGAGGAGATGGGAAAGTGTGGCAACCCTATTGCCCGAATTGCCTCAGAAAGTGTTTTTTTTCCCCGCTGATAAAAATGAATGCAGATCTGGTTATTTTCTCTCGCCTTTATGTTTTTTACACTAATAGTCTCTTTCCTATCTGGAGTAATTTATGTAAGTGGTAGTCATGGGAGTTGTGGTTGTGTTGTGAACAGGATACTCGCCTCTATACAGCCTCTTAAGTTTTGCATGCTTCAGTAACTGCTGATCTACTGTCACTGTGTGTGTGTGTGTGTGCATGCTCATCTCACTATATTGCATCTTTTCTAATGATCCACCTGTTTTTGCCTCTCGCTCTTACTGGATGATTTTCATTCTATTTTTTTTATTATGTTACAGTAATCTGTAAGCAACCATGTCTCCAAACGTATTTTTCAGGCTCAGGGGGAAGCTAATATAAAGGAATTCACCCTCCTTTGCAAAATGCTGCATTGGCTTTGTTGACACAAAATAACTGTGTTGTCAGTGTGACTTTACATCTTGGTGGATTTTATGTGTCTCAAGAGTTTCCTCAGAGAGTGGTCCACTGGCAACACCACTACCTGCAACTACCTTTAAAATAAAAAAATTTAAAAAAAGAGGAAAGAAAAATCACATAAAACACTCACGTTCCATCCTCATTGCTTCTGTAGAAAACCATAAAAGGGTCCGATTTGCCGAAGAAGTCCTTCTTGTCCAGCTTGTTGGCACAGAACTGCATAGTGGCACTGTCCTGCAGGGATGCACGGAGATGTTGGGTGAAAATTAGGCGACAGGTTGGAAGAAGAGTATATCATACATTAAGTACTTTATGAATAAAGAATGGATGATATTATTTATGTGGCCTATTTCACTGTTCCTCCCCCACTTCCTCTCTTTCATCTCCGTGTAGTGAGCTGAAAGCTGAAAACGGAGGCAGCTGTCAATTCATATCACACAGCAGGATAATGAATACTGCATGCTGGAAATGCTGTTTTTCATTTCAGAGATGGGAATGCTGTTGTTTATGTTTGCGTATTTAGGTTTATGTATGGTTCTGACAAATTTGCTATTTTTATATATATCTTTACCAGTAATGGGGCAAATAATGTAGTTTCCCTTGAGCGTGGGAGGCACGTTTCAGACTTACCTTGTCTGACACACATATTAAGAATTTTCTAAACTTTTGCTACTCCAACCTATACTTTTGTTAGCCTTAACTTTAAGATCACCTGTACCGTGCACGTGGTATGTTGTGCATGTTACAAAATCATCACAGGGAGTCATTAAATCCTTTGTAAATATAACTTAATATATATATTGGGAAAATGCTCTTCATTAATTTGTATGAGGATGTGAGATTTGCCTGCCACAGTTTCAGCTGTGTCAATGTCACCTGCTCACTCTGTGAACTGCTGGCAGTCCTCCCACAATTCACTCTAGCCTTATCTATAAACACAACCTAATGGTCCAGGGTGTGTGTTTACGTGCGTGTGTGTGTGCGTGTGTGTTCAAGTATGCAGGCATTGTAATCCCAAACCCACCGTATCCACCCACCAGCAGTCCTGCTAACATTAGTGCCAGCTGCTTACCAAGTCTAATTCTAGCATGAGTAATGTTTGTCAAGCTAACATCTTCTGATATCTGTCACAGCATCTGGAAGGCATCAGATGCTTCAAATGCATTTCAGCCTCAGAGAAGCATCAAGCATATTTTTTTTGCTTTGGGGTTTGTGTTTTTCTAATGGGGTTTGAGGGCACTGCTTCTTGTATCAGCCACATAACATTATGATGCACTTATTTGATCTCAATTTAAGACCGAATCCAGAACTGGCAGGGTTGAATCGGGTTAATATAGTTTTGATGTAAAATATAGATATAGCTTTTGAGCCTGGGGTTATATTTGTAGAACATATTGTATATTTAATTAAGTGTATCTGCTATTAGATTGCTTATTTTCAGAACATGCAAGCTTTGCAAGATTATCTCTTCAATACCTATTTAGGCAAAGAATATATGGTTTAGAAAATCAACATTTTATTTATGTTTCTAGTGAGATAAACACTGACAAAGTGACAAAAAAAACTATATGCCTATTATTTAAAAGTGCAAACATGATTTAAATACTATAAAAAAAAAACGTTTTTGAAAAATTTGTTGAAACCTTCAGTACTGTAAATCGTGACAATCAAGTCTACAGCTCCTCATCATACTGTATTTCCTCTTGTGAACAGCGCGCTGCTTCGCGCTTGTTTTGAATTTTTCTTTTTCCGTGACAAGATTAACTCAGAAAGCTGTGTTGCAGTTGGAAACAGCTGCACCACTCTTCACATCCAATCATTAGAATTGCATTGTTTCATTAGCTCGGCAACAATTAGTCAGTTAACTTTATGTATAATAGTATAGCTGTATGAAGAATTAACTATGTCTGAAGGTGACCTCAGGCTGTGGTGGATTCCAAACATAAACTTACAAAGACCTGCAGTCAATGCTACTTGTTTACTATTACCCCTCCCTGTTCCTGGCTCTCCGTGTGTGGTGGCAGTGCAGAGAAGGGTCCCAACTTATCTCTGACATATGGGCCGTAATCTCTGAAACACAGTGGGTTCATTACAGTATGTACAGATGCTATAACAGTAGATTGCTGTTGTTGTCACAGCCTGAGGTCTTACACTGGGCAGCCGTGGCGCCACTAATGATAGCTTAATAGCTTTTTAATGTTGCAGCTTGCACCTCGTGTCTGGCCGTGTGCCGAGTAGCAAATTAGGAAAAGAATGTGTGTGAGTGCAGAAGTGTGACAGACAGTGTGTGAGTGTTTCTGTCCACATATGCCGATGCCCATTTTAATTCCCGTGTGCACTTATCCACAGTGTCTTCTCTGTCTTTATCACACTCAGCCAGGCGCAGCCGGGCAGCACACACTCATGAACAGATTCACTCCACTCGAGCGATGAGAGGAACTTTATCTGTATTCCTGCCCTCACCCTGAGGACACATACACACCACATGACTGGCATTTGACACAAACCCTCCTACACAGAAGAACAGACCTCGCTCTCTCACTGCATTTTATTCACTGAAGTAGACTCCTTTAATCCTTGTAGCTCCCATGCCACTTACTGATTGACACACAAGCAACCGAAGGTTTATGTCATGTCAACTGAACATGTGGAAGTAGAAATACACTGTAGCAACAGATTATATATCATCTGTGTTGCTTTGTGTCTTCCTTCCCAGGATGCTGTATGTTTGAGTTTGAGCCCTGCACCTGATCATAGTGATAACTGCAGTTTTCTCCTGGGCTCAACTACTGAGATCTTCAAGGCTACAGCCCTCCCATCTACTCCCAACACACACACACACACACACACACACACACACACACACACACACACACACACACACACACACACACACAAGCAATACAGACTAACAGACTGGGTACACACACAAATAACTTTTTTATGCTCTGTGTCTGCTAGCATATAGAGAAAAATAAAGGTGATATATATATATATATATATATATATATATATATATGTGTGTGTGTGTGTGTATATATATATAGTTTATCCATGCAGTATAATTCATTATGTAAAATATCAGTTTATTATAGCAATAACATCAGCAAGCATCTAACTCAAAGGCATATTGGTAAATGTTAAATCACTCCCAGAAATCTACATGGAAGTATATTGCAGTGTGGGTCTTACTCATACTCTCCCGCATATCAAAGGCAAGCTCACTGGCAACATTTACACAAAGTTTGTTGTGGCTGTTTTATGACCCTGGAGGTGTACTGTTTATTCACCTGCTGCAAGAGCCTGACTGTTTTGTTTGTGTAGCATTTCATTCAGGGAAATGGAAATTGATGGAAATGGAAAGATGGTAGATACAAGCAACTGAAATGAGTTTCCTCTGGTGGGTGCGCGCGCGCACACACACACACACACACACACACACACACACAAACATACACTTTCAACCTCTCCAGGCATGTTCTAGTACCACTTATGGTTATATATGATCACTTGTAATTTGAAATGTGTAAAATGTGGTGTTAACGTTACTACTTCCTTTAAGTTGGGCAACCTTTGTCATCATGGCAACAGAAAGACCACAACAATCCAAGTAACTGATTTTAAAAACTGTCCCGACTCTATTTACTCCATTTATCCATTCAGCCAACCCGTCACCTCCTAATAAGGAAACTTTGTACCGCTATGCAAAAGTAAAGCCAAAAATCTTGTTTCTGGAAGCTTGAAAGCAGCTGTCAGAGTCTCACCCCCTTTTTATATTGTCAAATAATTAATTATAACAACATAACAAAACAGAAGCAAAATAGTTCTGAGGGATAAGTTGTTGTTGTAAATATTTACTAACTGTTGCGTAAGATAGATTAATGAACCAGCTTACAAAGAAGGGTCCAAGGCACTCTGCTGACAAAAAGTGTAAAAGGCTTGAAATTCTTAAAAACATAGACAATGCATGTTAAAATGAAGTTGAACAACAACACACACATAGCAGCACAAACAGCCTTCTTCAGGGTGACAAAGCTAATGTTAACATATAGTATAGTAAATGCCAGTAACATTAGACAAAATAAAATAATGACAGTTAGCTCAGAATAAAGGGATATTTCCCTCTCACTGTAAACCTCATGAATACTAATTTTAAAGCACATATTTCTCCATGTATGCTTACATAAATAAAAAGGTCATACCTACATTCACAAAGGACTGCCAGTTAACTTTATTCTATCTTTTGCCCTCTGAATCTGATTTACATTAAGCTTTTCTAAGCTAAGACTATCTTAAGTAATGGTGCAACCTGATTTAGTAAAAAAATACTTAACACACACACTCACACACACACACACACACACACACTTAGTGAGAGATTCACAACAGTCAGGGAGTAGAAGGACACACCAGAAATGCTCTGAGAGCTAACCGGCACATAAAAGCATTTATAGTCATGGAATGTGTTGAGGATATTAAAAATGCATCTGCTAGTGCCTCATTAAGGCTCTGTGGCACGAACTCACTTTTGCTAAAGCCTGTGATCAACAGCCATTTGCTAATATGGAGAGAACCAGAGTATCAATATTTAAAGAGGGGGCAGGCTAGGTGGAGACACATTTATACCCACAAGGGAGTAATGATGGAATGTGTGTGACAAGAGAGACGAGATATGTGTGTGTGTGTGTGTGTGTGTGTGTGTGTGTTACTACAGTAAGAGTTATAGTGTCACTAATTAAGGCAGAAGGGGTGGAAAGAAGACAAGAGGTGGTGTGAGACTCACACCATTGCATTTACATTTAAATCACATACCAATGTTAATTAGTGTATCTCTAGGGGTTAAATGTGGGGGAAAAAAAAGATAAATGACCAAGAGAAAAGTGTGGGGAAACAGTGCTAACTCAATTAAAGGCCAAAGTGACGAGGCTGGCCAGAGAAAACTGGAAGGATGAGTTAGAGAAGGAGGTCTTAACATGACAAGCGATGACAAATGACTCCCTGTTGTGTGTATGGTGATTCTATGTGTGTGTGTGTGTTCACACATGAGTGCACAGTCAAATGTATGATAGGTAACATGTGGTATATGATCCCCCGTGACTGAGCCTCCTTTAATATGTAGGATTTCACAAAATTCCTTGTCTGGATTATCTCCCAACTAAAATCTGTGATTCATGTTGTCTTGTTGGTTTGCAGCATGTAATAAGGATTGCCAAATAAAATACGTGCGTGGAATGAAGACACGGCAATTTCTGCTCCCCCCCTTGAAAGACCTTATACTCGCTGTGCTCCCTGTCGCTCTACTCTGGTTTTCTATTTTCTATATTTGATGTTTTCTATTTCCCATTTATTGTCTGTTTGAGCAGAGAAAGAGAAAAAAAAAGAGAAGGCAACAAAGTTGATGGAAACACAAGAACATTTTTTAAATACCAAATAAAAATGTGAAATGTAAATATGGACTACTTCATACTACATACAAAAAAGTCCTTTATTTATCTCCAAGAAAACAGCCTTTGAACAGTCGTTCTATCACATAACAAAAACAAAATAGACCAACAAAATAGCACTTCTTCATCTGTTTGGATCTAGTGGCTGATGTATGTCTATTCTGTTTTGAAAGTACCTCCAATGGCACTGGGACCCCACAATTATCACAGGAAAACAGTCCAGCGATTACATTTGTGCAAATAAAGCTGAATGAAAATCCTCTTGGGGTCGTATCAGCATGTTCATGTGATGGAGCTTTATCTTGAAGCGATAGGGAACATAGAGAGATGCTCCAGGCAAAATCACGCTGCTCTACTCCCACTCTGCACCGCTTGCCTTGCAGTAGAGAGCAACAACTGGATCCTACTGGTTCCAGTAATATAGTATACTACTTTGTGGAAAGTAATGGGCCATAACCATTATCATGAAATTTCTCATACGAAATTATGAGAGACTATTATTATTCTACTGAACAGTAGACATCAAAATGCGGTATGGTATTAATAAGAAATGTTGTGGGATTGGGGGAGCATCTGCAGGAGTGGGCTGCGTTGGAGGATCTAGGACTGCAATAGTCCCATGCAGACATCTGTCTTGAAGGCTGCTTTGAAGCCCCCAAACCTCCAAAAATTACGGCATTTGCTCAAAGTCGTAACCACCTTCACAAATTTGTGCTTCAGGTGTGTCGATTGTGTTAGCAAGTGGGAGTTTATAAAATCAATGTCACACAATATTGTGATATTTAGTGTTTAAATCGCTGTAGAAACTTTTAATAACCAGAGCATGGAGTTGGAGAAATGTTTCAATATTCTTCAATTACTTTACTGCACACCTCATAAACTTGATCAAATGGAAAACAATCTTTTACTAATTGCCATTTCTGTTCCTCTAGCTCTCATGGTATTTTGTCCATATGGTTTAGATCTATCCAAGCAAATATTCTCTGGAAATCAGTTAATTCAAAATTATCAGAATTGTTTCTCTAATCAATTAGTGTATCAGGGAGAGAAAGGAGGGTTCACGTTGGGACTAGTGTTGGTTCCAAATTAGAACTGGTTCCAAAATTCTGATTCTAAAGGAACCATTAAGAAATAATAGTTTTGAGTCTGCTTATCGGTTCCTAAACGCACTGTAACATCTGTCTGCCTGGACCTGTGAGCATGCATGTGGCTAACATAACGTAACTCGTTGTGTATACATGTAAGTTACTGTATACCTGTTGCCATTATCACTTTTATTTTTCTACTTTTTCTTGCTGTTCAGCAGCATTCTGTATTTCACATCTTGAGACATTAATATTCAAGCGTTTTCAAGGATTTCCAGCACCCGTTCGAATCCTATGTAACGTAAACTTCAGTGACACTGGTGATGTTGCAATGTGAAATCTTTATGATGTTGTCAATAAATCCCACTTTTTTTTAACCTATGCTCTTCAAAATAGAAAGTTAGTTGTGTATCTTTTTGTCAACATCAGTTTATAATATGTTGAATACTGCTAAAACCACACACAGAAAACACAAACTGCACCCCTCACTAAAAGTAAATGTGGGGAGGTTTCTGTGTACTTATCCTGTTTTATTGTAAGCATGGACAAACACATTTTATTTTCCTACTGCAGGGTGTTTAAGTGAAACACACACAGACACACACACACACACACACACACACACACACACTGCGTACTCATTCCTTCTCTTGAGACTACATCATGGGTGGAAAGTGATGAATAATGTCAGTTCATGAATGCTAAGTGTGTGTTAACCTCTTCCACCCTGCCGGACCCACAGGCAGGTCTGTTATTACAAACTCATGTTGTGCAGACAAGCATTTTGAAAAACAAAGAACTTTATTTTAAAATCTAGTCTGCAGTTTTCCCAAAGTTACCAACTGTGTTAGACTGAATTACAGGGAAATGTGTACAATTATGCATGAGGACTCCTAGATTTCTGCATTTTACTCAATGTGAGCATCATATAGCTCCAGCAATGTGTGGAACAAAGAAAAACACTGAATATGTTGTTGTCATTAAGCCTGGATACAAACAATATTTGTCACTCTAAAGCTATAAAAGTTAACAGTAGAATGAATGTTTAAAGAGCTTGCACATTACATATTCATGAATTCCCTTAACTGTGCAATAGATTGCCACTAAAAACCAGCCAAAAAGCATCTCTCTCTCTCTGTGATGGTTTGTGCAAGAAATGAAATTTTAAAGACCAGCCATCACACAGACATGGTGAAGAAGATGAGTGAATGTGGCTGGATTTACTGAAATGCCCAGACTTTGCAGCACATAACAGGGGAAGCTGCAGCTGTCACCATATTTGAATAAAGCAAGTTACTGACCAGTTTACATCACAGTAGTCCAATCAGAATGTGATGCATCACTAGCTATGGGAGCACTGGGAGCTTGCTTGCTTGCTGAGCCTAGATACTATCGTCCTTTCATTCAGCCACTATTCAATAGTGTTTCTGATTTCAGGCTTTGCAGGTGACATCAAATGCAACAAAAGATTTAGATTTGTGTTTGTATGAGTGTGTGAAAGAGAAAAGTGTGTGTGTGTGTGTGCCCCACAAGCTACAGGGGACAAGGTCAAGGAGGATTGCATTTTAATTAACCAATGCTCAGTCTCACACTATCATCAGCATGCATGGAGTGAAATAATCCTCTATTGATTCACTTTAATGTCTTTGTATCTGTTTCTATCTGTCAGACCGTCTTCTACACACACACTCATGCACCCACATTTCTATTTCTCTTCATCTTAACACTGAACATTTACTATTTTATTTTCATTGTGCCATTTTTTTCCTCCCGTCTCTCTTTTTGTGCCGTTTGCTCTGTTGCACTCTCATTTTTCAATATCCTATTCTAATCTGTGTGCTGGACACCCAGTGAAGCATCCGCAGCTTTACACCGCGGGGTTGGTTGAGGGGATAGTCAGCACTGACCTCATCATGTTACTGGGCCGTTTCATTAGACAGGGGGCAACTGCTCAGAATGAAAGCTGCTGCCTTGTCTGTTATATTCTAAGAGGTGTGTGTGTGTGTGTGTGTGTGTGTGTGTGTGTAGGTTTGGTAGGTAGGTAGATAGATCAATACATAGAGAGAGGTGAAAGAGGTGATATTACATCCCTCCATGCATCTAGTCTAACTTTGAATTCTGTTTGTTCAATTCTGTTGCTCATGTTATAGAAAAATACTTACTAAATACTAAAATTGCCCATTTTTGTGATTTAACAAAATACAATGAAAACAGGAGTAAAGAACAAGTAAACGAGAATCCAACTTACCAAACAGTGAATTTTCAATACTAAATACTACGGACACATTTTAGTGGCTACTCAAATTATTGAGGTTTGATAGCAAGCCTGATACATTGAGAGATGGACAAAACAAACAAACACAAAAACAACAAGAATCCCAAGTAAAGTGACATTAGAAAATACTGCAGTGCAAGAACAGATGGATTCAACACACACACATCTTCTCAGCACTCATTCAGCATCGTTGTGGGATTCTTTTCTCAAATTGGACTAAATGAAGCCAACAGGAAGTTGTCTGTGGCTGTGTGCCTACATTTTATTTGTCCCTCTGAGCACCCATCTTGCGCAATCCACTTTATTTGCAAAGTCTGTTTAACCAGGATTCGCTGACAGATGTTTGCCTGCTAATGTGTGTTTGGCAGGGGGAGATTATTATGGCTTACTCACTCGACAATTGCTCAGCTCCTCGGCAGACAGGACGATGGTGCCACATTTCTTCCCTGAAATCCCTCTGTGAAGAAAAGAGAGAGAGAACAATAAAAGCTTAACAAAAAATTTAAAGGAGAACACATTTAGAACCGGTTCCAACACTTTTACTTTGTTCACCCTTGGCTCTTAATTGATCAATAAAAACCAATAAGAGAATAACAATATGCTCATTTTCCAACCGTGATTATATTCAACAAAAACTCAATCAGGTGTTGCTCATCCTTGACATTAGTTGACATTTACAGAAATTTGTGGCCTTTTTTCCCAATTGAATTTAAAATTTTAATGATGGTTTTAACACACTGTATATACTTGTTAGATAAAGGCAGCACGGACCCACTTCCCCACAAAACCCTCATGAAAGAAGACAGAATGATGAAGAGAGGCCTACAAGAAAAGAAAAATGCTTTCAGCACTGGGCGAGAGGAGGACAGTGTGAATAGAAGAAGTATTATATAGTATAGTATAGTAAGAAGTACTTTTGATTATTTTTTTCTAAGTACATTTTTGAATGCAGGACTTCCTCTCATCTCCAGTACCAAATATCTCAATTAGACAAAGGATGAAAATAAAGCACGACTGAGTTTGCCTAAGGCCCCCAAATCTCTAAATCAGCTCATATTTCTTGTGCCTCACATAGAGAAAGCCATCTGTGCTTTAATTTCCTCTCCTCTTCAGTATTTGAACTCGTACCCTTCTTTTTTAGTGACAAATCAATCCATCATCTCTTGACTTATCCAGAACCGACGTCATCAGCAGCACTTTATGAGGCTGTTTGAGCAGCTCCTCGTCTGTGTTATAATGCATTCTCTGTTCTTCCTGATTTTAAGAAGCAACAAGTAGGATTGTTTTCTGTGACTCAACATCTCTGGTGATCCAATAACTGTTTAAGGAACGGCTTCAAGCAAACAAAGGCAGCATTAACTAAACTTAAAATGCCCTTTCCACTTTCTGTTTCACTGCTATTATTAACACATTACATGTTTTCAACTCCTGTTCTTTTGTTTGTCAGGGGGGAAGACGGTGCCGGCATGTGACCTTTAACATCTAAATATCCAATACTGCCTTGCAGTAACATTATCTATTGCATATTGAGATAATATGATTAGACGTGATAATCAGAAAGAATTATATATCAAAATCTCAACCGCCTTGTTTCACTTATTACACTTGACAGAGTGCTGATGGCCCAAGTCTTTGAAGTCGGTCTCCAGAATATTTACTCTCTACTTTCTCTATTTCTTTATCAGCTCTTCTTATTCGCCTCTCACTTGACTTACTGCTCTGCTATAAAGTACACGAGGAAATGTATTTATCTTTATGTCTTGGACTTGTCTGCAGTGATATGTGCATGTGTGTGTTTAGGTATTTGAAGTGCTGGCAGCCTATTTAATGAGACTAAATCCTTTCAGTCCTTTAGTCTGCTCAAGGTGACAGGTGGAATTGATTTATAATACCCAGGAAATTAAATTCATATTATAAGATAAGTTGAGAAGTTGTGAGTGGAAAAGATGCACATAAGAGGAAAAGTTGTTAAAAACAAACACTACTTTCACTGACATATCAACATTTTATTTCATTGATCCTCAATCCTCAGTCTAAATCTGGGCACCCTACCTCTCTCCCATTTGAATGCTATAAAATTCAGCATTGAAGTTACATGAACGAAAATAAATCTGGTTATTAAATTCAGCTTCAGTCAACTGTCTCGTTTCTGAACTCGGGCCCACTCCGTGTGTGTCTGATGTGGAGAAAGTTGTTGACGCTGTTGTATCCCTCCACCTTCATCACGGCAACTCTTTATATATATTTTTGGCATCACTCCTTTTTATTCTGTCTCCAGCTAGTTTAAAATGTCGTGCCAATGCTTTTCATTATCAGAACAGAGACCATCCTGCATTACTCCGACTCCTTGCTCTCTCCACTGGCTCCCTATTTGCTATAGAATTGACTTGGGAAGCTTCTTTTCAGTCCAGAAAGCACTGAATGGTCTTGTCTGTCTGTACCGACAGAATACAGGTCTGCATCATTTGGTAGCACGGCTTTCTTTGTAGCCACTAACTTTTGCTTTGCCTGATTTTGTTGTGTGTTCCTGTGTTTGTCCGAACTGTAGAAAATGTTCAATATTTAACTAAAACTCCTTAAACTTAAAAATCTCTTTGAGGAAACTAAACCTAACAATTTGTAAGATGCCTCCAACATCTACCTCAATGTCAATGTCAATCAATATGAATGTTTCACTTTAATGATTACAAACATTGCCAGTTAACATAATCCTGACAGCAAAACGTATTTAGTACATAAACATATTGTGTAAGTAACACTTTTAGTGCAGGACACCCAAAGCATTTTTTGTCAAAACCCATTAGAAATTGCCAGGCAGTTGCTGTTATGTCTGAGTTGGAACCATATACGACTTTAATCTAAAAAGGTGCACACAACCTTAGTCTTGTTGATGCCACCATCGGGAAGCTTCTTAAAAATGAATTTTCCCTGAAGCCAGCCTTGCAGCTTCGTGGCTGCATCCATGATAGACTATCACGTTTGGTGTGGTAGTTCGGTAATTCACAGGCGCGTAGAGGTTCAAAAACCGAATTGTCCCCTACAGTGCAATTTGGCTATTTATACATCCGCGCTAAAATATCACGTTGAAAGTCTTCAGTTTGCTTATTATAGGACCCAGCTCCAAACCCAATTTTGATAATAAAATAACGGCTGTATTTTATATATCGCTGGATAAGAGTCTCACATTATCGCAGCGCGTTACCGCCGTTAACAGCCCACCGTATTTGGTATTTCTTTCTTACAACTTTCTGACAACTACACAAACAATTAAGTATAGACTTGATGTATGTTTTTCTACACAACACGCTAAGGTCAAACGACTTCAGAAAGTGCTCTCCAGCTGTGTGTATAAGTACTTTCTGCTAAGAGGTGTCTGCATCTTAAGTGGTAGATGTGGACTTTCAATCCCTACAGAAAAAGACCCCCATTGATCTTCAGGTGGGGAAACCATACAGGTCGTATGGACAAGTGATTGTGGCAGACAGACACTTGCTCAGAAATACAGCTTTCAAAAGATAAATGACTCTGTATCTACATCCTTCTCAGCTTATTCTTTCCTTTACCCTCCTGAAACCAAATCAATTCGCATTTGGGTCTTCCCAGAAATAGCCATTATCTTAAGGCCACTGAAGTGCTAAAACCAACAGACAAACGGCTATAATAAACAACGCAGTGCACTGCAGCCACAAGAACAAGCTTTCATCCATATTGACGGGTGTTCTGGTCATTTGTTGGCTGAACAAAGCGGTTTTTTAGAACAAAATCGCTTCATCATCAGGGGATTGAGTGTTTTAAAACCGCAGAAATTAAGTAAATGGATGTCAATAAGAATATTCAGTTAGTTGTGCTACATGCTATCCTAATATGAAAAAGATGTAAATAAAATGTTAATAGTTTTTTAATGAATCTTCTGTACTTTCCCTCGAGTAGAGATAAACTAGCTAGTAAAGCTAATTTCTTGTTTTCTCTAAGAAAAACTCCAAAACACAAAAAGATGTTTAATTTACTATCACATTTAATTTACTATTTAATTTACTGAGAGGCTAGAAGTGGGTAATGTTTGGCATTTTGCATGAAACCATTAACAGATATTCATTTATTGACTAATTGTTTTTGAGACAGAAGTATTCTCTACCTACATCTCTACAGGTACATATCTACGTGTAGGCAGCAATCCTCAAGCTCTTTTGCACTCTGTCGCTTGCAGGTGTAAACAACATTTATTTTTATAAATATAATATTCATCTTTTTGCTCCCATGGATAACTCGCCTCCTTCTGTATTTGATCCCTCTTGAATGCCTGTGCATGCCAAAAACCCCACTCATCTCGTTAGCAGTGAGAAAATATTGAAAGGATGAGATTAAAATCAACAAATAAGACATAATTTCTTTGCTATTGACTTGCAACAGCAAGAAAAAAAATCATATTTGATTTATAATTTGTCTCAGTTATGGAGAAGAGACCTCTTGGGGGTGTTGCACAAGGTACTGCTCCCTCATATTATTGAAAACATGAAACGGTAATCTAATAAATATGCCGGGCAGTAAGTTTTATTCTTTAAACTGCACCTGGAAAATTTAGAAATATTTTTTTGCAATAACTTAGTATACCAGAAAAGAAAGAACTTTCTTTGTCTTTTATAGGACACATTGATGAGTCAAAGCAACGGCGCATAAATAATATAACCTATCCACTGACACAATGCTTCAAAAACTTTATATATTTTAAAAATATTATAAAACATATTTGGTTGTAATATATATATTTAAGATGTAATTTTGTTGGAGTTGTTCTTTCATGTTTCACTGTCAGACGTTTGACACTACTCATACTTTATTGACATACATAGACTTATTCTGTTACAAGAAGTAAGTTTATTATTATAACATAATGTTCTGGATTAATGTTACATTATTATTAAATTAATTGATATACCTGTAACCTTCCCTAACCAAACAAGGGTTCAAACAGCGAAGCGCATAAGAATTCAAGTAGCTGGAAACACAAAAGCTTGGGCCAAGGGCCATTACACATAATCAGACCTCTTGAGAGTCAGACTGTGCTGGAGGCTTTCCAGGAGAGCACTCTACCAAAGGGATGTACAGTAAAGAATAGCCCTCATTGATTCACTCTGAACAGCAGCTCAACTGAGAGCCTGGCCAATTCTCCAGTGATCGACACAGAAAAATGAGAGGTTTGAACTGGAGGAGAAGAGCGATGAGACTGAAGAAGAAGCCTTTAAAGGACAGCACAAGGACACATTGGCCTCTTTAAGGAGTTTTGTTTGAGTTGCAAGACTAATATTGAATCTTTATGCCTTTTTCCATTGTTGAGTTGTTCTTTGTTTGAATTTCTACTTGGATTTAAGGTAAAACAGTGAGTTGAGTTTGGTAAAGATAGTGATATTAAATTGTCCTTTTAAGATCTCGGGAACAATCCCTGCTCTCAACGACAGTCAAGGTTACCTGCTACCACTTACACTTCAGGCCAGCAGCTCAGACATAACGAAGCTGTATTTCCTGTCTTTGAATACGTTTCAGTTCCACTGTTTAACTGCCTGCAGTTCATCTATAAAACAAACCAGTCTGTGTCAGCTCTTGTCCAGATTTTATCTCCACAACCCAGAAGTAGGCTAAAGGTTAGAGAAGCAAGCTTGTGACCGGAAGGTCGTCGCCCAATCCCCCAGACTGGTAGGATAAATTGGCGAAAGTGAAAAGCAGTGTTTGCCTTTTCTCTGTTAGCCAGTGAAATGCCCTTAAGCATCTCAGTGGCCTTTAACCCCTACTGCTCCAGTGGAGCTGCTCAGTGGCCAGCAGCTCGGACTGCGGTTGGACTAGACAACTTCCAGGTGTGAATGTGTAACTGTGTGAATGTGATCATGGCGTTGAAAAAGAGAGCATTGATCTCAGTGGAACTGCTAACTAACAATGAAAGAAAAGAAAAAAACAGGCAGGCAGCTCACTCTACAACATAGGATATCTATTATCATCTTCAGCTGGATTCTTGTGTAGGTTTTTAGATGGTAATTAACCTTCAGTGGAGGTCTACCTCTGGAGAACAATGGTTAAGGTAAAGTAGGATGACTCAATCACAGGAAATTTCCACTTCTGGTAATAGGAAGTGCAATGTCACACCATCATTATTTGTCCAGCTTCAAATCAATAGTAGAAAGTATTATACAATTAAAATGAATTGTTTTCCTGAGGAAGTCATTTTCTGCTGTTTGCCATTAATGACTCCACAACTTTGCATGAATAGACAACCATCTGTTGCAAAAACTCTCTTGGGGGGGGGGGGTGTTGGATGAAGATTTCTCAAAACTAAAGCAGCTTCACTGAAAGACTTGGCACATTTTCTACCCAAACCCCCCAAAGGCTCTGAATTTCCCCTCACTATCCCCCAGAAGCCATCTGCAAACAGCTGTTAACGAACTTATTTAATGCACATCAATCATTGACATTGTTCCTCTGCTGTACAAAAGGTTGTGGTTGCCTGTGTTGACTACCGTGTATGTAAACAGATCTATAAGACAACTCTCTATGTATGTCTACTGCATTTGTGTCTCCCATATAATGCATATTTTTCTAGTTCATGTAGTTAATTCTGTATGCTACGTGCTTGTCAGTGAATTGCCTTTCGGCTGCACCGGTGTTTGGGTTTGTCTCATTGCCAGGTTCCCACCCAGAGGTCACCTGATCCATTCTGCTCTGCAGCTTTTGTCTAAAATGGTGATCGAGAATAAAAGAAAGACAGAGCAATTAATCTCTCAGTGGCTTTTCCTCTTCTGTCCTCTGTGTCTTCAGGACACAAGTCGCACACTGTGAGTGAGCTGAGAGGAAGAGGCAGGAAAGGAAAAGCGCCACGGGGGTGTCCTTTAGGGAGTCTGTCGGAGATGGTGATTATCGGCCGCTGTTAAACCGGACCAAACGCTTATCAGTAAAGTATTTTGTGAAGTATATAAGTAAATGGGTGCCGAAAGCAACTCTACAAAGCATTTACTGATGATGAATACTGCCTGCTGTTGTTTTAATACCATAACAGCTACTTGTAGCAACCTCATTTAATGGACACTTATGCTCACCAAATTTTTGCAAATAATTGGATTATCTGGTGAGGGAAAACAACACATTGAACACAGATGGTGTTTATGTATTCTGGAAAGTGTGCAAGAAAGCTATTTACTGGTTGTTTAGAAATGTGTGACAAACATTTGTTGCAAACAATATACTCTAAAGTGTCCAAAGAAATAATACAGTTGAACAGTAAAAGATAGAGATAAGAGGACAACTAGTATAAAGATGGATTAAAAGCAAAGACAATTCGGGTAGTGAGCAAGTAATGAAAAGTGTAAGTAAAACAGGATGTATGCGTATATGACGTGATCAGTGGAGTCATTTTAAGTCATTTCAATGTAAGCTAACTCCTGGGTAAGGTTACAGTATGGTTGCCACAACATAGCTTTTATCATCTGATCATTTCAGGATCACATGCAGGTCTGAATGCTGTCAGGTCAGAGTCTGTTTGTAAAATCTAATGAGTCAAAGCATCTGTGGGCAATTTGTGTTTGGGGTTAGATGAAGGTCATGATGTGCAGCCAAGAGTTCGTCCAAACCCAACGATAAATGTCACCATACGTTTTGGAGAAATATGTATTAAAATATACCAAAGACAACTATAATTTTTACATTGATGTAATCCATAAAACATGACGTTTAAATATTTCATTCAGCATTTTTTAAATTATTCAGTCTTATGAAGTGTTGGAGTTTCATACTTTCATACAGTCTTTAAAAATAAAGAGTTTAAGAGGTAAAGGAGATGGACGGGCAAAGCAAGAAAATGTGACAGATACAAATTAAAATGATACAGTCATAGCCAAAGGAGGTGAATCATTCGAAGGACATTTGGAAATGTGGCATCAGTGTTAAACACCTGCTGAGCTGTGTCGTAGCCTTTGTTTCAGACTGCAGGCGATGGTTTTTGATCACTTATCCCAGTATCCCTAGGAATTATGCGCCTTACAATTTATGTCCAGTACCAACGCAGGAGGTAGTGCATCCTATATGTAGTGAAGCAGATGTGTAAGGATGTGGAGACTGGTGTGGGTGGGCATTAGCATGTTCAATTTTCATGCAGAAGGCAAGGTTTGTATTCCATCACAGATCTGAAATATACTTTCCTATTAATCATAACCTCAATCTTTCCCTAATATTAACCAAGTATTCTTATTTTATAACCTTTAACACACCATGGTAACTGTAGTTGCCATGCACAAATATTGCAGAAAGCTAGGAACATGCAGTAATTCAGTTTTTTTGCAGAATTATATATCATGTCTACACTTATGTCTCTGGCTATAGGGTTGGCTCTTCCATAGAGCCTTCCATAGCTGGTAACGTATTGACCTTATTATCCTGTCTTTTCTCTTCTCATATTATGATGGCCTCTGTGACGTATCCTCAGCACAGCATGACAGTAGATACCAATTAGAATGAGCAGAAGACAAGTCTGTGGCATTTGTGTTTTCAGCACATCATTTCCGCCGCTCAGATTAATGAGCTGAGGATTTATTTTAAATTCACTTGTAATTAGGGTTTATGGCCTCTAAAGCACAACAATTCTTTATCTACATTACTGGCATGTAGAGAGTGAGCAGTATCAACATGATGCATGATAATTAACCTTAACCAGACCTGCAACTTGAGCATGACATATTACTGTATTCTGCAACTGATAATTTCATAGTAAAATATATACTGCCTATTTAATTCAGTGATTTAACAAAAGTCATAACTGAGGAGGAGTGAGGACAGAAGTGACTGTGACAAGACTTCCTGCTGAGTTTGTCTCATTAAATACAGAATGGCAGACGATATATTTAACTGGACAGCATATTAATAACAGTACAAACATTGGATGAAAAGGCACTGTTTTCCTTTTGTACTGCTGCTGGAGAGCATGCAGTCCTCCTATTTATTCTGAAGAAGAACCCAAAAAAATTTACACATACGGTATATATTTCTGTGTGGAAAAAAAATCAAAACATTAACATTATTTTCACTGCGCCTCACAAGTCTAGTTTAAAAATTATATTTGGATGATTGCTTCCTCTTGAACTACATATCAGGGAATGCTAATATTAGACCAGCCTGATCTAACTACATCTTGTTTATCCCAGATGCATTTCATATTCATAATATCCTACTATCTATTATGTAATGCACCCTTACCAGACTTTTGATGCAGCAGAAATTTGGCAAGACGACCCTTAAGACCTATATTTGTGTATCCCTGATCCTCCCTGATGTTAATAGTGTATAGCTTAACATGACCACTTTATGTATTAATATACATAAAGGGGAAATTGGAAGCTTTGGCCCTTCATCATCAACATTTTATTAAGAGCATAAAAACACTTGACAGCAGCTAAAATATTGAAGCAAATTAAAAAATATTTACAAAGTAATTGTGGGAGCTGTCTGTTCATCATCAGACAACCACCCAGTGTAGTAGTCAGAATTTGTTCTGCTATTTAATAGCTCACAGCAGCCTCTGTCCAGTGCATAATTGATTTTTGCTACATCTGTTTATAGGAATAATTTTGTCAAAGTGGAAGTTGTCTACATTAAATACCCCACTGCCCTGAAAACATGCAGCAGTGCCCTGATAGTGATTTAAAGTAAGCTTATTAAATGATCTCAGTAAGAGATCACCTCATCATATGACATAAAACAGTTTATATAAACATCCTCCGTGTAAGTGATGAAGGAGCTTTTGATTGGCGCTGTCAAGCACTGAGCACAGAATAACAAACATCAGTTTGTAGACCTGACATATCCATGAATTGCTTTCTCTGGTCTATCTTTAGGTTATACTATGTGTGCAGAGCTGTGCCTTGTTTTTTTTTTGTTTTTTTAGATGAGCCACATTCCCAGTAGGAATAGAGCTACAGTCTGCTACATCTATTACCCATTAACTTCCCAAATAGTGTATTTGGGATCACAGACAACTCAAGTCTCTTCCATATAAAAAACGTACCAGAGCACAACGGTGTAAAACCTTGCCTGGTGAAAGGAGATACTAAGGATTACCAGATTTCAGGCAGGATTTCTCTGGAAATTCCTGTGTCAGATTTATATTTAATAAGCCAAGTATGTCTCTTTGACATCTTTGAAGAAATATCATTGTTGCTTAAAGAAGATACTGTGGATTACAACGTTTCAATGATCACTGCCCTGTATTATTCAGAAAAACAAGCAGAGCACACTTTGATGTACGAAGTGAACATTTAAAGCAGAATACAAGTACGATTATCCAAACATACACCAATGTGCAAGTGAAGCAAGGTCTCTCTAACACAATTACTGACTTCACTAACTCTGCCAAGGGGGAAAGTGAAATACTATTTCATTGCCATGAGGGCAGACAAAGAGCCCCACCTGAGACATCCACCTCCTCAATTACCCACTGCTGATTCTACAATGCCTCAGCCATTCAAGACCTCATTTGACTTTATTACAACAGCCACTAGAGAGGCGGTGCCATTAATCAAATAAAAAGAGTGAGCAGCCACCCAGGAAAGCAAAGAAAGGAACTGAAATGACTGCTGTAGTTTCTGTTCTGTTTCTGCCTGTAAGAGAGGGCTGCCCAGCTGCTATCATACCTCAAATGAAGTACACGTGAAGCTGTGTTTTTCAAGGTAGCATAGCTGTGAAGCTCACTTGTACCTGGAAAAAAAAGCCAGTTGGAAATATATACATATATAAATAAATATACCATAATTAGGGGAAGTCCTACTTAATTGATGTATGTTATTATTCACTTTGTGGTAATTATTAAATATTCCTTTAAAGCCTTTTCATTTGCCATGGCAGAATCTGTCAAAGCAAGCATCTGGAAAAATTTAAAGCAAAAGAAACCAATAAAAGTGTTGAAAAGAAGCCCATTAAACAGGCTTGAAATTTCATTACACGTGTTATATCCAAAACCCACAAACACACAAGGTGAAATGGACAACAAAGAAGCTTTCTGTTGGGGAGCAAATAACACTTCAGGCAATTAGTATCGTAACAGTGGCAGCCAATCTCTGTAATGCTTTGTTTGCCATCAATGCTGCGGAGTCCCCTAATTCGTTTCGGAGGAAAATCAATGCTATTTGCCAAAATTGTTATCTCCAAATGTTTAAAAAAAGACCAGGCCTTCGTGCAGGAGCAGTGTGTTATATGGATTCCCATCTGTCTGCTGATTCCCAACCAGATGACTGCAAGGTTTAAGTTAACTATAACCTGATAAAACAGTTAATCCTCAATGGCATTCCTGACTTTATTTATTTAGTGCAGAAAACCTCATCTGTCATGTTGATTGATAGCCCCAATTGAATCCACAATGACAGAAAAATTGTTTTGTTTTTAACAGATGGCATGGCTCAGCTTGGCGAGAGAGCTATGATCAATCGCTGCCTGTAGGAAGAGGAAATGGACTTTTGCTCAGATATTAGACACAAGGGTGTCAATACTGGATGAGCTCTCATTCAGAGACAACAAACACCCTTTATCCACCAAAGCAACAGTGCAGGAAAAACTTGTTTGCCATTTGCTGAGAATGAATCTATAGGGGTTACTTGCCTTGCTATCCTGTTCATAATGAGGAGGAGCACCAGCACTCAGCCGTGTTCAGACTGACAATAGTGCTGTTTGAAACAACTCAGTGCCCTCATTCTTTCCAATGAGGCAACTACATCGACACAGCAGGGGTGCCACAATGTGCTCCTCAGTCTCTGTCTGCATCCCCAGACCTTTTCATTGCTCTCTGCCTCTGTCTGCATCCCCTGATCACTTCTCCCAGGTCATCTACTTTTCTCTACTACTTGTCCACCAGATGTCCTTGGACTTTCGCTCCTTTACCTATCTACACACCTGTTCCTACATCTTGTCAGTCCTGCAGTGACCTGGCCTACTCCGCCCACTCCTCACCTGCAACTCATCCCCTGCCTACTCACTACTCGCTACTTATTACAGTCCACTTTCGTTGTTCTTTGCCAGGTTGTTAAATTGCTTTGTATTCCATCCCCTAATATTATTGATCCATATCATGTAAGTCCCAATGTCACACCTACTCATCTGCACAGCCCAGTATAAAAACTAAATTGTTTATAATAATGAAACGAGAGTGAGAGGCCACACAGAAACTCCTATTTTCCTCATTATCCTCCCACATCAAAAATACTCCATTTATTTATTTATTTTAAATCCAAATAGTTTTTATTACCTCTTTTTTTTATTCTCATGAAACATAAACTTGCTCCAAGGTCACTTTTTTATTGTTATTGCCATAAAGCTATTACCATACATAAGTGAGGTAGATATTATGTTTTTTTCCCTATTTTAAAGGGTGAAAGATACATTATAAGACCTGTCAGTCACACATACCTCTTACACATAAAACAACGTTTGGCGTAGCTGTGATTTCTAGATGAATGTTTTCTCTGCTACTGCCGCTCTGCAAATAATGCATTTAATATGTTTAATCTTGCCTATTATTTATAATAAGCAATATGTCAACACCATATCCCTGAATTCCTCCTGTGAAAATAACCAACATAAGATGTTATGTGTATTAATGTAACACAAATTTTACAATTCTTTAACCAAGCTGTGTCACATTTATCAAATGAGGAAATAGAAATAGGCTAAGCTTAGTTCTGTGTACAGAGTACAGTAGCAGTGAGTCGGTCAGGAAGTTTAATGAAGGCTTCAAAAGAAACATGCTTACAGTCCTCCTACAATCAAAAATATATAATATATTGTTTTAGCATCACTATGCAGAATAATATATGTGCAGAGTTTGACACTGGAAGGCTGTTTTTACTATTAGGCCACTGTAATATAGTATACCATACGCTTTACCACTATCTCTGTGAACATTTTAACATATAAGATCCTCAATAAGGTAATATGTAATAGAAAGTTGTCTGTAGACACTGTTTAACCATCTGACAAGCATTTCATTTGAAGCATATAGATGCCTTAACTCCTACCACTTTACAACATGAGAACAGTTGATATAATAATAGCATCAAAAGGCAAAGCAGACTCTTTATTGAATTCTAGTCATGCATTTAGCCTATTTTTACCCATCACCATGCTCACTATGCTATATGTACTTGGGCCAAATAGAAGCCGAGCTAAATACTCTTCTTTTTGCACTTCACTACACTCACTCACAGCACTGAGGTAATGAAAGTAATATCAAAACATCTGTAGACTTCAGTCTTTCTAATGGACTGTAAAGACTTTTTTCAATCACAGTCATGAATTCATCATCAACTTCTATATTGTATTAGCTGCAGCCGTATGGATTGAAATGTGAACCTCCACAAAGCATTGTTCAAACATTTTCCCTTTTGACTCCAGCCTTTGCTATCAGACAGATTTCTGGATCAAGCTTGTGATGTTCCTGCGGGGCAAACCCTTCTCTAGTGAGTACATTTCCACAGAGCCCACTACCACTGAACCATCCGTTTCACTTCACCTAGCCCCTTGAACACGAGCTGCCCTTGGCATTACAGCCGTCACTTTTCATCACAGCATCAAAGACTTTGCTGTCAGTTGTACAGCAGGAGCTGCAGGGTGTAGTGGAAAATATTCCTTCTCTCTTTCCTTCCTTCCTTCCTTCCTTCCTTCCTTCCATCCAACCAAATTATATAGTAATAATTGAGACAACTTTATCAAACTCCTGCTAATTCTATTATTGTCATTGTGTAGGCATGTATAGAGACTTGCAACTAAATTTGAATCTAAAACTTGAATCTAACTTCGTGACCTGTTTGCAAACATCTGGCTTGTAGCCCCTCTGCCTCCATCCAGCTACTGTATATTCAATGTGCTCCTCCTGAGAGGCAGCCGCAGCCTTAGAAATAAACAGCAGCTTGCTGTCAGCACAGACCTTAAAGAGAGACAGAGCATCAGGAGATGAAGAGTTTAGATGTACTGTATGTGGAAATGGAGCCCTCTAGCAGTAATTACGCTCATGGTCATTACTCTTTTCTGACCAGCGACCCCCCCCCCCCCCAAAGGAAATAAGTCCTATACCTCATATCCTCATATTTACTGTATGATCTTTGCAGTGCAGTTATTCCCAGTGCAGATATTACTCTTGTGACAGAGAGAAAGCAAGCACTGCCACTGGATCCAGTGGAATGAAGTCTAATCAGAGAGAGATAGACGAGTGTGTATGTGTGTGAGTGAAAGAGAGAGAGAATGAAAGATAACAATAAATCTGAGAGGGATAGGTGAGGATATTGTGTTTAGAAGCTACGCTATCATGGACTGAGCAGAGGCACACAGATGTAATGTATTTGTCTGTGATGAGTGAGTGAGTGAGTGTGTGCATGTGTGTGTGTGTGTGTGTGTGTTAAGAGAGAGAAGTCTCTTTGTGGAAGTGATGCCGTTGGAGAGACTTGATTTATCACTTTGTGTTAGAAAAAGAAAGAAGCAGAGAGGGAGGCAGCATGACAGCTTTATCAGTCCATTATTCCAGAGCTCCATTAGCACAGTGTGCCAGAGGAGGGAAACACAGATGTGTGTGTCTGTGTGTGTGTGTCTGTGTGTGTGTGTGTGTATTTACACACTTTTCTTCCTTACTAGTGGGATAGTATTGACTGTGTAGACTACTGGTGTCCACACTTGTTCATCTCCTGCTTAAATTCTTTTTTTATTGCTTTTGTCTTTATACTGACTGTGTCTTACCGTACCAAGTCTCAAACATCAAGGACAGTCAGTACTAGACAGTCATAGCCTGATTGTCAGACTATATTTGCTTTTAGTTTCTCAGTTTCACATTAAATGAATGTTAACTGATTTTTGTTGTCCACACAGACGCTGCTGTAGTGGTTGCTGTGACATTTGTCAAATAAGGAAATATACTGAATAGAGTTGCTATCACCGTAAATCAAATTACAACAACCTTGTTGGAGCTATGAAGGATGATGATGATGATGTTCTTAATCCCACCTACAACGCTCTGTTTAGTTGACAGGAGGCAACATTTCAAGAGTTAACCTAAAATTCACTTGACAATTAGAAGCAAGCAAAATAAGTCAACCACAAAGGCAGCCGACAACATAAAATCCAGTGTTCACAAAGCTAAAAACTATATTCTTATATCCAGAACAAAATGTCCCTTTTTTCCCTGAGAAGCCAAAAATACACAAGAGCCTTATCACACAAAAATGTCACCCAGAGCCAACTGGAGCTGTTACAACAAGCTTATATTTATTTATTTATTTTTTGTGTGTGTGTATGTACATCTGCATATCCTAGATAGGTAATGATGAGCCATGTTGGAGTTAGAAATAGCTGGTATCAGAAAGAGATGTGTGGTTTTATGACAGGTGAGGGGGAATAAAGCAAGTTGAGATGAGAACCAGAAAATGGAAAGAGAGGAGTATTAAGACAGACACAGTCAGACAGGCACACCTGGCTTACAGAGGGAATCGAATTTTTCAATTTTCAAAACTGCAGGAGAAGACGGCAGATAAGTGTTATAAGAATGAGAATCCTCCACCCCAACAGCTATTGCTGAGATGCTGTTGAGCAAGGTGCTTACTTAAGTCCTAACTATCCAGCAGAGCTGCTCAGTTTTAAGGACAGTGATTAAGATGGGTGACTCATGGCTGTGAGTATGAATGAAATCACCTGTATGAATAATGAAGCAGAAAGTTTTGCTGACACAGACAGACAGAAAGAAAATACAGACCAAGAACCTGAGAAACTTCTACTGTTACAGTAGCTAGTCTGCAGTGTGCCCTCTAAGAAAGCAAAAAACAAACTGGGAAGAAAGCCAGTAGAAACCATTATTTTAAATGGTCTAAGTACTTGATAAAATGTGGTCTGAGAGAAGTTAAAAGAGCAGGAATGAGAGGATGCAGCCCTGCTGTGAAATGATTCATCAGGGACCGATGCATGACCATAAAATAGAAACATACATGCAGTATACATGCAGTATGGTGCAACAACAGACATGTCAAACAATATAAAAGACCTTCTAGTGTGCCAACAGTATACATCTCACCAGAATTTGGACTAATATTAATGATTTGTGATGCATCTCCCCTTACATTTTCCGTCCTTATTCTTTCTCTCTCTTTCTCTGAAGACATGAGCATTTCAAACACGTACACAGGGGGATTGAGGCGTGGCTTTAAGACATGTTTGCGCCATCTGCTCTCAGTGTGCCCTCTCAGCCACTCGAGATCTTGCACATTTCACTATTATTTTAGCAGCTTACAATTTAGCACTCGATATGTGTGATGCAGTAGTTGCTTGTCTTTTTGTATCACTGTTTCACGGATGATTTAAGCTATTCATTTTTCTTTTTTTTTTTCATTAGAAGATGAGATTGGAAATTTAAGGCTAACAGAGAACTCAAAATAATATGCTGAAAGCATTTTACTTTATTGCAATTACCTCACCGTGACCACATTCACCAGACCTGAACTCATTTACACTCATGGAGCTGTGGAGCAAACGTTGAATTGGTCAGAGGTTAAAGCAAATGCCTTTAAACTCAAGCATTTACAAGTGAAAGGAGGAATGCATCGTTTATCAGATGACATCTTTTATCTTTTAGCATCCGTGCTTGAACACGTGTTGAATATTCCAGTATTCAGTGCCGTGACACTGAAAAATGAGCAAATCATATTAATTTAAAATCAAAAATGTCTTGAATTAAGCTTACATAAGTACATGCAGTACACATACAGCATCCAGTCATGCAGATATTTGCTACCACCCCAAAATAATGGAGGTTCAGTAGTTGTTTAGTAGTCAAAGATGTGAGAAATTACATCTGACATTTACTGTTGAGTTTTACTGGAACTACTTTCTACTTAAGAAAGAGTCCAAAAGAAAACTGTTGAGAAAGAGGTCTGTGACTCCAGCGTAACCAGGGAAATATTTCTGAAAATATACTTTGCCGTTGAGTTTTCAAGAGTGATTTCTCATCACCATTCACCTTTGTTGTAATGTACTTTTTCTTTTTGCTGGAGCGAGTATAGTCTGACTTTCCTGACTTTGTCAACCCAGGCTTTTATCTTATTTTTGAGATAAAGATAAAGTTTGGGGGGTTTTTTTAGCGTTTGTCAGATCAAAAAAGATCAATTATCATTTCTGCACCACAAGTCATTAAAGTATGTTTGGTCATATGCAGAGGACAACAATTGTGTCTCCTGTTTAAGTGTTTTATTTTCCACATCAAAGTCAACTTGTGAGTAGGACAAATATGTCTTTTTCTAGTCTGTGTGATACAACAGAGATGAAAATTTTACACTCGGTTTCCCCAGATGTTAAATTTTAGATGCCATCTCTTCTGCAGCACCTGTCAGACAGCAATGATAAATCAGAGGTACTGACTACTTGTATGAATTTTCACTCCCTCCTCTCATATTTTGTGCCTCCAAACAGGAACACTTTGAAATGCATATTGCATGAGCCTAAAGAAGCAATTTTCAGCAGTGACACTTTTCATCCATTTCACCACCACAAAACCTCAGTGAGGTCTCTGTAAAAAAAAAAAAAAGATAAACACAGTTTGACTGTTTAGTGGTGAACAATGGGACCACAAATACATAGTAAATATCCCCCCTAGGTGTAAGTGAAAATTAACTTTATGCAGCAGGAACTCACAGCAATAATATTCTGCATTATTACCCATTATTCACTTTGTGAATATGGAATATGGTTGCACACATCCTATGGTAGCCGGCACTTCATCCAAGAGCACTTGAGGCCAACTTTAGGCGACAGGGAGGCTGTGGTGTCAGGCTTGGTTTGTCATACCCAACCGGGTATCCTGTATCTGCCTCTATTTCCGTTCCTTCCGTTTTGCTACTCTGCTCTGGTGATCTCCACTGACGTTAAGGGAATATCAAAACGGTAAAAGGCCAAGCACACTCAAACACACCTTCTCCTGATCACCCTGACATCTTCCTCATGTCTTCTCTGTACTTTTCATCATGCCATCATCCTCTCTACTCTCGTTTCCTTCTTCGTAGTGCTAATTAAACTTCATTGTATCTCCCTCTTTTTCCGTGGCTCCTAATAATATGGTGCTCCACATCTGTACGCGTCTCCCATCTATGTAATTTACTGAGTATTCTGGCTACACAATGCAACACATTTATCATGCACTGTGTTTGTGTACAATGTTTGAGGGATGAGTGAAGAAAAAAAGTGAATGACAATAATTCTCCTCAGGCTGATTGACTAGCATCAGCGTACCCCTGAGGGAGCCATTTGACCCCCCATCTGCTGCAGTGGAGCTTCTATGTATGGGCAGCGCTTGAAAAGTGTGCTGTTTATGGTCTGCTCAGGCACGCAGGAGCAGGGAGTGCCTTGCAGAAAAAGAAGTATGTGTGAAACTGTATTTTCAAGTATTTTCTTAGTGTTAGACTGGCTATGCTTAATTGGTTGGTAGGCTTGGTATGTCTTTCCAGTATGTGGTATGATTTGCAGGTGGTTTTGGTATGATTTGGTACGGTTTACAGCCACGTTAGCAATGATTACTACCGCACTATCTAAACATACTTGAGGTCGAGGAGGGACACCTGAAACAAACAGGCCGTAAAAACGGTTCAGTCAACATCTCTTTATCAGAGTCTGAACAAAAAAATGATTATTACAAGCTTTACAGTGGTAGTATCTGTTGCAGAACTGTTGTTATGGATTGTAATAGACCGTAACAGCATAAATCATATTGTGTCCACCACCTAGAGATATCATATATTTACACACAGCTGCTTGATGTGCAATCTTACAAAATGTGAAAAGATAAACAAAGAATAAATAAATGGTAGTCCAAAAACTGCTTCATTTGCTTTAAAGGAATCAGCAAGAATTTAAATTAAGCAGGCAAAGCTTCATATAGAAGGTAACCAACCTGTTTGCACTATTCCTTTTCTCCACCATATCAACAAACCTGTAATTGACTGGTAAATTTGCAATGCTTGGCAATGACACGGTTTTGCTACTGCAAACACAGAACACAGCATAAGGATCCTTTGCACAATTAATTTCTCGCTTATTTAAATATTTTGTTTGCAGTAATACTAGAACAGAACCGCAGCAGCATGCAAAATCTGGTGGGATGTTCGTATAATTCCAATTTGTACTTCCTGCATGTTTTTATGAATATCACTTATATGTGTTGAATGGCATGTTTTACACACACACACATATTATTTATCTGGCCTCTGATGTAAATAAAACAAGGTCATGCTTTTGTTTTTTTGTAAATACTGATAGAACTGATTATAATGGATATTATAAGTGAATTGTAAAACACTGTACTGTAGCATTTATTGTTCCAAATCCACAACACTAAAGAGCGAAGTAGAGGCAGATTACTTACATGTATGCAGTTGGCTAAGTCACTGCTCACTCAGTTTAAATCATTTCCTTATGTAAATATAAATGACAAGAGAATTTTAATCTCTTTAATAAAATATGCATTTGAGGCCTGTGGCAAGAGAACACTGTAAAATCTGAAGCAATCATAAAAGAGCAGAGAGCCTTTGATGCTCAGATGAAACAAGCGTCTTGTTTAGCGGAAGCTCTCTGTTTTCCTCTGTTTCTTTCTCTCTGTCACACACACACACACACACACACACACACACACACAAACACACTCTGAATACGTTTAATTAACATTTTAGGAAATGGAAAAGTCACATGTTGCATCAGGTTTATAAATATAAATCCCTGTAAACTTGAAAAATATAATTAGACCACAACGTCTTGATAGTATTTGAAGTTGGATAAAATGTCCATATAACACATTTTGGTCTTGATGTAAAACTGTTCCAGCAATTGATGCGTCTACATGACAAAACATGTTCTTTTTTTTTTCTTTTTTTTTTTAAACACATGCTTTTGTTCACAAATGTTGCTGGAATTTGGTCTCTCCCAGCGTTACTTGACTCTGCTAGTGGGTAAGCAGCTACAGAGGTCGTATTACAATAGCTTTAACTTGTGACTTCATAATAAAAGTGTGTTATTGATGCGAAGGATGTTTCAGCCTGGTTTGGCTGATTTTAATTCCTTTATTTTTATCTTTATAACAGAAAATAGGTTATGTATGTACAGCTCTGAATATGACTATTATATTGTTACATTATCTTGTATAAGCACGCACACACACACACACACACACACTTGGTTAAATGGCACATGAATTACCTAGTGTGCATTTTAGCCTAGTCTCTTGTTCTCCCTTTTTTTCACGGCTAATTGTAATGGCTTTAATCTTCCTGAAATTAGTGCTTGTTTAATTAGGCAGTTTGCCGTTGTGATTTTCATTATAGGAAAAAAAAAAAGCTCCTGAAGGTAAAGAGTGAGAGGGAAGAGAAAAGGTCACATCAATGGACATTCAGACGGTGGTTGTGTGTTTGGGGGGCGCATGGACATCCAGACTGGGAGAGAAAACACTGACGATGTAAACGTTCAAAACAAACCATAATTACTAGTCTGGAAATAAGCTGCACCACACAACACAAGTCACAAGGAAGCTCCGCAGTCTTGATGACCTCCGTGTTGAGTGATTTTGTATTCTGCTATTGTTACCTTGAGAGGGCTGAATTGTTCTGTAAGACACAAAGTAATTAACATTCACTATAATGAATGTATCAGTCGTGTGGCCTCAAAGCTTCTTGACAGTCATTGTTTACTGCGCTGTATTATTTACAGATTGCCTTTGAGACCACTCAAGCACACAAGAAACATAGAAGAAGCCATACAAACACAGACACTAGAGTCATAGATTAATTTTGTCTCCATGCCAGTATGCCAGTATGCCTGTATGTGTGTGTGTGTGTGTTTGTATACACACACATGTGAATGCATGCACAGGGACCAGGGTAAAATTGTGAGCTCTCCTTTACAAAAGAAGAAGCACATGTTGCTGTGAGAGAGACAGCGATTCAACAGCCTCAAAAACACCTTTATACACCAGATTTATTTAAGTGTGTGTGTGTGTGTGTGTGTGTGTGTGTGAGAAGAGAAGAGAAGCAGGTTAAAAGAGAACCAGAAGATGGGTTCAAGCAGACATGAAAAACAAACACGTTCTAAAACGTTCTCCTATTGGCTTAGACAAATGTCTTGACATTTCCAAGCAATGGAATATGAATCACTCTTCATTACTGCACAAACATGAAAACAAACTCCAGTGGGTAGCGTATCTACCAGGGTAATGCATCACTGTGTGTGCGTGTGTGTGTTTCTCACTACTCGTCAGCCTCCCCTACAACGAAGCCACAGCACATCACACACTCATTCATCCTAACATCATCATAACCGTGTCTGTGTTTGGTGAAATCCTAACGCACCAGCAATATCTAACTCACAACATGAGAGATACACCCTATATTTTAGTTTACGAGTTTTCCACAATAATTTTCATAGCCTGTAAAGACAGATTAAAGGTTGTCTCAAGAATAACATTTGGCAAGCAGCTGTGGTATCTCTCAGCTGCAGAGTGGCTCAAATTAAAAAAGAATAATTTGGCAGACATATATTTCCCCTTTTAACCATGCCATATAAGTTCTCAGTTAATAGAGAAATGGTTTAATATTAAACACGTAATACCATTATTAAGGGCTATGCTCTCAATATAGAGTCTTAAAGCCCACTTGTATTTGTACTATTAAAGTCCCCTTAACATCAAAACGTACCATGAGGAAAACACACATACTGTCAAAATATGCAACCGCAATTTAGCAACTGTGTCATCATGCGGGTTGTGGTGCACGGAGAGACACACATATTAGACAGTAGCAGCTTGTTGTACACTGTGCTAACATGGACGAGTTAACAGCCATGCCTCACAGTTGTAATGCTGGCATGCTGATGCTAAGCAGGTATGATGTTTAAAAAGTTGACCGTTATAGTTTTCTAATAATAGCATTATGAACAGATTAGAGCTGAGGCTGATGGGAATGTCATTAGTGTTTAAAGTATTAGTCATAAACTAAAGTAAATGTGAACAAAAGTAAGCACAAAAGTGACGGGATCACCAAAGTTATTAAGCGTCATCCTCTTGGGACTATGACTCTCTTTAGATTGCTATAACATCCTATGGCAATCCATCCAACAGTACACTAAAAGTGTTTAATAAACAATTCTCCAAATTGGTCAATCAACAGTTCAATGTGTAAATCAGTTATATTATCATTTTTTATCTAAAATAACTTGGGATACTGTTTTATCAATAACTGTGGAATGTCAAATGTTTGCCAATACTACAGCTTGTTGGTATAATGTCATACATCTTAAAGTTGAAATTTAATATTCAGATATTTTCTCTTAGTGTTCTCCAAAGGAACACATTCAGACCTACGTACCAGCAAATTTAAAAGTGTGAAATTTAAATTACCTTCACCTAAATTGAGCTCAAAGAGCCCTGTCGACTGATGATGATGGATGTATAAAGACAGATTCAAGGTACACCATTAACATTATACACAGACACACTTTTCTCAGCCAGTGTGAGAGTACAGGCTGAGGAGATGAGCAGTAATTTGGGTAATTTTGTTCCATGCTTCACCCTTTTCCTTAATGACGGTAATTATCTGTACAAAACATCTGTAGGATCTGTTGTCTCCCCTTCCTTTCCTCTCCGTCTTTGTCTGATCAATGTCTTTTCCTCTTGTCTCTTTCTAAATCACTCATGTCTCTTCTTCCTTTTCCGCCTCCTTCTCCTGCCATTTCACTTTATTTTATCCCACTTTCTCTCTCTCCCTACATACTTTACCAAACAAATTAGCAACTTCTGTCATTTTCTATACATTTATTATCACAAGCAAAGCCAAGTCCATAAACTCTGTACCTCCGTAATAATAGCATTACATTTTGTTCACAACTTAACACCTTCATTGTACCCTATTAGGCTCAGAAATGTGCATTTTACGATATGAATAGCAATATGTTTTATGTTACTTGATTGAACATTAACCAAAGTGTTCACTGCTTGGTGTTCCCAGTAAGCTAGCTTTTACTTTGGTCTGAGCTAGCAGTGCATGTTTCCAGATGGTGAAAGGCAACACCCTTATTTGGATCATCTTGGCTCCAAACGGAAAAGATGGCACTGACCATAAGTTGTAACTCTGCAAACTGGCTCCGGTGTAAAACAATAGGTAATGTCATAGCTTGTTACATCCATTTTCATACAGTTTATGATCTTACCTCCCCTTTATACACACACCATGGTGTTCCCCTATTACATTTGGTGTTTCACCAGTTAACACAGCACACTAAAATCGTACTCACCCCAGTGGTTTCTCCAGTCGGCTGGCTGGTGATCCAACAATCTCCCCGAGAGTGCAAAACGTCTGACCTAAAAAATCCTGGAAGGAGGGGAAAAAATGGATGGCAGGGCAGGGCATGAACGGAAGAAGGTTGGTATTTGTGGCATAGACAACATATCAGTGTTAGGGTTTGGTCAGACTTAAAACTCAGGAACATTCCTCTCATTCTACTACAAATGTGAAATTCAAGAGTTTTTTCCAGTGAAGCTTGTTTCTTAATGCTTCTTCAAATTTGTAGGTTTAAAATTTGGCCTGTGCATCCACACATTTACCCAACATTAGTGATGGTTTTGGTGTGACATCTTCTGTTAAAAATTAACAAAATTATTATTGATTCATGTGGTGTCACACATTTGATAATTTGTTTGCAGACTACAAAGTGCAACATAAAGCCTTGATGGGGTGCTGTCAGCTGTGAGACTGATATAGTGCTCTCCTTTTCCTCAAAAACCATTACTGCGCTCCTCTCAACACTTTGACGTCATGTTCAGTTTTGGTGTGAAATGTGAAGCGAGTTTATTGAAACTGAACAGGTCAGTATGTACATATGCATGGTAAGCATGCCTTGATGAAGTGTGGAGGCTAGCAGACAAATGAGAGAGGATGAGGCGTTGAAAGCATTATGGACAATAACAAGGAACATGAATCACAACTATATACAGACTTTTTAGAGATAGACAGCCTTTCAGTATCACTCAGCATTATTTTTGGTACATTAGACTGCCATATCTTGACACAGAAAGAACAACATTTTTCGAAATAACAAACCAAAGAGTTCTTAACTTTACCTTGGCAGACAAGACACACTAAAATGTCAGCATCAGGCTATAGTATGTTTTTGTTCTGTTGAACTGATTGCACTATTACAAGGGGAGAGTCTGATTCCATCCAAAGCTGTGGAAAATCTCACCATCTTCATAAGTGTCGACAAAAACATGAACTATTTAACGATCAAACGTCTGATTGGGCATTGTGCATGCCTATGAGTGATAACAGTGGTTACGCCTTGCACATATAGCTTGGCTTGATTGCTACAGCACCCACTCAGATCAGTGACACTATCCTTCCTCTTGAGAGAAGGATCATTAATGTGAGACAGCAGCCATGCAGTATCGGAAGTGAGAGAGATGCTGGGACCTACATTGAGTTCTGCGGGCTTCCAGAAAGGTTGGGCAGCAGCAGCAACAACAATAGTGACAATAACAACAACAGAGCACATCATATACAAGAACACAACACTATACAATACCTAGCACTCCTAGCTGTGCTCAAAATGATGAGTTGAGAATGGAAAGACACGACATGCTGTGCCAAAATTATCCAAAAACTCAAATTTAAGCATGCGATCGGTGGAATAAGAGCTAGTGATGAAAAAATGCAAACCCTTCGTCATCCAAACACATCAAATAATCATCTAAACTGATTATTTTGATAGCAAACTTTGGTCAATGCTTTCAGTCACCATAGTTTCCAGCCTTGTGAAAAAAACAGTATATACTTTGCTATTGAAACAAAAATACTGTGCATAAAATTATAGTTTATTGCTTATAGAATAGAAACTAATGGTTAAAAGCATTGCATAACTGAAGGTTTTCTATATGGTTGTACAGGAAATAATTGCACAATGCCTATCATTCACTACTACAAATGAGACTATATACATTGTAGATATATGAGAAATTGTATTTCCATGGCAAATTGCAGCATGGATAATTCCTGTAACTCACTGTATAAAAAGGAAAAGAAACAATTGTATTTGGATGTTACTATGGACCAGGCACTACATAGGGTTTGCTTTATTCCATCATGTAGACAACATGCAGCAGGCAACATCCAAATAGAAACATTCAGAAAGAATAAACATGGCCACAGTCAGACCACTGATAAAGGGTTCAGCCAATCTCAAATCACATATTTTTTAATAAGCAATATTAACTTTTCATTTTCAGCACCATTCAAGCTAATAATCCAGATTTTATTCAAGACTGGACTCCATTTATCAGTGGTTCAAGGTTAAAATAGCAATGAGCACTCACATGTTTGGACAGGTCTGGGCTTTTGGAGTCAACATCATACCTAGAAGGGAACAAAATAAAAGCAGCAAAGCCATTTCCACTTTGCCAGCTATAGAGGACACTTGTCTAAGTGGAGACGTTTTGATTTGTATGCTTTTAAATGGCAGATTTCAAATGAACCCTGGTGATCTGTTATCATCCATGGCAGAAAGAATATTATTGTTTGTACACACCAATTTTTGGCTTTTCACATGTTTTTGTTTGTATGTTTAAGGAAATACTGGGGAAGAGGAACGATATGACAGCAATTGGGGAAGGGTACAATTAAGGAATATTGAAAGGAAACAGAACAGATGAAAGAAAAATAGCAGAAGAAAGAGACTTGCTAAAGGAAAATCCCAGTAATTACAGAGGTGGGTGGACATAATGAGACATAAAATAGGACTAAGGTCATCATATGTGTAAAATACTCAATGAGCCAAGATAAAAAGAGGATATGATCTTAGTATCTTTTCAGATGTTACTATCCGTGGGGCAGCGCAAGTGGTGAAGGGTTCAATAAGACCTTTTCTCCTTTCTCCATAATAATGAGTTTTGGTGCTGGTCTGATTTGCATGTGAATATAAAGCAATGAAAGTGAGGGGAAATGGAGCATATGTGATGAACTAAGATTAAACATCTGATGAAACGATAGATCCGATTTACCAAGAGAGTAATCAAGCACAATTAGACAGAAATGGAGTAATATCTAAGTAGTAAAGGCTTATGAGAAAAGATGCTGGTAGGCTGCACAAACTAGGCTACTGCTTATATCTTTAACTCAGTGTTAATTCAAAAGAAAGATAAAATGATAGTTGTTAAATGTTAAATTGCATCTATTTTTACATTGTTTGATGGCATAGCTGCAGAAGATATAAAGGCGGGCTGTGCTACAGGTCATGACATTTGAGGAAACAACTGTTTATGTGATTCCATATGGAAATTAACTGCATCTATAAAAGAGCTGAACAAAAAAAGTGCTGAGATAGCATTCTTTGTGTGTTCAGCCTGTAAAATGCTAACAGTCTGGCCAACATCACAGCTTATATGGAAGAGTGATCATGTTGATATATTAAAAAAGACTAAGATTTACAGCCACGCTAGCAGCTCTATCAGGCTGTATGTAGACACAATGATGCTTTTAGATAAATACTAGCATCCGCATGCTAACATGTTCACGATGAAAAAACGCTAACCTGCACATGTATAACGTAATATATAGTGTAATTTTCTGCATCTTAGTTTACCAGGTTAGCATGCAAATATTTATTAATTGTCACTAAAAACTAATTTAATAGCAATCCATGTGATAGTTGTAGAAATATTTAAGTCTGGAATAACCAAACACCGTGAGATTACCGTCCACCACTTGAGCCAGAAAGAGAGAGACTGCTTCATGAAAGATCAGAATGATGGTAAAGAAAATGAAAATCATAATTTTTATGAGGTAAATTTCTTCAGATTAATTTAACTAATATTTTCAGTACAGAAATGAGAGATATAAAAAATGCATCGCAGTTAGGATAGAGGGCGGGTGAAAAGGCACAATGATGATACGACTTCAAAAGAAATCACTCACAAGTCAAAACGAAGGTTCTGCTTCTCCTCAAAAAAGTAGTCCAAGATGTACTTTCGAACAAAGTCGGGGTTCAGGGTGTTATCTATCACCTCCGTTCTGCCAAACTGTGCAAAGAGAAAGACGAATGAGATCAGGATGAAAGGAAAAAAAAGGAAGAAATACAGGAAGAAATTGTGTTTGGTTGCATTTTATTTTTTTTCTACTTTTTCTTCTTTTTTTCCAGACTTTTTACACATGCATACACATACAGAGGCCTGATTAATGGAGGTTCTTTCAAACCAGCGGTGTGTTTCCCGGTGTCTTGATCCTCACTTCTCTCCCACATTAATTATAGCAGGATAACTCACTCATCAACGCCACAGAGAGAAAGAGAAGAGATAAAGGTAGAGATGAGGAAAGTGTGTCTACAGAGAGAGAAATAGCACAAGCAGAGAAAAAGAGCAGAAGAACAACGACTAAATAGGGATGAAGAGCAGTGGGGAAGAAAAGATCTGGAGTGCGGAGTAAGGCCAGAAAAGGAGGGGAGAGAGTGGGAGTGGGAAAGGAGTGGGAAGGAATAGGAGGAGAAAAGTAGTGATTAAGGATTCCTAATTAGTGGGATTCTCACTCCCAAAGTGCCAAATGCTGGGAACAATGCCAGAGAAAGACTGGCAAACACTCACCAACGCCACATGCATATTCTGTACAAAAAGCTGATTAAGGGTTCCCCATATGAGATATAATACATAAATAATTTAATACCTCCTAGATTTACCATTTGTGTACATTTCCAAAATATACAATTCAACTGACATGCCAACTTCAAGCAGATTTGCCAGCTGTATGGAGGTTAACGTTTCTCTGAAGCTCTCTTTTTTTCTCTTGTCATAATTCCTACCATCACTTTTCATGTGTACCAACGAGTGTAACACTGCAGATGTTTTCAAGGAGAGGTTTGACCGATTACTGTCAACCCCTTTGACTCTGTATTTGAGTATTGCTGTTCAGAACAGCTGTAAACTATTTTGCCTTACCGTGCCTATGCAGAAGTATTAAGTGGTCTAAGATTCTGTGTGTCAGTATGGCCATCTGTACCAAAGTTTATGGAAATTCATGTGAAAGTTGTAGAGATATTTTAGTCTGAACTGAACCGACTGACACTGCTATCCAAAGCGTTGCATGTCTGCATGCATTGAATGCAATTTTTATTTAACATAACCTTTTGAGTCCAGTCAGTACTGACTTTTTCTCTTTTAAATAATTATCTTTATCAAATCTTGATTTTTTTCATCCTAATTGCATCATTGCTTTTGTTGCAACTACTGTAACTATGATTCAGTTGTCACAGCCAAACGTGTCCTGTTGCCAAACTCTTCCAACCAGTGTCAAAGTTTGCAAGTGGGAGTGGATCTTATTTTTCCACAGTGTGGATGGCAGGTATTGTAGGTGGATCTGTGAGTTAACCAGTAACCAGTAATACAGTACATTGTGGGTAATTATGACAGGATCTAAATGTAACACCAATGAGGGAGAAAAGTAGAGGAAAGGATGCTGATGTTGAATCTCTTAGCCACCCAAACTTTCCGAGAGACCCTGAGGTGTTGATGAGACTGCAAGCACGTGTTAGTAAAGGAGGTGAGTGATGGCAAAAATAAGATCCATAATGTAATTTCCCTGCTGAGTGGAAGAGGCAATACTGTGCTGCAGAGTTCATTAGTTACTGTTGGGCTGCTGGAGCTGGCTAATTAGAATCGGGCGGGATGTCCCCCGACCTGCAACCTCAACATGTCCACATAAACACACACACAGATACATATGGCAACTGAACTGTAAAGACAAACAGTGTAACTTAGACATACATAAAGACTGTAAGTGACAGCATGGTGTAAAATGAAGGTCCCAGCACAGGGGATCAATAACAGGAACATGACTCCAGCCCTTCATTATCTTTGTAGTTTGTTGTTACAGACTTGGATTTCATTATCTCCTTCCCTCGATCATGCATGAAACACCATGGGGGGATTTCTGGCATGTGAATGTTCTGTAGCTCCTTGACCAACATGGATTTTTATTCTCTTTGTACCATGTTTAGTAGACTGTAACACAGTGCTGATATAATGAGATTTGTGCAGCCTTGTGTTCTCACAGAGAAGTAAATGACAGTAGTGTGAATTAGTGTGAAACTGAGCTTTTCTTCTGTTTTGGCCCCTGTGCTTTTTAAAAAGCACCGGGGCGTGTTTAAAAATCCCCAGGACAGAAAGATAAAACACACGGAAACACACATGAAGTATTGAACAGCCCCTCCAGGAATGAAAGAGAGCTAAGGGTAATTTAGTCATTGAGGGAGGAAAAAGAGCCAAACAACCAGCTGAAAAAAACATTTCTTCCCTCCACACATACTCAAGTGTTGCATGGTTTCATGGGAAAAGAAATCCCAAAGTTTGTTAGAGCTTTGAGCACACACACACACACACACACACACACACTCACACACACTCATGAGGAACACTAAATCAACAGCGGGTGATGTTATAAGAAAATTAAACAGTGGAAATGCAGCCAAAATGTGCTGCAGTTTGGCAAAGGTTTTAAATTTGTTAAATTTGGCTTATTTCACTGCATGTGCAGCAATTAAAGATTGATGACAGAAATATAGTAACACTTATATCTTTTATAAAAGGTTTATAAGCAGCAACTAATGGAAAGGTCATTTATTTTAAGGTTTTTCACAACCTGGTAACCCAAACGTTCAAAGAGCTTATGGTTCATAACTGATCAATGAAGAAGAGAGGAGAGGAAAATGATCAGGCAGTGTGTTTCAAGGTGTGATTTTACACGACTATTATTATACATGATAACAGTCAAAGTTAACATGTCACATAGAACAATCACTACCAGCCTATGAGTTTAAAAAACCTGTTTTCTATGCAGCTTTCACACTTCACTGTGTCTGTAGTGAACTCTCAGCAGAAACAGCCTCTGGACCAGGAAAACCCCCTGAAATCAGTGAAGTGTAAAATTGAATTAAAATGACTCCCGCCAAATCTAGAGCATAGGCAGATACTATGCTTGATATACTCCCCTACTATATGATTATCACATGCAACAATGAAGGCGAAACCACATGGATGATTTAGTTGCATTTGTATATAAGGCAAAAATGATAGATGATTTCTGACAGAAAGCACTAGCTAGGAATGTTTTTGAAAGTACTTGATGAGTCTTCCTGTTTGGCTGAAGTTTGGAAGTGTTTGGCCTTGCTTACAGAGCATTACCTGCAGCTGCATTAACACCCACCACTTCTTAATGATACGATTATGGATGCGATGGCTTATCTCCGCAAGGAGGCGACTGCTTCAGAAGTTTTTATTTCTTACAACAAAATCAGTAAACATGACAGAATGAAGTTTGGTTTGGCTTGTGAAACGCTCATTATATTAATTGCGTTTTGTATACTTGATTGGATTAACAGCCTGTCCTACAGTCAGTGGCCGTCGAGAGACTAGAAAAACAAAAAGCCATTTGTGTGAAGTGCTGAAGAGGGCTTTATAATAGAAAGACCTTACATACGCCTATGCATTAATCATACACATACCCATACATATAAACACATTTTCTCACAAACACACACACACACACACACACACATAAAAGAGTCCGCCACAGTCCTTCACTTCCATTTGAATGAAAGCCCACACAGCCATCTGTTCTCAGCGGGTAAACACACAAGCAGCAGATGAGGGTCATTAGATAGTATAAATACACGTGAATTACATTTAATTCTGATCTATTATACATCCACAATGGATCAGGTCTGTGAAAAATAATATATATATAGATTCTTGGATGCAGGGACAATTTGTACTACAGTATGGGATGAGTAATGATGTTAAACATGGGGGATGATATTAAAGACATCTACTGTCTGTTAGGGGTACATATGCATAAGCAAGAGATATTAACTGCTGGTTTTGTCAGTCTTCTCAACAGTGTTTTGCACCGTGCTCGTTTTTTGTCCATTGACATCAAGCATCAAATCAACCAAAGTAGTATCACCCATCACTATTCATCTACACTAAGCTTTGGATGGATGAGTGTGAAAAGGCACATAACTTTTAATTCTATGTTTATTAGTGCTTCAGTTTTATAATGACGTTTAATATATTTATATAATATTTATTTCCTTGCTAGTTAATTTGTTTTTTAACCTGGAGTTCAAATAGTTTGTGATTGAGTGGACAAATAGAGGAGTAGTCAGATGATAAATAGAGAGAAAGGACTACATAAACCAAACAAGCCACAGTGAGAGCCGGCTTAATGCCTCCCCAGTGCGTATTAGTCCCTCAAATGTCAACATATTGATCATTACATGTGAATGTTTGTCTTTGTTGGTTGAATTCTCCAATTACAGAATATTTCCCTGGTATTTTCAGACAGCTGATGGCTAAACAGCTTTAATGAACTGCTAAAACCAACTACTGCATGCTCAAAGTGGAAAGAAAACTGGAGGAACGAATGCCTTAACTAGAGCGTAACCCCTCCTGCCACACACACACACACACACACGCACGCACACACACACACACACACACACACACACAAAGAAAAACAACTACAAACACACAGCAAGCACAACAAGACCGTAATTGGACATAAATCCTTTCTTCTTTTTGGTGTGTGTGTGTGTGTGTGTGTGTGTGTGTGTGTGTGTATATACACTCACCTCCCTCCACTGTTTGGTCTCAACACCTTGTGTGTAGAGCACACATACTGTGAAAAGAGATAGGCACACAATTAGATAAAACATTGAGAAAATGAGAAAAGTAAAAAGATAAAAAGACAATTAAAGAAATGCAGACAAATTCCAAATGGAAAATCAATGTGAAGGTTTTAGCTCGAGTACAGCAAAGAAACAGCCATGTTCACTCGGAGCAAAACGAAGATTTTCTAAATCACAAGACAGCAGACAATAACCACACTGACCAGGAGAGAGGAATCAAAAGGACAAAAAGAGAGCAAGACAGAAAAGAGTTCAGGGTTGACAAAAGAGCACAGACAATCAAAGACGTGGATACACAATATACTCACATGGATCTGACTTGGAGAATGTGTCTTTATCTAGCAGATTTCTGTCAAATGAAGAAAGAGACAAGAAACAACTGTTACTCAAAGAACCTTGTAACTGTACCTCTGTTTGACCAAGTGCTCCAAAACGACAACAACGGGCCCCGTCACCTGCTGGCAGGTCTTAGCGGCTGCATCGTAGGAGCGTTTTCTAATCTGCCACTCCTATCAGCCGCTGATGTTCTACAGTAATATGATAACTACTCTACACTATTTGTACACTTGTCTACTTTACTAATTTGTTTCCAGTTTAATCAATGAGTCTTCGTGCTACACATCTTTATATATATATATACTGTATATATATATTTGGGGGACATTTTAAGCCTTTATTACAGTGTCAGTAGAGAGTAGGCAGGAAACGAATGGGGGAGGGAGAGACGGGGGTCCGCTGTCTGCTGTTGGAATTGAACTGCAGATGTTGTGTTATGTGGCATGCATTTTAACCAATGGAATACCAGACACTTAAAAATACTGTAGTTTTACTGCACGATTGCAAATAATGACAGATCAAATTCTGCATATCTAAGAAAAAAAAAGAGAGCACTTGCAGTAAAGTGGCTGGGTACACAGTTCAGTTAGTTTCACATTTACAATCTCTTGCATGATTTTTTTTTTTTTTTTTAATGTGCACAAACACACGCTACACACGCCAATTCACACAGTCACAGACCGCAAAATCAGATGTCTCACAGGCACAAAGAAAATTGTGGGGTTTGGTATCTTGTACAATGGCAGGCTGATTGCCAGCATGTCTATGTGTTTACTGAATGCTCGTGTTTTTCTCAACACATCCTCATACTTAAACAACCACATATGTCGATTGTACAGTGCAGTCCAGTATGACCCATAGGAGCATTTTCTAATATGTTGCTTACAATTACAATTATTCTCCTGCAGCTCAAAATTTTTCCTCCTGAAATGGAAATGTGTAACCTTCTATAGACGCCATCTGAACTGCAGTCACTTCTCCAGGTCATAATTAATACAGCTAGACGACATCACTCAAATGTAACTATAGGATATTTCTGGTGACTGAATTTACGACCTATATAGACACTTTTCTTGGGAGGATGGGCTGTATTTTTTTTGCTCCAGAAACACCCACCCACAAAATTATTTCTTAATGTCAGTTCTCTATTCAGGGCCCCTCGAGCATGTTCAGAGAGAGAGATGTAAATTCACTTGTTTTGTAAAGATTTGGGACTTACAGATGTTTTCAGGCTCATCACCCCTCGTGAGAGAGAATATACAGTACATTCTTCCGACATTGCCATATGTTTTTCTCCAGAATTGACTATTTCTAAATCTCAAATTCCCTTCTGAATAGTGTAGTGACGTGTCATATCAGGACAATTGCAATTACAGACCATGCAGCAGACAGGCCTCTAAAGCATGAGCAGGCTTGCCAGCATGCACAAAAACAGCTAAAAGGATAATAGGGAGAAAAGGATATGAGCCCATACAAAGCTGGTACGAGCAGGCAGTCAGGAAACAACAAAAATCATTGCAGACCCTCAATATCCCCTCTAAATACAAACCTCTGCCATCAGGAAGAAGACTCTGTGTGCCGAAGTGCAAATTAAACCACTTGAAATTATTTTCAATTTAGTTTCCATCAAGCTACTGAACTCTAAATCTAAATCTCAATGTAATAGCGTGTAATAAATACACAGCACTTTAACACTTAGCACTTTTGCACTTCAATTTCAGTTTCTTTTAAGACATTATTTTGTTTGTATAGTCATATGTCTCTTTTTCTGAACCAACTCTATAGTATCGTGTCAAATGCTACTATGTGAAGCAATGGACTGCAGCACTGTGCCCAAGACAAATTACCCCTCTAGGACATTAAAGTATACACTACAATCTATATGGGATAAATTGATTGTGCAGGCAGCTAAAAAGAAAATAGTCTAAACACAATAAAACAACTTGACACAGAAATTAAATTAAAATTGTATAACGCTGTAATTCCTTCTGATTCTATTCAAAATGATTTGAGGTTGTTTTTCCTCCCAGACAGATGTGCCTAAGCTTTCCCCATCACCAGGTAGAGATCTTAGAGTCACCTATATCTGAGACAGAGATAAGAAAGGCTGTGTCACTTCTAAAAAAAAAAAAGGGAAATTGCCTGATTATAAAGGATTTCCTTGTACAAGGTATTACAAGGATTACACGCTAGATGTTCTTGGCCCAATTCTATCTAAGATTTATCAGGAGATATTTAGGAAATGACAGGTACTGCCAACCCTCAACGAGGCCCTAATATCACTCATCCCCTAGATAGATAAGGACAGGACTTCTAACACACATTTGTTCAATCTTGATTTTAAAATCTTGACAAATATTCTTGCTTTATGTCTACAGCACGTCCTGGCCAGCATTAAGGCTTCATGAAAAACACGCCTTCATCTGACAATGTGAGAACATTGTTACATTTGATATGGCTGAGTTAATCTATACAGGTCACAATAGCTGCTATTTCTTTAGATGCTGAGAAGGTGTTTGATAAGATGGAGTGGTAATGGTTTTTTTTCCCACCTTAACACACTTTGGTTTTAATTTATCGAGTGAAGGCATTGTATAAAGAAACACAGGTTGCTGTAATTACAAATATCTCCATTCTCTAAGGTAGCAGAGGGGAAACCCTATGGTCTCCATCAAGGCTTGTGCCACCCTTGATGAAATCTTAATGACATTTTGGAACCTGGTAACTGGAATAAGTCTGAGGCCATGCCACACTTTGCATCCTGTCATCCATATACGGTACAAACATTGACTTCAACTATGTCCAGGAAGGAATGAAATATCTTAGAATTAGATTAATTTTAATCCATTGTTACATAAGATCTAGATAAGTGGAAAGAAAATTGAACAGGGTAAATTAATATTCTGAAAATGACAATAGCTTCCCAGTTTAATTATATCAATGATGTCTGAAGGACAATATTATCAGTGCCAACCTGCCCTCCATCCAGGAGCCGTATCCCTCTAGAGTCAGAAAACTGGCAGGGAAAACCACTGCAGACGCTACAGAACACTGTGCCTCAAAAGCACCAGACACAAGGACAGTTTGTTCCCCCTTGCCGTCATACTTATGAACAAATAAATCACTGTAGCAGCAGGAATAACAAGTTCAGAGTCAAATATTCAAATATTTACAGATTTAAAGTTGTCTGACTGACTGATCTATGGTCAACAGTACTGATAATGTTTCTTTCACATGTTTTAAGTTGCCAGAATGAATGCGGTGATTGTTCCGATATTAAATTATTTCTGTGGCCTTACTGCACTCACATGCTGCTGTTAACCCTGTAGTTGTTAATTGACTGTTTTCTCTTATGTCTTTAAAAAATTGGTTAAAAAAAAAAAAGATAATTTTAGTTCAGTCTGCTGAACCTGACATTTCATTAGTGCCTGCACTGATTTACAGCAAAGGTTGGAGACAGAAAATTACAGGCTTGTGTAATGCAAGGAGAAAGATCAAAAAGGTCATTGTCAAGGGTCTCTTTCACACTGTGTGCTTCTGTGCCACTCTGCTCCACTCCACTCTCTGTAATTTATTCTTAGCAGTGTGAACTGTAGTCTTCCAAAGTTTTGTGAAATTATTTTAAATTCTCATATGACCGAATTAAACAAACTTCTAAGTAATAAGGTCACATGCTAAAAGGAAACATAATCTTTGTAAAGATTTTTCTTTCATTCACTTTTTGACATTTACTGTATTAAGGCTGCAACATGCTTTTTTCATGTTGCATGAAAATACACATTAGTAGATGTTGAGATATTACATTAGACATGTGAAGACTTTGAATAGCTGGGTACGGTTAGGAAGTCAGAGGTTTAGGGTTTAGTAGGATTCATCCTCTGGGGACCATGAATGCCTCTACATATTTTCACATATTTTAAAATATGGTCGGTCTGATGGTAGACCGACCAGCTGACTGACAGACTGACTGACTGTTATGTGAGCTGCATCTCCGTCTGTGGCCATTAAGCAAAAGTCACCATAAAACCACTGATAGTAACAGACGTTGACAGTGAAGTCTGTTCTTTATATTATTTCTTTCCTTACTGTATTTTATGCACTTTCTTCTTCAGTTTTCCACTCTGTCTTTCTTTGTCTCCATGACCCCGATTTCAATGAATTTTATAAAGGTCTTTCTCTCTAACATAATCTCTAACACCACCCCTGTTACACCTCCATCATGCTTTGCTTGACCTTTTCACAATGCCTGCCAGATGCTACTGTGTACCCAACACTATTACCGCTCTTGTTTTCTTTGGCTCGCTCTGTCACGACGGTGACATGAGAGCCCTCAATCGAGATGCCAAAGCCTACCGGTTTCTTTATTTCTTGTTTCTGGTTCTTTGCCGTTTCATTTTCTCGATGCAGTTGCTGTTGCCACAAATCTTCATCTGTGTTCTTTCATCAGCCTTAATCTCTTTTGATCTTTCCTCTGCTCCTGCTTTTCTTCCTCTCTCCTTTATAGCTTTCAAGAGCAAGTTGAGAAGACAATTACTCAAAAAAGAAGAAAAACATGAAATCCATGACTCTGATGTTTTATATCTTTGTGTTCAAAGTCACAAAAGGCAATGCTTGCTGATGTTATGTGATGATCAATGCGCTTTAACAGAAGTGTTGCGACATTTAAAATACAACGTGTAAAATCCAAGGTTCCAGGAAAATGGACATTATATTGCAGTTCAATCTAAACTGAGAGGAAAAAATGGATTTAAAGTTACTAAAGCAAGATAATTGATTTTACAAATCAGAGCACACACTGCACTGACTTTAAAAGTAATTTTCATCCTAATCAGAAATATTACACTGCTAGAGTGCAGTTGCAGTAGAGCTAGTAGAGGGAATTTAAAAAAAAAACAAAAAAACATCTTGTTATTTTCCGTTTATCATGCTTACATGTACAAATATCTCGGGAAATGTATTGTTTGCAATAATTGGATGCTTTGTTTGGTTTAATTTATTCAGCCCAGAAACATATTCAGTGTTTACACTTGGACACTTTCCATACATCAACCCACAAACCCAACCCTGGTGATGCAGCAATCCCTATTTATTTCTCTTCCATTGTTATTATTTCATTGTGAGTCCTCAAAAAAAAAAAAAAAAGACTCAACATTACAGACTGTATGTATAAAAGTTATTTCTAAAACTATGAGAGCAATAAGTAAATTATTGTTAATGGGATAATATAACTCAATCAAAACAGATCTAAATTCGGTGACAGACTCATCAAAATACTAAACAAAGTTTTGGGGAAATTTCAAGCAATAATCTAGTTTGTGTTGTCCTGTTGACCATGACTAATAACACTCGATTCTGTTTACGGTCTGTTATTTCTGAATACTGTTGCTATGTTATTTTGTGTCAAATTATTGATTTATTTGGTACCTAGTCATGTAATAAACAGAATAATTTTCTCTCACAATAATGACATATTTCATGCATAAATGCCATAAATGTGAATACATCTGTAACTGTATAGTTAATTCTCCACATGAAACATGGCAGAACATTTAAACATTTAACAAGACAAAGAGTTATGTTTCTAAAACACCAGTAAACAAAAAATGTTGCAGTGTTTCTGCTAGATAACTAAGTAGGTGTTTTAAACCTATACAGTAACAGTCCCAGTGAAGCAGCACATAGAGCTGCATGGAGGATTTTATTAAATAGTTCAGGAATTAAAAACTCTCTAAATTACATTTAATTGAATAATCTGAAATGTTTACTTGTTTTACAGAAAGAGAAAGGGGAGTGACAATCGAATGCAAACCCTGCTTGATATACTACTATTAATAATAATAATTTACTGCTTAATGTTCGTGATTTAGTGAGCATTTATAACAAATCCGTAACTCTAAGTATGAATCAATGGTACAGGGAGAAAGCTGTGTAGGAGGAGGAGGAGGTTGCTATATTTCTCACTTTGTCTAAAAATGAAACATTTGTCCTAATAGATCATGTGTGGGCATATACCTAACCTTTCATATAGTCTATTTTTATATTCGGTACTGTTGGCTTGGAGTGCATCAGTATTCATATTCCTATATTACTGACGTAGAAAACAGCACTATAAGCTTGACACTCTATGTTTCTGTAGAATAATCAAGTGCAAACAGATAAACATCAGGTTTTTTTTACTGTAGGAACCTACCTGGAAGCCACCCACTCATCTGTATAGTATGTGCATGTGTTGGAGAAGTTATTTAAAGATTTGCTTTAAATTGCTTGTTTCAGAACCAATGATCTCACAGTGTTGATCCTGTGGAAGCAACTTACACATTAAAAAACCCAAATGTGGCACAAAGGAAGAAATCTCAAAGGAGCTGTATAATGTATCATTAATGGTTGTTTTAATATTTGGGACATTCTACACATATTATACCCAAGAAGCAGTAAAAATGGCTTGAAATGTGTTTATTTTCTTTCAGTACCAGTGAACTATTCTGTTAAAGTCATACATTTTTGCACTAAACCACATAAAAACTAAAAGTTCAAGTGTACTTCATTCCTGATCCTCTTAACCAACATTTGAATTTGTCAAAGTAAGTCAAGAGACTGATGACAAGCACTGTGCATAGTGGACACTTACTATTTGCATTTTTCTTATATAACTTTGTAGAAACGTGTGTGTGTTGTGTATCCATATTATCACCCAACCATGCAAGCATCCAACCAATCATGTTAGTATTCCCTCCCTTTCTTTCTCTCTCTCTCTCTCTCTCTCTCTTCTAATTTAGTTCATGTGTTTCCTGCACTTGTTCGAAATGAATCAACCCATTTGTCATCCACCACTGCTTCCTCTCCGTCTTTGTTTATCATTTGTTCTTCATCATTTGTTTTGCTGTTGCCTGAATATTATCCCTCTAATAGTCTCTCCATTATCTCTTATGTTAAACAGAGCCTCAAATTACTTTCATCCCTGTGCCTTTTAATTTCCAATATTCAGTTACTCAACACATATAGAGTATTTCTAGATATGACCAGCCAGGGTTCATGGGTAAAAATCTGAAATATTATCATTTTTTTGCACTATAATGCATTATTGAAGCAAACCATGGCACTGAGTAAATACATTGTTGTTACACTAAAATCATAAAACATTTTCTGAATACAAAGCCACTCACATACTGCAGCTAAGGCAGGGTCAATCTAATCTAGTGGTTAAACCACTATGAACATATTTCAGGCCAACAGTAAATATCTTTCAGACCAAGCTGCCTGTTTTTTTTATTAGAAGTCATATTTTACTGTCAGAGTGGCAGAAGTGTGAAGATATCCAGTAAATGCCAATTCCAGTACAGTACATCTAAAGTCTATTAAATTATGATGGAAACCAAACTGTATCTGCTACACTGTAAACACTGTTGCTATGTGTATAACAATTGTTACAGTGTGTGAATTAAACATTGCTTGAGGCAGGGCTTGAAGTGCTGTATACCAGTTGTAGTTTGGGCTATGAAGGTCCTCAGAGGATAGCGTTTCCATCTTTCCACATAGATAATTGATTTTTTTTTTTTTTTTTCATACTTAGGATCCAATAACCTAAACACAATTTGCTGTAGAGCATGATAGATGACTAACTTATGTTACTATGGTGATGTATGCTGTCAAAAGTCTTGATAATGATGATGATGATGTGAATGTCCAGGTTTAAGCCATAATCAAAGAAAAGTTAGGCCCACCCATCTCTAAAAGGAAAAGCTTTTAGATATTTATAAAAACAAACACCAAATGACAGACACTTGTTTTATGGCTCAACAATGCAACGCAAACAAATGAAAAACACTAATTACAGTTTAATTACACATGATTGTAATTACAGCATCAAAAAACAGAAAATGGCAACAGAATACATTTTTACTTATTCACCACTAATGAATCTTTTTTTCTTCTCTGAAAAGCTTTTGATGCCATTAAATTATTCAAATTCTGACAAGTACATTTTAAAACCTGAGCTCTAAACCAATTTCATGTCAGCTCACTTAATCAGAAGTGACTGTCTGGAAATATAAATACACATAAATGATAATTGTCTTTTAGCTTCATGTGTAATAAGTAAAATGTCTGAATCACTGTCACTGATGATGGCTCAATATTGTTTAAAAACCAGGTAACCAGTGTAGATTTAGCCAACTTTCTGCTTTATGTATGAACATATATCAGCTGTTTTAAAACATGTCTATGAAAAGAGCCCATATGTTATATCTGAGGCCCTATAAATTCACATTTATATTGTGTTATTTGGCAGATGCTTTTAGCAACTTGGAAGCAAACAAGCCAATCAAACATGAGAGGACAGTGACTCAGAAAGAGCCGTGGTACGAAGCCTTAATTAGCTGACCAGGAACAAGTGCAACAAGAAAGAGAGGTAGCTAATGAAATTATTTTTATTTTAAGTTAAAGTTGTCCGTACAAGTGTAAGAAATATAATCAAGAAAATGCTAAAACATGAAGGGGTTAAACGCTCCGAGGGAATCAATAGACCATATGGAGATGAGCAGCTCTTCCACTATGAGGTTAGAGCAGCCAGTTGTAAAGTTCAAATATTCCTAGTATGCCTCAAAAACAGCATTTAATGGGAAAAGGTCAGAAAAAGATTTTGCATTGCTACTGAAAGGTAGAGAGAAGCCTTGATGTCAGAACAGAACCTGCACATTGTCTGCATAAGGACGGTTTGTTTCTATTGCATTCTCACACAAAAACCCTGCAACACATCGTGGCTTTATAAAAGTAAAGTTTGTTGTTGACAGTTGCAAAACACACAAATACACACACACCAATTTAATCCTCATGTCAGCCATGCAAATCATCGCACAAAGTGCACGTTCACCCATATACTGTACAGTACATGTATAGACCTGGAGATGTGAAAAATATCCTTGCTTGCTTAGTTAAAGAAGCCACTCAACAAAACAAAAGCTCAACAAAAGATCAAATTCAATGAAGCTTTAAAATCAAAAAGGCAACACCCTGCTCGCAGGAGCTCAACCTGAGTAAACGCAAAACTAGGTCTGCTGAAACAAAACCTCATCAAAGTGATTCTTTTATTACCCTGTGTCAACTGCAACTCCCATAGCATATGTCTTCCTACACACCAGCCCCAAGTCAACAACAGTCCTGCCCTAAATTTGGAAGTAAACCTCACCCAAAATGTTATCAACAATACACAGACCCTTGAAAACTCCAGGGCTTTATTGCAGAGAGTCTGAGGTAATGTCTGCATCAGAAAAAGCTTTATCTGGGTGCAGACTGTGGTAATTATTGCAAAATGCAGTCCTCTTAAATCCACAAAAAGCAGCACATCTCCCTATCTCAGTGATAGGGGGTGGATCTTTAGTAAAGTCTCTTATAATTTGAGGTCACATCATTTTTCAGAGAAAAAATTGTTTAAATTTAAAATAATTGCTCCTACATTTCAGCGGGGAAATAAGGAAAAAAAAAAGAATAAACTTTTCACCAATGCATCACAATAACTAAAACTAATACTACTATAAAATATAAAAAAAATATGTCACTATTTGCATTAGCTGTTATGTAATCTATTTCAAAGGGATTGGCAATGCTAAAGGGATTTCAAACTTACTTCGTGAAACACAACTTCCTTTATGTAAATGAGGTTATGAAAAGATCTGAGATGCACAGAGGCAGCAGGCAGGGTTTGGGTATGTATGTCTCTGTGCACAAGGGAAATTGTGAAATCAAGAGAGCAGGAATGTAAGAGAAAATCAAATGTAAGTACAAGAAAAGGATAGGAGCAAATGTGTGTCACTGAATGTGGGTGTGGGAGGACGAGAGATGGAAAGAAAGAGAGAGAGAGAGTGAGAGAGAAAAATGAAGTCCTTAGAGATTGGATCAGAAATAGATTGAGTGTAACGGAGTTCCTCTTACACAGGGAGAAGAGACAAGACAGACACACAGACATAGCTGACTTTATTTAGAGAGAGATCTGACAAAAACCACAATAATTAGACAGCTCCTTCCTTGTAACCTGCGGGAGGCTCCTCAGCTCTCCATCTCTGACTGCTCTGAGAGCAGCCTGAGAAAAGGATGATAAATATCTAGGGATGAGCCGTTCCTTTTGAAGAGCCGTTTCAGGACATGCAAATTGAGCTGATGAGATTCTTGACTTGGAATAGAGTAACAGAGTCAGCATACGTAGACTGTCACTGGCTAATTAGTAAAACTTTAGGATCTCATTGGTTTTTAAGTTAACTGAGGAGTCCACACTAGTACTGTTCATTTATAAAATGTATTCATGCTCACTGAACTATATCTATTATGCATTTTTTGAACATAATATGCTGCTGGTGTATAGAGTCTGAACCCACGTCTTATACAAGCCTCCAATGTGCTGCCAACCTGCCTTGACCACTGTATTGCACACATTTAATAATGTCTCCAGCACAGTATTCCCTGGAAATTAACTTTCAAGGAAAGACGAAGAAATGCATGTGTGCGTTGAGGGTGAAAGGTTCGCATTGAGGGTGTATTTTTCTGGTTCAAGACGGACACTTTGTGGGTGTAGAATGAATCTATACTGTATTCATACAGCTCTATAGTTGACCTATTGCTTGTACACAATGCAGCACAACTCAAGACAGAGGGAAGGTGTGTGTGTGTGTGCGTGTGCGTGTGTGTGTTGTAGAGAAGCAAACATAAGTGTATATTTATCTCATCTTGACAACTGAAATGGAGCTAAAGCGTTTACATCCACATATACATTAAAAACATTACTGGAGGATAGAATGACTGCTCATTGCAATTATTCCTATTAGTTAAAAATCACCATTTTTTTGAGGTCTTCATCAAATCAAACCGTGTTTTTGAAGGGTTTCATTGTTAGCTGCGTAATCCGCCATCCTTGCACTAGATTTAATGATGAGTAGCTAACAGCCATCGATTGTCAGAAAAGACCACAAAACAAGACGTGGTCATTTTTGGCAAGTAATGGGGAAAATACGACAACTGTATGTACCATCACACAAAGTTTTAAGTTTTTAAATAATCCTACATGTCACTGCAGGAAACAACCTTGCAGCTCCAGTATGTTTATTTAATTATTCATTTTATTAGCCAAGTTAGACTATAGCATTGTCTGTCAGCCAGTCTTTTGGTCCACTTTGGTCCAGATGGATGTCTATGAATATTTTTTCAGACATCCATCGTCTCTAGAGGATGAGTCCTGCCTTGACTTTTCTTCTGGTTGCCACCATGAGGGAGAGACATTTGTGATTCATAGTGAAATACCTGAACAACTTCTGAATGGATTTCCATGAAATTTATAACAGATATTCAACTGCTAGCATTATGATTCTGAGCATGTTGATGTGAGCATTTAGCTCAAGTACAGTCTCACAGAAATCAATCAGTAGCATGACTTGTTTTCCAGTCATTGGGTTTACATACAAATTCATTTTGATTTAAAAAGTATGATTGTAAAGCAAAAAAAAAAAAAAAAGACAGCTTTTGTAGCTCCCAACAGCCTAAAATATGAGGTTTTCATCAAATTTGTCACCAAAGAAAAGCAAAAACAGGCTGTGTGTTTGCCTCAACGGCATTTTAAACTAGATGGATTGCAACAGGAAAGCTATCATCACACCTCTTGAATGAAAAAGCTCTGCCACTGAGACAAATCGAACGCGGTAGCAGTGGATGACAGAGGTGGGTAGAAGTTGGAAACAATGAGGAGTGAAGAGCCGAGAAGAACATAAAACCAGAGGGGAGCTGAGGAGGAGGAATTGGGAAATAGATGTAAAAGATGAAAAAGGCAAACAGATGGAGAACGGAGCGTAATGTAGAGGGAGCAATAGAGGAAGGGAGCTAATCTTTTTATAAAAAGGAAGAAAAGGGGCGCTGGGGAAAGCATATGCAGCACAGTGTTATTAAAGCTGGGTGACACTAGCCCTTCATCACTACCGCTCATCTTATCACTGACTTGCTATCATTTAGACTTTATTATTACTCATCATTATTTTTTGGATCACCACAATATTTAATACTTGCTTTGATACATGATACGTGACATAAACATCCACATATATTTATAATATACGTTTATAATAATTGTCTACAAATGATCTCTCATCCATCTCACACGTATAATCAAAGCTTTCTTCACAGCCTCAATCATCTGAGTCCAAACTGTAGCGCTGGCATTGCTTTAGTGTCGGATCGATGGCAGAAACAAGCAGGATCGTTTTTCCCACCAGCTGTTGAATTATTCAGGCCAGGACTTCCTCTGGGGAGATTCCTACTCAGCCTGCCAGACAGATACGTGGAAGTTGCAGCCTGGCAGGGAAGCTCGGGATCCTCACAAAAGTCCCAACAGCGTGGACCGTGCTACAGTCCAGGTCAGCAAAGGTCAGGAATACATACTGTATGGTTAGAAGGACCCTAGCAAACTGCAGTTTATTAATCATTTACAGTTTGCGTCACCATTTTTTATAAGAAATGCAAAAAGTCTTGTACAACGTACAATGTACAGGTCAAAGGAACAATTTCCACGTGGTATTTCAAAGGTAAAATAGGAAACAGCATCATATGTGTGTTTTAATTTTCAGCTCTAAAAAAAAAAGTGATTTTAAAAAGTGCCTTTAGATCTTTATGCTGGAAGTGACTATGGCATGATTCTGGAGATGAGAAGCGAAATAAAAGTGATGAATAATGATAAAAGTGAAAAGATAATATGCTGAGAGGAAAAGTTTTTAAACTTCTTTAAAGTAGGTCAGTGTGTGGGATTGTTTCAGTGAAGTGGGTCACTGTAGCGTGAGCCTGTAGCATAGTTGGACATCCGCCCTCTAAGAGATGCTCCTGTAGCTAATGAGCCTTAACTCAGCTGTGCTTTGAGCTAAATGCTAACATGCTCACAATCACAGTGTCAACACATGCTGGTATTTGAAGCAGGTATGATGTTTACCATGTTCACTCTGAGATTAGCACGTTGGCTTTTACTAATGAGCACTAAACACAAAGTTCAGCTGAGGCTGATTAGTTCAGCTTGTTACAATTTTTTATTTTTTTTCCATTTTAGTATTTTTTTAATAGATATATATTAGATAAATTCAAAATTTAGCCTGATGATGGCAGAATATGAAGAGTCATAGGATCACTATAATAATACAATTCATCCTGTGGTTGGGAACATGAATTTCTGTACTAAATTCATTTCACTTTAAGCCACAAATGTCAACTTTATACCATCACAAATCATTAGGAGTCATTGTCTGTGAACCATGAATAATTGTATAAAGTCTTCTGCAAATCTATCTGGAAGATATTTCACCAGATAAACCTGAACTACTGATTCCACTAGACAAAAGTCAGGAGATCAGTCAGTAGGATTCATCCTCTGGGCATCGTGCTTGTGTGTGCCAGGATTTAATGGCTCTCCATATCAAGATACTTCTCTCCAAAAGAGAATTATCTTGTTAACTCAGAAACAGGGCAGATTTTTTTTCCCCCTTGTGAAGTAAATGCATTACGCTTCCGAACGAATGCAATCACATTCTTATGAATGCGGCCAGGAGAACAAATTATGCACTGACATACACATACATTTTTTTTCACTCATCCATTATCTTTTGTCCCTTGGGGCGTTGGAAGCTCCATAATCAAATCCAGTCATCTCACCCACTCACTTTCACACATCTCCGGCTTTGCTGCACCACACAGGACCATCTTGCCCAATCATCCCATCCTGCACTGTGGAGCACGGAGCCAAAGCTGAAATAGCACTGTGGGCTCAAAATAGAGCAAACAATCTCACATCTACTCTAAGCAGTGAGCTCAAACATGCATCGCTAACTACAAGATGCTGACTAAAACTGTCATTATAAATAAGAACAGCATTAGGTCGTTGTCATTCATTTTTCAGTCTCAAAAATGTTAGATTAGTGTTATTGTCAGAATGTATTTTGAGGTGTCAAACTCCACAGGTACATTATGTTAAGGATTTAAAAACCATAACAGGATAAAACATTTAATACGATGTGATAAAAATGAACACAATATATTTGTTACTAAAACAGCTCAGGGACTACTGCTACTCATCGGCTCCATCAGATGTCAACAGGGAAAAAATACTGGCAGATCCAAACCTGGGGCCACATACCTGGAGCAAGCTGAGCTCGTTAGCTGAAGCATACCACATATTGTTTCTAATTTTAAGCAGCATAGATTCAAATTACCGTCACTTGTCAGGGAAATGTGTTCAAGTAAGACTGATGCTATCAGAATATGTCAGAACAAGCGTGTGCAAGGGAATTATTTTGGATACGCGAACCTGCCAAGTGACTTATGGTGAGAACAGCTTAAAAAGAGACTTCACTTTGAAAGTCTGTTGCTGTTGCTGTTGCTGTTGCTCCACCAATGACTGGAAACGTCCAGTGGTCTGCGTTTGTGACCATCACTGATGTGCCATTCGAACCAAATTAGTTCAATTAGGATGCATCACTTGCAGTGGATGTGGTCCTGGTAGGCATGAAAAAGGGCCATCTTTATAATTGCCAGGTGATATAAGCCGTCCACAGCTGTGACTCACCTTCCTCAATAGCTCTGACTGAGAGCTATTAAGCTCCCATTACTCCATCACATATGCCATGGACAGATGCTTTTACCGCAGCACAACGGGTGCAATTCACACAGCTAAATGACTTTTCATGCACCTGTCTTGTTGATGAGAAGGTTGGGATGCTCTTGAGTTTCAGTGCATTCTTATTTTTGTTTAAAGATTTCAGGTGAAAAGCAAAATCTTTGAAGATTTTTGATCACTTTGGATATTATTCAGCATTTTTTTTTTTTTAAAGTGACACTAATACTTCAGCTGGGAAAGGTTTTTATATATGATTTCACAAATATCACACTTTTTCAAAGAACTAACAGTGATTTATTGTAGCACAGAGGGCAGGCTTTAAGTATTGTAATGATGTAATGACTTATGTTTTGACTGTCTGTCTCCTTGAGTACATCCAGTACAACAAAGCATTCCTGCACCAGGTCTCATGAATGATAATAATGGTGCCAGTTAATGTAAATTTAGCATTATGAACTTTGTCTACTGGAGGAACGTGTATCTCCTCATCCTACAAGAAAAGTGGGAAAATTTACCCATTCATTGTTGGTGATGGCACATCTGTAATTGTCCTTAAGCATTAAACAGGTCATCCTGTACAAATACCTCTTCTGTTTTCATATTTATTTGCCGTAAACTCTATCATGTTAGGGGCCTCTGTTATATAAATGAATCCAATTATGCAATGCAATAATAAGACTCGTGAGAGTCAGATAACAATCCTTCAATCCAGTCTAACTGATAAAATGTTAATGAGGGAGCCATGCAAGCAGGTCGTAGAAATGCAAAGTAATTGCTCAAACACTGGAGAGTACAACCACCAACAAACCTACACCCTGTACAAGGACACGCCTTAGCAGAAATGATGCTTTTGCCCGATCCTCCTCATTAGTAAACAAGGGTGAAGCACTATGTCTGAAGAGTGAAGCCAGTGAGAAACCTTTATTCTCTCAAATGCCCAGCATATCAACTGGTTGCAAAATGATTGTATGAAAGTCTATGAGAAAATTATCCTACTTCTCACTTGATTTATTACATAAATAAAACACTTTCCTAATGACTTTATGGTCTCAGTCACTAGTTTCTTCAATACAGCATGATGCTCATTTTGTAAATTATGGTTCCATTTAGAGTAAAATAGATGACAAAGCAGGGTATGCTTTAGTTTAGGGCATGGCTACATTGGCAACAACACTGGTTACATACGTTACATATTGTAACTGCAGATTAGAAAAGTATAGCTGTTTCTAATTCTGTTTTCAGTTCATGAAAGTTAGTTGCAACATTTTTGGTTGCCTATAAAGGTCTTGTTTAAAGAGTTTAAAAGATCAGAGTGATGCCACATATTCAATCCCCAAACTGAAAATGAAGTTAATTTCAGCCTTCATGTTTATTGTCACAGTGAACGATATTTCAGTGCTCCTCCATTTTCCCAGTCCTTCACCAATAAATTTGACTTTGTCTTCTTCCCATGACTCCTCTGCTCTTGCCACGCAGCCAGCGAGCCTGTGAGCCAGAGAGCACAGATCAAAGCCCCATTACAGCCTCTCAGCCACTAAAGCCAGCATGACAGTGAACCATCATTAACACTCGTGTAGAGTGTGTTACCCTTCTTCCTTTGGACTTAACATCACTTATGTTCAGAGGCTGTCGACCACAGCCTCACCAGGCCTAGTTTGTATTCGAGGATTCTCTCAGTCGGGCCGTAAGTGCTGTAAAAAATACAAGCTTGATATCAGTACACAGAAAGAATTTGATGGATGCAGGAATGAGCCAGTTAATTCTCAACAGCAGAGCCGACAGAGCTGTTTATAGCCGTCGCTGTGTGAAGACACTGACAACTGAACAGTGCTCCTGTCAGGCCTGGAGGGTATTATTTGGAGTAGGGTGAGGAGTCATCTTTAAATTATTATTGTATTGAAAAGCCTATTTATCAGCAACAATGATTGATTGAATGACTGATAAATGAAAATCTAGATACAACCTCTTGACATAAACTAATTTATTATATTTATAGCATTCCTGCGGTCCGCTTATTGATTTTGTGAAAGCATTAATCACAATCTGTCCATCAGTGTACAGAGGTCACTGAAAAGCAAATTTAAAGAACTGTGAAATATAGTAAGTGGTGCTCAGAAATGATCTATCTTCTGTTTGTACTGCACTTAGTTTAGTGGGCTATATCAGGAAAATAATTGATTGGTTGTGGAGAGGTCAGGTCAGGAGAAGAAAGTGTTTCGTGCTTTATAACGGCATTGAAATGTCTTCTGTTCTGTCAATGCAGTCTTAAAGTCTTAAAAAAACCTGTTTTGTAAGCAGAGAAAACTCTGATGCATATTTAATTAATTAATTAAAAGTACTGCCTCTAATCCTCATACAGTCTTTTAATTTGTTTCCCAAATGAACCGCGTTGCTTTAGCAGGTGGCATCTTTCTAAAACAGTGTTAACACACATACGCACACTCTAGTGACCACACAGCTGTTTACTGTCTTATCTGCAAAACAGAGCAGTGTCAAAAGCAAAAAGAAAATACTATTTGCACGTCTCAGTTGAACAAAGATTCAACAAAGAATATGTGAAAGGTTGTGGGCTGCTATCACCAGATTTTGTGCAATGGCCCCCAAGAGGGCAGGTCTGTGTAGGAGATGGTTGGTGCTAAAGAGGCAGTTAGAGTGCCTTGTCCCCTCTGCTTCTCCACCTTAACAACATTGCAGTGTACCTTTAAAAAGTAAAAGAAATAGGAGATCTGTGTAGCAACACCAAGGAAGAAAATAAGTGAAGAATGCTCCATTTAAAATGTAATGCATAAACTATAAGCAGATTATTCCCACAGCTTTACGGACTGAGTGTATGCGTGTGTGCAAGGACTGTGAAGAGTCAGTAGGTGGAGGTGGTAATGTGGTGTCCCTTGTTGCACAAAGCTTCAGGCCAAACAGCGTGACATCAGAGGGCTGTGCATGTTTTAATTTTGATATAATTGTCTTCACAAACAAACACTGATTGATGAAATCATCTTTTTGCTTTTGCACCTGTTTTTGTTTTTTGGTTTTTTTTTTGGTCTGTATTTGTCTAGTTCTCGCAGGGCAGACACATTATCATATAATTGATGTAGTTGCATAAAGTATTAACAGAATATGAACACTTTCAGAAATTATGACAGAGCTTAAATGTAAAATGTAGACGATTTTTAAAAGACATCAGCTCTCTCAAACTTGGCTCCAATATAATCCAGCTGACTCGTCAGTGATTGTCCAATTATAGCTACACAACCATAACTAGGCACAGCAGGCCTGTCAAGCTTTGAAGTGTTCCACTTGTTGAAGCAGTGTTATATAGGGCACTTTTAGAGTGATGCTCATTATCCAAAGAAGGTGTTGCCTTTTTTTTTACTGTTCCAAAAAAACAACAATATATGTAAATAATATGAGTTAAAAGTGTGTTTGCTCCAGATTGAGCTGCTGACATTGGTAGTTCGTAGTTTACTATCTACAGCAGCACTTACGTATTTACAAAGCCCAGAATTATCAGTTAACTACATTTTTTTTGTAGGATTATGTGCAGATTATGTCAAAAAAAGAGCCAGAAATTTTTAAAAACTTGACAAATGGATAACGAAATAGATGAAATGCCAGCAAAACTGTAAAAAAAAATGTAAAATGCATGAAGTAATTTACATTCCTGACAAAAAGCATGTTAGGAAACACCCGTGTGCTCTGCAGCGTGTGTAGGGTGAACTTTAGTATTATTTATGATTGGCATGCTAGGTCTGTTTGTTAATAAACATTCATGCGAGTTCTGAATTGATGTCCTCTTTTCATTTTCATAATGCAACGGTGATCACAGAAATCTATCCAGCAGGCCATATTACTTTCTGTCAGGTATCATCACCTTCTTTTATTGAACTAGTTGACTCAATCAGTCCTCGTATCACCAAAATTCATTATATGAGATTTTATCAACAGGCCTGGAAGTCAGTTCATTCAAGTTCTGCATCATGAGTAATGTCTGATTTTTTTTCTTTTTCTTGAAAGATTATTACCATTTACTGAGAATGGACTCACCTGCAGCTCCTGTGCCTAAAATTTAAAGTTAGGCTCTTACTTTCTCTCAAAAAAAAAACACTACTATCTCTCATTTGCATTTTCTAATGAATTCACTTCTATCTCCTCCAGTTATTGTGCAATGGCAAGCATGGCCATCTTAATAGATAGATGTTTCTCATCTCTCTGTATGTCTTTGTTTATCTGCTGCCTTGCCATCCATACTATTTTTTTCTCCTTGGCTGCCTCTATCTTTGTCTCCACACCTAATTTCCCCTCACCAGCTAAAGTCAGTTAGTCTATGTGATATCAGGCAGTGCGCCCAGTCTGTTGTGCTGCGAAATTACTGACACCATGTGTGTGTGTGTGTGTGTGAGAGAGAGAGAGAAAAGGACAGAAAGAGGTTTATCTACACCAAACACTTTAGAGGTTTGTCTGCGAGATAATTATGATGTGGTTTGCAAAGCTGAGCTCATGTCTGATATGCCGCATTCTTCGTATGGTTAATTAGCTTCGATGATGCTTGTGGTGCAGGATATATTCACACCAGAGGTGCTCAAACCTAGAGAGATGTGATGTGAAAGAGCGAGGGAAATCAGAGTGATGATAAGCTGCAGCATTCGATCTCCCTGGGGCTTTTCTACACTGTGAGATGCTTTCATATCTGTCCTAGATCCATAAAGGGACCTATCAGGTGCTGGAACCGTGAGTTCTCATAAAACTCAAATCTCTATGCAAATGTGGACCATCCAGACATTTAGCAGAGGAATGTAATCATAGCCACCCATGTAACACCTGCACACAGGAAACGAGATGAGAAATCCCACCTTCCCGCTGTTACCGAGCTATGCACTAACAACAAGAATAGAATTTCATCATTATTATACCCACAAGCCACCAATTAGAGTGAAACTGATCAGCTACGAGATCAATCTTCACCTTATTGAAGAGCTTGGATTAGGTGTCACGCTCTAGAAAAGGACAATCCTTTAATGGTTTAATTGGTTCCCTCTCTTCTGTGTTCAGTCAATGTGATCTTTGACCCAGTGCTTGTTGGCAGTCACACCACACACAGTTTTCCTTGCACATACTTTAAAAGACAACAAGATACATTAACATAATTCTTCTACCTGTCAACATACTCCTAGAGCTGATGTCTACTGTAGTTTTCAATGCCAAATGTTCTTGCATTGGCTGCACAGGCCCAACATCAGTAAGGTGGGCTCATTGCTTATCAATATCACTCAGCAGCTCCTACTTTGACTGATTTCTTCGATACACAATCTCTCCTCAGCTTACTGGAAAGACTGGTAAATGGCTGTTGGCCGCATTAGACTCATAAGTACTTGTTCATGTTGTTTGAATTGACTGGGCAGTTAGACAGCGGAGCAGAAACAGGAGCCTTCGACTCTGTGTGTGGGTGGCTTTGAGGGAAGTGAACAATGGGACGAATGGGGAGAACTACGGCTGAGCTTTGTGACTGTGGGATTTACACCTTCACTTTCTTGTCAGAATGCCAACTGTGTCATCCTCTTCTCATTTCTTCCCAGAAACCAGACCATTGACTGACAAGCCATGTGGGAGTCTAAACACCAGTTTAAGAAAAAAAAGCACAGGTTGGATTTTGGTGCAACAAATTCCTTTGTGTATTGTATTCGTGTGTTTGTATTAATGTGACAAACTGTTATTCTGTTTCTGAACTGTAGCTCCTGAAGGGCAGGTTTTTCCCTCAAAACTGATGTGCTGGAAATAATGAATCAAACACAGTGAGAAATGTGAACACGGTGACAGCCGTATCCCAAGGACTGTCTGTTCATACATAAAGTATGGTTGAGGTGGGGAAAGATTTGATGTGATGTGATGTGATGTGACGTGACGTGATGTGATAAGAAATGTAACATTGACTCTTGTGCCATCACATGACTTCCTGCATTAGCGCTAAACCAATCTTCAGTGCAGAATACCATAATCTTAACATCTTAGTTAAACACTTTTTGCGATTCCTTCCACCCTCCCTGAATAAAAGATAAACCAATTCCTATGATTTCCCCCCCTTATTTTACAGATCCATTGCCCACCCACCCCTCTCTGTTCACCATAGATCCTGATAATAATATGTTGTCAAAAGCAGGGGGTGTAGCCTGTAATAAGGGGTATTAACCCAGAGGGAACAGCTATCATCATGGATTGGAGGTTTTTACAGAGTGCATGTACATGACAAAGGGAGAATAATGAAGAAAACCCAACAGGGAGCCTCTTCTTTTCAATCTGACTCACACAACATCTGTACAAAGGATTTTAGAGGATTTGTGAGGCCTTGAACTGTGTTTGAATATGACAGAATGAATAGCTGGTTGGTTTCCTCAGCTCAAGAAATGCCTGTTACAGTCGCCCACTATTAAACATTTATTACGACACCACAATGACTGTGTGTAAGAAATTGGAAGTAGGGTTAAAACGCCTTTTCCATACTCTGTGACAATGCTATGTCAACCATGACGACAGTAATGTCACACACACTCACACACAGTATTTTACATACTGTATATAATCCATACAAATTACATTATAATTACTTGTGCTTCACTGAAATTGTGATTTTTTTTCAGTATCTGAGATTAACTCTCTCTCTCTCTCTCTCTCAGCCTTTCTTGCTCTCTTTCTTGTGATTTCTCTCTCTCTCTCTCTCTCTCTCTCTCTCTCTCTCTCTCTCTATCTCTCTCTCTCTCTCTCTCTCTCTCTCTCTCTCTCTCTCTCTCTCTCTCTCTCACACACACACACACACACCCACAAAGAGGCAGTGGAGCAGGAGGGAAAAACATCAACCATCCCCTTTTGATTAATGATTTTTACTTCCTAAACTTCCTTTTTTTTCTGGTAGGAGGCATCTGCACCGCAACTCTGCATTTTTTTTTCCCCCTCTCTTTCCAACCCACATCACACACACACACACGTTGTCAGAAGAATCATTTGCATAAATGCAGGGGGCTTGTCAAAATAGGACTCATCATTTACCTGAATAGTGCTTAATTGCGCACCACTGAGGCATGTAATCCCAATCGCCTCATCGTTACTGCTGGAAAACACTATCCAAACCCATGCAGTCTTTGGCTGGGAATGCAACACTTTGCAAGTTGTCCTTTCTCCATCTAAATTGATTCTCCACTATCACCCACCATTTCCTACACAACACAAACAAGCAGACGGTTGTTCATTCAGTAAATTGAAACAGTCTTTTCTTGCCGTGGTCTGTTTTTTTTTTTTTTTTTTTTTTTTCACTCTGAGATGAGAGATGTGGCAGCAAGCTTCTCTAAACGTCAGAAAGCCCATTAATAATGCACACATAGCTTGTTATAGCTCAAATTCACTCTGCTTCGATGGCTCACCAACCTAAAAACCCGCCATCAAAGACTGTAAAGATGAGTGAGTGTGTGTGCGGTGAAGATGTGCACACACTTGCCATCACTGGAGTGTATGTCTGAGAAGTGAAAGCCGATGAATGCCTTGTCTTTTAAATCTTTCCTGATAGGAAGAGGTGTGACTGTTTATTCTCACTGAACAAACACTGTAGGGAGATTCATTTGGCAAAAGTGGATTTATTTTCCTGAAATAATTTCTAAAAAAGGAAAATACTATTCTACTGGAAAAAAAACAGTAAAGTATAGGACTAAGAGGCCAGGGACACGGGTACTGTGTGAATGTGATGTAAACCTTTGAATCTTTAACAAGGACTTTGTAACGAACGTAGGAGAGGAAGGAAAGAGGCTTGCAGTGCTCTGCAGATGCTGAAAGCAGCCAGCTGTTACACTGGGTACAGTATGGGCATTAATATGAAAGAGTCTTGTGGCTGAGAACATGAAAAGATGTGTTTAATATATAAGCAGCAACATGCATATGCAGTATACATCCATGAAAGACCACAAACCAGCCTAAAACAGGCACAGCCACAAATTTGTAGATTTTTTTTTTTTACTTTTTACTTGCTCTGCTTTCTTCAACACACTCTTCTAAATTTTCATGGAAAAAGAACCACATGCAAGAATTAATTTCAAGTTCTGCACATCTTCAGATGTCTTATGGATGCTGACACAGGTCGGAAATTCTTACTGTTAGATGTGTTTTTATTTATTTATTTTAAGAAATCCACACAAAAAAATCAATCAGTGAAAAAAAATTATTTCTGAAAATGACGGTGAAGTGAAATAACTTCAGCAAGGAGCTTCTGTCCCCACCCAAAATCAGCAGCTTTTCCTCCAAACAAACCAGTTGTGTGAGCTGTGATCAGTGTAGAGGACATGTCTTTTTTTCATTTAACTAACCTAGACACACTCTCATCGGACAACCCTTAACTAAAACCCAACTGGGTGGGGCGCCGTCACAACTTTTTCCACGACGCAGTCTGCACAGCGAACTTTCCTGAACGAACGACGGACGCTGCAACTCACCTGCAGGAGACGGTGATTTCTACTTTGGTGGCGGGGATGTTGCCGGTGATCGGGTCGAAGTCGTACACCGATGACATGTCCTCCAGCTTGTCCATAACGTCTCCCTCCATCATCTCCATCGCTAGAGCTCGGGGTGGCTCGGGTCTGATCCGAGAGGCGCACAGTCTGGCCCCGACTGAGCGCGTCGAGTCTCCGGTGACTCCAGGCACCAGATCAGAGACCAGACGGCCTCCGGTCCGACCGGGTGAGGCAGCCACTTCCCAAGTGTTGGAGCTGGAGAGGAAGGAGGGGGGCACTGAGTGAATGGACACCAGCAAAGGCAGAGGCGCACCTGGTTAACTGCCCATGCAGCGTAAATCAGGGAGGAAAATACGGGCACAGTATCTGAGATTACTGCTGCGCGCTCACCGAACGGCTGCACATCTCATGGAGAGGTGAGCTGCTCTCTGCGCTTTGTCTTCAGTCTGTGCGCACAGCAGAGCATGTGAGGAGAAAAGCCTAGATACAGTCAAACCCACCCATCCTCCTCCCACACGGAATTACACTCAAGGGCTGGCAACCCTGCCCATGCCCCGGTGCTGCTGCCTGTCAGCCTCTGTACGGTCTTCACTGAGAGTGTGTGCGAATGTGTGTCATGGTTATTTAATTACGCACTGATGCTTTTTTTTTTTTTTTTTATATTTAAGATCTGAAAAATGGAGCGTGGAACCCCACACCATCAAGATGAGTAAACATCAGTTTATCATAACTGATACTTGTGAGGTTGTACTGTTATAGGTGTATGGTGCTGTATTGTGGATACATCCACGGGGTCCAAATATGGTTAGTTGACTTTGTCTTGTTCTTGTTCTTGAGCCTCCTAAAAGTGCATACTGTATAAATGAATCGAGGGCAGAAGAGAAGAATTCAGCACCACAGCAATGAACAGCTCCCAGGCTAAACTATTCAGCTCAATAATGGTGCAAAACTAGCAGACATACTTGTTCAATCCGAATGAATTTGGGCTTGGAGATAAAGCTGGGAAATAGTTGGAAATAGGTCAAAAGTGTTTTTTTCCCCTCTCTATTGTCTGAAGGCATGTACATGGCATTTAAAGGAATGTAGTTACCAAATAAAATGTGTTCATGCTGGCTGATGTTAATTACAGGGCAGGGATTACATAGATTCAATGGCCAACATCCATCATTAGCCTGTTGTATGCGGCTGTAAACCACATCGTGATGAATATGTTAAACTGGTGCAACTGTCTGCCAAGAAAGTGATGAGTTTGTCATTTTTGGATAACTGTGGTTTCTAAATGCAGCCTGTTTTTATCCTCCCTCCACTGCCTCCCTGTTTATCTCACTCACTCTGACACGCCACATCTCTCTCTCTCTCTCTCTCTCTCTCTCTCTCTCTCCCTCTCTCTCTTCATGAATAAACAAAGAACTTGCACACATGTGAAATGCACATAAACACCAGTAGTCATGAATTAACAAATAACCAGCTGTTTCTCACAAAATATCAGTTGCTCTGAAAGAGAAATCTCTTTATATCAACTTAGAAAACTTATAGTTGTGACTTTTTGGTCTGTATGGACAGAGACATCTCTCTCTCTCTCTCTCTCTTTCTCTCTCTCTCTCTCTCTCTCTCTCTCTCTCTCTTTCCTTCTAGCTCACTCGCATCACTCACACACAGACACATACACAGCTATAAACCATTTTACCTCCTTTCATAAATGTTCACAGAAGCACACAGCTCATTCCTGCTTATAGTGGAGCACCTAGTGTCTGGATTCTGGAAATCAATTTATACCGACGCAGGACGCTTCTGCCCACACAGCCCTCCAGCTCAGGATCGGGAACACACACACACACGCACACACACACACACAATCCCTCTTTCAGATATACGCACAAATGGACACATATAAAAAATGAATTATTTTTCTCATATGTCACCGCACGACCCATAAACATGAGATAAAGAGGCACACATGTATATGCATACACACCCATTGCTCTCCAGGATGATTCATGTATTTTAAGGGGCTCGCTACATTGTGTGGGTGAGCACGTTATTGCAGATGTTCCAAGGAGTGGGTTGGCAGGAGCAGGGCCAGATGACAAAAAAAAGGAGGAAGGGGAGGAGGAGGACGACCTTCACAACCGCTATTTTGCCTTGAGTAGTAACCTGCAGCATCAGAAATGCAAGCATGCATGCCACAGGCATAGTTTTTTTTCTGGGATTCCATCAAATTCAAATCCTTTGATCTGTTTTCATCTCAAAACAAGCGGTACTCCAGGGGAGGCTGATGTTGAAACTGAGAAATGTTTTGCATGCTGGATATTGATAAACAGCCCTTTTTTTTATATTTGCTGAGCATGGTTAGTTATTGCAGTTGCTGCACAGGTTTCACCCTGATGGTGTAAAAAAAAATCAATATTCTCTCCATCAGAGTTAATGTAAAACTTAACTTATAACCCAAATAATAGCATCCCAATCAATAACTGACAATTTAAAATAATCAATTTCCACATGCTTCTTGTGACGACCAGTATCACCCATAGATCTATGCAAATTCACCAGCAAACTACACAGTGTATTTCAATATCTGCTCCTTAATATGGTTATAAAAAAAACTGCTGGAAAGGATTTTGTTTTGGGGTTTATGTTGTTGTTTTGTGATGAATTACATACAGCTAAGAAACAAATACTGTGTGGTGCATCCTTCTAAATGTCTTGATGTGTGATCAATAGCAGAGACCTACAAAACACTGGATATCTCCTCAAAATGCTATCGCTATCCAATTGCAATGGACCAGGAGGTGGTCAATGCATTGTACTGTTGGTGACATTAATAACACCGTAGGGGATTCAAATGTCCCTTTTCCTCTGTCTCTGTCCTATTCTCTTGGCTTCCTGCAGCTTCCTAAGCACTAATTACTGTGTTTATGCTTACTTGCGTCATGCTGTCCAAAAATATCGCCTTTCTGGAAGCAATTATGCAAAAAAAAGGCTAATGCCCTGTCAGGCAAGTGGAGCTCCTTACATCAAAATATGTGATTTTTTTTTTTTTCCAGCAATCTGGAAAATAAAGATTTTTCTTAATCTCATTCTTTAGTTGAAGAAACAACACAAAATCCAGTAATTAATACATTTTGGGTATCCAACATCAGACGTATTCCAGGAAATGGTCAGTCAATACCAGTTAATTAGAGAATCTGTTGGTATTTTCAGCCAGCCTGTGACGCACGCTTGTAAAATGCAGTCTTCAACTTCAAATTTGACATCAGCTGACCGTCTCTTTGTAAATAAGGCAGCTATTGGAGGTAATGAAGAGGATCAGCAGTCACTGGTAGTGCAGTTTGCTCTTGAGATATATATATATATATAAATATATATATATAGAAAGAATGTTGTTTATTTACTGATCATGCTGAGATACTTTATCTAAAATGTTAATAGTTTTATGTGTCACTACCTCACAATCAAAGAGCAAAGATCATTCTATTATTCATTAATGATCATGCAAGAAATATATAGCAGAGTGGAGGAAATGCTCATTTCTCCAACAACAACCACAATGTGCTGCAGCCAAAGGAACTATAATGTTTCATCTTGAATAAGGGGCCCAACTGCAACTTTTTTCAAATTGAAAAACTCTCATTCTGCTTTATCTGTTGCTACTTTCCATAAGCCACAAATCAGCTGAGCTGCTGTTGCATCTGTGAAATGTAGAAACTTGCTACCTGAAACAGAAGAGAATACACCAAAAAAAAAGGAAGAAAAATTGTGAGATTTACAAAAAGTAATGACTTATGCCTGATGATTAACAGTGTTTAGAATATTCAACATTTTTCCTTTAAACTTCCACCAGCAACCATATCTATTCTACACTTCGTTTCAATTTCAGTTTGTACTGCTCTCCAGCATGCAGTGTGATTCAGACTCTTGCGGTTGAAAACAGCACTGGGTACAGTCTAATGGTGTGTAGTTACACTTAAGAGTTTTTATTTTTTTTCATTACGATCCTTTTAAACAAACAAAAAACTACCTCTGACTGAGATTTAATCTTCCTGCTGAGGCTTTGTGTTTCTCTCTGCTTGCTGTAGAAGAACGTGGGCACCTCACTAGGAGTCGGGGTTTTAATAAATCTCAGTTTAAAAGGGCCACATGTTCCCTCCCAGAGTGTAATCCTGGGGCCCAGTGGCTTAATCCAGAATCAAGCCCCCCACCACCTCTCTCTCTCTCTCTCTCTCTCTCTCTCTCTCTCTCTTGCAGCTTCCCCTTAGATGAGTTACTACTTAGCCCACCGTTTTAATGGCAGTTAAAGTAAAGTTCACTGCTGAGTCCTCCAGGGAAGATATCTGGATGCTCTGCCCTTCTCTCCTTTTACCAATGAAGTATGTTGAGCATATTTAGCTCTTTAGCTGCTAATAAGTGCTGAAACAAAATATAAATAAGTGAAAATGATAACATACTAGCAAAGAGTAGTTCAGGGGACTTTTAAAAAATTCATAGGAAGTCCTCTGTTCCCTAGCTGCTCGGTGTTACCACTCTGGATGATGGCATAATTACAAATAGCATTTTCTATCATTATTATTACCTTGAAAGCCCTTTTGAGACTGTGGTTGTGGCCATAATTACATGAAACAGCAAGCAAATAAGTAGATGTGACTAACACAGAACACTGGGGAAAATACATCTAATTTACTGTTATTTTATTTCACACAAGTTTTTTTTTTTTTTTTTTTTGGACCAAGACCCTGTTTATGTGTCTACAAAAACAACAATAAACACTTTTATATTTGTAATATGCTGCTGAAAAGATATGATAGACAGCTACCTCTATCAAATGAATAGCCTGGTTCTTGCCCCATTGCATGATGGGATATGTTGCCGTCTGGTTTAGTTGTCTGCTGTCTCCAAAAGTCACAAAAAATAAAGAGCACATTCTCGATAAGAAGGACTACTTGAATGTAAAGTTCAGGTTTTTATAACATGATGAATTTATGACATTTAATTTCATTCGCCAACTCACTCATGTTCTGAAAGATGAAGGTCACTTTGAGCTGGCTGTGGCTCTTTTTTTTTTATGACGCATGTGAAAGAGAAAAAGAATAATCGGTTTTGACAGAGTATCTGAAAGGTGTCTTACATGAGTTTGCTGTATGAGGAAAGAAAGAAAGAAAAACAAATCTTCACCGGGTCGTGTTTTAAAGGTAACAGTTGTCAATTGCCCTGATAAGAAACGCAGTAGGTGGATAATGTTTGACAGGACTTGTTGTAATGACGGATCAAAGGTCCGAGTCTGTTTTCCTGTCAGATCCACCTTCACACTTCAGAGAGATTCCTGTCGGGGAGTGAGTGTAAATCTGATCTCGGTGAGTGTGTTTGTCAGAATAGTCTCAGTCAATTTCTTCAGCGGATCTTATAAACTGCTTTCCAAACCTATGTGTTAAATCCCAAAGCTTCGGAGCGTGTGGGAGTGTCCTGTCTTCAGCACCATGGTGGAACTGGCCTTCTACCCAGCAGTGGCACTAATGTATTTTTTTGGCGTGCTGGGGGCTACGCAGGGTGATCGGGTAGAGCTGGATGACCGAGCGTCGATGAACGTGTTCTGCCTGTTCGTGCTCGTACAGCCTCTATGTCTGGTAATGGGAGGATACACTGGCATGGCTACCTACCTCCTCACAGCTCTCGTCTCCTACAACTTCCTGCCATGGAGGAAGACAAAACAAGCTGCAAAGGGCAAAGAATTAAAAAAGACAAAGTGAGAACAAGGAGCATAACCAGAGTGGACATAAAGAGACAAAGGAATCAAACAGGTTGTGAAAGAGATTTATGTGAAACAATAAACACTCAATGTAATTACCTTTTCTTGTATCCAGTACTTATTCAACCTGTTCAACCATGAATGTGTTTTTCATCTGTAGTTGTAAACATCTGCCAGACAGTACTTTAACCAGGGACATGCAGTCCTCTTCTGCATAGGAAGTGATGGTTTTTAGTGGAGCATCAGCAGAGTCTATTTGAAACAAAAATGGATTAATCAGTGCAGTTTCCATCAGAAGTAAATTAACAAAACAAAACAAATGCAGAGACTAAAACTGGAGCGGGATTGTGAGTTCCTTTTTTTTTTTTTTTTTTTTTCATTTTTCTTAGGATATCATTTTTGTTTCATTTCTGAATTGTAATTACACATTACATCTGCATCTTAATATGAAAGCAGTTTTCTCTGGGCTTTTTAAAACTACTCAATAACAGATGAGGAAGCCCTGCCCGCCAGCAGCACAAATGCCGTATGTGTAGTGAGTCTTTTACTAACCATTACTATAGTGCAATGGATACCTCACTTAACATGAATATGAACAATTCATACGCATCTTTGAGTAAATGTTGAATTAGACACTTTTTACACATTGATGAACATTGTGCAAAAACACCCACAATGGAAAAAGTAAAATATTTAAAAAAAAACACACATTTTTTAATTATCCACACACGACATGAATGACTGTGTGCCCTTGTGATGTAGCTAAGCTTGGTAGTGTGTGTGTGTGTGTGTGTCAAATCAAATCAAATCAAATTTTATTTATATAGCCCAAAATCACAAAATACATTTGTCTCAGAGGGCTTTACAATCTGTGTGTGTGTGTGTGAGTGTATAATAGGATTAGACCAAACTATTTGGTTGATAGTCTGAGGCTTTGAGGTTGTTTAGATGCTCGCTGTGTGAATCTGAGAAACAGTGGGGGGTTTTGTTTTTTTTTTTGTTTTTTTTGAAGATGTTCATGACCTCCCACAGCATTAAAATGTTGTAAGAAATCATTTTTCAGCCTCTGAACATGTTTCTGTGTCTGACGGTGCTTTTTCCTTATTTCTCTTCTTGCCGTACCTTTGAATGTATTATGCAGGTTAAATAAGGTGATAACCTGTAGTGAACATCATAGTTCCACTATTATTGTTATTAGCTTGTAATTCTGTATTTGCTGTCAAAATTATATCATTCCATGAGAAAATAGTTTAGCTTTTGCTCTATACGTGTTTGTCTATTTTTGATGCATCGCTTTAAATTACATCTTTAAAAAATGTAAAAAATGAGGCTATTGTATCATTGCCATGGTAACAGCTCTGGGACTGTACGTAAATACAACTGCGCTTTGAGTTAAATGTGCTAACATCAGCACGCTACTGCTCACAGTAACAATGGTAACATGTAGATATTTATCAGTATACAGTAAATGTGCTGAACATTGGTTGAACATTTCTCTGGAAGCCCAGTATTCATGTTGAATTATGCTTCAACCTGTTTGTTGTGTAGATGCTTAATGTCTGAGGCCGGCAACCTCATATACTTTGCAGGTATTAATACACCAAAGTATTTAACAAATTGAAATATTGATGTCACGGTGCTGAAAGTCAGATCACCAAATTTGAGTCTGTACCAAATTCCATTGCAATTCATCCAGTATATGTCAAGATGTTGTGTTTCACTCGTTTCATGTGCAACTTGATAGTTGTGCCGGAGGAAAAGCCAAAGAGATCATCAACGTCGTGAAGATTTATTATCCTTGAAGCATTGTTTTCACAAACCTTTGTGCTAATGTATGTAGTAGATGTTGAGTTATTTCACTGGATAAGCCAAAACTTTGACCTGCTGGTGGAGCAAGCACAAAAGTCAAGGGAGTATATGTACCAAATTTCATGGCAATCCACTATTTGTTGAGATATTTCAACTTTGGACCAAAGTAGTGGATAATCCCACTGACATTGCCATCCCTAAAAAAATTGTTTTTTTCTTGTGATACTGAACTTTATTTTAATTTTTATAATAAATAATGCATAATAAATGTAAAACACTTACTAATCTCTCAGGGTATTTGGTTGAATTTCAAATTGATCTTTTTTTTTTTTTAGCTGCAGGCGGGGTGTTTCGTAGCGTAGAAAGACAGATATTGATAGATCAGCAAGTAAGAAGAGACGTACTGGAGTGTTTGGTGATGAAACAGACAAACAAATTCAAATTAATTTTCAAAGAGTGTATTATATGAAAAAAACAGATGAAGCACATACAGCTGGCAAGGAATGAGGTTTGCGTATGAATGTTTATTTGTTTGTGACTGGCATCCTCAAATGGTTTCTGCCTCCTTGGTGGCAGTAATGGCTGTCGTACATCACAGAGCTTGTGTCTCCCGTTGAGGCTGGGACAAGCACAGCCTGACAAAAGTTAATGATCAGAGTTTGAAAGGGAAATGAAGACGTACGAGTTTTGAGTCTGTATCTGTAGTCCTGAAGAAGACACAAATACCTCTGGATGAAAAACATCCTCCCCCCGAGTTTATATATCATCTCTTACAACCTGTTTGTCAGTTCATCCTGAATAATCAATACTCCTCGTCCATCTGCAAGATAAATTATCACTTCTATCACTAAAAAGATGAAAATTCTTTTGGATAATCTTAATAATCCAAACTGTATATGAGAGTCAAAATACAATACAATATGATATGGCACAGTGTTAATAATTCAATAATTTCAGTGCACCAGAAGCAATATTTAATGTATTTATTTTCTTGAGGAAACGTTGCATCCTTCATTAAATAGTTACTTACATTATTTACAGACAGAAGATATTATACATGGCTTGGTCACATGCACATTGTCATATAAAAAAAAAAAAAACTGTACACACATTTACACTCATTTAAGAGGGAGTAGCCTGTGCAATAAAAGGCACAAATGACCTTTGACCCTCCATCTATGTCCTATGAGTACATATTTCACAGACGCTGCCACATATTGTGTCACCATATGTGAGCTCGCTCTGACAACACATGCACCTGGAGTAAAACCACTTCAGCAGCTGCAGAGAAGACGATTTGTGATAGTGACTCATAGCCGAGCAGCAGTGGAGCAGCACGCGGCCCTCTGGATTGTGTCTAAATGCGATCCCCCATCCCCTCAGCAGCCTGAGGCAAAGATGAAAGTCTTTACAGCCATAAGGACAACGTGAGCAAAGACGTCCTCCGACTCAGAACAGCATTCCACAATCTGCAAGACGATCCACAATCCACAGGAAACCTCTGTTACAGGTTCAGGGTATTAAGTGAATGATTATTATTACTGTCCTACATTCTGTTTCTATAAGGCTGTAAAGCCTGTTGGCTGAGGCACGAGGCAGGAGCTGAGACGTGGACTATAAGTTTCATTTTCTAGTAGTCACAAGATGGTCGGGCTGGGTGGGAGAGTGCCAGAGCTGCTAATCACACATCAGTTTAACTGGTTGCTGATCGCTTCTGTGGGCCGATACAGAATACAGTTAAAGCCAATGTGTTGACTTTTGTTTTGTAATTTTGTTTAGAGTCATCTATTGTTGTTTTCCACATTGTCTTTTTTTTTTTTTTTTTTTTAAGTATCACTCCCCCAGTGATACTTTTGTTTGCGGGGCAACAAAAGTCAGAAAGTTTCAATTATACACATAGGGGTCTTTAGCTTTGGCCAGGGAGCTTTCTAATTTAAACTTCAATGCTACTAGGGGATACCTACAATAAATGATTTTTACATGTTTGGCTAGAGGGACTGATTGAACAATACTCACTATGTTTAATTTTGTGCTGTAATATCTCTTTCCGAAAGAGCATCAGGTGGGATGTTTCCCCTTGTTGATTGTTGTAAAATAATCAGATTAACGTTAGATAATATAATGTAATAGTCTTTCTTGGAGCAATATGACCAGTTTGTGGTCAGTAATATTAAGAAAAGAAAAACATCTAAATGCTAGTGGACAGCCAGGGAAATAAGGATGGAGTTAGGCTCTGTTTGCATGCTGCTCTGTCAAAGTGGAAATTCTCATTCATAGCAACATTTACTATAAAAACAAGGGTTTTAAAGGCAGGGACATACTGGAGACCGTCTGTCTATGTCTTGACTGTTATCTTACATACTGTATCAACACAAGCAATATCGCTGATTACTAACAAGCATGTTCTTTTCAGTACAATTCCAGTGCTATAAGCCTTGTTTTGGACTCCTTGTCAACTCTTTGTAAACTAGGTCTAAAACTAGGCTTAATATATATTTGGAGTATTCACAGCAGTGTTCATCATCCAAAGTGCATGTAAACCATAACTTTCAGAGATTATACTGAGACCATCTGATGACAAAAAAAAAAGTCAGTTAACCTCAGTAATATTAAAAAAAAAAAGGGTATAATACATCTATTTACAAATCAAGTAAGTGGTACTGACATCAGCAGAATTCAGGGCAACTTTGGGAGTGGCTGATTGATGCCAGATAATAATTTAGAGCTTCTGCTTGGCAATTAAAAAAAAAAATCTTCCAGCAAAGCATCTTATGCACACTCAACATTTTTGGAATATATTTTTATGCATAATTAATTCGACTGTCAAGGACTCAGAATCTCAACAGATAGCCAAATCCCTCTGTGATTTTGATAACAAATCCACTCAGGTGTTAAGCAGACAAGAGACTGACAACACAATGAGGAATAAATTGCGCACTGAACTGCTACGTTTCTGGTTGTCCAAACAGCCAATCAGCACCACTAACATCACACAGCCGTCAGCAAATGCACGAGCACAGGGCACCTCAGAGAGTGCCTAAAGCTGCAGTACTACAAGATTTTCTCTAGCAATAAGTAGGACTCTGGAGAAGTGAACAAAAAGAGAAAAGGCTGTCTGAGCATTTATCACATGAAACACAGCACAGAGCTGGTGAACAGGGTCAGTTGGCTAATTGGCACAGATAAATACAGTACATAGTGTACAGTGAAGAGCACTGTGGAGTGTAATTTGAGGTCAAAGTATACAACCCATTATTTTATGCAGGTTAATTCCCCTACTGACCACATTTTGTACCGTTCACTCCAGTTTTATGAGCAGAACTCTATACAAAAAAAACAAAACAGATTTTAATACGCACTTTGAATTATGGACAAAATTCAGTGCACATCTTAAGTTACAAGAGTTTCAGCTTTGGCCAGATTGGGAAGATGTAATTTACATTGTACATTTTGTACAGAAAAACACAGGACATATATTATGTAATAAGTAAAATGAATGAAATGTCAAAGCAAAACATATTGTTTAAAAAAAAATTAAAAAAAGGGGCGATACATTGGTAGTACCTTTTCTTCCCTCAAAGTAACAACATCTCTCAAACAAGGCATTTGGTCGATTCAAAGAGCTACTTAAAATTCACAGGGTCAATTAATGAGTAAAATATGACTAAAATTATCCTTCAACTTTTACCTGAGTTTCTAAGCATAGCAAAATATTAAAACCAAGAACACTTCAATCATAAAATCACCTCCATCCACACATTTGCATTCATAACCTCCAATATAAAACCAAAACCTAAAGTACCAGTCACACCTTCCTATTCTCTGGGATGAGAAAGTGTGTCCGGTACTGTACATCATTGCTTTAGAAGAGTGTTAGCAGCTTCATCAACCATCAGCAGCCCATAGTCACTTATCAGAGGAGAAACTATGATGAAACTAATTAATCGTCTTTGAATGGTGTTTTGTGTAATCCTAGAATCATTTTAAATTAAATATGTGTCTCATATGAGGAAACGTTCACTCGATCACCACTTCACCAGAAGGGGTGAGATTTCAGAGCTGAACAAAACAGTGATACCCAGGTGTAACTGGGGTGTTAATCAAGTGGTGAAACATCTGTATGATTAGAAGCATTTAAATGCAGTTTTTCCATCTTGGAGTGATACTTTATAGAAAAAGTCAAAATTCATGAGCTGAAAGTGATGTGAGTGCTCGCTAATCTCAGTATTTAGGAGCATCAGACAAGGAAATGGTAACTGAACTGACTTAAGTCTTGGGCTGCTTGTAGCTATGTGTGTGTGTGTGCGTGTGTGTGTGTATGTATATCAGTGGAGTGCTGAATTTGTTTCATTAAAGAGACTCTAACTCAACTCAGTGAAAGATGCCAAGACCAATCAGACGAGATGGATAACCGAAACATCCACTGAAATCTTGTGTTTGCGTATGTGTCCACAGTTTGTGTATATATGTGTGTGTGTGTTGCCCACACATAATCATCCACATAAACAGATTTGTACATCAGTGCACAGGCACAGGAAGTTTCTTCCTGTCTTTGAATGTAGCAGCAAATAGTGGGTGGAAGAAAATTGGGATTTTAATAAGAAATCCTTCTCAGTTATGACCTACTTTCTCCAAAGTAATCTTGCCTGGAAAGCAGCTGGTAGAGCTACGAGACCTCTAATTAAATTGGCTTCCCAGTGAAGTTCAGTAACTGGGAAGGAGGTGGACCCTTCAATAAGGCTGGTCAGTCTGACACTGTCGCTAACCTGAAAGATCAGAGTGGAGCTGAAAGCAGGCAGGGGGAAACTGGTGGGGCTCTTATTACCATTTGTGTGGAGGATAAATGGCAGGTATGGGCCTCATACTCTAGGATGGTAGAGATAATGATCTGGCACTTTGGCCTCAATGGAGTATCTGACCAGAGTGTGTACGGTAGTGAAAGTATGTACTGTTTGTGTGTGCACAACACAGGCATGTGCATCTGCAGGAAATGTTTCTTTTTTTTTTTTTTTTTTTGCCATACTTAGAACTTTACAGAGCAGGTAATACAATCCGGTCAGATCCTCCAGGGCCAACGTTACCTTAGTTGTGCTACTGGACGTGTACTTTCCTGTTTGCAAGGTCAGCAGCTAGACAGTTTGATAGCCAGGGGGGCCACAGAGGACACATCCACACAGAGATAAAGAGCCAGGCATTAAATAAAGACTTCAAAATGTCAAACACCAGGTTTTTAAACACAGAGACCCGTAAAAAAAAATGTTCCCTTCCACCTCACGCCAAAGTCCAAAACACATGAGGTAGGGAAAATAATAAATTAACAAAAGTCATTAAAAAAAAACAGATAATCAAGGATCTGTGTTTTGTGTAATATTCTAGTGATTGGCTGACTTCAGATCACCAAGTGTCCAGTGATCATCCACATCAAACTCTAATGTGTTCAGTATCAGAACAGCCACAAACATACGAACGCTAACATTGTTAGTTTGTGTCCCTCTGGGGTTAAAATGTCGTAACGTTCAAGACGACATGTCTCAGATGAGTCTCTCAATGTTCCACCAATATTCTGCAATCCACACAGAAACCTTGGTGAAAGAACAGAAGGACACTTTTTCTTGGTCTTTTAAGTGGTAGAACTATGGTATGTTTTCTTGTCAGTAGGGAAACTGTTCAAACGGCCGGTAAAGATGCAGTTTATCTTGTCCAAGCATCACACCTAAATGGCACTTTCAAATTGGCAGTACAAAAAAAAAAATCTGAAAGGCAAAAAGTTTTTTTTGCCTTTGAATATATATTCTGCCTCAGCTTTGTCATTTTTCACTGTGACAAAGGGAAAAAAAAAATAACACCAAGATTGCCTTGGAAACTGTGATTTCAGTGTCGCATCCCAGTGCTAGATGTGAGAAGGTCACAGATCAGTGGCTGAAGTTGCAGCAAGATGCCTGATAAAGGAACCACCATCACTTCGGTTGTCACCTCTTCCTCCACACCTTTGACAGCCAGATCTTCACTGTCTTGTCACTAGAGAGAGAGAGACAGAGAGACAGAGAGAGAGAGAGAGAGAGAGAGAGAGAGAGAGAGAGAAGACAGGGAAAGAGAGGGAGGAGAAGGGGGGAAGGGTTGATGAGCAAAGGCAAGCAAAGAGAATGCAACAAAGGGAGAAAATACACACATCAATCAGGCAGTCTTCCCTTTCAAAACAACCCATAGTACATCAGGCACAACACAAAGAGACTGACTTCAAAGTACACTTCACACGCGCGCACACACACACACACACACACACACACACACACACACACACTTCATTAAAGACCCTTCTCCGTGGTGTCAGTAAAAGAAAACCCCTCTCCAGCCTGTAAGAAGAGTACAAGTATGATTCATAACTCTGCGCCAAGTAAACCTAATAAACCTGCCCACAGTAATAACTGCGATCCCAACTGACCAGGCAATTTAATTTTCACTTTCTTGCACATTTCCACTGTGTTAGTCATAACACCCTGCAGTGGTCACTTAGGCAGGACAAAAGCACATTTTCCATTAACATAAATGAATCAATTCAGTAGATTCTGTCTAAAAGAAAGATTTTTTTATGTGTGTTTTTTTTAAGATATCCTTTATGTATTAATTTATTGTCCTTTGTATTTCATTGTGCTATAGAGCTGTGTCCTTTATAAAATCTGAATATTTTAAGTAGAGCTACAGATACAGCAGACATATTAGATCTGCACACATGAAAAAAAAAAAGTTATTCTGAGAAGATGTATGAGTCACTTCAGTCAATGAGGCGCTGTTTGTCTTCCTGTAGGCAGGGGTCTGCAAATGAACCGGTAATGATAAAAGGTTTTAATAATAGGAGTCAAACTGAACCCAACAGAGGAGCATGTGAAAAGACAAGACTAGAGAACAGTAGAAAAGAATGACAGAAGAAATGGAGCAAAAATAAAAAAAAGAGGGAAAGAAGTCTGAGGAATACATGGCATCCGGGAAAAGAAGATGGAAATTAGTTTAGAGAATACCAGAGGAAGGAAGGGTTTGTGAACGGAGCACAGACAATCATGGGAGGCTGGTGGCTCGGCCCTTGATGGCCAGGACCCGACGAGGAAGACATGGGGTCAAGCCAGGGATGTAGCTCCACAACTTCACCCTGCAGTCACTGGGGTCAACAGGGAGGAGTAGAGGAGGAGGAGGAGGAGGAGGAGGAGGAAGGTGAAGAACAGGAGGAGAGGAGGAGTGGGAGAGTTTGAGAGACCAAACAAGAGATGATGAAGGTAAAAGATGTGATGAGAGGTAGAAGAGAGTGAGGAAAAGGAGAGGGAGCAGAAAGTTAGTCAACTTCAGTGAAAGGATGAAAAGTGAAGAAGTGAACACGGATAGATTGAAGAGGCCACATAACAGACACACACAAACATGTATACTAACAGTATCTTTATCTGATACAGCTATAAAATCAGCAAAAATACAGATTAGGGGAAGAATAGATTAATACACACTTGGTGCTCTAGTCAGTATTTACAGCAGCAGGCATGACAGAGTGCACCCTTTTCATGGGATTTATTGATAATGTTGCCAGTGTCATCCTTTAATGCTAGTGTGTGATTCACTTCTGACTGAAGTTATGTTAATCAGTTCACATTAACAGTAATTTATTGTGATAAAAGGCATTTAATCTGCATTTAATCTGAAATGAAACACTTCTATCTTACTGTACTCTGCTAAGAAACTGCAGTGAAGTAGCACACTTTTCTTTTATTTTTATTTTTTTACCTGGATGCAGTGAAGATCTGCTTTGAGTTGGTACATATGGCGTTAATGGGGCTTTCATGACCTCTGACCTCTCCTATGGGGGTGAAGTTGTCTACATTCCACACCTTCAACATGCCGCCGCGACAGGCGCTCAGCAGCATGGGTCGACCCGGGACGTACGCCAGAGCGCACACCCAGTCCTTATGGGCGTTAGGGATTTGCTGTGGAGTAAAGGCAGAGAGACACAGAGAGTTAGCGAGAGAGATAGATTTTATATTTCAATGTGGACGTACGTTTGTGACTCTGCTGTACAAACTCCCAGATGCACGACATCTGACGAACATGAACACATATTAAAGTAACATTCAATACTAACATAAGCGCTAATGCAAACGGTTATATGCCGTTATTGCGACAGATAGATAGATATTTTGGGCATACATGATTGGAGACTATATGGAACATTGACAGGCTCGTTTCCATAGATATAATCAAGACTGTTGTGGATGTTAGTCACGTAGGTTACCGCAGTCTTAAAATAGCAGTAGTATGTTTCATTTTTAATGGATGTAAATTACCATTGGTAAAGCAGTATATTTCTTGAATGGAAAATGCCCAACATGGTTGCTAGGCAACGTTGAAGTATGGTTTAAAACCCACTAATACTTTATTCAGACTGCAGTTATTCTTAGCTCGTCTGTCTACTTGTTCCGTGTTTTACGACGGCTTCAAGCACGAATACTTACGGGGGAAAAAAAGAAAATGCTAAAGGCGTGTAGGAAGTGAAATAATCTTTGTTTCAAATTATAGAGCAACTATTTGGTGAACAAGTATAAAGTTTAAATTATGAGTAATTTCATCATTATGGGCAGATGTATATATGTATATATGTATATATGTATATATCTCTATATGGCCTTCAGTTGACTTTCAAATAAATGTTGTACAACATTTTTTTTTCTGTTTCCCTCATAAAAATATCCACAGATTCAAACACTATTGTTTTCTGCTATTTCTGTATTCTGGATTAATTGCTCTCACTTCAACTCCACTCAGCGGCTGTGAAGAACAAACTGTAACACACCGACAAAAACCATAGCTTATAAATACACAAAAAGCTTTTTTGTAGGAGTTGCTGAGAAAACGAAGAACAAATTCAACCACAATTATGATGAGGCATGATTGCAGAGGTGCAGTGTTAAACATAATCAGTCCAAATGTTCTCACTTTCTTAAAATAGAGGACAAAACATGACTTAATCAAACTTTTATTACGACTGCACCTTTGTTTTTTTTCTGTTGTTTTTATTGTGTTGATCTCAACCAACTGGGATGCAGATTAATTTAGCTCTAACACGAGAAGAACCTTTATTACGTTTATCTACTCTTTCCTGTTGTGTTTCTGTTTCTGACATTAATTGTTATTTTCAAATTGCATTTTGAGATTAGTTTTACATCAAAGCAACAAAGGAGCTAAAGTTTGCTTCCATCAGGTACCTTATACACTAATTTGTTTGCAGTTATTTCACTGTTTTGGTTTAGAGATTACATTAGTTTGTATTTCTGCTGTTGGTCAGATTTGCAATCCTGTGTATTTCATTCACTTCCTTTACGATCTAATGTACACGCTTTAATACGAGCATATCATCCCCTTCTTATTCTGAGCAAAAAATTAATCAATGACAGTATTCTTTGACTGAAGATCATTTCATCTTGAAACAGAGCTCCAAGTTGTTTCATATTATGTGATTTTCTACAAAAGTCCAAGCCAGGAGTGACTTACCAGTAAATATTGTGAGTGACATTATCCAAATTACTATAATTTTCTATGTACTACATAATCTTGTGCAAATATCACATTGATATTAAAAACAACAGCTAACAGCATGAATCCATAGGTTTTAAAAAAAACCGTACGATTCTCATCAGAAAACAAAAGCTGCTATTTGAGATAACACTTTTTCCTGCTTATGATTCAATTTAGAAACAGAAAAGGTAAACCTGTTGACATGATTGGATAGAGATGGACAGCAACCTGTGGATTCATGCTGCTCACACACCTGTTCTACTCCATTAGCATTTCATCCAATAAACAGGATTTGCTGGACTATTTAATTGAGTATTTGGTGATTATGATACGACACTACTCTAAATGTCTTCTTTAGACATGCAGACATTGTCACAGATCTTTAAGACTTATAAATTAAAAATTATTACTTTAATCATCCCTCTTTGCAGTCAAAACTAATGTAAACATGTTTTTTATGTATTGTTAATAGTTTTGTATAATTAGAATGAAGAAAAAAAAAAGGTGCTTAAATAAAACGCCTCCACCAATGCAGTCCCTGGCATTATTGTCCCTTCCACTGACAGTGTGTAATAAGAGCTGTACATGATTAGCAGCAATTACAAAAATAAAGAGAAAGTTCTCACATGCACTACCTCACTATCTGTAACAACATTTCACCAGTGGGTGCTTTCCCACACCTCATAGAGAGCGACACCACACTGCTACAACACTTTCATGAGCATTTTGACAAACCAGTAAAACCCTCTAATTGGAAAATAACACACACACACACAAAACACACACACACACACACACCTGAAATTATTTTAGGAAGATATTTATCAAGTAAATGGGAATCATTTAGCTGCAGTGTATAATTATAAAGAAAATATGGTCTCTTAAGAAAACACTATTCCATATAGGGTCAGTGCAAAACAGCCCACAGCAGGTTCAGGGTCTACTGTAATATATTCTATTATACCCCAAGCCACAATTTGATCCTACTACATAATTAGACAGAGACTACTGAGTTGGAAAGGCTGCTGTAAAATTGATTGTTGGCTGCTTTACAAATGAGGTTAAGGTCATATGCCACAGACCATAGCACTGACTTTTTGATTTAATTTAGCCTATTTATTTCTATTTTGTCTGTTTGGATAAACAAAGAGTAAAGAAACGTAGGAAAAACAACTTGAAAAAGTGCTGTTTAATATTCATGCAAATGAGTAAGCTACATCCACCCACGACAAGGTGCAATATTATGCATTATTAACATCTGCGGGCAACAGAGGATGCACAAGAGACACACAGAAATCAACACACACACACACACAAAAACCATGACTTTCCTCTGTGGTACCTGTGGCTGTGCTGCGTGTGGGATCTAACGTACTGATGTTGACACAATGCTCTCCTGTCACATTACACATGACGACACACTGTTGAATTTCTCCACAGAGGTAACACTGGGTAAAGGAAGACATGAAGAGAGCACTGCGGTGGCAGAGAGATGTCCACCAACTGAATACTCAACTGGATGCAAAGTGTGTGTATTTATGTGTTTGTGTGTGTGTGTGTGTGTGTGTGTGTGTGTGTGTGTGTGCGAAAGGACACTGCTATACTTCACAAACTGGTTTGACAGACATGTACAAATTGAGCAATCATGGAGGAAAGTGTTAAGCTTACTGCTCTGGCTTGAGACTGAATTGCCATTTCGCTTCACTTGACTCATTCAGCCTGACATCATGTTTCTGTAAGCCAGTTTCTTATTGGTAGGTTGTTATGTAGTTATGATGTTATGAACTCCACATTCACAGAGCATCCTGCTCAACTCGACCCTGCTGACCTCACAGAGCGTGTTGGAAAAATACATCAGGCACGATAAACCTTTGATATAACCCGTAGTGAATGTTGATATGTCTTCAGCATGGTGAAAGAGACATCTCTCAGGCTGTAAGAAAATACTGTTCACCCATCTCTAACACAAATCTTAATAGAAACACACACACACTAACACACCTGAGTGAGCTCCTGCTGCTCCAGATCCCATTTTTTGATACCGTTGTCTCTCGACCCGCTGAACAGCACGTCTCCCTGCACCGCCAAACACTCGATGCCATCATAATGAGGTGGCTCAAAGTTATGTGCTGGGCCTACGTTACCCAGAGTTCCTTCTGTCACATCAAACACCTGGTGAGCAAACACAAAGCAGAAGCCGATATAAGATGTGTGTGCATCTGTCTTCTCATGTGGTGAATGATACTTGAAATCTGACACTCAGAGATGGTCTAAAAGTGTGTGTGTGCGTGTGTGTGTGTGTGTTACCTTGACATAATGGTCTTTGGAGCCAGTGATTACTTGGTCTTTTCCCAGGAGAGACTGGCCCACTGTCAGACACATGACAGAGCCAATGTGACCTGTCAGCTTCCCCATCGCTTGCATCCTACACACACACATACCGACAAACACACACATGCAACCAAAGGAGGTGAAGCAAAGGTCTGTGGAATTCATTACTTACAAGAATTTCATTTTCAAGGTGCCTGTTTCACTGAATGAAATTACATTATGTCTCTGGAGTAAAGTAAAACTGCTGAGACATGGCAATGCCATAGGCACGGATGACACTGAAGAGATGTTTAATACATTCATTTTTCATTTTTGGGGATTCTTATGCATCATTAAATGGGCCTGAGCCCCCTCAGCGTCAACTGTCTGGTCTAATCTGTTAATAATTTCCCTTTAGAAACATGAAAACTGGGATATCAAAGATGGGTGCCTTGAAGAAAACATATTTCATATCACCAGTGCTGCGTCTCTGCATTTTCTTTTGGATAGGCTTTTTAATTCTGTCTACTATTAATCAGGTTGCACACATCCTCTATGAATTTAGAGCTGGCTGTAGAGAGCCTGCTTGAACCAATAAATGGTTCAAATGGTCAAATCAATGAGGGAAATTAATTATAAATAAATACATGAATGACTAACTGATTACTTTAATCAATAACTGTACAAGTAGATCAGTTAGTAAATTAATCAATAAATTAAAACTATGAAGAAATGTACCTGTTGAGGTCCCAGATGCGAACAGTGTTTCCAGTAGCAGCGTACAGCACAGATCCTAACGGGTTGAGGGATATCTGGTTGATTTGACACTCGCCCTGTGCAAAGGTGATGGTGCGGGTGGTGGTGCCGGCACACGCATCACCTGAAACCACCTGTCCTGATGAACTGTGGGTGTGAAGAGAAGCCAAACGCAGACAAACAATATAAGACAAAGACACAAATAGAACCCGAATTCAAAGAGGACATGAGAGGAAGAAGCAAATAGGATTTTTTTTTGCTACTGGAAACACATTGCTGAACAAAAAAGGCATATTTCTCAGCTGTGAAACGGCTCCATCTGGCTGGTTAGAGCGAAGGGAACTTACGTGAGCGTGCGGACACACTTGGCAGCGTCGCGGATGTCCCACACCTTGATGTAGGAAGTGGAGACAGAGAAGACCAGACAGGAGGAGGGACAGTATTTGACTGACACTACGTTGTTGGGGTGGCCTTTCAAGGTGACAATCTCCTGACCTGTCACCAGGTTCCACATCTTACAGGTACGATCTGGAGGAGGAAAGAGGAGCAGTTCACATACTGTGCAGAGGCGTTGTTTTTCCACTGACACTCACACACGTATTATATTGGTAAACGGATCAGCTGATTTTGTTTTTGATACTTTTTTTTTTTAACATGCCTTATGTGACAGAAAACACACTTTAACAACATTTAATTCAAAATAAAGGAAATTGTCTTGAAATATAATAATCTAGACATAAAAACTGGGAGCTCTCTCCAAAGTTCAAAAGCATGCCTTCCTACACCTCTTAAGATGACTAATGAACATGTTTATCTAGTTTGGTGTTTAATGCATACGCAAACTGACATGTAAAAATGACAAGACCACAATCTGTTTAAAGATTAAAGGAATAGTTTGACTGCGTTCTTGACGAAAATTAGATGAGAAAAACGATGAGAGTGGTATCAATCTGCTCATCAGTCTGCTCATCTTGCTCTTGGAAGGAAAGCAAATAAGTTTATCTCCTCAAATGTTAAACTAATCCTTTAATCCTTTAACTGCTTTTGAGATGACTGACTTTTCATTAGGCATGTTAGTGTACCTTTAGATCCAGTGAACAGCAGCTCGTCTGTAGCGTCCACACACAGCACTGGCTTCGAGTGGCCCTCGGCTACAGAAACACATTGCAGGGGCGCCGTCCGACCCCCCTTCACACCCCCGATGGGATTGATCACACCCCTAAAGATCACACACACGTACAGTCACACTCTCTTCACTATAAATCAGTGCGGATGATTCTCTCTACATATCTACAGCTGTAAGCATTGTGAAACAATCACAATGACAATGACAACACAAATCCATACACACCTTCCTGGATTCCCCTCTCTAAAGACTGTGCAGCACACACACACACACACACATATATATATATATATATATATATATACACACACAACACTGTCCTTTTTCTGAGCTGTTTCATCTCTCTGACTTACCTCCACTCCCCCTCCTTCCCTTCTTTTTGTTGTGCAAAAGCCCAATTAAGGCACTACAACAGGAAGAACTGTTTTCCTTTTTAACTTGTCTTTCTGCTCCCGCTCTCTCTATCTCTCTCTCACACACACACACACACACACACACACACACTCTCAGCTTCTTCTGTGCACTCAATCTCTCTCTTGCTAAAACCCTGCCCCCCAACCCCCCTCGAATCTATGTCCCACTGACAGGCCAGAGTCCCAGAGAGCCTGGAGAGCAGTCAGCAGAGTGAGACAGAACAGGGAGAGGGTGAGAAGAAGAAGGAGGAATGTGGGAAAATTGGTCCCTGGTGGGCTTCCTAATAACACTAGTGGTAGTTAATGTGTATGTGAGTGTGTATTTTTGTGTGTAAGAGAGAGGGAAAAAAGGAGAAGGAAAAAGTGAGGTAAAGAGCAAAACAGTGAGCAGAGAGCCGGAGGATGTGAGGAGGAAAAGAGAATCTGAGATTACACACACACAACTTGGGGCAGACTTGTTTCTGTACAGAGTGAGCAAAATACAGAAGAGTGTGCTTGAAACTTGTCAAGAATGCCAACATGCTTCTTTTCTGTGCCTATACGCTGTTGTCCCAGTGTGAAAGCAAACACACACATACAAACGGCAAATCAAAAAAAAAGCTTAACTTTATTTTCTGAGTATCTTTTTTAAAATAAAATACCAACCAAAATCAAAAACTGTCAATGATCATCCAGTGAAAAAGATTGCATGCATGTCTGCCAAGTTTTACAAAACATAAAAGAGAACCGACTTGCACAGAATAAGCTGAAAACAATTGTTAACGACAGCCACAGCCTAGACGACTAACTCCACAGCAGCCTGAAACTCAAAAATAAACCACAGCACAATGTCCTGACATGTAATCATCAACACATGCAACATCCATTCTCTGCCAGTCAGGTGGAGGCTGACGCTCAGTTCAGCACCTCCATAGCCGATCACCTTTTTTGGGCCATGGGGTAAAGGGTAAATATGGGTAAGTGAGAGATGTAACAAATCAACAACATAGTCAGATTAGCAGCTTCTGCAGAGCTGCAGAGTCTGACTGTGTTGGCAGATATATGGAGTGAACTTAACACACATATACAATCTGTCCCACCCTCCTTTTGATCCAATTTCATTTTGAAAAGACCGACCAATGATTGAAAAATGTTACTTTGACATAATTACTGAATACTAGGAAAAGAGAGGGGAAGGACGATTTTTAAAGAATTTGGGGTGAAGTTTTATTTGAATGAACCTCATCACTCTGAAGGCTGTTAACTAAAATCACATTTGTCTTCCTAATCACTTAATAAAAACATAATTTCTTCTACCATACCTGTCTGTCGTTTAAAGACAGCATAAACATATACCTGGTTTACCTGCCAGGACATCATTATTATTATTTAAATAGTAAATGCTTCATATTTTGTTTTGTTTTTTTTCTCTTTAAGGACATATATTGCACATACTGTAATACTGCTTAAAGCAGCACTCTATGTCTTACAGCACCGTCTGGTCCAAATAACAGAAATTGTTCCCATTCTATCAGCATGGAAGATATCATGGTGTGCTGTGTTATGCACTATGTAAGGGCTGCTAATGGATGTTGCAGGGCCAAGCACCAAGAGACCAGCAGACTAATGAAAACATGGGGGGAGATGAGTGTGTGCTCTCTGCAGTACACAGAAAAACAGACAGAAGGGCCTCTGCGAGAGGTGCATCTATTTGTGTGTCCGTGTGTGTGTGTGTGTGTGATAAAGATACAGAACAGTAGGGTTGATCAGAATGATGAGGAGAAAATCCTGTTTTTATCATCATTATATAAACATACATCATTGTCCTACAGGAATAGTACAGCATTTTGGGAAATATGTTTATTTGTTTTCTTGCCGAGAGGAAGACGAGCTCTGCCTTCCAGCGCACCAATTACCGTGTTGTATTGTGTTTAATCTCTACAGATACACAAGTGTGCAGACTGGAGTTCATCTGGTTGCCTGGCAAACTCACCGTGACTCCATAAAGTTACTGCAGCCGGTCAAGATACACTTCCACACACAATCGCACAGTAAAAAAAAAATAATTTGATATTTTTAACACTTCAGTTTTGATATGGATTAAACAAACAATATGTAATTATTAATCTTTGGAGGTGCTGGCAGGCAGATTTTGTTACCTTTGAACAGCACAAGGTTAGCGCCCCGCTCATGTTTACAGTCCTTATGCGCAGCTAAGATAAGTCTTAGAAGTCTTTACTGGAAAATGTAGTCATTCGGTACATAATTAAGCCTGACAGGTAAACCATCAGAATATCAGGTGATTTTTACAGCCTTAGAAGTTTGTTTTAATAATACGTGCACATTTTTATATTCAACCCGTTTTCTGTAGCCTGCTAAAACAAAATGCTGAGGTTCATTCAGATCTTGCGTGTGAGCAACATCACAGAGAAACACAACACCACACAGTTGGACCAATGGGTCAAAAGAAGCCAGGTGTGGTTAAAACATGCACCACAACAACCCCAAATGTGGAGGGAAAAAAAAAACAGAAGAGAACAACAGGCCAGGCCAGGCACAGACTACCGGTGGAGACGAGATGACACCAGGTGAGTTTACAGGCAAATGGCAAGACAGAATGACAGAGAGTGACAGACACAGTTCGTCTACCTGAGCACCTCGGAGAGCGAGGAGTCGCTGTCATCCGACCTGGAGGCAGAAGAGGAGCAGGAAGGGGACGGGGGAGGATTGGGTGGGGAGAGGAAAGGGTTAACCACGCTAAGGAAAGACAGAAGGGTTACTGGCAAAGGGTTACAGGGAGTGGCTAGAGGAAGGGTTTTAGATATAAAGCAGTGCACAAACTGGCAGGAAAGCTCGGTCAACAACAAAGCTTGTTCAGTGATTATCAGGCAGTTTGAAATAAAATGAGCTTCCTTTCAAAGGCGACCACTGAACAGGCTCCGTTCCTTGACTGATGTCTGGTGATGTTTTCCTTGGTAAAGCATGTTTTGGGTACGCCCGCACAAGCAAAGGCTTGTTTTCTGACTTTTCCATAGCAGTGTTAGGGGCTAACTATAAAGATTAAAGGTTTAAAGAAATAGCTCGACATTTTGAGAAATACTTCTGATGAGAAGATCAATACCATTCTCTCTCTCTCAGCCATAAGCCTGTTAACTTATCTTATCATAGCAAAATAAGGCCGTAAACAAGTGGAAAAGAGCTAGTCTGGCTCTGTTCAAAGGTGGAAAAACAAACACAAAACAGTCTATCAGCACCTCTTAAACTCACTGATTAACATGTTATATCTGATCTGTTTATTTTGTATTTCTACACTTTGTGTTTGTACTGATTAAACAAACAAGATGTAATGTGATAATTAGTGAGCTTTACAGGTGCTAATAGACAGATTTTGTTACCTTGAGACAGAGCTGGCTGTTTTCCCCTTAGGCTTTATGCTAAGATAAGCTACAGCGGTATCAATCTTCTCGGCTAACTCTCTTTCCCAAAATGTCCATCCATTCATTTGAACAAAGCAGAAAAAGGGTTACAGAAAGAAAGGGGGGACGTAGTCGAGGAGGACAGTCACACAAAGAGGTCCAACAACTACACATTACAATTTTTATTATAATTTTTGTCGCCTCCTACATCTATTAACAGAGGGTTAACAGAAGGCAATATCCAGTCAATTAGTGGATAAACTCATCAATCCTACTCGCAGATATCTGAACCCGCTCAGAGCTGTCGAGAAGAAGAAAAAAAAAATCCAGACCACACCTATACCTCCACAATAGCTCAAAGGCAAAGGCTTGTATGTGTGTGACAGTGCAATAAAAGTGTTATTATATTGTAAATATTGTATAGCCTCAGGTTAGTCACCATGAGAGCCCAGGCTTTACACTCTGAGAATGAAATAATAAAACAAAATGGCCCTAGATATATCTGGAGGGAACGAAATGTTAAAAGCTGATAAAACTTCCTCCATCCATCTCTTGGTATTTACTGCTGGCTATGCTGGCTATTACCATAGCGATATCCTCAACACAAAATCTTTATGAAAATGTTTTGGAGAATGCAAATATAATGAGAAGATTAAAAAAAAAAGGATCAGGGATTCAAAGCCTTGTTAATCGACACAAGACAAAGACAGAAAAGTTTGTTTTAATTTCATAATTATTTCATTTTTACACGTCTTTTAAATCAATGTCAAATGTTTAATCCCTGCTCCACAGGTTATAAATTGACTCAAATATAAATTAGTCAAAAAACAGAAGCAGATTTTAATAATTGAAAAAGTCTTACTGTATTTTAATAGGTTCAGTGAATTTGCTAAATATTATAAGAATGACTTTGTCTTTCTTTGAATAGCATACGGCTTCTAATTTAATATCCAATTATACCCAGATTCATACAGATGATTCATACTGACTTTCTAATATTTTTTTTTTATTATTAAATTAGCTTTATTTGGCCATAGTCAGGTCAGTGTCAATAATGTTGGACAATGAAAATAAACAAAATAAAAATGATGGTTCGAGCGATGAATCTCTATGGATACACTAAACAAATCATTTTAAAAGTATCATTTTAACACACCACACAATAGTGAAAACAACAGTTGCAAAATGTGTCTGCCATGTTTGCACCGACAGCAAAATGATGTTAATTCCTTCCATCAAAATGCAACAATGCATATTCTCCCGGTGCGACCGGCTTTATCCTCCTGCATCATGCTCTATAGGAAAGCTAAAAAAAAAGGCCCTATACATTAATATTCTCCCATACTGTCACCCTGAGTCCATTCAACACGGCTACTGACTGCGTCAAAAGATTACAAGAGCCAACTCATTTACCTACCTCCGCTCCAGATAATGAGCACCCACAGGCTCCAACACACACACACACATAAATATTCACATGTGCAGCGCACACACAAAGCACAACACCCTCTAACCCGTTTCACACAGCATCCTCACTAACAATAAGAGGTCAATAAAGCTCAGACATATTCCAGATTAATAAAGATCACAAAACAAAATGCAAAAACAATTTAGAGGAAAAACAAAAACGCTGCATGAAATTAACTGCTGACATTTGTCAGCGCGGAAAAGATGGAAATTGATTGCGAGCAGGAAGCGAAAAGGCCGGTTGCTCATTTCAAACTCAGCACTTTCACCGCTGACATTAACATGCTTCTCAAATCTGCACTGTTTCTCCATCTGATGTAGTTGAGTTACATTCATACAATGAGTTATTTCTACCTTTCGTTTCCCTTTATGTATGTTAATAGGATGAAAAAACAACACATATTTATTACACACATATTTCAATATAAACACATAAAACCAATTCAACACCAGCAACGATAGCTTTAAAAATCACCATTCAATCAATACAGCTTCTCTTTGAAGCATTGTCAACAAAGCCTGTATATATTATACAGGGTTGCTGCACACTCTTTGAAATCAAATCAGATCAAATCAAAACATTTAATACCCTTTCCACAGCAAAACAAATGCACATTAGGGATGAGCTTTATGTTTGAAATCAACTTGACAGCATTGATTGGGCTATTTTTGTGGACATATTTGTATCTCCATAGAACAATCATATGTAAAATCTACTCTTCATTAGATAAAACTAATGGCTGATCCGATCTTGCGCCTTTTGCGCACATTTTTCCACCTGGATTCTGTGAATGTTTGCACCATCTGTCCCCTCAGAAGCTACATTATTCCCAGATGAAAAGTCTCTTTGTCCAAGAGTGAGATTCATCTGAAGCTAAACAGTTGGAATAGCACACTGTTAAGAGGCTCATCTATACTGCGGACAAAAGCACTTTCCTCTCAAAAGGCCTGACCTTCAGGCTATCTACAGGACTACTAAAGACCTTCAACGATGGAAGAGAAGAAAAAGAAAGAAATGGATGCTTTAAATTGATTGGATGAGAACATGGGGACAAAAACAGTGTGTTTGCGTGTGTCTGTGCAAGACTGGGAGCTAAATGTACTCACTTGTCCAGAGCAGAACCTTGGGTTTGGTTGCTAGTGAGCCTTGAGAAGACGTTGCGGTCATTCCTGGTCCTCAGAGGAGGTGAGGAGGGGGGAGTATAGCCGTCAGTGGGCCTGATAAGGGCAGGTTAGGGGTGAGGAAGGACAAAAAGAGTTGAAAGGTGAACGGTATAAAAAAACGCTGGGGGCAAACTGCATCACACAGTCAAACTATGTGATTGATCTGCCTATAGAAAAGCTTGGATTTGAGCATTACAATGCATGTACCTGTACGAGCGGTCGTAAGATTTCCTCCTTGTTATAGGGGAAGTGTCATAACCCCGAGACTGCCTGGGACTGACACACACACACACACATACACACAAAAGCAAGCTAAGCAAATCTTCAAGGGGTTGCACATGTGTTAATGACATGAGGAAGATAAACATCTACAAAATGTAAAACGGACTCTGTTGGGAATCTATAAGCAACAATGGTTTCTAGCAGTGTTTCTAACAGACTAAAGCAACTGGCAGACACATTTCTTTAAATATCAAACTGCAAACATCAAGGCTTCCCATCCCAGAGGACTGATGCAAATTTCATTGAATTCTCTTTTTTCCATCCCTAAAGCAGTTCCATAACCTAGAAACAAGCCACGCCTCTGGCAGGTTTCCACCGGTTATTAGCTTGGAGATGTGCAGTAGGAAATAGGCACAAAAGTGTTTGACACCTTTGTCCCCAGAAACTCATTTCATTATCTGGAAATCAAATGCAGTGTTTTTGAGTTTGTATTCTGTTTGTTTGTTTGTTCCAGCAACACTTTCTGTGTTTTAGAGCTGCAACGATTAGTTGATTGACAAAAAAACATCAACTATTTGGATAAGCAATTTATTGTTATGGGTTATTTTTAAAATTAAAAAAAAAATCTCTGATTCTAGCTTCTCAAATGTGAATTTCTGGTTTATTTAGTCTTCTGTGATAGTACACTAAATATCTTTGTGAATTGTTCTTTGGGTTGTCAGGACTAAAGAAGACATTTGAGGATGTCACCTTGGCTTCGGGAAACAGTGGTCAACATTTCTCCACATTTTATAGAGCAAATAACTTATCGATCAATCAAGAAATAATTCAACAGATTTATCAAGAATGAAAATAATCATTAGTTGCAGCACTAATATGTTTACACTGTTATGGATCCATTTTTTTCAGCAGTCCATGTCAGTGTTTATTAACATGGGGATTTAAGGAGGTGATCTCCATTTGAAGAAGTCACTAACCAAGCTGAGAGTCATGCTTGTTAATTTCTCTTTTGCTTTCAGGGAAAACATGTGTCTGACTTTCACATAGTCTCAGTAATCATTATTATTTGCCACTATTGTTCTTATCTTCATGACTTACAAGGTGTGTCCCCTGACGGGCAGGCTGATGGTGCGAGACGCGCGATCCCTGTGGTAGGTGTCTCGCAGGGAGAGGCTGAGTGCTATGCTCTCTGTCGCCAGGCTCAAACCATCCTCCTGAATATCTGTCAACGAAGCCAGAGACTTGGTGATGTACTGCTGCTTGCTGCCTGAGGAGGGGTCCAGGATGGGACACAGATACTCTGCCGACACCGCCTTCATCTGAGCTGACAGACGAGGCTCCATCTGTGTGGAAAATATGCACCATTTGTGTTACAAAGGAACATAAAAGGAGGGTGAAATGAGACAGAAGGAAGATAGCTGGAATATTAAAAAAAAACTAAGATGAAATAAATAGAAAGGCTGAAATTAATTAAAGCACAAGAGGAAATGAAGATGCCACATGAAAACATTCCTCAGCAGGGAAAAGGGGAAAGAGAGAATATGAAAACAGTAAAACATCCAAGCTAGAGACAGCGACCGTTGTGCCGTCAAATAAAGACTGGAAAGAGAAAAACAAGAATAAAGAAACACAATAAAGAAGGAAGAACGAAGCATTAAGGAGAAGATAAGAGAGATTGGTGTTCTTCAGCAGAATATTAAAACCAGGCTGTAGAGCAGTCGGATAATCTTGAGTGTTTGCTTATACTGCCACCTTATGGTTGCAAAGAAGAACAGCAGCTACTCTAACTGACCAACTGTGACATATACTGCATGCAACAGGGACTGTGAAAATAAGGGCAAGGGTCCAAACTACGGCAAAAACATTAATGTCATCTGATAACAGACAGGATCAGTGTATGAATCACTGACCTTGTATGTTATTTTAAGGGTCTGTTGGCTTAGATACTCAAACATGCAGCACTACCTCATGTTTTTAGTACTGACACTAAAAACAAACCTATTCTGAGGAGGAATATGTAAGTAATGTTACATCTGGATTAAAGGAGACTGGACTCAGGACATTTTGTTCAGGTTTGTCTGGATTTATAGCTGGTTTCTCTCTACATCAGATGGATGAATATACTGTGTGCTTAAAAAAAAGCAATAAAAGCAGCTGTACCTTCACTTTGAAATCATCCTGGCTGCTGGATTCTTTCATTTGAGATACACTGGAGGAAGAGAGAAAAGTCAAACAAATATACTCATATGTGTACAGGGAGAAATAAGAAATGGAGGAGATATTTCATGATGAGAGGTGGATGTTCTGTATCAAGGATCTTATGTGTGTGTGTGTGACTGCAGTCTCACCTGCTGTCGGAGGCTTGACTGAACTCAGAAGGCTCCTCATCTGTGCTGGCATAACCATTTTCTGGAGGTACACAAAACACACAACTTGTGAGCCCAGAGTACACCACACACTACATTATGTGCCACAAACTAACACGAACACATGTCTCACATGCCAACATGTTGCTATAATGTTGTTGTGCTATAATGTGTACAAAAACAAACATAAATAGAGGAGAGAGAAGTAAAAAAAAACTATAGTTTATAAACTATATTTAATCTTACATACTGACACTCAAAAAACATCCCTCACCCTGCTGCACGTTATGGATGAGAGCCTGGAGTTCAGGGATGTATTCGGCCTTTTCCCGCAGGGCATCAAGGATCATGTGATTGTGGGATGAGCCAATCACATCTGTCTGTCTCAGCTGGCCCTCCAGCAGTCTGATCTGAGCCTCCTTCTGAGCCACCTGTAAGCTCTAAATATATAAAACATATATAAACAATGTCAAAGATAATCATTCAGACACACACAGTAAAGACACATAAAATGTCTTCAATCATGTCTCTGACTAATCTATAAAAAGTAAAGTACTTAAGAACTACTTCTGAAGTACTTGCAGTACATAAAGGCACCACTAGATGACACCATAACCATAATTCATTGCGTCCACACTACAAACAGTGTAATGCTTTTATTTACATATTTGTCAGATTTTGCCATAAGATTATTTACTCCAAAATGATGTTGACAAGTTTTACACTGCTCCAAAAGTATAAGGAACAACATGGTCAACAAATATTACTACTACTACTATAGTTGCTGCTTGTATAACCTTTTCTATGGAGGCCTTCAGGAAGTGGTCCAGCAGGTGGCGCGCTTCAGCCAGGGAGCAGGAGCTGATCACCACCGAGGTGTCCACTGAGTCCAGCTCATCCTGCAGGAAAACACAAAACCAGATGTCACTAGAGTTTACAAGATTGTGTGTGTATGCGTGTGTGTGTGTGTGTGTGTGTGTGTGTGTGTGCATGTGTGTGTGTGTGTTTGTACATACCTTAGTCTCCTCTATCTGTACAATGGTGGCCTGGCAGTCAGACAGGCTGTCATTAATGTAGTCTACATTGGCATTCAGCACCTCAATCTCCTCATTGATTTCCAGAAGGAGGCGGTCCTCTGCTTCTGGTCCCTCCCCGTCCGCCATTAGTACCTCCCTCTTATGTGACAGCGCCTCCTGCTGGACTGTCAGCTCCTCTCGCTTCTGACTCAACAACAACATACACACAAATACACACACAGCAAAACAAAAACACGTCAGAGCTATATTACGTACCAGAAAATACTACATTATATTAACATTCATCCCAGAAAATAAACACTTTCTCCTTTCAGTCTGGAGTTTAAATTCTGATTCCATTCCTACCTTGATGAGGCGATCCATGTCAGCTTCCACATTAGCGATGGTCATTCTCTGCATGACAATGTCCATAATGCGACGTTCAAGGGTTTGCCACTTCTGACGAGCTGATTTGGAGAAGCTGCTGGCTCTGCCCGCTGCAGCAACGCTGCCCAGGCCCTCTGGCTTACGCTGCAACTTCTTCCTACTGGTTGGAGGAGACAACGAGATAATGAGATGATGAGAGAAGACAGTGGGGAGGGAAGAGGAGTATGCGACAAAAACAATAGAGCAGGAAAATATAAGGAGATTAAAAGACTACCAACTGTGAATCATTTCAGAGTAAAAAAAATAAAAAATTTCTGTCAAAAAAAAAACAAAAAAACACTGACAAATGCAAATGACGACATAATCCCATCTTACCCAATGACCCGTGCTCCATCCATGCTCCCCTCGCTCTCTGCCATGTATCCGTACGCATTGTTTTTGTTGTTCCACTGGCGCACCAGCCCACTCACAGTCCTGGTGGTCTCAGGTTCAGAGCTGCTTGCTGTAGTGCTGGCTGATAACTCGGCTCCAGAGTCTGTAACTGGGGGGGTCTGGTTCCAGCGGGCCACACGCCCGGCCACACGGTCTGACATGGGTTTGGCCAGCCTCCGCAGGGCGGTCACCTCCTGAGTCTTCCTGCGGAGCACCAGCTCCTGCTGCCGTTTCTGAGACTCCAGCGCGCGGATCTGGTACTGATGGGCCGGACGGAGGAGGAAACGGTTTATTTTGATATGTCTTCATCTACATTTAATTAGATTCCAGAGGTGAAAATGATTTTTGCACAACAGGCTTACAAAGTGTTGATCAGACTTAAGATGAAACCCTGAATAAAAGGATTATGAAGAAGGCCAGCAATATGACAGAGTAAATGTTTTCATGCTCATTAATGAGCCCTCTCCTCCAGGAAAAACAAAACAAAATGGAAATTAAGTGCAGCGTGTACTGATTCAACCACATTCTAGTGATAACATCAACATGTGTAACATGTACATCATACATAAACTATGTTTTATGACACACAAACCTCTCTGTTCATTTGTTTACCAGCAAGAATCACTCTTTAAATGCAGTAGTGAATTTTGAATTGGGACCATGTTGACAACAGCTATGTATTGTTCATACTGTTAACTCTCAGACATCCTGAACAAATGCGTAAAGATGTGTGCTGCATGATCATAAAGGCTGTAGTATATTATAGTTGCATTGGAAAAAGCATGAGGTTAATATCTCCTCTGAACACACACGTGTACAGAGATGCAGGCTGACCTCTTGTCGTCGCTGCTCCTTCTTGAGCTGGGCGATCTCACGGTTCCTCTTAGCCTCCACCATCCTCCTCCTCTGCTGTTCCTCCTTCATCTGCTTCATAAGCGTCACCTGTAAATGACAGAAAAGTCAGGTGTACTATAATGTACTAGTACTTCCACTTAATGTATTTATCCATGCCTCCACTTTCCTCTTACCTTGGCTTTCTTCATATCATTGACCTCGGTCTGTAGTTTCTTCAGCTCCCGTTCATACCTGCTCTGGTTTTTAAGGAGACGTGCGTGCTCCTTCTGTGCCGCTTGTAGCTTCAACAGGTCACGATTCATTTCCTTGAGACGTTTTTCATACTCCTGCTTGATCCGATTGGCCTTTTCCTCTGTGTAGTTCTCCATGGACACTGTGCAGCCATGTACAGTAATAATGTTAATGACCTGTTTTCAGAATACTTAATTTTATATGACATATTCTACTTTTCTACCCTGACACACCACATCTCTCCCTTGGTGTTTTAACTCACTGAGGTTCTGCAGCACGCGGTCTCTCTCCAGCTGGGTGTCTCGGATCTTGTTCTGCAGCAGGATCAGCTTCTCCTCGTACTGCAGCTTCAGCATCAGCAGCCTCCGCTGGCTGTTCTCAAGCTCATCTATCAGCTTCTGTTTGATCTCAATTTCACAGGTCAGGTCAGCCAGATCCGCCTGGAAGTTGGCTGTAGGTTATAGGGCAAAGGTCAGACAGAGTGTGCAGAAGACTTAAAAATGACAGCCTCGATCTGTATCATCGAAGAATCTATGCGTGAATTGATTTTGTTCACAAATAGTAAAACCATATTTTATCATATATCAAAACACAAATCCCACAGCTCAACAGATGTCCCAAAGTTTTCATTCATTGTCTGTTTTATAATTGACTTTGACTGCGTGAGTGTTTGCTTATTTAAGAAAGTGTCGACAAGTCTGAAGATAAATTACTCAATCTTTGTCATCGAAATGTCTTTTTTACTTAAACCATCTGGAAAACTGGAACATATTCATACAAAAAGTAAAGGTTTAGATAAATGAGAACAAGCTGTTAGACAACATGACATAAAAGGGGGAAGACGTTTGGTAACTGCAGCTGTCAGAAACACACCTTTCTCATCAGTGTCCGAGTCTGAATCCACCAGGCTCTCGTCACTGTCGAACCCGTCCTCCTCCCTCCCTTCCTCCTCATCTTCCCCCTCATCTTCTTCGCAACCACTCTCCTCCTGTAGTGGCGACATGATGTCCTACACATACAAACAGACACATACACGTCAGACTTTCCTCTGGTTTTTTTTTTATTCAGCTTCAAATGCACATAGGTATGCCACCTTACCTCAGTGTAATTGTCATCTGAATCGATCTCTCCATTCTGTCCGTTTTGTCCATTCTGCCCATTTTCTCCGTTCTCGTGGGTGTGCAGTTTCACTCGTTTCTTCAAGCCTTTCTCCAACTCCGGACTGCAGGAGTAGAAAAAGCATTTTTCAAGTACAATCAAATTTATTTTCCTTTATTGTTTTAACAGTCTCACAGTAGTATACTGAGTATTTTCTGCCCGTTACCATGCATTATACACCCACTCTAAAATCCACCATTACGGCTTTGGGAGTGTTGCCAAGTGTTGGCTCAAGGTAAAAATCAGTCCTCTGAAGTAATTAGCAAAGTTGTCTTCAGCTCATCTCTCCTTTTTCCCTTTTAGCTCTTAACATTTTATTGCCAGTTTCACTCTCCCATTTGCTGCCTCTTTTACAACCACAGTTCTCGTCATCCATCTCTTAATTCCCGTCTACCTCCATCTCTATCCCATTAAACCTCAATTAGCCTGTTAGACTGTGTACTCGTCTCTCTCATGGCCTACTGGCCGACTGAATTAGACCTTTTTGTGTCCAAGCCAGCATTACTACTCAGGACTGGCTGCATCCCAGTTCTATTCAGAAGCTGGTCGTCCCAAAGCTCTAATCAACTTGTGATGTGTCTCTTAAGCCAGAGGAGGGAAGAGTATGTGGGCAGGATGCTCTCTCAGCTTTTAAAACATTCAGAGGTTCATAGACAGGCTTCGGTGCAGAGAGAGAAAAATTTAATTTATATTATATATTTATAATAGAGATATGAGCTTCCAGGAACACTGTGAACTTTTCAGTTGTCTATGTCTTGAATTTTTTTGGAACTAGTACATAAAATGTGTGGAAACATCCTGAATGTGTCCTCGGCTCCTCACCTCATCCTCCTCTGCCTCCTCTCTTTCTTCTTCAGCCTCTCGATGTCCAGCTTGGCTCGCCGTAACACGTCCGTCATCTCTGCCTCCATGGACATGGGAGCAGGGGAGGAGCCGGGAGGGTGGCCGGGGGCGGGGCTGAGGGAGGAAGAAGGGAACGGAGAACGAGAAGAAAGACGAGTAGCTTGCCGTCGCAAGGACTCATTCATGGCCTCACTCTCAAGAAGCTTGGATCTAAAGAGGAAGAGCACAGCAAAAGTCAAAGAATGTCTTCAGTCCGGTCAAAAAAGTCAAGTTTCAAATCAAGGTTTTGTATTTTAGTGATGATGCAGTTTATTACTACAACTGATGGTAGTATATAAAAGTATCATGGGTGATGAGGACCTCTTACCTAAGTTCTTCAATTTCTCGGATGTAGTTCTGGATTAGAGCCCCGATCTCCTCATTGCCCTCACCTAGAGGTCAAAGGTAGAAGGAAGCTCAGATCACAGAAAGCTCTCAATGCAATAAGGAAGCAAAATTTAATACATAGTGATAAATTAAAATAGATTTAAAGTAATTCAATGTAAATCTCACACGTACTTGACTTGGTGAGCAGTGAGCTGACCTCATTGGCCAGCAGATGTGTTACACGGGTATTGAGGTGGTCAATGGTCTCCTGCATGGCCTTTACCCTGAGCCGCAGCGTGTCATTTTCTCTCTGCAGCATGGCGTTCTCCTGGCACAGATCGCCGTAACCCTCCGAACCATCTTCACCTGCCACACGCTTCCCCTGCACAGATCAATCGACACTGACCAAAGACCTCGAACACCATTTTATAGAAATAGGCCAAAAGTCACAAAAATAACATTGCTGCTCTGACACATAGTTGATGGCACATTCCAATTTTCCACACCGATTAACCCAAACACAATGCTATTGTTTAATGTCTGGGGACTCAAGTAACTATTGTCAAATTCTGAATGATTCATACTGAAAAAACTTCGAACAGAGAGTCACTATCTACTCCAGCCACAGCTCGCAGAGATATCATAACGTCCTCCACCAATCCAACACTCAATTACTTCCAGATTCCAGTCACATCACATCCCTTATTACCACATCGAGGTCAACTCGCAGCCCCTCGTAATAGTCACGCATTCATTTCCCTCTAGTAACCGTGGTAACCCTTAAGCGTGTAATTGACTGACAATCCAGTTAAATCATTGCTTGTTACTTGTCACCCAGGACGTCAAAGGTGATGAAAAAGTGGAGACTTTTTGCACACTGGACACTCCTTGTGTTTCCTCCTCGCATTTTCTTGTATCATAGTTTTCTTACTACATTACGGTTCACATTAGGTAAACCATGCTTCTCAGGACAAGTACATTGAGCTGAAGGACCACTGATTAATCTTCCTCATAGCACTTTAGTAAATTAACATAAATGGACAATCCAATATCATCTTCTCTTACTCTCATTACCATTTTCAGTTTCATCCATCATGTTGCCCCATTCATTCCTCTCCTAAAGCGTCATTGCATCAGTTACACTGAAGTGTTATATCTCTCCTTCAACGTGCAACTTTTCATTCCTCATCTCAATTATTCTCTTATCTTCACTTATCTTCCACTAACCATCCATCCATCCATCCATCCATCCATCCCTCACCGTCTTGTACTCCATAAGTTCCATCTGAAGCCGGGCTATCTCAGCACGCAGGGCGCTGATCTGCTGGCTGGTTTTGTCTTGATTCACCACCACCTTGTTCTTGATGTTTCGGGCACGGTTGGCGTACTTCAGAGTGTTCAGCGTCTCCATGAAGTCTCGGTCTGACGGACTGACGCAGGCGATCATCACTGTGCGACTGGAGAAGGACGGACGGGTTATGTAGCGTTCATACAGTGTTGAGGTTGTGCCTGAGTATCAATGTCTCGTTGTGTTTTTAGTTTTATATCCAAATTTTATTTATTTTATTCTACACTTTTATCATTTTTCCCTCCCATCAAAGCATTAAGCTCTTTTTAGATTATCAAACTTCGTAACTTTCTTAAATGTTCATATGTGTGCGTCTACCTGTTGCCTCCCAGTGAGTCTTGTAGTAGTCGGGTGAGTTTGGAGTCTCTGTAGGGGATATGTCCTCCCTTCTTGGTCTGGTCTCCTAAAGCACTGATCACATTTCCCAGGGCCAGCTGACACACACACACACACACACACACACAAACACACAAACGAACAAACAATATTTAGATATAATTGATTGATTATCATGCTGACATTAACGAAGAACAAGACAAAGGGAAAGCCCATGTACAGTATATGCTCATTCATTTCCTTTCATGCAGTGGATGCACATATAAACACACTGTCTATTGTCTGTCTGTCTCACCAGTCCACAGTTAATGGAGATCCCCTCACGTGCCCTCTCTCCTGTAGCTCCTGTACGTTTTAGCCTCTCAGAGCCGGCCAAGTCAACAAAGTGAAACTTGGCCATCAGCGCCTCGTACTCCGGCTGGGCGATGGCGTCGGAGTCCACACCGTTCACTTCACCATTCTCCCCTCCTCCGTTCTGCTAGTGAGAGTAGACAATTATTTCACTTTTAATGATGGTATATCTGTAATACTAGTGTAAATTAATTGTTTTTCTTTGTATTTCCTCTTGACCCTTTTTCCCCCTTTCAGATTTCTTTTTTTTTTTTTACCATATTCATATTTTCTTATCCTTTTCTGCCAGTTCCTTCCTCACATTTATCCCTACTTCCTCTACCAGCTGACAGATTTAAAAAGGGGATGAAGACTCACCTCACACTGGATTTCCCTGTCATAATTATTTTTTCCCCACATCTTCATTGTGCAACCCCTCCACTCCAAAGCACTCCTCACCATTTGCGGCTGTTGGCAGACTCTCATCTGACAGACGTGGATGGTGAAGATGGCGTGTGAGCGGGAGCTTTGGGCATTCATCTGGGTGCTGGCTGTGGTGCGGGACAGAGCGCCGAGCTTCAGACACTGCAGCAGCTGCGGCACATACACGATATGAAGAACATTTGAATACAATTTTCTCTCTACTGATGATTCCTCTCCTCCTTTTTCCTCTCAACCTACTTCCCTCAGACTATTTCATCTCCTTTCTACCTTTGTTTTGACATTTTATTTCTGCCATAGATGCACCCATCTTGCTCTACTCGACTCTCAGCTGTCTGAAGTGTTGTGAAGGGAATATAATGCACAAGACTCTTTGCAGCTAAGAGAAAACAAACACAAACCCAGCTTGGCAGATGACCTCTCCCATTTCTAGCCTCTCTTTCCTTCCCTTTCTGCTTCCATTTTGAAAATTGCTCATATTGAAGAAACCACATTGTACCACAAGTGTGTTTTCCCAGCCAGTATTTAGCCCTACTCCTAAATCACCACTGGCTTGTCTGTTAACCTCTTGTCATCTCTTAAGTCTTCTCTCCAGAGATGAAGCCTTGAAAAACATCTCAGGAAGATATTCCTCCTGCCTTCTTGACCCTATACATCCTCCTTCCTTCAGACTGTCAATGCTGATCTGTTCTTCGTCATAAACATTACTCACAGTTGATATCTGAATATGTACAAACCAACTTCTCTAGAAATCTTAAACAGTGTTGCATCACATACTACAGACTTTGCTCCATAACTTCACTTCCTCATCATTCTCAAACTAAATTCTTTTTGACAACTGACCACCGGTTCGGTCTTGCCAGACTTGCTGGGTTGCTCACCCACTAATCAGCACTCTTCTTTATAACAATCCTGTCACGCAATAACACTCAATCTTACATGACTACTCTATATTTACATAAAAATAATCGAATTCTTCCCCAATAATCCTGTTGTCGGAAACTGTTAGGAGCTGCCAAGAAGACCAAGACACATAAGCATAAATCTCAATAATATAAAACATAGTATGTATGTATAAGCTACATATTGAACGAGGCTGATGTGTGAAGTTCTACACACAGACATAACTGCAGATAACACACACCTCCTCCTCTGAGTGTACCAGTCTGGATGTGACTCCAGTAGTGTAGATGCTGCCACTGGCATCCTCGTGGATCTTAATGTTGGACTTCCTGTTGCGACTCTCCAGATCTCTGCTTCCATCGAACAGGTCCAGGATCTCTTCATTGTACAGCTAGAATAAACAAGAGTCACACACACACACACACACACACATATACATGAACATTAACAATCATTATACACTTATATTAATGATTGAATGCTATAATAAGCAACTTTTTCGTTGAATTCATTAGAATTAGTAGAAATGTGCATGTTCTCCTCTTTTTCCCACAGTACTGTTTCTTTACACACAGCCCTCCAGCCTGAGAGGTCAAAACGGTGACCTCTCAGAAACCAATGAGGGCAGGAGGCCACGGAGGTCAGCTGAAAGCTCAGCTGTTCCTACCTACCACCAAAAACACACACACACACAGCCATCTGTTTACTATCAACACAGATAACCTCTTAACCTGAAGAACTACAAAGAAGACACTAACAACAAAGCAGAACAGAAACAGAAAAATCTATTACTATACTTTTATATAAAAAAAAATGTATTAAAATTATGTAATAAATTTAATTTTAAAAAGTCATCAAATCATAAACCCAGACACCCATTGTAAAGATAACCCAAACATTTGTCTGCCAGAAACCTCCGGAGGAAATGATCACTTGTCATATTATCTCATTCCTCCCTCCCTCTCTCTCTCTCTCTCTCATCCCTCATTCTTATCCATCTTCTACCTCACAATGATGAGGAATAATGTCAGAGGTAATGGCCAACATTAATCAGGACCAACAAAGCACAGCAGACATTCCTGCCCATCTGTCACCAGGCTGTCACTTCCTGTTTGTGGAAGAGGGGGGTTGATCCTCTTCTCTCCCTATTTTCCCCCATCTGGTTAGAATTAATATGGACCAATATCAATCCCAGCTCTCACACACACACACACACACAGAGATTTACAGGCAACAATATTAATAGTGCACTGTTAAAAGAGATTGTGTAAGAACGTGTTAGAGCATGCTTGTGCATGTGCTGTGCATCCATTCGCAGTTATATGTGTGTGTGCATGTGTGTCGCCCACCTCTAGGAACTGGGCGCTGACTTTAAAGTCTGGTGGCTGGATGCCGGTCTCCTGGGCGCGCAGCCTCCTGCTATTGATTCCTTCAAATAGCTGGTGAACAGCCCGCGGGATGATGCCCTGCTCCTGCTGGCTCAGATTCACATCGAAACCCGTCCCCATGCTGTAGGTCTTTCCTGAGCCCGTCTGAAACGCATTTCATTCAAAACCTGTTAACTGTTTTTTATACGCATATGTTAGCTGTTAATTAAATATCTGTGTGATGATGTGTATGTGGACTTTTGCTTTGCTGTTTCTCTTTTCAGGTCATTATATTCAGCTAAATCAAATAATGTACTCATGTAAGCAACTTTGTGTGGGCATTTCCCCTGATCTATGTTACACTTCATGTGTAAGTTAACACAAACTGAAATTTAATTGAATTCAAACAGCACATTTCTGCAAGGGCTTTTGTCAGTTTTTGTAGCCCATATATATATTGTAAAATGCCCATGTCATTATCAGTTTTTCCATGAGGACTAAACACCTTGTTAACTTACCTGACCGTAAGCTAACACAGTGGCGTTGTAGCCCTCGAAGCAGCCCTCGATGAGTTTATACACGCAGGCTTGGTAGAGGTGTTGCTGCTCCGAATCTACATCGAACACAAAGTCATAAGTGAAGGCCTTATCTTTCCCCAGGAGGACTTGTGGTTCTCCAGGCGTGACCATGGTGCACACATGGCAGCCCTCTATCTTCTCCTTGGCCATCTGAGGACGGATCCTAAGAGGAGAGGAGAAAAAAAGGAAAGAGACATTCATTGAATCTGAAGACAGGCTACTGGTTGTGGATGAGCCTAAAATGTTTTAATGCATCGTCTCTATCACCCCATTGTTTCCTGTCATCAACTTGCTGCAAAACACAGCTTTATCCAGAGTCTACTACATCAGGCCAAAAGGGGCATTAAAGAGAACTCTCCCTTTGATTAACTGGTAGAGGACAGCGAGGCAGATCTGTTCACACAAAAGACAAACAAGACATTCACACAGCTCCACAGTGTTGAACAGAGCTCTGTAACAGAAGAAGAACCCTGAGGATAAAACGTACATAAAACAACAGCACACTTGTTTATGAAGTCAGAGAATGTGTAAGAAATTAGTAACGAGGGCATAAAATGGAGAATCCATATATATATATATATATATATATATGCAAGTGGACCGACTGATCACTATAAGACACACTTTCTGCAAGGTCTTATCGTCCTCAGAAGTCATTATTATGGCTGTGTTAACCCTGCTGCTCAGGACTCACAGTTCTGCCGTTTTCCGTCGTGACAGGTAGTTCACTGCAGTCAATTGCTTTTACCTGACAAGCCAGATGCAAAATAATCCCTCATTTGATGAGTCCAAAGGAAAGCAGGCACTGTGCCGGAACATGTTTGAACTCACTGACAGAATGAGGGCTGGGTATTTAAATTTAGGTTCATTTTAACTTGTTTGCAAGCAGAAAGCCTCGCAGGCAAGACCGATTAGTGACGATATAGTCAGTGCAGAAGTGACACTTTTTATATGCTTGTGCCGCAGTGCCGCTACTCGCCTGACAGGGGCAATTTAAATAATTCTGAGAATAATTGAGAGAAAACCGGAGGTCTAATTGCTCTCACATACCGCAATGTACATAAAACAGAAGAACTGTCACACAGCCCTGTGTTAATCTTGGGCTTTCAGAGGTACAGTGTGGATACAGTGGGGAGGTAATCACTTTAAGCTGTGGAAAAAGCCATGAGCCAGCAATATTGGAGTGCTGGGTCGACCTCTCCACATGCTAAAAACCCCTGGTTCAATCTTCAGGGGATGCAAATCAACTCCCCCGCACACAGAGCACACTCCCTATGGAATGCTGCAACAAAGACACACACACACACACACACACACACACACACACACACATACTGAATACAGTCATAAAAAAAAAACAAGAGAAATCCCCAACTACACACAGCTGCTGTGGACACATCACAAAGACACACACATAGCGATTCAAAGAACAAATACTGTACACAGACCTACTGTACTATCATCAGCTCACACATGGTTCCTCTCAAGGATGCATGAAGAACCACACCCACCACTAACACTACAAAAACACATACACACACACACACACACACACACAGCTGACACTGCATTTTCAGGCCTTGAGGCATCATTGAGGGGGTCTTCCAGTAAGTAATTAAAGACATTAGAATAATCCAAGTCCAGTAGCAGCACATTACCCAAAACCACCTCAGGAAAGACAGCGTGTCTTTAGAAAGCAGCTTGCAGACAGATGACTCCCTTTTATTACTGGAGGTGACCTTGACACTGAGGTTAATGTATCTAAAACCGCAGATCCCACATGAGCGCTATATAAGCCAATTATTAACATAAAGTGGATATGGCAGAGGAGGAGTGCATTGGTTCTGCACAATGGAGTGTGTGGAGTGTGTGTGTGTGTGTGTGTGGACCAAGTATTCCTCACATTGTGGGAACATAAATCTGTTTACTGTCAAGTTGCGGGAACCTGGCCCCCTTATGAGGACAGAGACAGAGAGAGAGAGAGAGAGAGAGAGAGAGAGAGAGAGAGAGAGAAAGAGAGAAAGAGAGAAAGAGAGAGAGAGAAAGAGAGAAAGAAAGACAGAGAGAGAGAGAGAGATGTGCCTGTATCGCAGGGGTCATTATTCTCTCCTTTTCTTTCTGTTTACACTCAACTCTATTGGACTTTTGTGTACAATATTTATAGGCCAGAAGCAAAAGAAAGAAAGAAAAAAGAAAGCAAGATTGAAAGACAGAATGAAAGAGAAATAAAAGAAAGGAGTATTTACAGTCATCACATTTTTTTTTCATTCTTTCACCCATTAGGATATTAAACTTTCCATCATTTAAAAGACAACATCCCAGCAATTTTGAATTTGTCTTGTCAGGTTTTCAGCAGATGTTAAGTGCATTTCTGTCTCTACCTCGCTTCACAATGACCACCAACGGACGTCTCTGCTGAGTCTTTCCAATCTGACAGAGTACAGACACGCTAGTCATTGCCAATTCATAATTAATCAATTAATCAGTTTATACAAAGGTCCATTTTAGGCCTTGTCTTTTGTTTTTTCCACAGCACATGTTTCAAGTTGTCATAGTAGGAGGAGCACAGGTGTTACTAATCACATTACACCGGTGGTTTTCCTACTGTGTCCTGTTAAAATGTCCTCTGTGAAAAAGGCCAGTAGATGGTGATTTTGTAGACTTGAGTTTGTGTCAAGAAGACTGCAGTTATTTATTGTATATTCAGAATTTATATTATAAATTGTGTGTAGTCCACTAAGACAGCCTTTATAAATAAATATCACCAGTGCTATAATGGTTAGCTGATAAGTTGATATGGCATTTTTTACTATTTTACATACAGTTTCTACGACAACAAATTACTGGATGAAAAATAATAATCACAAGTCCTAAATGTCACACGATCAAACACTATGCATGCTTCCTCTGAGTTCCCTCTCTCTGTCCTTCCCTCCATCAGCTCTGCATCAAATGAGAATAGACACACATGTCTGACACACAAGCACAGCGCACATACAAAAGCACACAAAAAAACAATGACATGTCTGTCAGTGGTCCATAGAGAGAAGAAGAAATGGAACAGCTATAAATAATCAATTCACACACAAACACACACACACACGCTCACCGTGGCTCAGCTGGATGAACATTTAAGCCAGCTGCGCCAACAAAAGACGGGATCCATAACATTGATTGGAACAGCAAACATCTCAAACACACACACATAGATCACAGATCACACACTCGCTAAAAGACATTTAGCAGCTAAAAATAGCATAACATCGGTTTAATTGTCTGTATGAGACCGAGGCGTAGAGAGAAACACATGAGAAGCAGATTGGGGATCCCTGATGCGGCAAATTAAAGCGTCTATATCTCCTCATCTACACACACTAATAGGGAAATGGTTTAACTCACACTCACACACACACACACACACACACACACACACATACTTTACTCTTTTTTTTTTTGCTTTCATTCGTTATATACAGATGAATGTATAGGTACATGTACAGATAACATTTTTATGAGCCCTAAATCCAGTTCTGTCAGAAGTCAGAAATTCATTATACACAAGCACTTATTATAATAAATATAAAAACCCAATGTTGCTAAGTAGGACGAGACTCATGAAAAAACGACACAAATTGCCATATCAAAACCAAAAAAGTATTTGATGCATGACTTGAGAGTGAAGTAATGTGACATGAGGGAGACAGCACACCTCTCAGAATACCAAACACAGTCCTCAAGACCTTTCTTAAAGCATCTCTCGTCAACATTCACGCTTTAAATTGCCTTAAAAATTATCAACGAGCACGAGCAGTCACAAAGTTGCTCATGAAGCTACTGTAATATGTAGGTTTTCAAGGTGTGACCAAACAAAATATGAATCAGCAATGGATAATGCTCCGAAACGCTGCTCCATAACATACTGTGTGTGTGTATGCCGCACATGTTCCGGCTACATCTTCAGACCATGGGGCATGTGGAAACAGTTAGCAGAGTATCGTATAACTGCCATTAAGTACCAGGGGGAGGCTCCGTCGTTTACACATCCCAGCTCACATCACACAGCCGAGGCTCATGGAGATCCTGCTGCTTCAAGAAATAGATCAGATTGGTCTCACCGGGCAGTAAGAGACACTAGTACAAATGGAGTGCCATGCTGTGTCCAGATGTAGAAATTAATGTAGAAGTAAAGAAAGATGAAAGATGTGACACCTGAACTTTAAAAACACTAAAATGTGTCTTTGAGCATCAACAATAGAGCTGCAAATTTTGGACTGTACTCTATATATTTACATTTTTACACTACAACTATTAGATTATGACACATTCATGACTGAATCCTGATAGTGACCACCTGACTTTTTCTCGACGTTGATACCTTTGAGTGTTGAGTAAAAGTGCCTCAGCTGAATTTTTTATTTAGAGCTAATTAGCAAATGTTTGCAAGCAGGTGTTGTACTGGCAGGGTAAACTGATTGTTAGACTGATGAACAAAAAAAAAAAACAGCCTTTTCTAATATTAAGGAAACAGTTTCGTACTATATTTTTACTATGCAGTGTATGCTATGCATGCTAATAGAAACAGAGAGTCTTAGTCTAGCTTCCAGTTTTTTTTTCCTTCAGCTGGCACACTTCAGGAGGGTCCAGTTTCCTTGGGAACCAAACAAACTGCTTGGGGACTCGTATTGTGCAGTGACAGTATCTGTGTGCACATATGCTTGTATTTACAATATTAAAACACAATATTCTAGTGGTGTGTAAATTACAAAATCCTTATATCCATCAGGTCCGATTATACGGTAATCATCACCTGAAATTCGGCCGTTGACCCGCTGTCCAATGACAATCCAGAAAATAGCCGGGGTCCAAATGCCAAGTCTGTCGCCAACGAGCCCAGAGTACCAATAAAATCAGCTCGGCGTGATGCCTGTGTGTGTATGCGTGTGTGTCAGCGTGTATTCATGCTCACTCATCCTTCAAAGAACACACCCGTGATAGCTAAAGAGCTCATTTCCCTAATATAAACACTTGAGTAAAGACATAGTACACATAAACATAAAGAGCCGGAGTTAATCGTATTCACTTGAGCTGAGAGTGTTTCAGAGCTCTGTTGTCTCTCTCTTCTGGCACAGACCCAGTGGAGGAAGCCGGCCGCTGTGTCCATGTTTCCTTTAACACTCTGCAATCAGAGGACAGCATCTACTCTAATAAAACAGACCTTGATTCTTACTCTCCCTGTTATTTGTTATCTTTTTGAGCTTTATCGTCGCTGCACAGGGAAACGTCATTTAGCTTTTTCTGTTGTTTCTGTGCTCCCGTCTTCATCATCACACCTCGGCCCGTTTCACAGTTTGTTGCCAGTGAAAACAGCTCGTATGTCAGAAGCAGTGAAACGGCCTGTTCCTTTTCCTATTTTTCCGAATAACATCAGAAGCTAAACGCTAGCGTAGACTTTTCTTTGCTGTGTCACTTCCTCTTTCTTTCTTTCTATCTATCGTATTTCATCATGGAAAAACACATATCCATCATATGTTGAGAGAGACGCTGAAAAGCATTGTGTCTGTTCCCTAACAACTGTTTTAAATACAAACACACACTTAGTCTGTCTTCCTCTCATCACACAGCAGATCCAATAACTGTTGACAGAAAGCTCAATTGTCAGTCTGCCACCCTGGACAGTTTGTGCTGACAGGTAAAGAATAAAAGCTCTACAATACTGTGAAGACTGTGTATACTTCACTGTGTATACAGTGTAGTATACACAGGGAGGGCGGCAGTAGATTAGGATTGATTTAGTGTTGTGAATTTTACAAAGGATGCAGGGTGCTGATCTCAGGTCGCTGTCCACGTCCTCCAAAGATTCACTTACTCAACGAGGATCAGAAACTGACCTGCTGTGAGGAGCTCAGAGAGCCTGAAATGATGAACACAAGAGCTTCATTTCATTAGTTTCCTTCACCCGCCCCATATTCCATCATTCAGGTCTGTTTATCCAAGCAAAGGCTGACACACAGTGGGGTTTACACATACACACTGCCCTGAAGGTCTCACACACACACACACACACACACACACACACACACAGACAGATGTGTGAGGCAGACGAATGCAGAATCGAGCAGAACTCTGTGTTTGTATGAGTGTATCTGAAAAGAAAAGAGTTATTTCTCGATGTCAAAGGAAGCACAGCGTGAATGTGATATTCTAGGTATAAAATATTAACTGCACTAAACTATTTTTAGTGCAGTAAATATTAACAAAAGATCAAATGACCACATGTAAGGGGACAGTGGTCACAGATAATGATCAACAGATAATGATCAACTCTGCACTTCTTCTCAGCTCTATGGAGCGAGCATAGTAGAGAATTTAGCAGCTAAAGTGCCAAGTCAATAAATGCTGGTTTGAATATTATAAGATCATGAATATGTACTATCTATAAGTACAATCTATATATATAAGACTTTTATGTTCATGTTTGTATTACCTCAGACTAAACATGTAGTTTTTCACTGATAATCTGCACACCATATACCACATAAATATGTAACTAAAACCAAACCCTGCCGGATGCTGATGCCCTGCTTTCACCTCTCTTCACTACATGGGCTGACATGGGCCCCCCCGCTGTCATCCCCCTCATTAATAACTACTCAATAGAGAGACAAGTCTCACACACCTCATTTACTTTGTATAACGGGTGCTGGTTTAGACAGGAGGAATCCATATTCTTTATATAATTAAACAGTTTCACATTTCCACAAAAGCACGTGTGTTGTGATGTGCTGCTTTGCGGGTCAGATGATATCACGACCGTCTGTAATTATTCTTCTAAAGAACATTAACAATGCTAAAAGGTGTTGCCCTCTAACTCCAAGCCTATCGGTGCGTGTCAACCAAGCAAACTACATGAGACAACTGTGTTTACCACCTAATAACTCATAAGTCCTTTTCTTTATTTGTTGATCAAAGCTGTATTTCTCTTTCTGAGAGGGATTAACTTCGTGCAGCCGAACAGTGATTACATAAACAGCAGCACAGCGTCTCCATCTGGTTCTGCTCTGTCTGTTGTACTACACCTCAGATTACTGCCTTGTCATTGTCAGAGTTCAGATTAGGATTAACCAAACTGCCACAGCTGTGTGTGTTTACAGAACGTGGCTATGCACAGCATTTTTTCAGGTACGAGAACATTACATTTCCTCATAGACGGAGTGAAATGGACAAAATAGCAGATTGTCATTCATAAGAACTGTGTGTGCCTTTGAAAACATTTTAATCACACATTAAAAAATCCCAAACAATCAACCCCCGTATTTCCACTTTTCATCAAGAAGAGACAGGTCCTACTGAACTCTACGTCTCGTGAATATGTATGTGTGTGTGTTTGACTTGCCGTGACAAACCCAGCTGCGCTCTTATCACTGTCATGGTGAGCACATCCAGGTCATGTTCCCATAGCAACCGGGACAAGATAACTCTATGCAGATACCCAGAAAGAAGTTTACGACTATAAAAATGAAAAACTACAAGTGGTTTTATTCACTCTTTAACAAGCATCTTATGTTAAAGTAAGACAAGCTGTGAGCTTTACTGACAGGACATAAAACAAAAATGAATGGTCTCCTTTTAGTTCATTCAACTTCCTATGTCCTGATGTCTTTGCGATACGTGAACGTGTTTGGATGTCATTGACAGCAACCTTTGTCACGCTGTACACCTGATACAAAACTTCTCAAAAGCAGTGGAGGTGGAGCTGATTGATTAATGCTCTTTGAACCATTTATCTCTCCGCTTGACTCTGCACTCTGTATCAGCCTCTTTCTGTCTTGTAAAACTCTCTGAATAGAAAGACAGAGGGAGCAAGAGAAAAGAAAAAAAAAATGAAAACAAGGGCTGGAGAGGGGAGGATAATATGGCAATTCATGAAGATTGTCGCATGTTTGACATGAAAAGCCCTGAGAACTCAGGAAATTGGCTTTGGCCTATTTTGGGTTAGGAGCACTGGGCATATCAGTGACTGTGGGATGAAATGAGAGAGGCCCCTGAGGTGCAGCAGTATGGGTGGAGGGGTGGCAGACCACTGGCTGCTAAGGTCAAAACTGGAAGAAAAAAACATTCACCAAAAAGAGTAACAGAAGACAAGGTCAATTCAGAGGGTTGCACGAACGATTACTTGACTTGAACTAAAGCCCTCGGTTCGATCGATGTTGTCCTGTGCATTTCTTTTAAATATGCTATTGACGTTAATTATATAAAAGTATGGAAATTTCCTTTAAAACCTGTGAATTTCTTTTATTAAATCTGCCACACAGTGTTTAACTGCCTAATCTAAGTGGTAAACAAATACAGCTTGATATTAAGTATATACAGTCTCTCATAAAACATTTTAAATAGATCTATGAGTACATTTAAATCACAAACATCATGAATATTTATTGTTAGCAGTGTCTCACATCCTAATTAGTCGACGTTGTTTTTTTAGAAATTAGGATTTCAAATTCCCTGCCTCAACATTAATGAATTCAGGACTGATGTATCGTACATCTTCCTTTCGTTAATTACTGGCTACTCATCAGAGAGTTACTGTACTATCGACCTCTTCTATGAAACGCAAGCACTGTGTAGCTGAAAGGCACCTTTTTTTTTGATTATGGAGCTACAGAAGGCATTTTTCTATATCCTGCTGCCCATTTAATCAGTACTTCCATTGATTTCCTGGATCAGCCATCTGCAGTGACTCCACACATAAAACCATCAACTGTCTCTCTCTCTCTCCAGTCTCATCTCTCCGTCTCTCCGTCCATCTCCTGGTTGATCCATAACAGTTTTGTTCAAGACGTCTTCCCCCTTAATGTCTGTGCTACACTCTTATCATAATCAGTTAAGTATCTGTGCGTGTATATGAGCGTAATAATGGGTTGTGGAAGCAGGCCATGCACCACAAAATCTGTCTCTCGCTTCAGTCTCCAATCCTCCACATGAGCCCGACATCACAGCAGGCTAACAGGCTGGTAGCCAAATACACACACACACACACACACATGTACACAAATACACATTAACACAAGTTTAATGCTGCTTCAAAAACAGGGCAGGAATAAACGATGGGCACCTTGCTGTGCCTTGTCCCTGGCAAGGTGAGGTCATGTTAGATATGAATGAAATAAGCTGGCATCAAATAAAGTGAGTGAAAAGGGTGAGAAATACCATTTTTGAAGCCTTGACATTGACCTCTGATTTAGACCCACAGAAAGCCGGGATGAAGAGGAAAGTACAGTCAGGAGGAGGAGTGACACACACACACACGAAAAAATAAATGACTGGCTCAGGTGGGAGCAGCAGCGGAAGAGAAAGCACTAATGAGGACCCCCTTGGACAAACTGATGCAGTGATGTGTGTGGCGCATTGGGGGCAATAAGTGGATGGGAAAGCAAGGAAGACAAATTTTAAGCTCACATTTATAAGCATGTTTATAGGAAGTAGGGCAGTGGTCACAAGAGGCAGGCGCTGGGCGTGGACAGCTGGCTCGCCCAGGTGGCGCCCCAGGCCTGGAGTCGCTGCCTTCTGCCACTCCCATTTGGTGTCTCTATTGCTGACATACACAAGCTGATTGTCCCAGAGTGTTACACCTGCTGCAATTCAATGCCTCCTCAAGGCCACTGTAATGACCACAAACTGTAGGTAGAAACCCAACATATGCAGGAGTAGGTATGCACTCTCAAGCTGCATACAATAATAGCAGAAACCGAGACATCCTCACTTTTAATCCCTTTTAAACTCCAGTTTTCTTAAGATTGGTCATTTCTTATCATCGTCTGATATTTTTTTGACTGAATGGTGCATTGATGAATTGAAAAAAAAACCCCTCATCTATCGAATGAGTGGTCCTGTAGCCCGAGGCACTGTTGGTGATTGGTAACTGGCGATAAAGGATAGCGGGGCTCACCTACTCTGTGCTCATTGGTTTGACTGGTTGTGTTAGCATGCAGTGTGCATGAGCTGGAGCACAAATGAGCGAACTGGTTCACGGATGTTAACATGGACGTTTTCTTAACCGAGCCAGACTTTAAGGGCAGAGTTGTCCTACATCGTCTGGAAAAGGGGCTAGGTCGACTTTTCAAGAAACGTCAACTAACTGAACGACAGTCGCTCATCATCTCCATCAGGAATTTGTTTTTAAAAGACACAGACTGACCGAAGTTGAAGGCCTGTCTCAATACACCACTCTGGCCTCATTGCTCTTTTCTTTTTTTTTTTTATCTATTGTCCTTGCAATTCAAAGAATGAATAGACATCCACGTCCCATGACAACAAACCAAACACATCAAAGATCACATGAGAGACAAGCAAAGAGTTTGAGGGTGAGATAGTTATGGGTTTCAAATATCCCTTTGTTATGCTGAAAAATACCAGGTAAAGTGATACATGACAGTGTGAAAAGCCAAGCAGCAGGATACAAGAATAAAACAACATCGGCTTTAAAAGACGAATGTTGGCCTGCAGAAATCACAGATTCATTTATTCTGAGTGTGTGTCTGCCTTTGGGCTTTTAACACAGACATAACAGTCCTGATATTTAAATGTCTTTGGAGTAAAAGATCTCTGATTTACCTGAATACTAGTATTGATAACATCAATACTTGTAATATAAAAAATTGAATTATAAAATCTATTTTCAGCTCATCGATCATCAAACAATCCAAAAAAAAAAAAGTGCCACTAACTTCTCACCACTGTCGAAGAATATCAACCATCACTCAGTTTCAGATGATCATCTCTCATTGTTACAAAGGGGCACATCAGTCCGCATCATCGGAGCTGATTCTGGGTCAATCCCCACCCTATTTCCTCCTCAGCCCCCCCCCCCACATCCTCCCCATCCCTGTCTGCTACTCCATGGGGGGAGGATGGAGGCACAAGAAAGAAATAATCAAATTAGCTTCCTTTCCTGCATTTTCATGACAGACGGCCTTGTCAAGGTCAGCGAGGTGCTAGCCAATTTCTGCTTGATTCCAATTAACTTCAAAGGTCTGAAAGAGGAAGCGCTGGCCATTAAGATAACATTTGTTGTCTTGATGTATAACGGATGCTTTTATTCAAAGTGCTTCTTAGCACCATTACCGTGTTTATTTTTGTTCACGGGCCGCCATGCAAATATAATAATGAATAGTGGTAGAGACATACTCAACGGACCCTGTGTATCAATGAATGATGGATTTAATAAAAAGGAACAAGATTAAAAGCAGAAACCAAAAGGTCTCAGGGCCAAAATGTGGTTATGCTTATCATATTTCTTTCATAGTATTTTAAATAATTTAGTATTCTTACAAGAAAGCACATGTTAAAAATGAATTTGTGTGCCTGTATCATATGAGGGGTTTATTTTTTTTACATTTTAAATGCTGTGTTGCGTGTCATAAACATTTCCAAATATATCCATCCATCACATGTGAAAATGTGTCTAACATGTAATATTACATGTGACGTTTTGCACAGTTTAGGTAAGCAGGCCTAGAAAACTTAGAAAAAGGACACTTACATCGACAAAACCACACAAAAAAATAAAATAAAATAAAAAAATCACACTAAACTAAAAATCACAGAATATTTGAATGTTCTTATTGAAAATATTTGCAAAGTCAAACAAAGAGTTGTGTACACACACACAGCTGCCAAAATGTGTGAATATGTTCACCTTTTTTCTTTCACACATACGCTGCCGAGCTGCAGACTGCTGCCATGACTCTGCTTGTCTGTCTGCCTCCCTGGAGGGCTGGTTAGCATTTCCACCAGCCCGGCCTCCCTCTCTGTCAGACAACATTTAACATGAGTGCTAATGTAGCCGAGCGCCATGTCTGTCCGTAGGTATGTGAACTTAGCCAGGGGCTGAAGTCCCAGTTTTTCTGTCAGTACACGTATATTCTCTTTAAATTAAGGATAGTTTTTACTGCAGGTTTGTCTCCCAATAATGCTATCTAGGTATCTCCCAAAACAGCAGGCAAAGTTAGTGACCTGCTGCTGAATATAACATAACATATAAAATATATTCCATATAAGATTAAGTTATTTATCAGCATTTTTTAAAGTGTCGCCCTGCTGTCGTCACACTCCATTCACGCACAACAACACAAAACAACACTAAGAGACACAAACTCCAGCAGTGATTAAGCTACTTAGCACTAAAGGTGATTATGGCCCAGCTGGTCAGTCACTCACACACACATATAAACACACCCCGCTGTTTTATATCTGCACAGCAGACACTGACAGCAGCTCCACTGAAGCATACACGTCAACACACGCAGCACACAATCTGGCACAAATTCAGAGATATTACAGACCAGACAAAAGATGTCTGGTCTGTAATATTATTTACACTTCACTTCACAGAGCTGAATCCAATTTCTCTGTTTAGGAATGGCACATGAGGCAAAATCAAATGATATCAGCGAAATGATAGATGTTGTCAATCTGTCTAAATCAATTTCAGGGGGACGCAGAGAAAGCAGCAGCACAGTAAAGCTTGACCAGTCTTACAGAGTGCAATGCTTCAAAAGGAAGTTCAGAGGCTGAGGAAAAGATTACATGAGTAATAAGACAGAAGAAGATGCAGAATTCATCACACTCCTATCACGATTGCACACTGGCAAAGGAAGTTATACTTCTAGTTCACCTTTAAAAAAAAACAAAAAACGATTATTTAGAGGGAACGTTCAACATTAAAACAGAGAAGTGAATAAACTCTTTACAGTCTAGACACAACACCTGAGGCCCTCCATCTTTCTGCCTCCTCCTCCCTCTGCGGGAATACGGCAAACACATGCAGCTGTGCCCAAATTATTCATACGCACGATGCTCAGACACACACACACACACATGCGGACCCACACTCGAGCTACGAGCTCATAATTGCACGCTACAGTAGCCCTTTTGACATCAGAAGAGACACTTGCTCCTTTCTCCCTCTTCACCCCTCTGTCCGCCACCTTCCTCCGTTTTTTTTTTTTTTAATTTTCACATCACAATCACAAGGAAAATGTCGCTCCTTTTATAAGACCGAAGACAAGTTTAGAAAAGAAAAGAGGTGCATCAGTACTTGACTCTACAAACATGTCTCTCTCCTCTTTCTTCAGCCACCCCCGTCCTCTCCACCATAATCTCTGTCATCCACATTTACCCTCCAATTCTCTGCCTTTGCTCAGTGTGTCTTTATATGTGTGTGCAAACTCAGCACAGAGCACAAAGACCTGCAGTGACATCAGACTCATTCACACTGTATCCTCTGTCTACGCTCACCCGAGAGGTGGTCTGTTTAAAGGGCCTCTTCTACGCCTCCCCCCACACACACAAGTGACCACAACACAACAAAGGCAACAGACACACAAACTTGTTGCAAGGTTTGTCAAAATATGCAGACCACAGAGGGTTTGTAGAGAAATGTGTTCAACTCAAACGTTAACGAATTAACTTCTCGTATTGACCACACGATTCTTAAAAAGCTTTTCTTGAGTCCCGACAGTATGAATGACTATAGCTGCAGCTGACATATGATGAGACCCTGATAACAGAAAAATGCAAATGTTCAGACTAAAGCGCCTTTCAGTCCTTACTGAATTCAAATGGATGAATTCAAATAAATACAGATCTGTGCATGTGTGTGTGTGTGTGTGTGTGTGTGTGTGTGTGAGCCTGTGTGTAGGAGGCGATAGGAGTGGGGGGAAAAAGTTGGTCACATTCCAGGTTTTGGTCGCAGTTTCATGCTTCATTTTGCTCACAGTGCCGAGAAAGTAAAAGTATGAGATGAACATTTAGAGGGCAGTTTGACATGATACGTCATCACGGTTCAGGTTTTTGTAAATAACGGAAACAAGTCCTTTTAGACCTTATAGACACATAGTCCTCAGAAGAGCAGAACATGTCTTTCAGCTGTTGTTGTCACTATGGATACACAAACTCATTCCTGGAAGGCTTATTAAAAAAAGGTCTAATGATCTATTTTCTTTTATTTCCAGACTTTCAGCAAGCAGTGAGTTTTAACTGAGCATGTCAGCAGGTTCATCAACAACTGACAAAGCAGGAAGTGAACAGGAAGTGCAGATAGTCCAGCGGCAGCCTTTGCAGGAAGTCATTCTGCAACAGCAGCACGCCATTCGGGAGTGCTGATGCACTTCACCGAGAGAAGTTCATCAACGTACCAGTTGTGCAAATCATTTTAACGCCAAAGCACATGTCACGGGCCTAGATATTTACAATCTATTAGTCTAAATACATATGCTCAGGTGTCAGGATTGCTGCTCAGCACACACCACAGCATTATTATAGCACACATTATTATTTTTATATTATTTGTGCTTGTGTCATTAAGAGAAGTTGTATTATTGTTTGGAAACCAGGATTAAAACGTGTAGCTTGGCAACCTCACTGACTTATTTGTCCTGCAGGCCTGGCCTGTCTCCTCACTCGGCCACAATCTGCTTGCAAAACCTCTGAGCCTGAAAAGCCTGATTATGCAACAGGCCAACAGTTATAAACCAGATGATGCACAAAACACCCAGAAACACTGTCTTTAAGCAAACGTCTACAGTGTATCCAGGATGTTACTGCCAACTTTCAGGTCTCATTTCAGAGGTTTCAGTCTTCTACACTGCAGTGACACATATACACATACATGCACATGCACACAAGTAGTGCTAGAGAGGCAGCTTCTTCAGCACACATTCATGCACAACTGTTAGGCCTAATAGGCTTAAAGGGCAACAACAACAAAAAAAAAACATGTGACCATTAGGGCACCGTGAAGAGGAAGTGATGCACAGCTGTGAACAGCCAACATAGGCGTGTGCTCTGTCATGTTTCCTGCTCCTCTTCCCTCAGTTAAGGCCAAATCACTGATTAGAAAGAACTTGCAAGTTGGAGACTCCCATCAACAAAGCGAAAGTGCTTTCACTTTTTCTGACCTGTGACTGTGAATCTGCAGACGCTGAGTGGGTGGGTGGTGGTGGTGGTGGAGGGGGGTAAATGTTGAGACCAAGTGTAAAGAAAGCTCTCATGAGGAGATTACATTGCAGCATTACCTTGTGACCAGTACAGCACATTCTGTAGGCAGATCAACTAATCTCACACACAAAAACACTATTTCCCATCGCCATTTTTTAAAAGCAGCCCCCCTGGGGAGCTGTGTAACCCAGACTCTGGGGCAGAACTATTAACACACACACAGGAAACAGACGAGACTGGTAGCCTACACAGGACATACGTCCAACAGCAGAAGGCCACCACCAAAAGTCCCATTTTAAGCCTTTGTGTATCAGCTGTGAGGGGCCCCTTCCGCAGTTGTATTCTGCTACTCCTGTTTTGTTTTGAAGCCTGTGTTTTGGTAATGGGTGGCAAAAGTCTGCAGCACATTTATGGATTTATGAAAAACTCTGCAGGACAGTTGCACATGTTTGATTGCATCAAAACTTCATAATATATATGTAATATTAAGCATAGGCATGATTTAATAGCATTTTCATGTTTTCTGTGCAGTCTTATTTTGGACTAGTCGACACATTAGCAGAGAACCAAAGAGAGAAAAGCTCATCTTTTTTTCAGCTGAACTCTCATCACCCTTAAGCCAAAATGCTCTGCGTCATAACCATCTAAAAACACCCCAGTTGTCCACCTGTGGGGTCTAAAAGAACAATGAATGTTTTGTGCTCTATTTGCTCAGATATTTTTTTTTTTTAAATTCAACTTCCCTTCTGTCACTCTTTTGAACCACAAATGCATGAAACACACAGGAAATTAGACAGAGAGGAGAGCCTTGAGGAAAAGACTGCTAAGGTGAGAACGTCTACCGGTAGTCACGAGGTCAAAGATCACAACAGCACTAAACAGATTCGTCTTTGTGTCTATTTATACACAGCTACAGAGGCTGACTTAGCACTTTGGTGGAGTGTCGCATGAGAGAGGGAAAAAGAGCAAGGGAGAAAGATCAATATGCAAATGTAAATGTACACACCGCTCACCACACTCATGTCAAGTTACACCCGATGTACAGACACACAAAAGCTGAAATATTGACGACAACAGTAGCACATGCATGCTCAGACACAGCGCTGACACAACGCGTTCGTAAAAACCAACGACATAGAAAGGTGAAGTGAAACTGCATGCATGTCTGTGAGTGTGGGTGAGACTGTAGACTTAGTTCTTATTGGCCATTTGGCATCAGAGTAAGCTTATCCTGTAAGTGAATGCAGCTGTATAAAGATGCAGCAGCCAAGCTAGGAGCATTTTAACAACAAGCCACTTAATAGGGAGTTACATTACATGCATCCCGTCAAGTTTGACTTGACTGCAAAGCAGAACCACTGGATCTATTGACTTGAATGTGTGTGTGTGTGTGTGTGTGTGTGTGTGTGTGTGTGTGTGTGTGTGTGTGTGTGTGTGTACATCCATTCTTCAGACAGTCATGCATGATTGTAGGTCATGTCACTGGTTAGATGGACATTGTTTAGTAAAGGCAGTGCAGACATTCAGGAAATGGATGCTGGCGACTCAGACTGTGTGTGTGTGTGTGTGTGTGGCCCTCACTACATCCTCATTGCCCTCCACATACGCAGAAATGTAAGCTTTACACAGCCTGCCTGAGGGCAGCACAACATGGGAGCAATTAAACACTCTCCTCTTTTATCAGCCGCTGACTTTCTCAAAGAAAAAAAAAAAAAAGGACGTTCGGCGGTCATTGGGAAAACTGTCGCTCCGCAGCAGGAAGTTATCCTTCTCCGCATGTTTATTTGCGTGCTCCCCATTTCCTGTCAAATACTTAAGACACTTACAGTGCATGTAAATACACACGCCGATCACATATGATGAAAAGGAGCAGCACCAGCTCGCCCACCAGCGTAGTCGTGTAATTACACAGACGCTGTTTAATTACAATGTGAAATTCATGCTAACACTGTAGGTTACTGCTGACTTGTGTGTGAGACTGTGACTGTTCCATGTGTTGATTTGACCCTCCTTTGCCAGAGTGAACCGCACGTTCAGTGGGTGATAACAACAAAAATACAAAAACAAAAAAAAAGATGGAGACAACTAAACACACGCTGTAAGTGATATCTGTCACCTTCACTCATTCACTCACTACTCTGACAACAAGGCTGACTCTCCAGACTTCAATCAATAGCTTCAGTTGAGCAGCAGCCACCAGCTGTCTCAGCGGCTTCTCTTTTCACCTTTTTTTTTTTTTTTTTTTTTTTCAACACCACCTAACCCGCTTCCTGTTACTGTTGCTGTGAGCAAGCACAAAAGAGATTCACTCAGCGCCTGATTGACAAGTGACTCTGAAACCTCCCCTGGGGGGAAATGGGGCCATCTTAAAAGGCTGCTCTACTGTGCCCACCCCCAACCTAAACCCCCACTGAGTTCAATCAATGGACCCAAAATCAGGGTCCACGAAAGACTTCAATCAAGACCCCAGGCCGGTTGAAGAATAGTTAGATGTCACTGTTAACTGCAGTACATTAAGAGTGGGATATGTTTCATTCTTTCCAGCAATACTCAGTACAACAATTGGATTATGTTGAGAAACTGGGATTCAGTAGCTGATGTACAAAGGCCATGAGAAGGACAGTAAGTCAGACCACCGACTCAGCCTCACACACTGTCAAATGAGCATGATGCAGCCCCAATCACTCTCCAGTCAAGACAGAGGCTGCCACCGAGCACATGCATATTCATATGATCCCTTTGCATCTACATTTAACCTCGGCACACACACACACACACACACACACACACACACACACACAGTATCTCCTGATATGAATTCAAAAGCTGCTGTGCTGCCTAAGCTTTTGGGTGCATCTCCAACAAAGGCAGTGAATGACACAGCTCTGAAGGAGAGCATCTCTTTGTGTTCAATTCATTTGAAGAGGCAGTAGGGGGGAGAAAAAAACACACACACACACACACACACACCAAAAGGTTTGCTTTTAAACTCTGACGTACACATCATGTAAGGTATTGACTATAGACAGTGTTAGTGAGACTATATGTGAGAATAATAAATACAGAAATTGGCTTGGAGAGGAACGCCCATTCTCCTCCCTGCACCTGGCTGCAGCTGCCCTTGTCACTTCACCCAATGTTAAACCCTCAATGAAAACCGCTGCTTCACACTAAACAGGCTGTGGAGATCCTTGTACCCCACAAACATTAAAAAAAAAATGCTGATACATGCTTTGCCTTATCAATACTGTGCAGAGCACCACCCATGTGTTACAAAACAAGGTGTACTATTCCTTTATTGCAGCTGTAGACAATAACATAGTGTATCCTACAACAGGCAGACATATAGAGGAGTGTTAGTAGTGAAATAAAACTGTAGGTGTGCAGGATGCTTTTAACTGATCGCCAGGAGGCACAGACACAATGTGGTCTGCTAAGGTCGGCACATTTCCAGAAGACAGACGTCGGAGGCTTACCTTAACGCAACCTTCACACTGCAGTCACCCTGGCTCGCCATTATCGCGTTTAAGCTTCACCGGCGGAGTGTTTCGGTATGTTTTGGTTCTGTGTGGAGCAGCTGGGTGTCTCAGGTCAGCGGGAGCAGCCGTCAAGACCTGCCGGCGGTGAGCTGCCTCACCGGGACTCCTCCTGTGTTCTTCTCCTCCGCTGTGGCGGTCATTTCTACCTCACTGGTGTTTATCATATCGAGTTTAACCCGCTTCTTTTATGTTCCTACCTGTGGTCTGTGTCAGTTGCTACATCCTGTTTAAAGTGCGTATGGGTGAAGCGTGTGAGCGCTCCTCTAAAGCTGCACCGCTTCTCTGAGAGACGCGATTACGCTGAATGAGAGCTGAGACCGTAAACTAAGGGGAGGTAAATGTCGCTTTCACGGACTGTAGGAAATAATGCAATCTCCGTTGGAGCGCTCGTGTAGCAGGCCGTGTAAAACCTAAATACCTTCCCAGCTATCACTCTTTATTTACTTCTATTTTCCTATGGGCACCTGATTAATGTTTTAAATCAGACTTGAAAAATTATGAAACACTCCTTTAATCTGTAAGGAAACAAGTAAGTACAGCTGACAAATGAATTCAGTACAGTTTAAAATAGCATAGTTGCCTCTGAAATGTAGTGAAGTAGAAGTAGCTTATCATAACATTTAGATAATCGTGTAAGGGCCTCATAATTGTACTTGAGTAAACAAGCACAAAGATCAAATACACGATGTATTAAAGTGTTGTTTTCCTAACTTCACTGCGTATTCTGTGATAATACAAAAATACGAGGAGTCATGAAAGCAGCATACATGTTTACGACTGACAGGCACTACGGCCAACTGCTGCAGTGAGCCCGCCCCCATTGAGTTCAACGGATAAATCAGAGAGTTCAACAGGCCTGCGTGGCACCGCCCAGCATCACGCCCACCACCGGCAGCCTTTACAACACACACCGTGCCAGTGGCGACATCTGAGGTCCGATAAACTGTCATAAACAGAGAAAGTCTGTTCCCTTGAACAGACTGGGGGCCACCGCTTTAAACACCTTGAGGTCAAAGGTTAAAACACTAATGCAGAGGTTAATATTTCCTAGCTGAAGATGGAGTTAATTTGCTCTGGTTTGAATGGGAAGTTACACTCTGCTCACTTCCCTTTCCTGCTGAGCTATAATACTTCAAAAGGGGAAATTAAAGTCCTTTCTCTTAAATTGGGTCAAACACACTTGATGCCCTTTTACTGTCTCAGTTTCCATACTTCCCTACGTTCTTTTCAGTATATTATATTCCTATATCATTAACTTTTCGATTCAATTTCCTCTAACATGGTAATACAATGAGGTTACTGTACTTTTATGATCTGTGCAAAGTGACTTAACCACATGTCCACTGATATGTTACAGCTGTCCTGATGTTGGCAGTGTTTTGTGCTGGCAGGATCCAGTCTACACAAGCAGCATGGGAGAAAACTTCCAAACTTCCAAACTTTCCAAATCCTCCTCATCGTCAATGACTCATCCTCCGAAGTGACCAAATCAAACTGTTGCTACTTGTTTCCCAATATAACAGACACACACACACACGGCTCAGTTAACTGTTTCTCAATTGCAGAAACATACAGCTTTGTTTATTGTAGGCAGTTTTAAGAATGTATGATCATAGATAACCCAGCTTCATCATACTGGTGAATATCAGATTTCTATCTGAATGCAAAGCAAGTCACTGCAAGTCACAGACAACAACCACTTTTATGTTATGAAACATATTCCATGAATAGTTGCATGGACTATGGCCCATTGAGAAGCTTAACTAACTGTGTGTGTGTGTGCGTGTTGGTGTCCAGAGGACCAGGTGGCGATGTTAGTGCTGCACAGGCTACGTTCCCCATCAGAAGCAGTGTTGGATTCCACACAAGATTAACATCCAGTTATGAGGATAAAGCTACAATCCTCCTATATCTGCTGGAAGCCGGCCACTGGCCACCAGCCACCGTGACTGGGACAGGAACACACGAACAAGGCCTGTGCACATACAAACACACATTTGCTCAACTTTTTAATCACAACACGTACAAACTATTACATAATTAGGCTGCTCTGTTTTCCCAAGCATACTGTATGTTAAATCCTATGAGTGATATTTTTTCCCCCCTCCTCAGTATAAAAAACACATTTCAACTGTACTGTGTGGCTTATGAAACCCTGAAGATATTTTTTAATATTGTAATTACCAAACTGCAGCTTAATCCCTATATTTATGGCTACGTATAGTCAGAATAAAAAGCACCTTAATTACATAAAAGGCATTCGAATGCAATCACTCCAGACCCCCGCAGGTTGTGTCAGCCACAATGAAGTCAGCAATTTATTCTCCAGCTTGGATTTGCCTCTTCTCTAGCAACAAATACACACACAAATACATATACACAAATACAAACCCACCTCATGAATCTTACTTGACGGCCCTTTTTCTCATTTCTGCACCATGTAATTTAATTCTGACCTAAAAACATGCACCACAATTCATTTTCTTTCTTTATGTTTTCAAATGCAGAATATATAATTTTACAGGCTAATAAGATCCAATTTATTGCCACACTGGCAGAAAACTATGTAAAAGCTGAAATATCGACATTGTATGTTGAATAAAGCAAAAGCTAAGACGCTTTCAGTGAACCTCAATGTTCTCTTTCATGCTCCAACCAAAGCATCATATTACTTCTTTCAGTGAAAGCAAGATGGAGAGAGCAAGATAGAAGACAGAAATGCACCCTAATGTATTCTCCATCCTTATACTTTGATGTGTCTATAATCCTTCACATGCGTTTTCTATATTTGGCTTTGAAGCTCTCTAAACTAATCCCCCATTCTCTACCGTAACAAAACTGCTTGAATTGGCCAGGATTGCGCAAACACACATTTTGACTATCTTACCCACTGACTGGCAGGGAAAGAGTCAGGCGGATGAATTATACGCTGTTGTTTCACGTTTATTTTTTGCCTCCCTCCGTTTCCTTCACAATGGGGATATGTGGTTGAGTTTAACAAGTGTGCACGGATGTTTGATGGTGCGTTACACAGGAGCTGTATATAGATTTATGTGTGTCAGCTGCAGCAGCACACAACAGAGCTCTTCTTGGCAATACTGGGCCCCCTGTAGTGTTTTGTCCCATCACTCTGCAGAGTTAAAGTAGTGACGATTACTGAATGATATTGTACGGTTTAGAAGTTAATTGAGACATGCATTAAGTTAATCGTTAAACTATTGAAATTTACAAATATCACAATGTGTTTGTTTCCATATCTTGATATTGGTAATGTGATTGGGTATTTTTGCATGCACATACAACTTTGACATTTTTGGAAACAACACAACAGTCTAATTTCCCCAATACCACCCATGCCTGCACAGTAAATATACATTAGGCTACTGCCAACAACTGGTTAGCTTATTTTAGCATAAAGACTGGAAGCAGAGGGAAAAGCTAGCCTCTGTCCAAGGGTAAAAAATATAACTATAACTATATATTCATCCTTGTTTGTTTAATCTTGGAGTCAACATCGCTATGAGGTTGCCAGGCAACCAGCAGAGACTCCAGGAACTAGCTGCTTCAGCTAAGAAACTGTTTCACATGTAACTGTAACAAAACTGATTTGCACTTGAGGTTTTTCTACAGATTAAAAAAAAAAAAACACTAAACATAACATGTTAATCAGTGAACTTTAGAGGCATATTCAACCTTCATACAAAGCCATGCTAACTGTTTCCCACTGTTTCCAGTTTTTATGCTAAGCTAACAGGCTGCTGGCTGTAGCCTGTATGCTAAGCTAACAGCCTAGCTTTAAATTTAGTGTATGTATGAGAGTGGTATCAATTTTCTCATGTAAGCAAATTTTAAATTATATACATAATTTTTACTTCCTCGTTGTTACAATTTCTTACATTTGGAGTGCCTAGACTGTTTAGTTTGTATCAATGTATTATATTCAGGCTGGTTGTAGATCATATATGTGCTCACACACAGATCAGCAGCACGATCAGTAATGATTCATGACCATGATCCACTGTAGAGCAGACCTATATTTTGGCTTCTATCCTCAGGGCACATGCTGACCCCACACTTTGCTCCATCTCTGCCCAGGCTCTGATGCTTACTGCTGGGCTGTGACTGGGTGGAGGCTGGAGGGTGGCTGATAGTGGCTGCTGTAGCCTCGGGGTGTTTCAGAGTAGTAGTGACACTCATTGACTGAGTTACTGCTGCATCACAGGGCATGAGGCCGGAGTGTGTCTGTTTGTGTGTGTGTGTGTGTGAGAGAGAGAGAGATGAGAGGAGAAGGTCAACAAGGAGTGGTTGTTCTCCGATCCTCTCCCCCAAAGCTTATTGCATGCTTTGGTCACATACACACACATTCACAAAAGACTAATAGAGTCCATATGTGTCAGCTGACAAAAGAGGAGGTAGAGACCCCCTATAGCTCCAGGATCAAGACTGTCCTGCCTTGCCTTTTTTTGAAAAACATATTTAAACATTAGAGTATACATGCAAAGTATATCCTCAATGATCAGTACATATTGCCCATAACACTTATGTGTGCTAATGTTTCTAACAATGGTAAAAGACTATCAGACTTCTGAAGTTAGGAGAAAATCTAATTCCTGAGATCAAATGAAACAGGATTTGGACTGAATTCAGCTCTGCTTGTGGGGGTTTTAAAAAGTAGTTTAACTAATTATAGTAGTCAATGAATTAGTAAATTTACCTGGTCTACTGTATTTGTGTGCTCAACTTCTCTTACCCCATCACCCACCGTCTGGTCTCTCTATGGGCATCCTACACCTCGTTTCTATGGAAACAGCCTCTAAAGAAGGGAGGCAGAAAGGGACAGGAAAAGATGCTGAAATGGCAGAAAAGCCTCTTTGTGCTCTCAGAGGATCTCAAAGTGCCTAAAGAGGGGATAAAGGGTTAATGACACACATACACACAGCTTCCACCTTAGGCAAAATGGGAGATAAAGAAAAGGTCATCAGACACCCTAAATCACCTTGGAGCTACACAAACAGAACTCTATAGTAAACTTTTACTAGGACACAACAGTTTGTTAGTAGGATTTTTTTTTTTTTTTTTTTAAAAGACAGAGACTGTGATTTTGTTATTTCACTGTTATGGAACATTATAACTGATGTATCCAATTATGAGTAGTGTGACCAACCTTTGTTCACATTATGCATTTTTTGGGAAAACATATAAAATATATAAACACACACACACACACACACACACACACAAAGAAAGAAAGAAAGCATGAAATCCCAAGCTGGCTTCTGGTGTACAAACATCCCACTAAGACACACACACACACACAGTCAAACACACACACATGAAATCTCACTCCATTTTGTACGGAAAATTGGATTGCTGCTCCCGAATAACTTGATTATGAACAGCCTCCCTCTCACACTGGGAGCAGTATCACTTAATAAAGCTAAGTGCATTGACACACCGGCGCCCACAGTCATACACACAAAGACGCATGCACATACACCGTTGCAGATCTATATATCAACCTATTATATGTACAGTAGAAAAATATTAACTAAAACTAAGTTGAGAATATATTATAGATTCTTTGGCTACAAATCAGGCTCAAATAACCCAAGTACTTATTGCATTGAAGTACTGGCTGATTAGGATCTGAAGACCCAAATGTCAAATATGTCATGTGAAAGGACTTCTTTAAGCCAATACATTCATGTGTTGTCACAACTAAGCAGTATATGGGCCAATACCATGAACAAAGGCACAGAGCAGGCAGAAAAACATTGTGAAGATGGAATGTGTAACATTACTTTACTGTGTGTTACAACCCACATGTGACTGTAAAAAAACCCCCATAAATATGCATTTTTTTATGCTGCTTTGTCAAAAAGATTATCTAAAGTTGTTTTTTTTATGTAATGGGCTATATTAGACAGGACATCTAGGTGTGGATAAAACATACCTGCAACACTTTTTCATGTTCCTCAGAAAAAACTAAATATATACAGAACCAGTCAAATGTTTAGTGTTGGGATACAGCATATAGGCCTATTAGACTACTGTAGCATGAAGGACGAGGTGTGAAAGTGTGGGAGATTTATTCAGAATTCAAGGCACACTTAACCAGCACGGCTACCACACTATTCTGCAGTGATACACCATCACATCTGGGTTGTGCTTAGTAAGACCATCATTAATTTTTCAACAGAACAATGACCTAAAAACACTCCTCCAGGCTATGTAAGAGCCATTTGACCAAAAAGGGAAAGTGCATCAGATGACCTGGCCCTTTAACAATCACTCAACCTGAACCCAACTGAGATGGTTTTTGGATGAGGACTGCAGAGTGAAGGAAAAGTAGCCAACAACTCAACAGATGTAGAAACATCCAGCTGTCATCAAAGCAAATGATGGTAGAAAATGAAGGACAACAACTTAAATGAGCAGATGTGTCCAAACCTTTGACTGATACTGTAGCATTGCTACTCTTTTATTGAAAAGTTGGAAGTATTTGACACACATTGTTTTAATGATGTAATCAAATAACTGCTGTGTATTTTTTTACAGCCTGGTATTGCAAATGATGGTTACCTTGTTTTTCCTTTGGATTCACTGCATTGTCTTTTGTCAACTAGTCACTTTTCTTACTTTATCTCAAGACATGTGACTAAAAAATTTAAGAACATATTTACACAACTTGGGATTTGTCTGTGATTTGTTGGAAACTGGTTCGAACACCTGCGATATTTGGATGCAGCTAGACTGCATCTCTGTAGCTCCATCTAGTGTTAGACTGTAGTACTGTACATGCAAGTAAGTTATTCAGACCATCACAGCCTTCTTTGAATAGACTGAGCCTGCAGTCTATTGTATTCTAGTCTTGGTATGAATGGCAAATTGAATTTGAAATAATGGAAAATTAATTAAAATAAAAATCTTGAAGTGACCCAACATGTGTACATCTGTAGGCCAATAGTGGTATATCTGAATGACCCTGAGGTGCAAAACATATTTTTAAAAAAAGACACCACCTTTTGCACCTATAGGGCCACTGTAATTGAGTTTCAACTAATCACATATAGTCATAGTGACTTGATCATTTTTCAGGAATTCATATTCATGTATAATTGAGACATGCATTAGTTAAGCATTGCTTTTGCAATTATCTGTCTCAATAAAAAGTCAACTTGCTGAAGTCAAACTATGAGATCACATTTTGAACACTATGACTCTCTATGCAAGTTGCTTTTTTTTGGGTTGTGTTGTAGTGTTTTCTGAAATGCTGTGTTTTCTGGCTTGTTAATATATACAATAATACAAAAGAAAGTGATTAAGTGACCTATGCCATTACAAGTGAAAGGAGACTTGGTTGCCATCTGTGCAGGCTGGCACTGTGTCACTTTATTCTGCAGATCCTTTAACCATTAATCATTCATATGAGGGCCACAGCCTCCCTGGAGAGGAAACTCTCTGCCTGCAGATACAGAGGTTAGAAATAAGCATCCACGCCGCTGAACACTGGAGACAAACCTTTAGTGCTGCTGGTATTCAACAGTTCATATAGTCTAATATATATATATATACTAGACTACTGTGGGGCAGAGAAGGTCACACAGGTGAGTTGTCCTGTTTTTTAATTTTGAGAAACATTTTTTATGCTTTGTAAACTGGAAACTTTTCCCACTCTTTAATAGAAAAAAGGAGAGAGGAAATCCAAGCAAAGGAGTTTTTTTCCACTCTTTAACTATCCAGGAGGTTAAAGGCCCCCCTCTCTCGCCATGCTCCCTGCTCAGGAGGCAGCTAAAATCTATCACACCAACTACGTGCGTAACGCCCGGGCTATGGGTGTCCTGTGGACGGTTTTCACCATCACCTTCGCGGTCATCACCGTGGTGGTGTTCATCCAGCCGTACTGGATCGGGGACAGCGTCAACACGCCGCAGGCCGGATACTTCGGCCTCTTCCACTACTGTATCGGGAACGCGCTCACCTCGGAGCTCACCTGCAAAGGGAGCGCGCTGGATTTCGGCTCCATCCCGTCCGGCGCCTTTAAAACGGCCATGTTCTTCGTGGGGATCTCCATGCTGCTGGTGGTGGGCAGCATCGTCTGCTTCAGCCTCTTCTTCTTCTGCAACGCGGGCAGCGTCTACAAGATCTGCGCCTGGATGCAGTTGGCCTCCAGTGAGTAGAGGATCAGTAGCTGCACATGAGGAAGTTATCGCTTATATATATAACTATATACTATGCTTGTGCATGTTCCTACCTTATGGCATTTTCCATACCACTAGACTATATGCATTATAATATACAGCATCCAGTGCACTTATTATAAATCAATACACAAACTTTGTGTAAAGTATGACAATGCATAGATTATGGGTAAGACTGCAGGACTCCAGCATATATGTAATACCATACAGATGAGGAAATAAAGGTCCTCATCTATGTGGTATTACATATATGCTGCATCTAATACATTAGTTCACTTAACCCTTAACCTTTCCCAGTATGCTCAAATGTATCACCAAAAACATAGGCTGAAATAGATTTTTTAAAGTGTTGAAGATTTCACGGAGGCAAAAAAGGTACCATTAAAAAAAAAAATCTGTGAGAAAATTAAAATCATGCACCAAACAAAACTTAATCTAACCAGGGTGAGGACATCAACACTAATCTTAGACTCCAGTCTTAATTTGCTTTCATTTTATTCCCCTTTTGAGGAAACTTGAGTCCCATATTGTATTGATAGTACATCAACACGTGAAAACACCCGAACACAATCTCACAAAACACAAAAGGCTCCAGGTATTACACTTGAAACATGACTCTGTTTTTGAAACACGAGGCAACTTGTGAACAGATGTAGCTTGAAGTGAAAGGTTGAGTCTGTGTAAAAGGAATAATGAGATTAACCTGGAGGTGTGTGGTTACACCTTCACTTTCCCTTCCTCCACATCTGCCAAATATATTATATGATAATAATAACTGTAATATACATCCCATACAGTAAATGATCCCAGGTTTGATCATGTAATACTTGACCTATATATGTTTTAGATGGTATCAACATTTTACTTGCTGATGTGTTAGTATGTTTAATTATTACCTATCTTGAAATGACTAGAGAAAGTGAGCGTGAGAGCTTTGGGAGTCAGTGTGTGAGGCTCAGAAAGTGAAAGTGAGATGTTTGTGTGCCAATGTTTCACCTCGTCATCTGATAGTTCACATGGCTCCACACACGGTGCTGGCATGGCACGAGGTCGGCTGTCGGCCTGCAGAGTCAATAATGGATGAAAGGGTTAATGTTGTAGAGTTGAGATGCTCTGGAGTTGCTAGGCAACACACCTAAATGAGTGGAGTGTATATACTTTATTTCCCTGGTGAATCTGGTGCTCTTTTACCACATATTAGTTCAAATTAAACACACAATTAAACATCTTTCCCACATCAAAATTGTGGAAAGTTTATGGATTTGGAAAAGTCAAAGCCTAAAATGTTTTTTAAATGAATGACGGCTGATAAAAGTACTCTCTCTCTCTCTCTCTCAGGTACATGCATGGTGATTGGCTGTATGATCTATCCTGACGGCTGGGACTCAGAGCAGGTGAAGCGCATGTGTGGCCAGCGGACCGACAAGTACACCCTGGGCAACTGCACGGTACGCTGGGCCTACATCCTGGCTATCATCAGCATCATGGACTCGCTCAGTCTCTCCTTCCTGGCCTTCAGCCTCGGCAGCCGGCAGGACAAGCTGCTGCCCGAGGACTTCCAGGTGGAGGGAAAAGGTACCAGATTGGAGGGCAGGTGGGAACACGTTGGGACGGGGGAGGAGGAGGATATGTAGCTGGAGAGAAGTAGAAGAGCAATGGCTGATTCAGATGAGAGCCTGCAGTGAGTGAGCAGGAGGAGAGTGAACGGTTTCAGTCGGGGTGGTGTAAGTGTTAATTGCTTTGACTCAGAGGTCTTTGCAACATCAAGGACCTCTGAGACAAAGCAAAGCTCTGAGGTTTAAATAAACTAAGAGAAGAATCAAAAATGTTGCCTGAGCTGACAATAAATCACCTTATCTTTTTAGTAATGCTGTTTTTCTCTCTCAACTACAGATGATGCCTAGGCCCCCGTGGACAGCAGAGGGAAGAGACTTTAAGAGGACTAATTTGAGACATCGAAACATCTCCGCCTCCAGCTTTAACCTTTATGCTATTTTGGATGAAAACACTTAAATTTATATTCTGCTTTCAGATATTTTATCATTAAAAGTTACCCATACAGAGCAGCTCCTTGTAACTGGAGAATTAATTCTCATAAATATAAAGCACAATGTCAAAGTGACACCATTAAGCCATTTTTCAAAAATAAAGATTGATAATTGCAGTATTCATCTTAACAATGTGTTAATTTTTTGATTATGGGCACGTTCAAAAAAGGTGCATTTGTATGTGTTTGACATTTGGAAGAATACAGTTGTCTTTAAGGAAAACATTTTCTTACAACCCTCAAGACAAATTGACGGTTCTGTTGCCACTCAAAAAGAAAATCTTCCTGTCTGACATCACTATTTCACTTTTAGTGCAGCTTCTTTCTGTTCTGATGATATATTAGTTAAATGATGATGTGTTAAAAAACGTATCTCAGAGGATTTCTATCCAACCAGTTCTGTGTCATCCTGAGTTGCTCTAACAGGCAAAAACAATCCAAATAGACTTTGAAAAATGTTTATTCTTGTTACCTACAGAAAAAAAAAAAAGAAAACGATCAAATGAAGAGGGGGAGACATGGACAGAACAGGAGACTTTGTAGAAAAACAGCAGGCAACATTAATTTGACTGGACTGAAAGCATTATTACAGCATCTGTATTAATACAATCTCTTATTTGCAAATCATCTCATGTGCAGTAGAAACACCTGAAACAGGGCTTCATCTTTCATACAGCTGGAAATCACCTGAATAAGTATTTCCAAAAGAAGCGTTTAAAAAAAAAAAAAAAAAAAAAAAAAAAAAAGCTCAAACCATTTAGTCTGAGCCTTCAATCTACATTACGGACTCTCTTCTGGACACTATACAAAGCTTATGCTGCAGAGAGGAAAAGGCCAACTCTTTGGTGCAATCTACTATACACACTGGACCTGGACCTACATATAATTCAAATGTTAATGCAGGAAAGGACACATCAAGCCTTTCTTACCAGGCAAAAAGTGAAGCAGGTATGAAGTAGCAGGTTTTGCCAGCTTGTGCATGAAGCAGATAAAGAATCTGCATGTTGTTCACATTATATTGTGACAAGTGCTTCTTTTCCCCCCCAAGACAACATAAAACAATCCTGAAACTAAGACATAAGACAAATCTGCAATTTCCGATCATCAGCCTACTTTCTTCCTGTTCAGCCTGTATATAAATGTACGAAAGTGGTGTTTTTTCCCCCCCCAAAGATAAAACTTACTTAACAGTGCTAAGAATGTTACTAGTCTCCCATCATGCCTGTTAGCATCACACAGTTATTCATTTGAAGAATTAACAATGTCAAAGGCATAAAAGCTGGCATGGCTAACATGATGACTTTGGCTTCATCAATGAACTAAACGGTAATGGTATGTTGTTTTCATGGCAATGTTTAGAGTTTTTATTCACATCTTGTCTTCTTGCTGCAGCGCCAGACAGGTGCAACTTCCTTTTTAAATCCATCCATTAACTATCTAAAAGTACCACAAGATCAACTGGAAAAAGGAGAGAAATAACAAAAGAAAAAAAAAAGTAGCCAGTAAAAAAAAGAGCCATAAATACAGGAAGAAGACGACCTTGGGTTCCTTCTATAACCAGTGTAATTCATAATTTTCTGGACAAAGACTCAGCAGCAGTCTCTCTCATTTTTATGTGTATTTATGGTATGTTGGTAGCATCTGAGAGCCAGGACACAAGGATGCAGGCACAATGCAGTCGCAGGCTCTTACAGACATTAATGTGTGTTGTTTACTGTATGATTTTTGTTTTGCTGGTATTCATGTGCTGCCTCTAGGATGTGAGCCATGGATGGGAGAGGCACTGGGCTGCTGTGGCCCTCCTCTCAGACACGAGGTCCAGCATGGGAAGCAGGAAGCTGCTGAAGGTGTGGGCCTCCTCTTTAGACCACTCATACTTTTCTACCAACACATCGAGCAGACCCCACGGCTTTAGCTTGGTGATGTGACGCAGGTCGCCTGGGAGAAAAAAGACATTTAAATTTTTATATAGTGTGAGTGTTTAAGAGCATTTTTCATTCTCTGGGCTTAAAATAGCTGAACTGGATTTAATTTGCAAGTTCTGTCCACAAACGGAGCAGACTGTTGTTCCCTTGAGCTGTCAGGTGCTCGGTCTGAAATAACTTTTGGACTGAATACCTCGGCTTATTTTAAGGACACTCTGGATTTAGCAGGTATGTTTACCTTTCTTGGTGAAAAACTCCTTGGAGTATTTGCCTGACAAGATCAGCTTCCGAGGAACTTTACCCAGCAGCTCGATGATCAGCGCTATGTGATCTACAGGGAGAAAAGTGGAAAATGTATTCATTCACCACTGTCACAAGTATGTGGTCTTCCTCTCTGGACATTTTTCAATCTATAATGCCTATAATTAATTAGTCATGAATCATTTTAGTGCGACTGTCTGTAGCTTAATATCTTACATTTTCGGCACACTAACCTTCATCTCTGGAGTAGTCTTCTCCAGAGTGGGGTTCAAACAGATAGTCTCCTGTAGCCAGTTCAAAGGCCTGAGGAACAAAAAACACTAATGAAATCAAAGATTCTTATGTAGGCAGCAAAATCAAACTTGAGATCAAACTATGCTCATCAGGTGTTTATGGCGTCACAGTTGTACAGGTGACTGTGTGTCCGTTTACCATGCAGGCTGTGCTCCAGATGTCTGCCGGTGTGCTGTAGCCAGATCCTATCAGCACCTCAAGCGATCGATACTGCCGTGTCTGGATGTCATCTGTGAAATGCTTATTCTGTGGGAGGAAGGAAAAGGAACGCCACTTTTTGAATTGTTTTTTTAACATTCAAATAGATTATAATAAAAGCTCAGGGAAACTTTACAGTGGACATTTCCTGTAATCCTGAGTCCTGATTTAAAACAAACATACATACATACATATATTTGTACTCACCACCCAGCAGGCATTGCCTAGGTCAGCAATCTTAACCTGCAGTTTTTCAGCATTGATAGGCTCCAGGGGGTTTACCAACATACTGCCTGATGCTGTTAAAGAGAGGAGAATAGAAGAGGGGTAGAAAAGAAGGGGGAAGAATGATGGAAATGTTTAGACACATGGGATTTGTTTCCTGTTAAGGAAGGAAGGATATTAGTTTCTTATGATGACGACGGACCTACCCATGTGTCCATCATTACAAAACAAATGATGTCTAAATGATGTGTGATGTGATGAAATTGTATTGAAAATCTTCCAAAACATCAAATATGTCAACTAGGAAATGTGTAGAAAATCATGCATAAGATCTAAAACGTCTTTTTTAACAAACCATTTTGGCCGTCTTCTTCCTTATCGTCCCTTCTTTTGTTTTCCCCTTGAGTGTCCATGTCCTCCTCCTTCTTCTCCGCCTTGCCTCCCTGTTTTAGATCTACAGTGACAGAGTCTGGGCTGAGAGAAGCTGCAGGCTGCGGTGGGTCGAGGTCCCTGGATGAACCGTTACAGGTCTGGTGGTCTTTGTTAGGTATCGTCTTGTCTGCCTCTGTGTTGGCTTCTGGTTGGTTTGCGTTCTGTTGGTCCTCCAGCTTCTCTGTGGACTGCTTGGTCCCATGTACCTGGCTCTCCGGGCTGGCCTCGCCCTCCGGTGTGGAGGAATGGCCATTGCAGTTCACCTCCATTCTGTTCTCCTCCTCGGCCGCATCCTCTCGCCTTTCATTTCCCCCTGATATCTGCTGGGGCTGCTCGTCGGGGGTCAAGTCTACGGCAAAGAGGAGTGTGGATTATTCAACTCAATTTCATTCTTAATCCAGATGCACAACGTGCTTATTGATTAGTTCTTATTCCAGATATTATCTGTTCTTTGTTTTTTTTCCAAATCAAAACATTTAAACATATTTCAATCACCTGTGATGGTATGGTTAACGATGTCCTGCAGTGTGGCAGACACAGAGAGGGTAGTTGAAGAGGTTGTATCCTCCGTGGTCTCCTCATCCTCATCCTCCTCTCCTCCTTCGGGTGCTGCTCCTCCCTCCATCTCCTGGATCCTTTTCTCCAGCAGCTCCGCCTGCTTTTTCTGCTTTTTTTTCATCTTCTTCTTTTTGTTCTTTGACATTTTGGCCACCTTGGGAAAGAGAAGAAAAGGAGAAAACGTTTTTTTATTCTGACTTGACTGGAAATGTATAGTCCTCATATCAGTTGATAAAAACATAACTTACTGGTTTGGGTGCTGGGGCTGTGCTCACTGTAGGAAACAGAAAAAATAGAGGGTTTCATTGGCAAGCGACATATGTGGCATATCCATCACCCCTCTATAATTAGTATTCTGCTCGGGAAGCTGAGTTGATTCACCCCAAGCTGTACTAATAGACTGTCTCTGCAGCAACACCAGGCTCAGCGGGAATCACACACTCATCTGAGCAAGCTGGTTATTTCCACAAGCAATCCTGTGGTGACTCATACCGATACAGTGATTCATTCCTCTTTTATTAGAAACTTACACATGCTTTTAAGTCAAAATCCTCAAGTTTCTGAACATCACTCTCCCTCTCACACTCACCCAATTTGTGCCTCTTAACAACGCTATATTCAAAACATTTTAGAGCTGCCCCCTAAAAGCGGCTGAGTCAATAAAACAGTTGCATCAATCAATCCCTGTCGACTGTCATTTCTTCAGTCGAATCTCTGCTTTTTATTTTGACACGTGATTATGCAGCAATATCGGCTAAACTCCTGTATCAACAGACGCAAACCGCCTCGTCTACTGTCCAGTGTGATCGACTCATCAGCAGCACAAGAGACGATCCATGCTGTTCTCGGATTTTATAAATACACTAATACCAGGATGCGTTTTTATTTCTCTTTTTTCCCTGTATATATTTCACTAGAGAAATATTCACGCCATCCGAGTCAATGCCTCAGTGATTCTCTGAGTCCTGAGTTGGGAACTGCCCCAAAATATTATATTATCTTAATGATGATAATAGTCTACATTTTAATAAGCAGTGAACAATTGAATCAGTACCATGTCAATCAAACAATAGCACTAGAGCAGCTGAAAAATCTAAACAGCAATCCTCATAGTTGTCAGCATAATGCTGATGAAAGCACAAAACCAGCTTAGAGGAGCACTGAGAAAGGAAAGGTTGTGACCTGCAGAACCAGAGGGAGGTGCACCGCCAGTCTTCTGCCACTGCGTAGCTTCGGCAGCCATTTTCTTGATGTAGGGCTCATTGACAGTCAGGAGAATATTCTCTGGTTTGATGTCTGTGTGGATGATCTTACACTTGGTGTGGAGGTAGTCTAAACCCTGAAGAACCTGCAGAGACAAACCTAATAGTGAAGCATGTCACCTGCTGACAACAGTGAATTCCCTTTGACCCATCACGTTTTTTATAATTATAAAAATATAGTTAATACTGTATCACAAAGAGGCAAAAAGTTTTTGTGTTTTGATTTTGATAGCGCTGAAGAGTCTAACACATAAAAAGACTATTTTCCCAGTTGAAGGATTATTAATGATATTTAAGAAAGAACTTGTTTTTGTGCAGCTTTACAGTACCTGCTTTATGATGCTTTTCACACAGGGCAGTGGCAGTCCTTGATAATTTGACTTTATGATCCACTTCAGTAGGTGATATCCCAGCACCTCAAACACCATGCACACATCTGAGGAGAACCAGAGTCAAGGACTAATAGAACAGGATTTCTCATCTGACTTTTAAGTCTGATCAAAAGAGTTTTCTCAAACTACAGGGGACCTCAGCCAGTACAACTGATAATAGACATAACTAGATTTTGCAGCAGCCAAGCTTGACATAGACTGAACTCTGAAATAACCTCACATTGAGACTTTCTGGGGACATGTCATTTCCCGTACCTTTCCCTGAAACAAACTTTGACTTCAGTAACCTTTCATGGCTTTGTTTTCCATGATTGTGGTAACAATCGTTCTGTGAATGCCACAAAGATTAACTAGGATTGCCAGACGATGGCTGGGCATACTGCCTGAACACACAGTTGTAGCCTGGATGGCGTGGGAGAGAAAGGGATGGCACGATGTGTCGGTGCATCAGGAACTTTGACACTTAAAAGACATGCCATGGCACAGCTAGATGAACATCTGTGAACCACGAATAGTGGAGCATGGCGTAAATCTGCAAGTGTACTAAGACTGAAGTGGACTTTGAACAGCCAGATAGATGACTCAATACTTGGGGCAGATTTTTGGCTCAGATATGTTGGTCTTTGTAATGCAGAGGAACGTGGCCTTCAAGCACAATGATAAGGATGAGTTAAATTCATTTCAAGCCCAAGGTGACGCAGTCTTACCCTTGGATTTCCACACTAAAGTAGCTATTTGGCCTGGAATGAGTGTAATCAGTATGTCTAAGCCGTCACATTGAGACAGCAGGGAAAAAAACATGGAAGGATTCCAAGCAATTAAGTTACTGTTGTTGCACTGTTTCCTTCTTTCACATAATGACAGCTCCTGCTCCTCCACCATGATGACTAACGGTTAGCAAACTGCTCAGTATGCACCACTTTGGAGAGATTGTATAAAATTGTATTTTTGTTCAGTTTATATACAAAATATCTCTTTGATATGTGGACAATAATATTATATATATTGCTGTATACAGTTCAGCCAGTATGATTAGATGTGCGGAAAGTGCATGCAACACATATTAGGAAAACTACACCGTGGATTTTTGTATTTTAGGAAGACATGACACGAGATACTTTTCACAAAAAAAAAATCCCTTGTCAACAGAGGATACGAGTGCCATTCATGCCAGAGATTTTGAAGTCGTCTAGAAGCTGCACCACTTTCTCTCTGCTGGGGTCACTGGGATCTGTGTTTCTCACCTGGAAATCACAAATGCACATGAACACAATTGTAGGAGTTGTGGGAATTGAGTGTGAAAATCGTTGCCTTGATGACTGTGAGCCTTACAGATTTGAGCAACTTGATCTCATCCAGAGCAGTCTCTGTGTAATGTTCAGCACTTTTCACAACCTTCATGGCCACAAAGCGCTTGTCCCTGAAAATTACAAACACACACACACACGCACACAAAATCAGCAATTTCACTCATCGTGACCACATACGTTTCTTCTCTCAGTGCATATATCCATGAATGTCCAATGGCATTATTTAACTAAAAAGATACACTAAAAAGGCATTTAGCACCAGGTTCATGCTACTCAGTTGTTGCGTATTAAGTTTATATAATTCTTCTGCTTATAATCTATAAATATTACATATTCAGGTGACAACATGGCTGAAGTTCCTGGCTCTTACTGTAACCTTATGAATACACACAGCAACCTTTTGTGAAGTCAATGCTGCACATAGTCAACTTGAAAACTAACTTACTGGATGTCCCAGGCCAGCCACACCGTGGAGAAATGCCCCCAGCCTAGCTTACGGATCACATGATATCTCCCGTTGAACAGATCTCCAATCTTAACATGATGATATCCACCTGCACGTAGAAAGACACACATACACTCAAAAATGTTCTTCAATTCTTGTCTATTGAGTGTGTGTGTTTAAATGAAGCTGGTCATAGCAGCATATTATCCAAGTATTATTATTGTCCAAGTTCGTCTGTGTATTAGTGCTAAAAATATATTTCAATAGTGATAACAATGAACTATGCATGTCAGTGCAGCACTTTGACTCAAACATGCACAAATACTGCTGATATTTAAAGAGAGAGTTAGATTGAGAGACGTACCCCTGCAGTAGTCGTTGGGGTCCTCCTGCTCGTCGTCATCAGAGCCCAAGATCTCCTCGTCCTGCTCTGGGAGGGGAGAGTCTGCCTGACCCGGCAGAGAGCCGCCGCCACGACCATGAGGCTCTGGTCTGAGAGGAAGATGTATGGTGAGAGTAAGAAGAAAAAAATGGAAATGACAGACAGGAATGTAAAAGACAGGAAGGAAGGAAGGAGAGAAGTGTAGAGAGTACCAGTGGGCCATAGAGTTAAAGACGTTGTTGGAAAGGCCCAGAGAGGGAAAAAATAGAGAAAGCGGTTTCCATATCACATTTGAGTCAAAAGTTTCTTATTGCAGCATATTAGCATGCTAACATTTACAGTACAGCTGAGGCTCATTATCGCTGTAGATTTTGGGCTACCATGGCTCAAAATAACACATCAAGTTAAAATGACACACACATTTTTGGTAGTTGTGATAAATGTGGATAAAATCGATCTAAAGAATCCGTTAAAAAGTCATCTTGGTGTTAGTTTTAAAGAAAAGGACTTTGTAAATATTCTAAGTAACATGTCCAACTCTATAAATGACACCCAAACCAAAGTGGTGGCTTTAAGGGCAAACTGATGAAGACATACTGATAAGTTTTTAACAACAAATTAGAGTGTCAACATTCATGTGCATATAAGAAATATATACATCTAACTACATTTTCTTTTTGACTGGCTATTCACTGTATTTGGTCGAAAAACACTGAAATTACATGCTGCAGGTATGCCGTGTAAACTCAGAGAACTATGTCACCTGTGAAGGGCATAGAAACAGCGCAGTACAAAAGTGGATCAGACCAGCTATAAGTGACCTGGTTATGAGAGCTGCTGAAGCGCTGGACATTTTCAACTTGTAAATCGTTTCTCACCTCTCCTGCTCTCTTCAGTTGAGAATGTCAAAGTCATTTTAGCTGTGGCAAAAACAGCAGCTTATACTAAAAGGGCAAACACTGGACTCGGTGAGCGACTCTCTAATTGTAACAAAAGAGAGCAATAAAAACTCATAATATTTATGTACTGACAAATACTAGGAAATGTGGAGGGGTTGTTTTTTTAAATGTGCCTCTATATTAATTTTGCTATATACACACACAACGGCTCAAATGTCATTTGATACATTGCTGTCCCGCCAACAGTGAGAATGTATGAGTCCTTCGACCAAGCCCTAATATCATTAAACATTAATCACACTGATGAATAACTGATGGTGATTTAACAAAGCTTAAATGAGCATGTTGTGTTGTGTGAATCTGAACATGGTGGATTTAATTATTAAAGATAATTCTCCAGTTGCTCATACAGGACAGCTCACTGGAAGGTAACAGAGAGCGTGTGTGTTTCCCTGAAAACATGCAAAGTTAGAAATCAAACCTCCATATGGTGACGGTGTAGCATGTCACTACTATCAGCTACACACTCCTGCGTCACTTAGTAAAGGATGCAATGAAGAACCTGCACACAAGCCCAATTAACTGTCCCATTATTCATCTTTAGAGCCCAAACAATTCAACTATAAATCAAAAACAGAAATCACAGAATTCACAACTATTCATCTCGTAAAAAATGCTAAACATTCACCGTTTCCAGCTTCTTAATAGTGAGTATTTTCTGCTTTTCACAGTTTTATATCATTGTAATCCGTGCTCACCATTTTCAGACGTTTGATGAAGCAACCAATAAACGAGAAAAAAAAAAATAATAATAATAATATTATCATGTTCTCATTATTATTATTATTATTATTATAGGTATTTGGCTAATGAATTACTTTTGGATTAAGTGAATGGTGTTTTGGTTTGTTGAAGCAGCTCGTACACTTGGTGCTGTCCGTGGTGCTGAAGGAAGAGACTGTCACCAGACCTGCTCCATCAAGTCACAAAGACACATGACCAGTGAATAACACAGACCAACCAATCACTCTGCAACGACTCGCAGGCCAACCAATACGAAGCAATTACATCTCATGTAAACAGCTGTAAAAAAAACAAAAAAAACAAGTAAATTTAGCTTTAATAAAAATGCTAAATCTGGAAACAAGACTAGGAATCCAGGCCAGCATTCCTGCATAGAGATCATTATTATTATTTAGGTTTGCGTCCTAATAAGGCTTTACTGTATTACTGCAGAGGGGGGCTGGTCATGCTATGCTGTGCAGGTAAGAGTGAACAACAGCTTCTAGCAAGAAATCATGTTTTGTCTATGCAGCATGAACAGATGTTTTCCTAACAACACCAACACCATTTCAATCCTCAAATAAACACTTAGTGGTCTTCCATACCAACTATCTTGCTCTACAAAACACATTAATCCTGCGTCCTGCACATCCAGATTGAGTTACTGAGTCAAATAGAAAACACTTATGACGGTGCTGAGGAGGATTTACAGCTAATCAAAGCAAGTTTAGATATGATCTCTTAAGCTATAGGAGGGTCTAAGCAGCTGAGTTGAAGAAAAACTGTCACTGCCTCTAAAATAGTAATTTAATGGTGGAGGCAACAAATTCAGTTTGATTCCTTTGGTCGAGGGTTGTGATCTATTTATAAACAGTGTTTAAGTCATTAGGATTAGCATGCCTAGCTAATCATTGGCTTAAGTCTGAGTAGAAGGACCACTTTGGATGCATCTTTAAAAAAAATAAAAAACCAACTTATAAAGCTGAGTCATGTTCAGCTGCCTGCTGAACTCTACTGTTTGTGTTACTGTTCCTAAGGGGAAGAAGGCAATTATGATGCTGAGCTGAAGTCAGAGGTGCAGAGATTAATTAATGAATTAGGTCCTTTTTTAGGAGTTAAGTCCATCAGTGAAATAATTAGTGTTTGTTGTGTCTTCAGAGCAAGGTTTTTGTTTATATACAGACTTATGTTAATATGCAGCAACTGATATCTGTATGTAAAAGAGAAAATCTAAAAATGGGGCTAATGAAGATATGTACTGCAACATATAAACAAATGCTGATGTATCAGCGATTACTAAAATATTATTCAATAATATCGGCCTGCTGATATTGATGATCTGGTTCATGTGTGTAGGAGGCAACCTCCTAAGAAAAAGATTCAAAATTATATTCATGCTTCTTCTTCTTCTCAACCATCTGCTGGGAGATTTATTTCTTTTGATTCTTCAAAAGAAAAAAGGTCTCACTGATGTTGGAAAACTCCACAAAATGTTTTGGTCAGAATGTGTTCTCATTATAGGTCGCCTTTACAAAACAACACTACATTTGTGTGTTTACATTTAAGGACACACAATTTCTTATCCTGCTTGCTGTGCCTGAAATACACAAAAACAAACACACAAGTGTTCGAGTGATAACTTCCTGATGAATAAGAAAAACTGGGCTAAAACTGGAATTCAGAGTAGAGGTAAATCAACAACCTTTGTTATCTTGGCAAAAATAAGATGATGATGACAAGATGAAATTAATATTAGCAAACAAAAACTGACTAAATCTCTTCACATTACTGACGAATAAATTACACGATGGCTGGAAAAAATGGCTGCCTTGTTTATATTCTGCCTTTCACCTGAGTCCTCCCTGTAGCACCTGCAGCATTAGCAGTACAGGAGCTACTCTATATACAGTATTCAGCTGAATTTGTTAGGAAATATTTAAGAAGTTTAAAAAAAAGACACACAAGGACTGATCACCAGACAACAAAAACCATGAGGGATACTTCAAGGACTACTGCAACAATCAAAACACCTGGACCTGTCTCTGTATGACCTGAAAATGTCTACAGTTGTCACGTCTGCCCACACACACACCCACAGCACTCTTACCTGCAAGATGCACGGATGCCCATGGGACACGTTAGAGGGAGGAGGACAGGAGAGGAGAAAGTGCAGGTTTTACAAAATCCTCTCACTCCATCCACCAGGAAAACAAAAAAAGAGGACTCAGAAGAAGACCAAAAGAGTGAGAGGGATGGAGAGTGAAAAGTAGAGGAGTGGTGGAGGAGAGAGCGATCAGTGGTGATAACTGACAATGAGAGATTATAGAGGAAGGGGCTGGCAAACAGAAAGAGAAGAACATAAAAGACAGATGAAAAGGAGCAGAGTGGCTGAAAACAAGTGCAGAGCAGAGAGGATGAAGAGACAGAAGAGGAGGAATGTAGAAGCTCTGAGTCCTGGAGCGCAGGGCACCACACTCGCCGACTCTCTCGCTCACTTTTTCTCTCACATATTAACTGCCTCTCTTTCTCTCTCTGACCGAGAACTCTCCTTGGCTGTCGTCATCTCTCTGGCCCAGCCCCCTTCACTGACAGCTGGGAGATGATTGGCTGATGCAGCCCAGCACTGCATTGCAGGTGAGGGACGACATCAGCATACCCCCTCCTTCTCCTCCTCTTCTTCATCTGACCAAAACAACATTCCTCCTTTCCCATCTTCATGTGTCCATCATCATCATCACCCACCTCATCTCATACGTCAGCCAGTCTCTTTTTTTCTTTGTATTTCCACTAAAACAGCAAATGCTGTTGAGACAGTTTGTTGTGCACTCATGGTGGGCCAGCCCCCGCAGGGTTTGCTCTTCATATTGAAGTGCTTTGTGACACTATAAGCATTTTTAACAAATGTGTGCCATATATATTCTTTTGTATTTCCCCCCATCTGTATACAAGTCCTATCTTGGAAATCAAGTTGCACACTAGAGATGCTTCAGATGACAAACCCCAAACACTAGAGGCCCAAATATTTTACCCACATCTTGACTGAATCACTGTCATATCACTCATGACTTTATCTATATAATGTTTTATGAGATTTTTTTCACTCTGAAATTTATTATTTGGCCTTTTAAGTTGTGCAAGTCTTGCAAGTTTCATGACTGGCAATGACTTGGAAATTTTTTTATCTGTAAATTATTAATATAATATTCCTTTGTTTTTGCCGATTATGCAGTGCTCAAGTTTTGGTTTGATAAATAAGTCACTATCTATTCTCAGGTCTGAGCTGTCAAAGAGTTGTGTTGCCTTCAAATGTTCATGTCTCATGGTCATGTTTACTGTGTTCATGAGAAGATATGAACACGCCCCTCTTGTGGTATTCATGACATCGGAAGTGGAGACCACAGAAGGTAATTTTTCTGTGGATGGTAAGTTAACATATCGTATTTTTAGTCGTTTTTCTTTTTTAAATTTTACATAACCTACCATGTAGTAAGCACAAGTTCACAAGAAGGCAGCATTAAACAAACATGTTCTCATTCAGAGCCAATGTTGAACTCCAAGTACTTCATCACGCGGATCAAGTACAGAAGTGAGTACTCATCCATATATATATATATATATATATATATATTTATGTATGACCATGTCTTTCAGTCTTTATAAACAAAGTTTAGTTATTTAGAAACAATAAAACAACTTAAAGAGCAATTACACATGTGAGGTATTTACTGACCAACCTGCTGGGCTCACTAGTGACACACAGCACCAACGGGCTCATAGCACAGTTTGCACACTTTTGTAACTCTAAACAAATATTTTCTAACAATATACAACATGTCACATATATGACATGTTACATGTTTGCATTACATAGCAAGAGAAGCACAGGTGTAACCCTCGGTAACAAACTACAACCCATTTCAGTGATCTGCCACTTTGCCATCATTAACGTGATTAGAGGCATTTTTCTACTGCCAGTGGATGAAAGCTGTTATTATTTTAACAATTAGTTAAACTTTTACACCTCTTTAAACCTTTTGACATTGACTGATACTGAAGCTGCCTTGCACACAAAGATGCTAATGATCAGTTTAAGTGCGGCCTGGACCACATTTCCCTATGGGCCAGAGTGATTGTGCCAATGACGGCTGAAACCTAATACAGACACACCAGCACTTGACATCGCCATCACTCTTGTGCACACATCTGACATGACAGAGTGTGTCAGCATCTCCTGCCCTTACAGTTTCCACCCATCCAGCCCTATCAAATCTCTAGAGCAGAATAAACAGGGGAACAAATGAATGTGGCCAAAACGATATTTCCTCTCCTCATCAACGCTTTAGATAAAATCAATGCCAAGTGCCTGGGCAGCAGAATGAAACAGCAGCACTAGGTGACTGTACTTTAGGAGCTGAGGGTGTATGTGTGCTGCAGCGCCTTCAACAGTCCAACAAGGTATCCTTGTACTTTATAAAAACAAGTGTCTTTGCACAAAAACTTGAAAGCGCATCATCATCTTCATGTCCTGCATCCTCTTAACATATCTTTGCCACTGACTTGATGTTTAGTTAACCTGCAGGGTGAGGACAGAGAGCAAGAGAGAGAAATGGAGCACTGTAGTGGGGTGCAGATGATAAAAGATTTGATGGGTTATGTAATGAACTGCAGCTATGACAGAGAGAGAGAGATACTCTGCAATACAGGCTATTTCTATTCAGTCTCCTGAATGCACATGTAGTCCTAAAATTACATCTGAGGTACTGAAAGAGAGAAACAAGTGATTTCATGTCTGAAGTGATGCAAAAACCCCAAAACAATATTGTAAATCACACAAGTGAAAAGGTTGACTTGAACTCTTTCTTGCAAAATCCAACAGGGAAATCATCAATCCCATCCTTACACACTCACACACACACAGCAGGTAGAGCAACAACGCTCAGCATCTACTCCTTAATGAAAAATGGATCAGCCCATCAATAAGTCAGCCCAGCTCTGAGTAAACATCTTTAACACACACAGACCAAAACACTACTACCCTGACCCACACACATGATCACACATTTGTTTTTCTCTTTCAAGCGCGCACACACAATATTTTTTTGTGCTACTCACTTGCATGTCAGACCACTGGCAAGCTTCACCACAGCTGTATTGATGGAGAAGATCCAGTCCAGGAGCCACATGACCCGGGTGACACTATTGTTACAACCTGTCTATAATGGTCTGAACCGGGTCGAGTGGCACATCAAAGCTTGTCAAAGACTGCTGTGACCTGGGACCAGGTCTGCGCTCTGCTCTGCTCTCCTGCTGCTGCGTCCTCTCAGCACAGCAGCCACAACAGAATGACTGACACGAAAGAGTGGGAGGGAAGGAGCGTGATGGGCGCGAGGGCAAGAGAGAGCGAGACAGAGGAGAGAAGGACTTTATTTATGCTTGGATGCTTAATGGGTATCGACTGAAATAATGTTTTTTTCCCCCCCAACTGAAAAGTATACGTAACTTTTGATATGCAACACCTTGCTAAAAAATGTCAAGAACAGCGGTGTTTGTTGAGTTGATGTATAATACAAGTGGAGCCATACTGTCATCGAAAATGAGTTTGTATGCTGTGAAGGCTATGCTGTAAACTTAAAATGACTTCATCACAAATAGGAGAAATCGTAGCCTGGTAACAGCAGAAAAGGTTTCTCCTCCAGCTATGAGCATTAATTTAGGATGGGATGAGGCTGCTGTGTTAAAGCCATGCTGTTATCTAAAAAAGCTAAACTAAAAAAGAAAGCACAACCTTTGGCTAAGCGAGTATGCTCTGAGGACATCGTATAACGCGGCCTTAGTCATCAATTACTGAAAAGAAAAAGAAAAAAGTGGGAGAGGAAATAAAAAAAAAAAAAAATAGATTACTACATTGCATTCACCATAAATTTAATTCTACTTTTGACTGTAATGACTGAAATGATGAAAACGTAACCTTAGTCTTTAAGCACTATAGCTATTATCACTAAATGTGAGCTACAGTAAATTATTGTTTTAGTAATAGAAAAACAAACATGTCTGAAATATGTCATATCAATTATGTGAACAGTTTTCCTGAATTTTTTTTTTACTGCCCCCTCCTCCTAAAAAAGTAGTAATGCGTCTGTTTGACCCCCTTCCCAGTCAATCCTGATTCAAACACTTTGCATGCGTATCTGTAGGTGAATGACACAATGGGAGTGCGAAAAGGTTAATTATGTGAGAGCTTTATTTAGCCAGAGACTGTTGGCCAGTGACTAGGCGTAAATAAATCTTAATAGGAAGAGATAAGTGGACTGGTGTGACGGCAGAAAGTAGGGAGATGGGTAAAACTGAGAGAAGGAGTCAGATAAGAGTACAAAGGCACAACATATTTATTTATACAGCTGGCTCAGGAGGAAGGAAATGGAAAGTGAGGTGAAGCCCAAGCAGGTGAAGGTTGACTCTGATCTTAAGAGATGTAGAGAGGCTGAGTAGAAGGGGGGCTGTTAACGGGACTGTTAATAGTCGTTACTAATGGTCGGTGATACTGTGGTGGGAAATGATGTAGAGTTGATGGAGAAAGACGAGTGAAATAGAGGACGAGGACTAATGAGGAGAGTGGATTTAAAATGCTCATATGGTATAAATGTGCTGTTCTAACAAGCTGCATTTCAGGATATTTCTGATCACATTTAGCCTTTGACATTTATGAAAACATTAAGTTTTGAAAACTAGCGAATTGTATTTCTGTATTTCTCTTCCCTGTGATGTGTGACCAATGAATGTCTATTCTAATGAGCCAAAACTCAAATCTGATTAAGTGCAAGACAAATAACATCTTATAAAAAAATATTAAACGTTAAATTCACCCGGCTTCAACTACAGAGCTTGCTGTGACATTCATTCTGTTGTTGGGAGCGTTGGATTGATTTGGATCATGTAACATATACGCCTCTCTCATTTGTCAAGTTTATTGATATTTCTGTCAGCATTCAGCATAAACAAACAACCTTTCCATTTTACGTGCTGTGTTGAACATAGCGAGGCCGGTCCGTTTTGTTTTTTTTCCTGTTTATAGCATTAAAAGCTCAGTTGACACAAATACACAGTTGGCTGTTACCTTTACAGTGAACTCTCTGTTTTACACATTATCATAGTAACTTCAGCCACATGGAGTTGTTGTTGTTGTTGTTGTGTTGGTGCCTTAAGGCTCGTTTGCCTGTTTAATTTAATTTGCATATAATAGAAATGCCTCAAATGACACATTTCACAATACATCATGTATACTTACTACAGTACCAAAGTGTATATGTACACACATACACATACATAAAAGTCTAAATCAGGGTTTTATTTGTCAAGTCAAATCCACTTAAAGGGAAGTACTGATTGAGATTAAATTATTTATTATTATTATTTATTCATTCTTTAAATGAAACTATATAAGTGTTGCAACTCTCATCCACCAAAACACACCTTTACTGTGGGACATCATCATCATCATTTTATGTTAACAAACCATTAATAGGAGCAATGTTTCTGTTGCACCAGTGCTCATGAATGAACCTCCTGCTGTCTGTTTTTGGGGCCAGTGAGTAAACTGTGACATGAAAACAAACAGGAACTTACTTTTTGCCAGGTTTTCTAGGCCTTGTCCTCTTCTTCCTTGCCTGCATTGCGAGTACTGCAATGTAGAGAGAAAATATAAGTCTTAACAGAACAACTCAACCGTTACACGTCTGCGTTTCTCCGCCTGCTTTAGATATGTCGTGATTTTTATACATTGTTATATGGTTTGACCCGGCCTGCGGGTATATTTATGGCTTATATTAGCCAGTATATGGTTGCCAGGTTACTTAGCTGAAATAAAAGCCTCTCAAACCGCTCAATAAACCGGCCTCGGCGGTGTGTTGCCCCTCATAAGAAGGCATTTTTAGTTAGCTGCTAACAGTAACTTGGTACTTTTCATTGTAAATATCACACACATTTTGTCCAGTGTTATGTGAAGCACTAGTAACACTGGTGGCCCTGCTTCGTACTTCTTTTTTTTCCCCCACTCAAACCTGGATGAAAGTTTTGGCGCAGACTTCTTCTACGATCAGATGCTAGTCTGATGCTAGCGCTAGCATGCTGTTAACACACATACACACACAGCAGAGCGCATGGTCCACTTTTACTTTCCATCAACTGTTACGTGTCTTGTTGAGACGTTAGTTGTTGTAATCTGTATGATAATTAATCTACCGGAAAAACATCTAGAAAAGTATTACACGTATTGGGTGTAAAAAATAAAAAACCGTTTTCGAGTTTGTTAGCGGCATTACCTTTTCTTTCCATGCTGATAACAAGCCAGGAGAGGAGCTGCGTTCACGGACTGTTGGAAATGTCGTAACTCTGAAGTGGAATGAACTACATGGGGAGGAGTATGAATAGAAATACACTGTATCCACATTATAATAGAAAAATCAGCGTGTGGTATATTGTCACTCCCTAAGTAACGGACCTCTTTTTAGGAAGTGAACGTCTCAGAACCAAGATGATAAATACAGAGGGGGCCTATTTATTATTTTGCAATAACAGTCTAATTTCAATGAGATTATTTTTTTTAATATGCATATGAAATTAAAATGAAAGAGCCCTGCTCAACACACCAACTGTCATAGAAACGACCTAAATCAGAAGTTTGACGTGCTGAGTTAAAATTGAGGAACTCAAGTCATAATTGCACAAAGTGCAAAGTCTAAAAATGTGATCAAGTGTTTCTTAATTCTGAGTATTTCTTGCATTTTTATCCAAAACTTCTTTTATTAGCCTTCATAAATAAGACTCATAGACTCTGACTGGATTTTATTTATCATTTACTTTATGCATATTTATTATCTATTGAGCCATTTGCAGGCTCAACTGACAAATAGTAACCTATGATATATTTTAACAGTGAGGATTCTGCCTATGTTCATGTGAGTACCCATATTTGTGAGACTATTTCAATTATTTACACTATAAATAAACTAAATAAAGTTGAAGTTTTATTATTTACATTTTAAATAAGTCTCTGCCTTGCTTTATCTTCCCTTTCTTACAGATTTCATCATCCATAGAAGGACCTACACGTTGGCAGATTTGCTCTACTGATGCTATGCTGCCGCCTACTGGTGCCAAAATATACTGTACACTGTTACAGGTTTGAAAAATAGTAGCCTTTATTTTCTAATGGTAATATTTACAGGTGGCATGGCCTGCTGTCTTGGTACATGTGGTATAGAACATAGTAAAAAGATATGAACACATCTCAGGCAAAGAAAGCATAACCAATAACCAAAGTAACTATTAACATTGGGATATGGACGAGATTCAATATCCTATCAAATCAATGCAGAAGTTTTAATATTACAAAGAAAGAGGCTTCGACTTTGCCCTTCAGCATCCAGTGAGTAAACGTACACACTTTCCCACAAACATGTGCCCTACTAAATTATTCAAACGAATGACAAGTATGGTTCTAGCATAACTCAAAAAAAAAGAAAACAAAAAACAAAAACAAAACAATCGATATTTCAGAATCACAGAATAACATCAAATCTTGATTGAACACACAAATAATAAAATAATACATTAGAAAAAGCACTACATGAGAACAAGCAGATGGCGATGAAACTGTGAAGCTACTGATATTGTGTGATTGACATTAGCCAGAGCAACTGTGGATATAGCTTGTATGTCACATGTAAATGTGAATTGACTCCTAAAAATGGTTGGCATGAAAAAACATTGGTGCTAATGCAAAGTGTATTTGTAGCACATTTGGCTTCAATTTCTGGATGTTTTCTATTGATTTAATACGATACTTTTGGAGGGCAGTACCTTAGAGAACACAATAAGTGTAAATAAGATAAGATAAATAAATGTTTAAAACTCAGACCAGATGATGAGAAATAAGTTTTTGAAACCGATTGGAAAATATATAGTTGTCCGTAACGACATTGTTGACTCTGATACAAGCTGTAACTGCAGTCACAACGGCTTAACTGATGTATGAGACTACTGATGATACATTTGGTTTCTGATACAGTAAGCTCTCCATAAATAATAAAAAGAACCTTAAATTCTGACAAATAATATTCTCTTTTACATCGATATACAAACAACACAACAAAAGATCATAAATACAGGGCAGACTGGTGCTCCGAACATTCAATAAACATTAATAGTACTGTGTTTTTAGAGATGCAATATGATTAAAGTACATTGTCAGATGATGTGGTGGAAAAAAACAAAAAAAACATCAAATTTCAAAACTAACAAGCCAATTTCAGACTTTATCACGCTTAAGTGGTACTGTAGGTTGTGACAAGAATGACTATATGCTGAAACATTCCTCTGAAACAACAGTACAGAAGTGCTAAAAGGAGAATTCATACCGAGTAAAGGAGTAGAAACTATAATCTAAAAGCTGAGTGAGTGAAATGAGCTAATGGATACACACTTTTCCATACTTTCAAAGGGAATTCAACAAAAAAAAAAAAAAAACAAGAGATGAATATTTAACATATTTTTAGCCAACGTTAAGCATACTTGAATTTAATTACATATCTCTTTTTATGCCATTTCTGACTAAACTCTGGTAATATAATTCATACTGTGAAAAGGGTCAGCTATGACTATTACACCAATGTGGTAACTGGGCTTGACCGATGTACTGCTATACAAATACTGTTTGCTATATATTATTTATACAGGTCTATGCACTGATAGAAATAATATGTAATTCTAACGTGTGGACACTATTTCAAACTTTTCAATCCAGCTTTCAATTAAATGTTAATGTTTTTTTCTGGTAACTTTATAAAATACATATCAACAGTTCAACTGATCCAATTCACTTTAGGATAATGAAATGCAATTACTTGTTTTCTGAATCAAAGAGGGGGGGGGGACACTATATTAATCTATAAATGTCGGAGGTAAAAACTCAGTAAAAAATATAAAGGACAATTAAAGTCTGCCTCAGCGTGTTTGGCTGCAAGAAAAAGTAACAAAACCAGCAAAAAGTGAAGGACGGGATGAACAGGATGTTTTATCCCTGAAATCGCAACGTCCCCCGAAGATGAATGGCGGCAGGCACTTGAATGTCGTGGTTGTGCGAGTGTGTGAGGAGAGTGGTGGATAGTCACATGAGACTGATAGTCCTTAAAGAGTGTTTCTTCCAAAGCAACGATGCCTCAGGATTCCATCTCGTCTTCGTCGAATGACGGCGGCTCAAAGCTGATTACCTCCTCATAGGTTAACCCTGAGAGACAGAAAAGGAGGGTTTACATTTATAGTTATTTATTTATTGAATACATAATCTGTTTTGTTTTTTTTAACCCAGCAGTTCTACATTGTGCCAACTTACTCTTCCATTCCTCAATTTCTAGCTCCTGGCTTTCGAAGCTCTGGTCATATGGCTCTGCTTCAGGCTCGTCTTCTGGATCGTGATATTGGGAAAAGTAAGAGTGGGCCAGAGCCTCAGATGCCGTGATCCGCTTGTCTGTGTCCAGCACCAGCATTTTCTCCAGCAAGTCCACCGCTAGAGCACGGCAACAATGAGAGGATAACGGTGAGTTTGAGAGAAGACAGACATGCACAGACTTTATCAAGACAAGTCAGCCGTAGAGAAAGTTGATAATAACAAACTGTGTTTAAAATCACATAAGAACATCTAAACCCTCTTTTCTAATCTAACATTCAAGCTGTTATTTCATAGCTATGGGGAGTATTTTTTTCTACTGGACAGACATGTACAGTAATTGAGGATAACCCTCAATATAAAAACAGGGTCTTTATGATACCACTAGAGGGACTCAGTGAGCCAGGAGTGCTGTCAGCGTGGCATAGATGCTGAAAAGGGATCTTACCAAGAGGGTTGGCGCCAATAAACACATCAGCAAAGTTCCTCTTGGGCATATGGGGAAGTGAGTTGATATAGTTCCTTGCCTGTGAGAAAAGATGAACAAAACGGCTCAACTGTTAAAAAAAAAAAAAAATCACGAAGAAAGAAAATATTTTGACATACTTTACTTTGATTTAGTAAATTTGCCGGGTAAAATGAGGCATGCTTTTGAGTGCTGTTAATTTATTTAAAACCCAAATCTCACACATAAAACAACATGCTCCAATTTTTAAGATTTGAGATGTGTTTCCAAGGACCAAGACAGACTGTTTATCAGAACACACTGGCAAAGCACTCTTGTAAGCCTCGAAGTGAAAAGCATGGTGAGTCAGAGAGGAAACAGGGGAAAAAAGTGGAGTGAGAGCAGGGGCTAATACGCAGACAATACAAAAGGAATTGTAGGAAACACTTTTAAACAACACATCAAGTCTAATGGTACAGTATCTGTCGGTCTTGGGTGTAAACGTGATTATAAGCGCCCAGATTCCAGCTGGGGAAGAGCCAGTGCGCGTGGGAAAGCAGGATGGGCACGTGTCTCACCTCATGGCTGGGCATCCTGCTTATGAGAGAGGCTGGGGGTGTCCCCGTCAGACGCATTATCTGCTGCAGCTGGTTTATATCTACAGCCTCCGAGTCAAGGGGCATCATAACATGGATGTCAGCATGTCAAAGAGCATGGGGTGGTTAGGAGAGTTTGTGTCACAGGAATGGAAAAGTAGGGGGGGACACACACAGAAAGGCAGCTTTGATATACAGCAATCCTTGACAGATTATAACCTATAATGAAGTATCCAGGTATTTACAGTGCTGCACTAGAGGCCTCTTACTCTGTTTAGAGATTAGTAAAAATCTGTGAGCACATATACATGCTAGAGAGAAGTAGGAATCAAAGCCTTGTGCTGAAGTGCAACAAAGCCGTTAAGAAAACACATTTTCAGAGCACAAAAAAAGGTGCAGCGTAAAGTTGGAGACTGAATTATTCTTGCCAGGGTAACGCAGAGGCAACACAAACACAAGCATGAGGAGCAGCGCAACAAATCCGAGATGGGACGGCGCTCAACACTCACAGGCTCTGAAGAGATTTTCATCAAGAGCTCGGGCCCTGGGGTTCCCACCAGCATCATTATAAGCTTCAATTGATCAATGTCTACCACACTCGTGAAGGAAAACAGGAAGGGGTGGAGGGTGTTGGGACAAGGAGAAAGGCGTGAGAAGTACAACAGTGAAAGTTGTTGTCTGAGTCTGAAAAATCCCTTTAATTCATTCAAAGAATTTGAAAAAAGAAAAAAAAGAAAAGAAAAGGTCAACCCAGGTAGCAGCAACTCCCAACAATGGAGAGTTAAGGTGATAATTAAATAGGCAAAACATAAGGAAAGGCTTTTTCCTCTAATCACGTCATGCAATGTTAGGTAATTATGAAATGAATGCAATGTGGAAAAATGCAAGCCAACAGTGAGCTAAACTGAAACTCAGAATTACTGCTGGTTGGAAGTTAGGCGTTAGAAGGTGTGTAGTATCTGATTCGCACATATTACAAGCACAGATGTTAATAATCATTACTACATGAATGTGCTTTCTGAACTGTAAACATATATACACATCACAATGTTTTGACAAAATAAGACAGAAAGCCAAAAAAATCCAATCCACATCCAAAAAAAGCCTATCCACACTGTATCCAACTACACTGTAGTTATAACATGCAGGAGCTCGACTTTGTGCTGTGTGTGCAAAAAAATCACTTTTACTGATAAAGGTAAAAGAAGACCGACTGAATCTGTATATTCAAATAAACTCTGTAGGTGAGCACCGTTTTATTTGATTTGGTGAGAACATGCACACACGCACGCACACAGAATGCAGTGTGTGTGGATGGCTTGATTGATCATTTAGAGCAGTAATTGCAAACACATTATACAGCCAACCCATGCTTTTGACCTCAGCAGTGTGTGCATGTGTGTCTAATTACAGAGCATCTTACTATGTGCTTTTTATACTAAAACATTGTATGCACTGCCGCTGTGTATGGGCAGTTTTGTGGGAGGGAACAGGAAGGTGTACTGTATTGTGGAGAAGCAGCAGATAACAGTGGGCAGAGCTGAGTCATAGACCACAGGGGACTTCACACACACACACACACACACACACACACACACACACACACACACACACACACACACACACACACACACACACACACACACACACACACACACACACACACACACACACACACACACACACACACACACACACACACACACACACACACACACACACACACACACACACACACACACACTATTATGGCATGCAGCTCACAAAATACTCAACAATGCTTTTGAGTGAGCTTTAAGTAGGTTACCTAACATTTTGAGTTTGTGCGAGCTTGTGTGAATGCCCTGAATGGGGACAATATAACTCATGCATCTAATTCATAAATCTAATCACAAGTACAGCATAAACATAAAAGAGCTCTATGTATCCATCTACTGCCTCTTTGACATCTACCAGAGACCTACAGGTTGACTCCAAGGAGCTACTTTATTTTTGTGGAAGGATACGGTCCGTGCCAGGGAAGAGGGTCCGTCCAGTAAGTAGTTCAGCCATGATACAGCCCACCGACCAGATATCCACTATTACATGTAAACAATGAAAAAGAAGCATGCATGATAGTGAATACTTTAGAACATGATACAACTTAAAAATGTCATATTCTTTATCAGTGATATTAAATTCATATGGTGATCACATTTTCTGCTTAAACTTTTCAAAGACCAGCATGGCTGCTCCTGAGCTGTGATCAGTACAAAGTGCTTTAAAATCTGATTAAAATTGCACATGATGTAATCTTACATTTACTCTAGGTCAAAAACAATATGACTGAACGTGTGTGTGTGTGTGTGTGTACCTGTCATGTTGTAGTGCATCCAGTTGAGCATGATCTCTGGGGCTCGGTACCACCGGGTGGCTACGTAGCCTGTCATTTCATCATCTGTGTGCCGTGCCAAACCAAAATCCAGGATCTGAGGGATCAAGATGTTCGTGTGTAAGAGAAGTAGAAAGCACAAAGGGAAAGAGAGATGAGAAGATGGTATACTTCATTGAACACCTTCCAAATCATTTAGTTTGAATCTTGCTTCAAGCACTCACCTTCAGCTCACAGTCTTCATTCACAGCCAGATTACTGGGCTTTAAATCCTAAGGAGGAAAAAAAAAAAAGGACAATTCAATGGAGGAGCGATATCACTACACAAACAGCATATAGGACAGATGATGTGGTATTTATTGTTATGTTTTGCTATGTTTAGTTCTTATAGACTTTCAGACATATTTATAAACACACGCAACAGGGTCAAAACTTACTCTGTGGATGATGTCTGCAGAATGGATGTACTGTGGGAGAAAAGAAGCAAAGAATGATGATTACAGTATAACTGCACACTAAATTAGAACATGTCACACCTTAAAGTGTATTATTACCACGTGTTAACAGAAATCAAGCTCAGCGAGTGAAGCAATCATGGTGACAAACCGTAAACCTAAATATATGATTTACAATAACTTCTGACTTGGATACCTTGACTTTGGTCCTTCTTACTTTGGGCTTACTGTGTTAGATGACAAAGTTAAGTTGTCAATAAAGAGTTCATTGCCAGGCACCGTGACTTCAAAAGGTTGCAGAAAAAACGACAAAAAAAAAAAAGACCAAAAAGACCAAAACTTAAACTAGACTGAAATTAACTGTTTGGTTCATACATGACAAAACAGTTTCTTATCAAATCTGAAAAAAAGGGAAGCTGGAAGTTGTATTTTATATACTGACACAGCAGAGCAGTTTGTCACTTGTCTTAATCTGTTTACCGTAATAATCTTAATTTCCTGAAAAGAAGTGGGTAGGAAGTCAGTGCTGATCTGAGAACTCATGTTATAACGGGAACTTGACCAACCTTCAAGCCTCTGAGAATCTGGTAGATGAGAAACTGGACGTGGTCATCGGTCAGCTTCTGACACTTGATGATGTTGTTGAGGTCAGCACCCATTAGATGGGTCACCAAGTACCTGCAAAATATACAGCCAATCAGACGTAGTGTTTTCTGTTGTTGTGTTTACGCTGATGACGGCTTCTCGCTGAAACACATTTGTATTGGAGGGTATTAATCTGGCCAGAGACTGCCAGATGGCTGTTACCATGGAGACTAGCTGTGATGTGCATAGTGCACGTGTTCACTCTACATTCACCTTGGTAAAACTTGCTCACATGCTGGATTTGAATTAAGTTATACAAGATGCGTTTGTAACTCGAGTTTCATTCTTAATCTTGCAACCATCTACTGATATGAGTGGTTTTTATTCTGTGAGAACAAAGGAAACTACAGCTATGAGAGAAGCTGAGAAAGAAAAAAAAAAGGATTGAAAAAATATATATATATCAAGGAGCCAAGGACGGAGAAAGACAAATGACAGAAAAAGTGTGACTTACACATCATTGAACTCCTCTAAGCTTGTCGCTGGTGTGAAAACATCTAATAGACCAATCACCTGAAGGCAAAAAGAGAGGGCAAAGGTTAAAATACATCAGCAAAAGTTTGTTGTATTGCACATATTCCTAATTAACAACTACAATACTGTCTCACGGCTGTATGCCTCCACCAACCAGATTATTTCTGCAGCTCTAGGTGGTAAAAGCGAACCTCCGTAGTCAAGTGTATTCGGATTTTGGAAAACTATTCCTTTTGTTGTTGTGCTGCTAATTTCTTGTCTTTCCCTTGCCTCAGCTTTCTTGTTCTGCTGTATGTCTATGAGTTCATTGTGGGTAAATTCCTTGTATTTGTTCACATGCTTGGCCGAATAAAGCTGATTTTGATAGAACAAAAAGTTGTGGCCATGACAGTCAACAATGCTTCAGATAAGGAAGTCGTTGCAAAGAATGCCTCGCACACATCTTCAACCCGACAGCACAAAAGATCTACACAATCACCATAGTTTCACGATGGGAACACAACATTATTGTCACCAATTCAGTATCCAGTATCACAATTTTCACTTCTGTTTCTAAAGTCATGGTGTTTGTCGGTGGCCGATTCTATCCTGCTCTGCAGTATCTTTAAGTTTAGTTTTGTTTACCTCAAACAAGTAGTCCAGTTTCGCTCCGTTACACTCCTCCAGTTTCAAGGACTCTTTGCTTTTATACTTAGTGACGTTCACTCGATTATCTTTGCTCTTTTGTTTTGGTTACCAAGTGGCTTCATCACGAATACAGGACCCAATAACCACAACAAATATGATTTCATTCAAAGGAGGAGGCAGTGAACCTTATCTGATTAAGTTTGTGCATTGTGCTGAAAGGACAGGCAACAGCAGAGTGCTAACGGTGTGTTTAAGTGTGAACGAAGGGAAATATTTAAGATACAGAGCAGTGATGTGTTGTAATAGACTATTAGACTTGCATCTAACTGGTTTCATAAGCTTCGTGCAACAATGGCCAGTTGGAGATTAGCATGATATGTTTGAATTGTGGACAGTTGGTTGAACAAAACGGGCAATGTGATGACGCTTGAGATGTTAGGAGGTGTGAAACATTTTTCACTGTTTTTAGGAATAATGAAAATAATCATTAGTTTCAGCCCTACTGCATTTAAACAATGAGTACATGTGCATAACAAACTTGTTTTTATGAGCTTCAGGTTTGAACATAGTGAAGGTAGGAAGAACAGAATGATATTATGCATACATCTTCACTTGTACTATACACATACGCTGGCAGAGTGAAGCCAGGGGTGCCAGCCCTGCCCCCGTCTTCCTGGAGAGAGACTAAGGTGGATATGTACTGAAAGAAAAAAAAGCAACAACACAGCAGCAGTTTGCCCACACAGGGCACAAACCTACAGCTCATTGGTGGGGGGCTGCAGCCACAACAAACAGCTGATTGGTCCGCTCAGGCTTTCCAAAAACCAAAACCCGGGGCTCTCCTGGCAACAGCGTGAGCAAAATACAGAATCCCTGTCTATGTAAAGCAAAGACGGATATAAAAACACTCTGATGATTTAGGAACAAAAAAAAAAAAAAAGCACAGCTTTATGCAATTTTCCCTACTGTGATGAAACAGACTCTGACAATAACATGCTCATTTATGATCACAAACATTAAAAAAGGTGTCTGGACCACCACACAAAAAAAAACAAAAACGTAATATCAGACATTGTCAGGCATATTATTCGGACATTTTTATACAACATCATGCAATAAGCACAGTGATATAGTGTAGGCATTGAGTCTGTATGATCCTGATTAATCCTTTGTTAAACCTGTTTTCAAATGAATGCATTGAGGTATTTTAGTAATAGTACCAGTGTACTGTGCAACACTAATTCCACAACAGGAATGTTCAAGCCGTTTAAAGAAGAGCTTGTATAGAAACAGAATCCAATTATGTTGTGTGTGTGAGCTAGGTGTGCATAGACTAAACCACTTATGGGTTTGCATGAGATATGACGTTTCAAAAGGAACTTTTCTCGACAAGAGGCCTGGGAGGGTTTTTTTTGTCAATATGTTTGCTGTCATGTAATGTACTTTGTGTACATTCATTCCTCTTAACCTTTTATGTAAACACACGTGAGTGCAAAACAAAAGCTGCACGATTCCTCGTCTCATTTGTGTAACATTTAACTCCTGTACTGCAGCTTCTGTTGCTGACTATTTTTAAAAAGGCCGTTCTGCATGCTCCGAGTATCAACAAACCCAAGTCATGCTGCAAATAACCTCCTCTCGGCCATTTATAAGGCTGATGACACACCGACATACCAACGTTGTGAGTATTTGAGAAGGCGATGCATGAATTCAAGTATGTGAAATTGGTTCTTTGAGACAATTATGGGATGTAAAATAATATTCAAATAAATTGTCCACAGATGGGTTCTTACCTCACCATGAAATCTGCTGTACTATTGGCCTTAAATTGCTGGTGGGTTTTCCCCCTTTGAAATTTTCCATACTTCTTCAATCTACATGCTCTTTTTTTTCTGTGTGTGCGTCATTTAAAACTGCTTCACTTCACTGAGCCTGCAGGTTGATGATAGCACCGTTTCACCCATATCACTTATCTGGTAAGCACTGATAATAAGCTATCACAATGGCTAACAAAAAAAACTACTGAGTAAACTATTCACAATGTAAACGTCTCCCTTTTTTTCTCCTCAAAAGAAGCCAATGTTAACAGCAGTGTTTCCACTAAGATTTCTTTCCAGCAGCGGTGCAGTTGTGCTGTGCAGAGCCCATGATGCCCATGCACACATAGGCAGTGGAATAACTTAACTATTGTAGAATTTCTCCGTTTGTCCATAGAGTCGTGTGCTCGGTAATTTACCGGGAACATTTTGCACCAGAAGGACTCCACAGGTGCACGTAGCTGTAACTGTAAGTAATGTCTAATAATGACGGAGTTACAGGGCCGATAACAGTAACACTAATTATAGACTAAGTTGCTAAGGTGCACAGCGAGATATTTTGTTCGTTGTGGCTGATATGCTACAATAACAGATTTTATTAAGATAACAATTAATCACACAGCGTTAGTACATTCCTATAGCAGGAACTGTGTTTGTGTTTTTTGTTTGTGGGCAAGTGTCTGCATGCGCGCAGACACACAAAACCAAAACCAAAGCAGTGACTGCAGAAGAGGAACTAAAGCCACCACCCTGAAGTAAAAATGGCATGAATCAAAATTGCTGCAGCAACAACAACATGATATAAAAAGGAGAATACAACATAGAAGGTGATGGGGACTGCAGTTGTAAACCTGTTTGGTGACTCACTGACTCACACGCACACATACACACGCACACACGCTTTGATCACTTGCAGGGAAAACCTCTTCTAACAGGACATCACACCAACCACAGCCACCCCCCCCCCTTGCTTGAGGCCAGCAGGCTCATGTGTGTTTATGCTGTCACACATGAAGCAACGTTAGCGTGTTGCTGTTCTGTAAATCCACTGATGCTGCAGTTTAACTCCTGTTGTTGCGGCGTGGGCAGGTCAGCTGGAGGGAGAGTGGCGTGTTAAGTCACGCCCTTGGCTCTGCTCTATAGTTTCACTGTCTACTCTAGTTCTCAGAAGTTATTAAGAGTGAACGTCTGTCTATTGATGTATGCATGTGCGTATTGACAATTACATCAAACAATGACTGGAAAGATGAGGGCTCTCCCTTCGTCCCTCTCTGCTGTCCCTCTTCCTGAGTCAGACAGCTTTTTCAAGTCACACGTGCGAGGATATTCACGATTATTCCAATAATGGACATGTTTTTATATCGTGATTTGTGATAAAATCTGTTATCCTCCCATCCCAGGTACACATTACATTACCTGCTACATGCATAACTAAAAATTGAACTTTTGAGACAACTCGAAGCTTATTTTATCACTTTCAATTTGGATCCGTTTACAATAGCTTCAACTGTCAAACATTGATGTTACAAGCGTTTTAAAGTTTCAGTTTCTGTCAAAGAGCTACTTTCCTGAAGGGAAACCTGCTAAGATACAGATAGCGTAACAAGGTAAGCAGTAATGAGTAATAACTGCTTCTGCATATTAGTACTCAGTGTGCAAAACATATCTATGTAACTTGCATACTAGACCCCCAATGAGCTCCCAACTAGCTGTGATGTAACATATTAAGCTCACAGGTACACGCCTTGAACTCATTGTTGAGGTGAGCAATGAGAAACTTTCCCCATTCAGCAGATTAATGCAAAACAAAAAAAAACATCAGACGCTGCAGATATCTGCACAGTGAAGCTTAAATATCCAACCGACATAACAACAGGAAAAAGCATTTTGCAGAGGGAGACTTGAACGGTTTAAGTAGTGAACAGTACAAATATACAGGAGTCAGATTTGAGGGATGTAGGTCGGATGCAGGCGACTTACGTTCTCATGCTTCATGTGTTTGAGCAGCCGCAGCTCTCTGTAGGTTCTCTTTGCATGAACGATGGATTGGAAAGGTCTGGACAACTTCTTCACTGCTACCTTCGGGCCTGTCTTCACATCATACGCTGAGCTGAAAAATACACAAAGTGTTTGAAAACTGGTAAGATGTTAATTGTAAAAAAAAAAAAAAAGCACGCAGATTACATCAGGCCAATAAGAGCGACACGAAAATGAGAGATTCCACTCGACTGCGTGTATCCCAGTTTACTGGTCATATCCCAGTAAACAAAGCAAATATTGCATAACAATGAGCTCTGAGACTGTATGGGGAACATGACTGAACATGTTAGATATCTGCTGCATTGTGTACAATAACACCAGAATGTGAAAATCCACTAACTATTTACAGGAAGAGGGATTCTGAACATTTGCACACAAAACGCAGACATAGGTACACAGTCTCTTTTTCATAAATTGTTGTTTACATGTTTCAGGGAGGTGGCAGTATAAATATAGCCCAAACCCAACTGTCTGGCTTAGCACATGATGCCTAAGACCACTTGCCATTTGTTATTGAATGTGTGTTATTATAGCTCCATTTGAGAATGTATTATTCTTTATTCATTCACTCCAACACACACACACAAAAAAAAAAAAGTCAAATAAATGTAGGTATGTATGTGACCCAATTTCCCCAACACCTGTTAATATGTTGAAAAAAAGCTATAACTGATATACTAATGGTTTAATGCATATCTAATTGAAGCATTAAACTCAAGTAAACTTGAACATAGCACATGCCCTTTAATTGTACAGAAGCTGTCCACGTGAGTGTGCAATGTGCATGCCGGTGTGTGCTTTGGTCCTCATTCGCTCACTGTAATGGTGTAACTGAATACCCGATTGTTACTGAAACAGGTGTGGTGGAAAAGAAAGTCGAACATATAAGATAAAAGTGACAGGAGCGCTTGTTCTACAACTGTAAAATTAACAATAAGGGGACACCGTTACAACATTTTGTACGATTTGCTCCAAGGATAGACAGCAACCAGTCTTCTGCTATGATCAATCCTATATAAGAAAACATGATGGCGGCAGAGATAAGAGAGGAAGCAAGAAGTGTGACAAGGAGTGCATTTCCTGTATCTTTTAAGGGAACACAACCCACTTACAATAAACCACATTCCTTCCAGGTCAATCGCTGAAGTTGCATCACGACTGGATGATTGCAAAATCAAACGCATGCTGTTTCCCTTCACTGTAGCCAAACTGCTTTTGCAAACTAGATCATTTGCTGAAAATAAATCAAGAGTTCCTAACAGGCATTCGTGCAATCATTTAAAAACTACCTGAACTACTGACGCTGTTTTAAATTGCACCGTGGCCTCTAGGTTAAGAGTTTAATCATGGTCACGTCAACGCTACTTATTCAGGGAGATGAAGAGTCATTTCCTCCTCTAAGGATATTTCACAAACTGACTGCCAGATTTGAATCTTTTTGCTGTGCAAGACTGCAAATTCAACATGTTTTTCGTTTATACCACAACCATTAGCAGCCTTGAAAATAAATCTGTGCTGGTGACAAATTTATGCTCCTTAGTGCCACGCATCCATAACAAGAACATTAAGATAAGCGATGGCTTTTTTTTTTCCCAGTAAGAGATAATCTCCCACACCCAGTGTACTATAATTTCCAGACTTGCTGAACAACTTGCATGTGTTTTACTTATAAGGGGAAAAACCATTCTTGGTCAACACAAACTATACAAAAGCTACATGACAAAACAAAAAAGACATGTGTACAGTCTTTAAATCTGCTGCTAATCTCAGGGCAAACAAGACGGGTCTAAATATACACCATCCAGTTAGTCTGTAATAAAAGCAAGTGCAATAACAAATGACCATAAAAGATGTGGGCTGTAAAAAGGAACAACGTTTTGAGGCTGGCACCACAGGGAAGCAGTGATTGTCAGCAGTATGCTCACTGACAAATACAGACAAACCTATGCTGTAAATCTCTTCTTGAGGTCTGCAGAACTGTACATCATGTGGTGGGTAAAAGGAAGAAAAAAATGCAGAAATGCAAAAATAAACACCGGTCAATAAAACTTCATAATATATTTTTTTTGTTGCTTTTTTAGTGAAATCAAACCAGTACATATGTTTTTATGGTTAATCCATATATACACATGTATACATAAGTCTCACTGAGGGATGCACCAATGTATCAGTATTGGACGAGGGCTACAATCAACTACTGTTTTCATTATCAATTCATCTAGCGATTTTTTTTTTCAATTAATCGATTAATTTCTAAGTCTATAAAATTTAAAAGCAATTAAAAACTGTCCATTAATTTCCCCAGAGCCTATAACGACTTCAGATATTTTGTTTTGTCCAACCAACAGTCCAACAGCATTACACTAAACAGAACACAGGAATCCGACCATTTTTCTATCCTCTTTACATCTAATACCCGTTCAGCACTTACTTTAAGTTTTTCATAACAGACTCAGAGGCATGCAAATAGGTCAGAGCCACCTTGATAATAAATTGTAAACATCTCGCCTGCTCATCCAATTTTCTCCATCATCATGGAAAGGTCACTAGCAGTTATATAGGCCTACAGTTATTAATACCAGTATTTTAATATGTTTATGGTTATGACTAACAGAACCGGTGTGATGGTAGAACATCATGAGCCAATTAAAAAATAAAAAAAAGCAGTGAGACGCAGAACAAGTTGTTTTGAGCATATTTTGGATGTTCAGCAGTAATGTGATTGGTTGTTATTCTAGTTTCCTGTAGCTACACACACCATCAGATCTATGTCTTTGTTACTAAATGATTTACTGTGCTTATAATGATTAATTTCATCTGCAAATAAAGGCTTTTTTTTTTATTGACCTTTTTGCAATGTACTCACGACAAGCACAATGATTTATTAATCCAGCTCTGTTAAAAGAACATCTCTTACCTCGATGATAAACTGGTTATGATGTTTACAAAGCACCTACAATAATTTCAGTAATTCAACACTGCAGCTGTAATCAGATTATTACCGGACATATAAACACACATTCTCTGATCAGCTCTGCTAACAGAGTTATTGATGATGGTAAACCGGTGTCCATCTATCACAGAGATCAAATTGATTAGATCCTTTTTCTGGCAAGTTATGTACCTCGACTTTTCTAGCATAACTAAACTATGAAATTCCTTTTTATCTGTGACTTTTTTCCAGGTGCAACTTTTAAACAATGATTCATAAAGAAATCCCCTACATGCATTGTTGAAATGCATGTAAGGGAAAATGTTTATTTTCTGGTAGATTTATCGTTTTTGTTGGCAAACTGTTGGCTATTTTTGCTGAAATATTCATCTAAAGTATTTTAATATCAATTATTTATAGAGAACATTTGAGAGGTTATCTGCATTAACACTTCATGTGATAAAAGTCGATTCTTTTATACTGCCTGAAATACAGGGACTTAGAGTAATTTAACCGCAAGCTCTGCATAAGTCAAACATCCCATGAGAACAGCCATGTTTCGGACACCACTGCCAGCTGAAATGTTCTCCCTTTCTAGGTTTCTCAGCGTGACGTAAGCCTGCCAAATGTGCTCAGGGTTCAGAGCCTGATCCATTAGTTTACACTAAAATTAATGGTTTTAGTCTTCTGGACATTACCGAAGCATTGGGTCATGTACCTCACTTGACTGAATGGAAGTTGTGTAAAATTGCTGGTTTTAAACTTAAGCCTCCTGTTTGTTTGGAGACAAGTCAGCACACATTTCTCTGAGGTTAAAACCAAGTGCATCAGCTAGAACGTGCCGCAGTATTGCACCTTGACACCGAGATTCTTACAATACAATATTTCAATCAACGAAATATAAAGCTATATGATGTCTCTAAAGCCGACATAAATATTACAAGACATGTGGGCATGAAAACAAGAAAAAAAAAGGCTTAAAAGCTGAAACTGGTGAAGAAAAGCATGTCCTGCTAGATGCTGATACTGAAACTGAAGTGAAGGAAACCTCAAAGCAAACAGAGGTTGTTATATGCACACATATGACATCCTGGGCATATGACAACACCGCAAAAATACATAAAATGTGTGAAATTAAAAGCAGACCGAGCTGTGCTCAGACTTTTGTTGTCCAAATTTGCAGAAAACTGTTGTCTAAACATGTCAATAGTTGAAAAATGTCAGTGTGCTTTTGGGAAATGAGCGAACATGACGCATCGATCAATTATGAGTTCATAGTGTTCCCTGTTCTGATGATTAATGACTGCCTTTGATGATTTCTGTGTTGTGAAGAAAAGTAGGTTTTTATACCGCTGTATTGATCTGAGAATAAGCTGTTGCTTTCATATGCATACATGCCTGGTGGGCCTGTAAGGTTTTCATGCTTGTTTCTGCTCAGAAAGAGCTAGACATAAGACCAAAGTCTTGTATCCGAGGTTGCAGGTTGATGAGGAATAATTATTTTAAAATTCCCACACAGTATATGCGCTTTCCATATTTAGAAGTTGGGAGGAATTCAGGCTGAGAGCTTGAGGAAAGTCATGGCAACGACAACAAAGAGTTTCCCAAATGACCCACCGAGTGTGTGTGTGTGAGCGTGTGTCCAGCTGACCGACAGCTGTGACATGTTGGAGGAAGAGTTGTGAGGTTATTTATACTCTACAGATACCTTCTGAAGGGATTTAATTATGCCCTGCTGTTTATAACACTTTTACTGCAAAAGCGTCAAACATCCCTTAGTCATTTTTGAGGATTTTCTGCTTTTTTTTTTATCCCTCTTTCAGATTGAAGTCCAACCAGGTTTATACCCACGTTGACTCTGTGTTTGACAGGGTCAACCAGCGCTGTCCGACCCACCTCTCGAGACCAAGCCGGGGTCAGACAACGCGGGTTGACCCTTTCAAACACCGAGTTGATTTCAGTGTGAATGGCTCCATTGTTGATTGTGCTCATTCTTTCCCGGGCTGTGACCCAGGTCCTATATGAATTGTCATGACCTGGGATTAACCTGTGTTAACCGACTTGGTTTGAATTGAGTAAAAAAAAAAAAGGGTTAAACATTCAGTCAAATAACTCTGGTTATTGGTCTGAAAGATGTATAAGTTTTATATGACAGCAAACTAAGACTGCTGAAGGCGTCACCTTGGACTTAAGGAAACTGTGCCACAGTTTTCCTTAAGACAGCTTACACCGTATATGTATGTTTCATAAATATTACAATAATAACAATCATACATTTTATTTATAGAGCGTTTTACATGTTAAAAACATCTGAACTATTAATTAGGGGGGGAAAAACAACAAGGTTGCACAAGTCACTTAAGACCAAACAATTAATGGATCAATTATGAAAATAACTGCCAGATTAATCAACAATCTAGAACAATGCTTCTGCCTTTTTTTGTGCAAACTGTGGCAGACAAAGATATTGAGCATAGATTACTTATTTAAGGGAAGATAAACTCTGCAGCTTTTTCATGTTTAAGCATTTTTTTTAGGCCTGACATAAATGCATATTATTAGCACACGTGACAGGAATATGTACATTTGCATTAAGAAATTATTTGCACTGGTAAGTTTCTTTCCGTGTGACAGTGTTAGGTGTTAAATGAAGTCATGATTTGTCCTTTGTTCACCACTATTAACCACATTCTAAGTAACATTAACAGTGAAGTTATAATTACGATGCCATCAATGACCCGATGATGACTAAAAGGCGTCACAGCTGAGGCCACTACCTCACCCCTGGACCGTGAGTCATGTGTGTACCACAACGGGAGAAAGGGTGACATCATTCTAGAGTCATCATCATCATCGGATAGGATCCTATTCAAAGCTCTCACTATGCACGAGGGGGCCTACTTTCTAAAAAACCACGTGACCTTCTGGCACTCTGCAGGCTGCACCCAACTGGAAAAATGCATAATGCATGCAATGTGCGGATGTACAAAGTACCAGGTTGTACATGCAGGACGACAATACCATTGTAGTGGAAGACGATTGTTTCGCAGGGTGTTGGTTAACCCTCACAGTATAATGAACTCAAATCATATCTAATGAGGACGCAGGCATGGGCATGCCACTGATGAGCTGACAAACGACTAAAAAGCAGTTTAGCTGCATATTTAAACGCTAAGAATCCAAACAAACTGGCTTGTGGGTGAATTAACGTGCTTACTGGAAATATAACAGTAACAATATAAACAGACCGCGTTTACAATACAAGAGAAAGTAAAAAAAAAAAAACAAGCAAAAAAATAATGTGCACACAAACAAGAATAATCCCCACCCGCCGAGAAAACGCGAGTCGCCCCGAAGCGTGCACGACGTGCTATCGACTCCTAACAGGCAAAGTATGAACATGTAAACAAAAGACGTAAAGTAATACCCCCTCCTGTCCTCCACTGGTACCCCCCCTATAAATCAGTAAGTAGCCCCGTGTCGAGGTCGCTCTGACGGGCCTCTGTGGGTGGTGGGAACCCGTTTAGCTGTTGTGCAACCGGGCTCCTTCTCGATAGTACTCTGCAACAACTGCTTACCATACGGATCCGTAAGCACCGGAGCCGACGGGAGTTAACATCTTGTACCGCTCCGGGACCTCCCAAACGGTTTTGTTGAGCTCCTGTCGATAGAAAGTGGGTCTCTCCTTCTGCGACATTCCTGCGGATTTCACCAGCAGCCCCGCAGTGACAAAACAAGCCAGCGGAAACTTCTGCCCTCTCCTCTCCTCTCTTCTCTTCTCCGTGTGGCACGACGTGGTGTGGTGCTGCTCCCCAGTGAAAACTCAAAACTGAGACGCTCCTGAATCAAACACCAACTTCAGCCGCCCACTCGTGCAAATAAAGTGCAGATGTGCAAAGAAAAAAAAACACCCTCTCTGCGTACGTCGGAGCTCCTGGAGGTAACTTCCTCTACAGCTTGGCTCTGGCAGGACTAGCTTTCGCTGGATTTTTCGCACGGCTCTCTCTCTCTTGCTCTGCTAGACGCGCGGAAACATGAACGCGTACGTCTCTCCGTAAGTGCGCGCTCCTGGCAGAAATGATTGTATCGCGAGAATTTAGACACTGTTGTGAAAACCAGGGGGTATCCCGTACCCGCTACTGTGGACATGAGTGGGAATCTCCCTTTGTCGATCAAGTGATGATGTTTTACAAGTTCAAAGCTTTCTCAGATGACGTAATGTAAATTAAAAATCACACCAATCACCTAATTATAATAATAATGCATTAAATCTGTGCTGCACTTTTCATTCACAGTGACTCTCGAAGTGCTACAGCATTATAAAAACATGTAACATAAAGAAAATAACAATTTAGTTTAGTTAATTTGTTTACCCCCCTATATATATATATATATATATATATATATATAAGACCATTTCCATAGTAATTAAGATCCAGTAAGGTATGATACATTGAGGTTGACCATAGAAAAATAGATATATGGCACAGCTGTAAATCTATAAGGGATATACAGTTTCCTGGATGAAGCAGGAGCACTTGAATAGCCTGGATAGTGTTTGACAGAAAGCATGTGGTAGACTGCAGTAAAGTCTACAATCTGATATCAAAATTTATCTTTTTGGCCATCATACTACAAGTTATGTTTTACTGAAAGTCAAACACCGTACCGTGCCCACCATGACGATCAGTATTGTCTCTGCAGCAAGCCATGGAGATATCTTGTAGAAAAACCTGCTGCAGTACGCAAAATTACTTCAGAAATGATTTATTTATCCAACAAGACAACAACCCCAACATAAAGTCAAAACAATTGTTGACAAATCAGCCACCTCAATTTTGGGGATACGAATCTATGCCTCTACTACCTCTATTAAATACAGAGCTTAAAGGCTGTGAATATCTATATCTATTCAGTTACTTTAGATTAACTTATATCTTAAGATATTTTCCTCATTTTCATGTTCTGTTGATTAGTGTCAACAAAATATAAACACATCCACTGTGATTAAAGGATATAAAACAAGACATTAAAATGCCAAAGGGCTGGGGTGAATACTTTTTATAGGCACTGTTACTTGAAATCGGCAAATCTTTGTTTTATAAAGACAACATACACACAGATTGTTGTTGTTGATTAACATTTTACTCAAAATTTCATTGCATCCCTTCCCAAAACATTTTCTTCTTTCAATAATAAAAAAAAAATGGTGGTATTATTAAACAGAATAACTGTATAAAGATGGCATGACAAGTATCATCACTAGTTGGCATTTAAATCTTCAGGCAAGTCTGATATCTGATGTTCACAATGTTGAGATATGCCTCCATTTAAGTTATTACTTTTTCTAGACTCGGCAATTGTAATAAAACTTTAAATCCTAAGTGACTTACAGCCCCATTTGTAATTTGTCACATTAAAAACATTATTATCCAGTATACAATTAGATGCACTTACTAGGAATTTGTACAGTATACACCTGTGCAAAAAAGAAAAGTAAAATATAGTGTACACAAAAACAGTTTTATATATTAGCTTTGTTTATCTCCTCCTCCACCATTGAAAGAAGACAACATGATTAGGAGCAAGCAAAGTTGATCATTTTCAGTTTGACACACATAATCTCTGGAAAATCTTTATTGGTCATATTTTCTTCCAAATATATACAGCTAGGCTAATATTAGGTTGTGTACAAGTAAAATGCCAAATGTTACACCTTTCACACACACTGCCCTTTCTCCATATTCTTCAGTATAAATAATTGCGGGATGTGGGTGGAGACAACGAACAGTATAACTCAACAACAGAATGATACCATGTGACCCACCCAGCTCTGTCTGTAGATTCAGGATGCCCTTCATGTCTTCATGTCTGTAGTGTAGTGCACACACATTATTAAGGGAGGAGTTATGTCTTTCACATAGGTCCACAGGGCAATGGGGCTTCATCGGCCACATAATCCAAGAGGTGTCCCTCGACGAGGATTATGACAAAACCACTGAGATGAGTCCATCCCCACACCCATCCGGTCTTTTTTTAATCCAGTCTGACTCTATCATTTCAAGAAGACCACGTAGAAAGCCATGAGCAGACAGGAAGCAGCCACGGCAATGTGGAGCCGCGTCCCAATCACTGCAGCTGAGAATGAATAAAGAAATATACAGGTGACATTACTAAACCAAGAGAGTACAGCAAACAATGTCAACAGATGTGCAACACTCAGGTGAGTGTTAATATGCAAATCAGCATAACCCAAATAGCCTAAAGATGTACAGTCTGTAAATATTTAGACAGTCAAAACATTTTCTGTTGTTTTGGCTCTGTACTGCAGCATATTGGACTTGACATAAAACTATGGCCGAGAATAAAGTCATGACTTTGACATTTAAGTGTGCTCATGGGTGTTTCATTTCATTCGTACTGAGGGTGCAATGGGCAGAAATTGTCACCCATTTAAAACATACTCATATTAACAAGATATTTTAGGTCAGTGTAACAGAACAATACACCTAAATAATAAAACAACTTTATAAATGTCCTCATATTCTTGCCGAGCAAATCAAGTCACCTGACGTAAATTCTACAAAGCACTTGCTGATGAGTGGAGACAAAAAAAATCACTGAAAGACTGGTGCAGCACGGGCTCATCCGGTGGTCAGACCACCACCAGGAAATATGCTGACTGACGTATGTGGGTTATTGAATGCAACCAAACACTCAATATGACAACTTCATTAACATTCAACATCTTATATTCTGATAACACCACCTATTTAAGAATGAGTTTGTGGTATTCCCACAATCATTTTGTATAATAATCACAGACGTGTGATGTACTGAACCTACCTTTGTAAAAGACTCCCCACACTCCTTTCTTCTCTGACAACAGCCAGCTGTTGAGACGAGGCACCTTTTTGAGGTACGCACATGTGCAGATGAAAAGCAGCCCGAACACCAGGATGCCATCGAAAGAGTACACTACGGATGGAGGAAGGGGAGGATGGTATCACACAGTCTGACAGTCCAGTGTACAAAACAAAACAAAACCCGCTGGCTACATTAAATTAGACAAAACTAACCTATGTCAATGTTATAGTGATTGAGGGGAAAAATCCTTCCTGAAATATGACTTACACATTACTTCTGCAGGACAAGATAGTGTAATATGTGAATTTGAAAAAAGCTATTCTTAGTTTGAAAAAGTCAGGAGACAGACTGTAGATGATAAACCATGTGGAAACAATCCTGGACAAAAATATGGGTATTTGCCTTAATTTAAAATGTATCTAAAATGTAAAATAAAAAAAATTGAGCTAAGTTCATGAACCTGTCACCTAAATGATCTTCAGTTAATGTTTTGATACTGACATATTTCATTCTTTATTTTATTTCTGCTACTCCTGCTTGGTGTTTATTATATTTGTTGTTTGTTATACTATTTACATGTACAATATATCTTGTTGACAAGTTGCAGCATCATAACAAGCAAGCAGTCATTTCACCCCTGTGTACCTCCATTAGCAGTTAACGCCAGTTTCACGCTGATACAAGAGTTTCTAGTCTTATTATGTATTATTGTGCTGTAATTAACTACCTGGCATTTTGTAGCATTAGCCACCGTTTTCCTAGTCGAAGCTAGTTAGCCGGTTACCTTGCAGCCTGACAAAAAATGCGATGTTATCGGCATTAACAGGTTTTAATTCACACGTTATACAAAAGGACTGTCAGCTGTGCAGTGAGTTTGTAACTTATATAAAACAAGTAAAGAAGAATTAGTTCAGGTGCTAACAGACTGACAGTGTTTTCGGGGCCACGTCTACAGCTAACCTAACGTTAGCTTCCACGTTAGCCTTCCGTCTAATAAGTAACTTAACTTACGAGTCACTTCTTAGCTAGTTACATAATACAGAAAACCTACCATTTGTCATATTCGCAGTTTGCTCTGTGACGATGTTATATGACTGTTTCTTCCTTTAGTTTAACAATCCATCATTTATTATGAAGTGGAGATATAATACAAGTCTACTTCGCAACCGTCATTCGGTTGACATTTCCGGTTTAACTGTCTTCTTTTACGTTTTGTGTTTGTTGTTGTCTATCTAGCCTTACTGCCATCTACCGGTAAGTATGATGTACAGCGCCCTGATCCCCTTCACACATGTTTATATGTATGAAAAATACCCTCCTTTGAATGATGATGTCTGATGTGGTTTTTCCACAAAAAAAGTTGAATTCTCTTGTTAAAATCCTTAAAACTCCTTCTACTATATAATATAATGTATATGACACAAGATGTCTCCTCCTTCACTGTCCAGTGTTTGTACATGGGAGGCCTCAAGTTTCCACATCACACTTGTGTAAGTTGCATACTGGACCATCAGATTTTCACAGAGAATTTTTCAGCAGATTAATGTGAGAACAGCCTTTCCTTGTTAAACACTGCACATACATCATACTGCGCAGTGATGCTGAATTACATCCAACTGAAAGAACAAGAAGGAAAAATATATTTTTGAGTGGAGGGGGACTTTAAATTTATCTTTAAAAAACAGCTTATTGATACATAATAAACATGAGCAGTTTAAAGTTGAAGCATCTGATACTTAAATGTCATACACTCTTCCCTTAAAAATGACTTTTCTATGGAACCACATAAAATATTTCCATGTCAAAGTCAAAGTCATGTCAAATGCAGGGTCATTCTGAGCCATGAAATCCTTGTGACAATGCAAACAACTACTATGTAGTAGACAAGATCACAAACAAGTAATCCATGACGATGCTCATCATCCATTGTGCGGAAATTGAAAATCTACAGTTACAGAAATGCATTACCAACAAACAGACAGCCCTTTAATTGCATACAACAACATTTCTCACAGGATGTTGCCAGCACACTGCTCTCTGTATTAAACTAAGATGGACGCGCCTACAGCAGGTGGAATACAAATGCAGGATTAGCAAACTGGCTCTGCTGTAGTCCTGGACATGGACACACTTCTGGCTGTAGCAGAGGGACGAGGATTAACCTGGACTTCCACACACGCTCATTTTTAATTGTTTTACAATCAAAATAGATTTAACGATGCTTTTTTTTTTTTTTTTACACTGATCACTCTGGGGGAAAAAAACCCTTATGTTTACTTCTGATTACAAATACAAAATATTTGTTCATCCCCTTTAATTCGAAATTTTAATCCTCACAGACGCAGCGACATAATTACTTAAATGGATATCACGTGTGGCCAGAGAGTCAGTTGATTGTAGTATAAATACGTACGTCTGAATCTGGAGGGAACTTTTGTAGAAAAAACACAATATGGACAAATATCAAAACTAATTAAAGAGTTAATAAGCTGAATTTGTTTACATTTTTCACATGTGCATGAACTCATATGGAATGAGACTGCTGTCAAAGCTCCCTCTACTTTCAATGTTATTTTGTTTTCGGTTAATCCCACAGTTCTATTCAATATTGTTGCAGAGCTGAAACTGTAAGCTGCCACTGCTACACATGTAGTGACACAAAATACACTTTTTTTGTTTTTGTTAGAACTACTTCAACCCTATCCTATCCATCCATCCATATGGTGTTCCCGCCTCAGAGACAACAGAAGTTTCTCTCCTGAGAGGAACAAGGATGGAACAAAGGATCGCACGACACTTAACAAGATTTGATGACAGGACAGCGTGGCACACCTGTTCAGGTCAGCCTTTACCGTCACTGCAGCTTGCTGTGCAGCCTGAGGACAACAGAGCTTCTGCTTCTTTCTTTTCAACAATGCGCCTCTACCAGAGCACACAGGTAAGGCTAGTCTGTTAGGTAGGGGGAATGCTGACATTCAAATATGATTCAAATATTCATTTTTAATTATCGAATTCCTTTTGTTTAATCATAATTAAAGAGAGTAAAAGTTTTCTTCTTGTCTGTGCTCCTGTTTGGACAATTGGGGTGTAAATGAATATTTATTTTGCACACTTTTGCTTCTGGTATGGATATAACTAAGAAGACAAGAGTTCCTAAACTGATCAAAATTCTGGTTTGTGACCCTTGTTATATCCATGGAACATATTAGTTCTGCTAATGTAATGCACAACAGCTCCTCTGTAATAAAATACAGAACACTGTGTGATTTTGCTTTTCGTGTTGCTGTGTGCATGTCGAGAAGTGTAAATTCCCGGATGTTGCAACTTATTGGATATGCTGAGGAGTCTGTAATGGTTAAGATACATAAAAAACGTGCATGTTGTAACCTTTCAAACTCAACAGATCTTCATTATTCAAATGGAATTGACCTTTTGGTGTCCTGTTCACTCAGGTATCACAGAAAATGGCCCTTCGAAATAGAAAAGGTGAGTAGAAAACTAACTAATAGTCATGTTGCTGAAGCTAAAGAAACAACTGATCTTCACATTAAGTCTGAACCCATCACTGAAACAATCACAATCACAATCATAATTCAACATAATTGAACATAACATAGTTTTTGCTGCTGACTACTCATACTGTGTGTGTGTGTGCTGGCCTGTGTTTATGTGTGTCAGAGAGACATCACTGCAGGACAATCCCGCTTGGCCAGGTGATGGAGAATCAACAACAGGAGGGTAGTGACCTCATCAAGCCCAGCACGCTGCCAAATCCTGTCCTGGCTTCTCCCCAACACAAAGCCCTTCATCAAGAGCTGCTCTTTTGCCACAGACGGTGAGAAAACACTGCTGCCTATGATCAGGTGGTCACGTACTGTTAACAGGTCTGCACGCTGTCCCACGTACACACAAATGTCAGGATTTATCCAGATGGTTTTTGTTTTTCAGTATCTTAACTCTTTTTGTTATGTTGTTTCTGCCTCCCTGAGTGGATAAGCAACACGCTTAGGTGGTGTTTAACTCAGATCAAATCAAAAGTACAACACCTCATTAGAGATCACCGCTAATCTCTCAACAGGGTTCTCACTCTGTCATGTGTGAGAAAGCAAAATAATATATACTGTATATCCATCAGTTAGAGAAGCACGCCGGAGACATTTTGTAGTATTTGTTTTGTTTGAACTGTTCCTTTTAATTACACTCCTATTCCATCAAACTCTTAATCTCTTAAATTCACCTGTTTATCAGTATTTCTGTTTTTGTGTCTTCTCAGAGGTCTGCTGCCCAGAAAAAGGCCGGAGCTGCAGTGTGTGCTGGAAAACAAACGAAGAGATCTCGTCTTCCTTCCTCCCTCCGACTTGGAAGTGAAGTTACGCAGAAGACAGCACAGATTACAAGTTGTAAGTGAGCCCCGGGTTATGGGAAAACCACATAACATAGCAATATTACATTTATTTTTTGGGTTTTTTTTGCAAGCCAGTATACAGATACAGTTTACTCTTTTAAGGAATATATCCAAACAGAGATGTTTTCTGTCCTGCAGTATGAGCTGGAGGTGAAGAAGAGAAGCGAGACTCTGCAGAACGCACCAGAGTTTGTCCGTGTTAGAGGAGCCCTGAAGCACATCCACACTTGTTTCTTGTGACTGTTCCTGTTCTTCATCTTTGACTGACAACCAACAACACTGATAACATTTTATGTATCAAATCTATGTCAGAAAATTGCATTTATAAAAACTTTATATTTCAGATTGGAATATCTAGAAATCATCTCTTGTTTTGAGTCAGGTTTATGCATAATGTACCTTTTGAATTCATTCAGATGGTAGTTTGGAGTTTTAAAATCCTCCTGTAAAAATTTATTTCCTCTAAAATTAAAGTCGTGTACAGAAATCAACCTGAAAGAGTGTATTCTTACAATAGAAACCTCCCTCAATAGTCTGACTAAAGAAAGTCAGGTTACTGTTTGTTGTCGTATTATAGAAAGATAATTCTGCCTTTTGTAAAGCGTGTAAGTGACTATGGAAAAGAGTGAATAGAAGCAACAGAAATACACTTAAAAGTTTTTAATAAAACATCCAGGGAGGCTGACCATGTAAAATCAAAGACTGAAATGTAGGTTGTATTGAATCAGAATCTGCTAGTGACAACAGTGAGAAAATATGTCAGCGGTCATAAAAAAATGACTTTTTGCAGCATTCCTTAATTATTCAACGAGTACTCCCACATAATGTCCCCTTTAATCAAAGCTGCTGCACATGTGTCACAGCTGTAAGAGTCTAACATCAGAAAAAAAAAAGTGACCAAGTGCCAGCTGGTAGTCTATATCAAGTTTCTCAGTCTGAATCTGTGATGTGCTGCAAACAAACATTCACAAATAACTTGATATCTCTAAACAGTAAATGTACTGAGCTGCACTTTTCAAAGTGTGGCCGTTGCCTTAGAAATGTAAGTATCACGACATATAAGGAACAAGAAGGCCTGCTGCTGAATAAAACACATTCAACCATTTTCTCTTACACATTCTGTGCAACTCCAAACACGTGAAACACCTTTTTGTACCGTTGACTGTAAACAAAAGCTTTACATTTAAAAAGTGAACATTTCTTGTCTATTAACTCTGAATTATACATCCCAACATGTTTATAAATACAAATTCTACTCACAAGCAGCACCCACATCCGCTGTGGCTCTATCCCAACCTAATAATGTGTGTGTTGGGTTTGCTGCATAATAAATTAACAATAAATAAAATACAAAAAAAAAAGGTATTTTCACAAAAGAACTGTAGACATCATGGCAGGGTAAGAATCTCCTGTCTGTGTTCCCCTGTACTATCTACTACACTGAAACATCCTTAAAACATATTTCATAGTGTTTGAACATATTTAGCCAGAGGTACAGCAGAATAAGCACAGACAGAGGAGAGAAGGATAGCACTGACATAATCATGGGTCCCAATAACAAGGCCAAAGGGGCTCACAAGGACATGCAGTTGGCTTCTGACTCGTAGCTTGTGATTTGAGAGTTAGGGGATAATATATCTCAGCCAAGTCTCTGTTGTAATATCGCTTAAAAGTTGTGGATCTCAGCAGTTAAAAAAGTTCCAGTGCTGTTTAAAACCAGTATACTTGTGAGAAATGAAAATAAGTGATTTTTTTTTTCTCAATCCAGACCTTAGACCAGGTTTGGATTTAAAAAGAAAACTATGATACTTGGATTGGATTTTTGGATTAACATGGAGAGTGTTTTAAGACTATTTTCATATTAATCAATGTGTAGAAAACAACTGGGTGATTTTTCTTAATTTGATAATACATTAGACCAGGGCTGAATAAAACAAATGTAGTTAACCCATCACATCTGGACTAGGTTTACCTGTATCCTGTAAAAAATGTATTTAGTCTTTCTCTCAGATCTAGCTCAAAAAACATTAAACTTGTCAGTGACTAAATTGACATAGAGAATCATGCTTTTACATAGTTTGAATGGAGAAAACCAGTGAAATCACATCTTCACTGCGACTTCACATCAATTCTTCAGGGTTTTAGTGAAGCAGTCTTTCACTATTGTGTCTAATACCCGTTTTACAACTTTAAATGATGTAACAGAGAATTGGCTTCGGATTATCAGTTAACTTTCCCGAATTGGAAGCCGACTTCAGCTTTGTGAAAATGAGAAACACTAAGGGATGCCGTCCTTCCTTTGGCAGCACTGTGAGGGTGGCACACTCCAGTCATACACATAGGACAATCGCAGCTTGACTTCCTCCTTGCAGAGCCTGCCGTCACGCTGCAGAGTCTGGTGTTTTTCCAACATGTCCTCCAAGCTCTGCTTGTGTGTCACCAAGTACTTGTTGTTGCAACCACGCGATTTATACTCGGTGTCAAAGCGCGTGTCATGCGTCCGTCGAACGTCAACTGGTGCCAGCCAGGCGCCCAGTGACACATCCTCACTCTGCCACGTCTTGAAGTAGCCTGCGTTAAGATGAACATAACGTACCAGGTCAGCTGAGAGGATGTAGCCACCGCCCAGCGCGTAGGGCAGGTAGTAGTCACAGAGCTCCCAAGAGCTTTCCCGCCACTTCCCAGCTGTTTTCACTCGCCCTCTCCCTGAGAAGAAGCCCCAGTACAACCGGTTGGGCTCTTTCCCCTTCAGCTCCTCTTTAAGGAGGTCCAAGCGAGCAAATGTGTCATCATCTGCTTTGAGGACAAACTTGAACTCCACATTCTGGTCCAGCCAGGAGTACATGTGAAGCAGCTTGAGTGTTAGGTTCTCGTAGGAATCTCGCAAGTCAGGCATTAAGAGCAGGTCCTTGTGTCGTCCTTGCTCTGTGTTAAGGTTCTGTAGGTCCTCGCTGGAAAGCCCCTGAGTTCCTACCACAAACATGGCCAGAACATCCGAGTCACGCTTGGCCAGCCAGGTGCTGCGGATGATGCTCCTGCGCTCAGTGTACTTAGGTCCGGTCGTGATGAGGACCACAAGGAATGCTGACAAGTCTTTGGATGTGGAGGAGGGGTTATGCTGCTCTGGACGGGGTTGCAATGCAATGGCACGGGGGGCTAAGCCTGGAGGATCTGCGTGGCCCTGTTTCAGGGTTTCTGAGGTACATTTGGCCAAAAAGACAAGAACTACAGCGAAACTGCACACAGTGCCAATGACCAGGGCTGTCTTGTGGCGGCACACTAGACGTAACAAATTCATGGTGGTAAGTCTGGGGTAAACAAAAACAAACACATAGACAAAAGATTATTAAAAGCTATACATTTCTGCACAATCATACATCCCCCAGGTCCATTCAACATTTTCTACCATATGATATACAGGAGTAATCAGTTTTACCTATAAATGACAAACTTGGAATGAAGGCACAGACTAATAGCATCACTGTACATCAGTGTCTGTTACTAATGTGTTTACAGATGTATTCAACATTTTAGATAGCCGCAGTTTGTGCATCTTGTGTACGTATTAAACCTGTCAATAAGTTTAATAAGTGGTGGGTCCACCGTTATTTGCATTTACTAGTGAGCTGCACTTTTTTTTTAGGCTTATCATTTAAACTGTACAACGTATACACGTGTCACAACAGTGTGGTAAATTGCAACGACATCCAGATGATTTGTTGGTTACCTTTAGCTAACAGAAAAGTGGCTGTTTCCGTGAATGATAGAGCCAGAGCGGGCCAGGGACAGCAGCGTAGCAGAGCTAACGTTGACGTTAGCTACCAAGATAAGACCCTCTGCGCACTTTGAAAACTCACTGCACTGAAAGTAAACACACACCCGTTACTCATATTGATTTGAACGGGGATGGGGAAACCACTCCGTTAAGCGGCGTCGTTTATTTAGGTTACAATAAGCAGTTTTATCGTATGCTGATGGGTTAGCTGAGCAGTCAGATATCGTTGTATACCCCCCCTCCTCTCATAGAGTGAAGCAAGTCAGATTTATGTGGCCGTGACGAAGAGGAAACGGAAATAAAGCCACCGAATTAAGACAATAAAACGCAAAAAACATGGACACAAATTGCGTTTTCTTCCAATAATTATTATGAAAATTCATTATATCCGAACGAATGGCAATAAAAAAACGTACCAATTTTGCAAAAAAAAAAATTGCATCACATTTACATGTAACGTCATATTATACGATATTTTGTGATATTCCTAATTATGGCATGTGGTCTGAAAAGATTTCAAAAGGCAGAGGGAAATAAATAAGGATTATCAACTGCAGGGTCTTCTTCTTGTACTCCTCCTCCTGCTGGTCCTTTTCTTCTTCTCTGATTTAATGGCGGATCGCAAAGCAACTTGCACACGCGCATACCGCCACCTACTGTAGCGAAGAGTGTAACATCAGAGCGTTACATACTTCAGGTTACATAGTATTAGTAAAGAAAAGACAAAACAAAAAAACAAAACAAAAACAAGAAAAACAAACAAACTATATCTTACAATAAAAAAAACCCCGAATTATTTCTGATTAGGAACAGCTCACTTGAGCATGCGCGTTACTCAAGCTAGTGTTGCAGCATCAAGTTCGGGAGAGACAGCAACAACATGACCGGATATCATACATTCAAAACAAAACATGATATCATATGCCAATTCCAAATAAATATATTATATTACATTAATATATAGCCCCAAAAGAAACATGCATAAGTGGAGGATCTAAGATCACATTTGTGTCTAATTATTTGTCAGCGAGAAATGTTATGTTATTTGACACCCCCCCCCTATTTTATTTTTTAAAACTGTAACCGGAAGTTCTGTATTTCATTGCAGACATTACACAGTCGGTTTGTTAGCTCGAAAAATAATGGCCTCATCGTAGTAAAACACTAGTATGTCGTCTCTTTCTACACTTAGCATTTAAAAAGCCAACAGAGGCGATAATGTATGCTCTTAGCTTTACATATATATTCGTTACATAGCTTTACAACATTACTTTACCAGGCAGCTCGGTACATTAGCTAGCGTAAATTGACGTTAACGTTGGACGAGGACAAGCGATGACGGTTAGCAGAAACAGCCGACATCCTCGGACATGTCCAGTTGTGCTCGCCATATTTCTGCTCATTTTGAGCGAGCAGTTGGTGAAAACAGCTTCTGAATATGACCCTTATAAAATCTTGGGTGTCAGCAGGAGTGCCAGTCAAGCAGAAGTCAAAAGGGCATACAAGAACCTCGCCAAAGAATGGTGAGTGGTTGGCATCAAACAGATAACCCTCATTTCTTTAAGCCTGTGATGATCTAGCAGTGATGTGTGGTGTCCTATATGGGCTTTTTCAGGCATCCAGATAAGAACAAGGACCCTAACGCTGAAGACATGTTCATCAAAGTCTCTAAGTCATATGAGGTGGGTGATCCAGTGCTCTGCATCATATCATATTATGTAGTATAATAGGTCCATCTGATGCCACTCCCTTTCTGTATCACAGTCAGTTTCACTTTCTTTATCATTGTCTCTCTGTTCATTCATGCTGCTTCATGGCATAGAAAATCAAGTATAATAAGGGCTGCATTTAAAAATAAAATATGTAGCATGGAGCTTTTGAACATAAAGTGGATTGATCATACTGGGCTTCAGTTTGGATCATTTGATTGGGTATATTTGCTTATATAAGACATTGGTTTTAAACTGTCTGTGGGAAGTAGCCTAACAGTCTGTCCATTCTTGATTTAAAGCTTTTTTTTGTTTTTTTTTTTTGTTACTTTTAGCACACCATATGAACTTTTTTTCTGACTCAATGTAGACCAAAAAGCTTTGATCACTGTCTGTGCTCATGCTTATGGTTTTATTATAATGGAATTCAAAAAAATCAGAAACATGAATATTTTTTTGGGACTTGATTTTAATGAACATTTGTCGCGATACACAAAGGACATACGGACAGACAGATATTCCTTCCTTCATAGTTAGATTTGATTAATAACACATTTCTCTCACCTTTCTCTCTGGTGTGCAGATTTTGTCTAATGAGGAGCGAAGGTCCAACTTTGATCGCTATGGACAGATGGATGAAAATCAGCCCTTCGGACAGTCACAGCATCATGGTTTCCGCAGCTTCCACAACAGTTTCTACTTTGATGAGTCTTTTTTCCATTTCCCCAGGTACAACAAGTTCAGATGTGTAGTCTGTCACTTATATACTTGTCAATGTAATTTAGTTAGACAATGCTTGGAATCAGATGGATTACCTCTGTTGAAGAGAACTGTCCCAGCGTCACATATTTGTGAATACACAATTGGTAGAGGTGTATATCATTAGCATGATTATTACATTTTGGATTTCCTGCCTGTTAGTCAGATAAAATAGGACACCAGATTGAGCTCTGCTTTTTTCTAAAATTAACACAGGAGAATTGTCCTTTTTTGATGTTTTCTTTTCAGAGAAGGATTATGGTCTTATCGGTCCAAGTCCTAAAAAACTCACGCTTACTGTCCCTCCTTCAGGTCCAGGGACTTTGCAGACAGCAAATATCTGCTTCACCACGCACAATTTAACAGCGACGTTCTTCCAGACAGCCACAAGAGGCCATACTTAATCAAAGTGACCTCTGAATGGTGCTTTGCATGCATCCACATCGAGCCTGTGTGGAAGGAGACAGTGCAAGAGCTGGAGCCGCTGGGTAAGGCTGCTCCCATCAGTCTGCCCACAGGACCAGAGCTGATTTTCCTGAAAGCATCATAACACAAGGTTGATGTTTGCTCAGTTGCAGGCCATTAGGACAAATGTAATTCTAAGAATTAAGATGGTTTACAAAGAGTGAGCCATTTCTTTAATTATTCATTAGGGTTTATTTGTTCTTGTTGGTTTCCTGGAACAGAGCGTGAAGCCAAGGGAGGCATTCAGCCCTATGTAATAATTGTCTGGCACTGCAGATGAATTTAAAGTTGTTTGAGTTAATTTTGCTAATTGGAACTACTGTTCCCCCCAGACTGACGCTGATGTTTAGTCTGTAATAGCTAAGTGGCGGGGAGCTGGAAATGTATCTTGCATACTAATTTAACCCATTGCACTTTACTATACTAGGCACCAGTCATAGACTTGAGAAATTTGGATTCAGTATCTATAAAAATGGATGTTTTTAGATTTTAAACTGATGTAAGCCAAAGCTCAGTGCATCAAGCTACCTCTAAACATAGCTGATCGATACTCTAATTGAATTAATAGCTTTTGCTTTAAAGCAGCATATATTACACACACATTTGACATTTGATGTCCCTATGAAGTGTTAGCAAACAGTCGTCTGTTCACACATGCAGCTGACATGAACAACATTAGTATTCATGTGCAACTGTGTGACCTGGCAAACACAAGTTGGACTGCAACCGAGCAATATTCCCTTTTAGCTCTGTTTTCATCTTCACTAACTCCTGAGAAATATATTTGCACGCTTACCTGTCACTACGAGTGACGCCTCACATCATTTGACCCACTGTTCATATATAAATATTGGAGCATGGAGTACCGTAGTTCTTTCCTGAAACTTTCTGTTCCCAGAGCTGCACAGTGGTTATTTGGTGAAATAGTGAAATCACCTTAAGATAAAATAGTTATTTGTGTAATATTATATAGCTTAATTTTAATATGTGAATTGGAAAGTCTCTTCATAAAATAAACCTAATCTAACATTAATACTTAATGGATCAACTATGTTTGTAGATATTTGTAAGTTTTTTGCTATATGAGGTACAGTTGCAGTCTATTTTTGCTTCTGCACCAGGTGTGGGTATTGGCATTGTGGACCTGGGTTATGAGCGTCGTCTGGCCAACCAGCTGGGAGCTCACCGCGCCCCCTCCATCATCGGGCTGGTGAACGGCAGGGTGACATTCTTCCATCAGGCTGTGGTACGAGAGCACCTGCGGCAGTTCATTGAAGACCTGCTGCCCCAGAGGCTGGTGGAAAAGGTAACAACATAAATGCTGTACGACTGCATGTGTGTGTGTTAAATTGGCAGGAATACATATTAGATATATATTACTACATATTATTTACATTTTTGTTGCTTTTCCAGATCACAGATAACAACTATCTGGCTTTTCTGGATAACTGGCATGTGGAGAATAAACCCAGCATTCTCTTGTTTGACCAAGTCCCCATTGTTCCCCTACTCTACAAGGTAATCGATGTATTCACACTCACATATACACCACACCTAGTAATCTGTTTTGAAATCTCCTCTTTTACACCTTCTTCTCTTCTTTATTTGAATATGTTTGTTTATGTGGTGCTCTCACTACCCTCTCCACTCTCCAGTTAACAGCGTTTACCTTCAGAGACTATGTTCGTTTCGGCTATGTGGACCAGGGTGACACGCACAACAGTCGGCTCCTGCGGCAGTTCAACATAAACACATACGCCCCCACCATGCTGCTGTTTAAGGAAGACACAGAAAAGCCAGTTGACATCATCCAGGTACATTATACAAATGGATAATTTTGCACTAATGACGCCGTTTTTCCAACACACCCCTTCTCCTCCGTCAGCTTTTGCTTTAGAACCCTTACATCTCCTGCCTTTCCTCTCTCACAGGCCAGAGGGATGAAGCGGCAGATCATGGATGAGTTTGTCTCCAACAACAAGTTCCTGCAGGTGCCACGGCTGGTCAACCAGCAGCTGTTTGACGAGCTTTGTCCTGTCAAGCAGTTCCACAGACGGAGAAAGTAAGACATTATATGAGAATGGTTGTAGTCCCTCATTTAAATGAATCTCCTGTTTAACAAAGGACTCTTCTGCCTTGCCTCTTCTTTGCTTGTTCACACCTGCAAAAATTGATGTTTGACTTTGAATACTAACATCATATGACAGATTTAGCTAACTGAGTTGAATGGTTTGCAGGTACTGTGTGCTGCTGATCACAGGTGAGGACCAGGCCTTTCTTCCGGGCAATAAGGCCTTCCTGGATTTCGCCTCAGCGAACAGAAAAGAGGTGCTGCGGTTTGCATACGTCTATCAGCGTCAGCAACAGCCTCTTTGTCAGGCGCTGCTTCAGAACCAGGCTGCACTCTCACCTCAGGTCAGTGGCAGAGATACATGCTAACAGCTATGCTGAACATACAGGAAAACAAATTTGGTCATAAATAAACATTGCTATGACAAAAAAAATCCACTTTGTGTTTATAAAACACCTCTCTAAAGAGGGTTGTGGAAAATTAACATTATATAAAAGTACAGTTTTTAGGTATATTTGCATTAATCATGTGCTTGTCTCGTACACAAACTCACCAACATGCTCCTAAAATCACAAGTGTAGTGCAAATTAAGCTATCTGGAAATAAATTGACATTTCTGTCCTCTAAACAAACATCAAGGACAAAGTTAATGTGCTGATAAAGAAGGTTGTATCAGATGAACACAAAATGTTCAGATATTGATATGTGTCAGATTGCTGACACTCTAAAAAAGGCTGCATCGCCTCAATTTACAGTAGAAAAAAAAAAGTGCCTTTCACCACCACTGACAGGTGGTGATTCTGGAGAGGCGGAGTCAGGCTGGTAAGGTCCTGTATCGCTCTATGAGTGGTGGCTGGAATGGCAGTGACGAAGACAAGCACCGCCTCCACGAACAGCTGGAGCTTCTTCAGAAAGACCCCACCTACCTGAGCTCGGACGCCACCCTACCAGAACTCAATAACGAGATGGCCCCCGTAAGTCAGACCACAGACTGTTTTACTGTCAAGTGTTTATCTAGAGTATTTTGTGGATTAATGTCACTGTTTTTTTGTTTCATTTACCACCAGATTTTTCTCATTCAGTGGATGAATGCTGCGTATGATTACATCCTTCAAATATACGATGACCTTCTGTACTCAAACTGGTAAGACGACACTCATCCAGGAAGTCTGCAGCATTTAGTGCAAAAAATGAGAAAGACAGACAAGGTGGTGTTTTTCTGATATTTTTGAAATATATCAATTAAATTAGTATCTAGCAAAGCTATTTCCAGAGATTACATTGGGTATACAGTATAATAAATGCACACCACTTCCTGTTAGTAATAATGCAAAATACATTTTGTGTTGAGACAGTGCTATAAAATTGTAAAATTTGTTCAGACACATTATATTTAACTTTGTTTACCGTCTACGTGTTCCCAGTTGTTTAGAAGTTGTGGACATGAATAATAATAGTAAGATTTTTATGTGTCACCCCTCAAGGCGAGAGATGATGCCCATCCTGTCGCTGATTTTCTCAGCTCTCTTCATTCTTTTCGGCACCGTCATCATCCAGGCTTTCAGGTGAGAGAGGCGTGGACCTTTTTCAGTCTGAGACATTGTAAATATATGTCTGAACATTGAAATAACTGTACGGTAATAAAAATGTCTACAGTAGGAATGTGCTGTTATTATATACTTATTTGTCTTCTAAATCCACATACATGATTGTTTCTAAGTCGGAGCTTTTGGTGTCCACAGTGCATGATTCTCTTTCCTGTGTTTTCAGTGAACCAGGTGAGAGCAAACCTCGGGCGACAAAGCCAAAGGAGCAACCACAAACTGAGGACAACACATCAGCAAATAGAGCCAGCACCTCAAGGTAATGTAGTAACATGAAGCAAACACAAGATGGACACAGAATACTTTGAACATGCACAGAGAGGCACAGAGACCTCCATTCTTGTTTGACAGCAGGAGTCTCTGTGCTTGAATTGTACTCTATATCTGCGGTTTATCTGCAAAATCTGTAATCCACAGAAGTAATAGTAATAATTCCTGCTTGCCTTTGGTCAATACAGCCGTCCTCCCAAGAAGGACTTTGTGGAGGTGACAGAGCTAACAGACATCACGTACACCAGTAACCTGGTGAAGTTGAGGCCTGGCCACATCAACGTTGTTCTGGTGCTCACCAATGCTTCCAAGAATGCCTTGCTCAGGAAGTTTGCCAAAGAGGTTTTCTCTTTCTCTGGGTAAGTCTCATTATCAGTATTGTGAAGGTTTTAATTAACAGCCAAATTTTTTAAGTTCTGTTCATTTTGTGTCTATTTGCTTTAGTGATATTTATTAACTTGCATTTAAATCACAGAACTGATATATGATATAAACATCATGGACATAAGTGTGTATCTGGTCCACTAAAATGCCATGAATTGAGCATTGCTTGTCCTGCCTATTAATCCCAAACCCCTCTGCCACTACAGGACTCAGACCCTCCACTTCTCCTTCCTCAACGCTGATAAGCATCGCCACTGGATGCCCTCACTCCTTCGCTCAACCTCTGGCCATTCAGATGAGGATGAAGAGTCTTCAGACTACACTGGCCACGTCCTGGCCCTCAATGGCTACAAGAAATACTTTTGTCTCTTTAGACCCGTCTTCACAGGGGACGATGCCGGCGACGTCTCATCGTCATCCGAGACCTCATTCTCCTCTGACAGCAGGAGAAAGTCCCGCTCCACATCCAGGTCCAGCTCCCACTCTCGATCCCGCTCCCATTCCAGGGAGGATGGGGTCGCCTCCAAGAGAGGCTCCAGCAGGGCCACCAGCATAGAAGTCCACCACAAGCTTGACAGGCTTGGACTGTGGATGGAGAGGCTAATGGAGGGTACCCTACCTAGATTGCAGGTCCCTGTCTGGCCTTCTCTCAGTGAAGCTGCTAACAGCTCCTCCACAGAGAGCTGAGGTCAAAGTAGGAATGGTGCTTAAATGGTAAACTTTATTGTCTTGCCTCCTTATTAAATTTAAAGATTAAAACTGCAGACGCGTTGCAGTTTTCAAACAATTACTCTAGTTCTCTTTGGTGCAGGTAGGTTTCTGCACTGAACCGTTGCAAACTATTTACAGATTGTCTTATTTTATCTGTTAGATAGTGTGGTCACATAAAAATTAATGGCTTAAAGTAGCGTGCTGCTAGTAACCTTTGAAATGCATTCCGTGTGCATAATAAGGATCTGAGGTGAAGGCTTGTTGAAGCAAAGGCAAAGTTTGAGCTGCATGACGCCACTTCATGAATGTGCAGAGACAGAAGGAGAAAAACAACAAAAACAGATGAAGTTTTCTCCTGATGCGTTCCTTAAAATGTCAGAGCCGGACACATACGTACACTCTGTCCTGATTACAGACCGAGCAAATCTGCCAACAAAGATATGATGGGGTGAACATTAGCTGTAGTGTGTGTGTGTGTATGTGTGTGCTACAGCTGAACACCACTACTTTATGTTATTTCCCTCTCTCGTCTCTAAACATTCATGCAACTCGAGATAAGCATAAATTTTGCTCACTCAACTTCAAGTCATTTGAACCACTTGGAGCCTCTGAAAAGGTTTAGACCCAGAACATCTTTACACACACCTTTTTCTCCCCCCTGCTGTTGGAGAATTCTGCTTTACGTCACTATATCTCTACATGGGGTTTCTTTGGAAGCAAGTTAATAAGAATAAAGCCTAGAAAACAGTCTTTTGCACTGAATCTATTGATAAATTATTGCTTTTTTTAAGGACCCTTCAGTTAAACTCACGTATTGATCTTTCTTTAGTGTTAGATCTGGCACTATTTTTTTTCTGATGAAATGCATGGTAAGCAGCAATAATTGACTTGTTTCATATACAGTATATATACACCACTTAAATTTCAGTACATTTTTTTAAAGGATTGATAAATAAAAGAGGGTTCCCCGTAATGTTTTCTACTGCTGCTCAGGCCAAGTTGCCACGTCTTTGCTGCTGTTTTGTTTTTAGGGATTACATATTAAGTAAAGGTTCGAACTGTGATGACATGAAATTTTGGTTAAACGGTACCCAGAATGTTAAAATCTGCCTTTTTGTCTTTTCAGTTGCTTCTTGTTTGGGGCTGATTTCACTTTATTTTTTCTAAGTTCTTGTCATTGTTGTCTAAATCGGGGAGAAACGATACTTCCTACCACGTTGTGCTTGCCCCTTTTACGCCTGTACCCTTAAACCACTAAATATTAACGCATGGAATAAGTAGACCTAAAATCTCTAATAAATGTATAGTGAATTTGCACTGGCAACTTAAATGTTTCACCTGCTCTCTATCTCGTCCTTTTAATTTCAATCGCTGCTCAATGAGTAATATTTGCAGTACATTGCAACTTGTAATAATGATTTCTTTTATGGCATTTGAACATCATTTATATCCATATCCAACTGTAAGAGATGAAATATTTGACAAAATATATATACACGTTTTAAAACTGTTTATTTATTAAAATGTGTGACCTGCTTTGATATTATTTAATTTGCCTTCCCTTCTGCTTCTTCAAAATAATAAATATTTTTGTCTACAATAATCCATCAGGCGATTCACTCACTAAGGCACAATGAATTTACAAGCTAACAGTATTGCTATTATCTTGATGTTTTATTACTATTACATATTATACTGTTTTAAAAAAAACAACTTTATTTTTTGAAAGATGTCTAGCTTGGCCGTGATTCAGAGCATCGATGTTAACAGAAACAGAAAAATGTGTCCCGTATTTCTGTTCTAACCACTAAATCCCTGACTGTCACTATCTCTGTGGTGGAGATGATCACGTCCTGGACAAAAACCCCAGTCTATCACATTCTCTGTGAAATTCCTTTAGGAAAACTGTCTACTCTTTTTTTTTTTTTTTTTGTGAAATTATTTCTGAAACGACTGCCCTTTCTGTCGATCTCTAATTAACCTGCCACCTTTCCAGGAGTGAAAACAGGTTCCTGGTTTTAAGCTCTTGCTGAAATCACCAGTGATGTCATGGGTTAGACCAAGTATGGGGGGAGATTTATTATATTAAGTTAAATGTTTGATTTTGTATTTATATTATTTGTACTCATTTTGGTTTATGTTGAGCACTCTGCTCTCGCTGATGTGTGTGTAAACAATGTTGACTGATAGAAGTGACATTATCATATGCCAGTTGTTGATATAAAGCAATGGAGACCCCTGCTATAGAAATATGGTTCTGCTGCGATAGATTGGGAGGTCTATTTAAGGGAAGAGTTTTTTGTTTGGGAAAGAGAGGAACATTTCGCTGCTCCCCCCGTTTGTCATTGTTTTAGAAGGTGCGTGCAAATGAAGAGACTTATTTTGGTCCATGGACTTATTTTATTGATAATGAAAGTAACAAAAAAAACCACAGTAAACAATATAACTGGGTCTTCCCAAGAAAAGTTTCCAGTTCTACCCCCTTTTTTATTATTGCTGTTAATGCTTTTATGCCACTAGTACAAACAACCCAATAACAAAACCGAAACAGGTTAGAAACAAACAAAACATCACAAATCCATGCCATATCCGTTGAATACATTACTTTTAGAGTCTTTTAAATTTGATTAGTGTTCCACGTTTTCATTTCTTCACTGCAGTTGTTTCATACATTAACTGACACAATGATATTTAGCATTTGTTCTTACTAAATGCTTTTTGAACATGCAAACTCCAAGTTTACTTTATCTCATTTGAAACAGCCCTTAGACACTGTTAGGTAATTGTTGTTGTTGATGATTTTTTTTTTACTCTGCACAAGACTTGGCCAGTTTTGAAGTCAACCAGATATTTTACATTTTAGTTTTTGGTTTAAGTGGTTTTGTTCACAATTCATGACTCAAATTGAAGGATGAAGATTGGATTAGCGTTTGTTTTGTGTTTCCCCACACTTATACACAGTAAGTTATAAATGGGAGTGTAAAGTGTATACCAAGTGTGTAAGGTGCATAACGAAGTTTGTTTTAGATTTTTTGGCTTCATATTTTAGCTTTAAAATAATTCATATGTGGCTTCCAACATATTTATCTATTTTCACTCCAAGAACTGTAATCTTTCTCTTCTACAACATTTTATCAATATGCTTCTTCAATATTTGTTTGTTTATCGCAAGTCATATTGTCATTGTAATTTTGAACCATGTTAATCCACATTTTCTTCGTATCATGCAGGCCTAAGTCATTGGGGACGTCACTAGGCCGACTCTTTCTCCTTGCTCAGGTCGTCGGGGCCGAAGGAGAGTGGCAGCAGCTCATTCACAGTCATCTTCTGGTAGGTGCCATCAGGCTTCGTCATGTATACATCCCAACTTGTTCCAAACTGGAAAAAAAAAAGAAAATAAACTAAATACAAACAGGTAAATCCTCACCTAAAACATTACCTCTCATTGCTTGTATGTCCTGACAAACTCTAAAGACTATACTTTTTTGTTAATGATACACTAGCATCTAGTATGTGTTGAAATCTTTTACACCGTTCTAAAATTCAAGCTTATTATATAATTAGAAATAAAAGCTACGCCAAATCAATAGACGAGTTATACCTCTCTCATGAACTGCCTGCAGGCGCCACATGGGGTGATGATATCTTCAGCCATGTCACTGCATAGAAAATATGACAAATATAGCCGAGAGTATTAAAAATGGAAACAAGAGGTCTGTGTTTTGAAAGAGGACAGTTGGCACTTTGTATGTAATAATGTGGCTGATGACAGTGTGTCGCTTCGACAATGAATCCAATGCAGAACTTACTCACCTGGCAACTGCAATGGCCTTGAAACTTTGGTGGCCCTCGGTCACTGCCTTGGACATAGCCGTCCTCTCAGCACAGATGCCCAGGTTATAACATGCATTCTCCACATTGCAACCTGCCAAAGGACACATACTGTATATAGTCGACAGCTTCTTTTTGATGCATTTGCTACAGTGAAATTAAACCATCACATTAGATAAATGATCATAATTGACCTCCTGGTCAAACAGTTACTCAGTGGCTCTTTGCACTCTGAACTTTTTGATAAATGTTTCTCTAACTGTCCCACTCTGGACAGATTTAAATGACCTTAACGTTGAAGGTTAACTGCTTTCTAAAACACAATGATTTACAGGCTACAAGACTTGTTAATGTCATTATCATAACGTCAAAGTTTAACGTTTTACAGCTTATTTTTCAGCTGGCAACGTGGCATCTTGCAGTAGACGCGTGACTCCTTGTGATCTCGCCTCTACGTTGGCAGTTGTTAACTGAACTGCTATTTGCTAAAACCCTGGTTGAGACAGCCGCCTCTTAAATTCAGTGCGTCTTGCTACTGCAACAATTACGGTAACCTAATGGCAAAGCTAAACGTGCGCTTTTAGGCTACCTTAATTACTGCAATAGCAGCGCAGCGAATTTAAACCGCGGCTAGCTTGTCAGCGGTTTTGCGAACAGCTGCAGGTAAAGTATTTGCTAACTGTAGTCGGTTTCTAACGGCAGTATGCAGTAAATAAGTGCTCTTTATATATCATATATATCACATGATGTGCCTGATGATCGTATAAATGACTTATGAAACTTCAAGGCCCAGCATTCCCGTTGTCCTTTAGCTTCCATTTTTATACTGTAAGTATAAAACGCATTAACATTTATTCACCCAGACAAAGCTAATATCTCTCTGTATAACTGACCTCCTCTGTCTGTCAGCTGCAGTGTATTTTTTACGGATTTTATTTGGTAAATTTATTCGGACATATTTTCATACATACATGAATATAACCATAATAATTGTAACATTAAACAAAGGAACATAAAAAAGTAGCCTACGGTACTTGTAAGTCGTTATTACCCAACCCTGACTACAGTTACAGTGACTTGGAAAGTCCCTGGCAGTGTGCGCCATTGACGCAGTGAGAAAAGGTCATGTTAGTTCACCGGAGAGTCAACACACATCAGTAAGAATAATATAATAGTATAATAATAACAATAATAATAATAAGACCCGAGCCTGTTGAGGGTTTAATGTCGGGCTTCTTTAGAGAGATGTTAAAATGACATGTTTGTGCTGAGCTTCCCTTACTGATAATATCCGATTTCAAAAGCTTGAGTCGAACACAAATAGCATAATATTTATTTATTTATTTATTTATTGTAGGTTAAGTTTCACATGAAGCTCACCTGTATACACTATGTTGTCGTTGGTGAGGACAGCAGCTCCCACTCTGAACTTGCTGTAGGGACAGTAAGCTCTCTGCTTTGCCTCGTGGGAATATTGGATCAGCCGTTTGATGATTTCCTCGGGCGTCCCTGTCGAGCTGGGGTCCATCGCCCTTCCAGTAGACGCAACTTGAGCCATATTTGCCATATGTCTTTTAATATGTCTTTGGAGTCAGTGAATGAGTCCACAGTAGCTTTGAATTTGAACCAAACAGAAAGCCCTCCCTGGGTGTGGTGGATTTTTTTTATAGAACCGTTTACAGGAAATCAGAAACAAGGCGGTGTTTACTTCTCTCTCTCTCTCTCTTTTTTTTTTTTTAACCGTCAGTCGTGCATGAAGCATTCAGTGTCTATTGCGGAACTATCATTAAGCAATGTGAGGCAGTTGGGTTCTTTGTTCATATTAACTGTATTATGCCACACTTTTGGTCCAGTGCTTCAGACATAAAAACACCATAATAACCACACTATCAATAATCAATAGACTGAACAATAAGGCTGCAGCATAATCATAATGAAACACATTGCATCACATTAAGATAATAATAAATAAAACAATAAAATCAAGGTTATCCAAATCAGTTAAAATCAAACTTGATATTAAAACGCCAAAGTACAAGTGACTAGCTAAGAGACCTGTTGATTAAACCTGCATGTTATAATAAAAGAGGTCTCATATCTACCTGCTTTTTATTTTATTGTAGATGTCTCTTTTCTTCAGTCAGGTTGCTGCTACAGCTGTATTCTTGTACAGTTTTTGGAGGACCTGGTTTGGTCCTATTTGTGCATGTAACCAAGCACACAGATCAGACCAAAGGTCAGAACTCAGTTTAAATAAAAATGGTTTGCATAAAAAGTACATTTTCTGCTTCGGTCCCTGAAGTTAATTTTATTGTCTATTTCAATTCTGAAGTATTTGTATGTTGTGACAATCTCCCAATAGTGGAAGAAGTAATTATTAATTAAAATTACCAATACAGCAATGTAAAAAAACAAAAACTCAATTACAAGTAAAAATCCTGCATGATCCAAGACAAAGGATATTTGCTTTTTCTGGGTGAATAAATGTTATTGTGACCTGCAGTATGAAAAGGGAAGCTAAAGGGGAAACGAGAATGTTGATTCTTAAAGTTTCATAAGTCATTTATAACACCATCAAGCACATCACGTGTAATATACGATGTACAAAGGACAGCCAATATGCCAGCAACACACATTATTTGACCATGAACCGACAACAAAGAGCCGTCAGTGTCAATCAATAAATGAGATCCAAGGTAGATGGCCAATAACGGAGGCAATAGTTATATGCGAAAATATGTATCTTTATTGTTAAGTTCAGCCTCTCCTTGAACTCTGAATAGAAGCCGTCAAAGACCAATATATGTTCCCTGAAATTGGGTATAGCCCAAAATCTGTGACATGGTTTTACATCACACTAAAACACTAAAAACACACAAAAATACAAAGTGCATTTATTGCATATATATGTCAGGCTTAAGTCTATTATTTTTGAAATAACCTGAGTCTTCAAGTCACTGTACTAAGTACTTCTACCTTTGTGTATGCTTTAATGAATTCCCACTTATGTGACTTACAGACACTTTCTTTGTATCAAATATATTTATTTTCCTGTATTGCAGGTTTATATAAAAGACGACAACAACAAAAAATATCCATTTTAGGCCTTTGGTTCCTTTAGGATCCGTTCAAATCTTCATATGGGATGTGGTGCTCCCTATAAAGAGTGTCATCAGCTGTTCTTGATGACCCAGTTCATCCATCCAATGTAGTTTCTGACCTTTGTGTAAACGCCAGGGTAGTAAGCATAGGCACAGCCGATACCCCAAGACACAATACCCTCAAATTTACCATCACAGACAAGAGGTCCTCCTGAGTCACCCTGAAAAAATGGAAAAGTAAAGTCAAGCATTGAAATCCTTTTAGTTCAGGAAGTATGACACGTTAATATAAACATTAACACAGCAAATGACAATTTTTAGATAGATAGATAGAAGGAAAGGAAGGAAGAGTAAGTATGTAAGATGTAGGTCTTCCAGGAAAGAGATTTTGCTGACCAAAGTAACTTATTCCACCAGCCCCACAGTGACTGTAGGCCTTTTGTGGACTGGAGACCAGACGTGCTGCTGCGTTTAGGACCGTTTGCAGAGGTTGACTGAGTTGGATATTAAATTTATAATATTTAAGATTTTCATTTAAATATCTGTTAAGTCAGCATCTGTCGCCGATTGAGGTAACACAATGATGATTGAGCCTATGGCCCACCGATGAAAGCCTTTTGCTTTTTTGTAGTAATATGATTATTACGAACTGGGTGTTGTCCAAATCACAAGCGGTGCAGTTAATGATGCGTTTTTATTATGTACTATGCTTTAACTTAGACATGTGTGATGGAAACTTTTGACTTGTTTAGACATCATAGAAAAAAATGCAGAAGTACAACTGTGTTGTAAAGAAAGTGACATTTACTGGCAGTGTCCCAAAAAGTTCATGTACCACAATGGGCAACGTTTTTGTGCAACGTTTGCCTCCAAAATGGGTTGCACCTTGGTCAACCAGGTGTGTGGTCATTCAATTTGTTCATCTGTTTGTGATAGGCCTATATATTTCTTGGTTGTTGTGTTTTCAAGTGCCTATTTTTAATTAACATTTACACGTAGTGCTACGTAGTAGGTGTAAATTGAAAAGTCTTGACTAGTATGTCAGTTAAGTGAATTTAACCTATGCCTAGTGGTTTAAAAAGCTTCATACAAATGTCCTAATTCATTTTTTATTATAACGCAGTTTCAGCACAGCTTTCTTAAAGCTACTTGCACATTCTGTGTCTAGGCGTGGCTACAAGCATAGACATTAACTCCATTTGTCTCTGCAGACTCCTGGTCCCACTTCATCATATACCTTCTGTGTTAGATGGCTTCGTTCCTCACCTGACAGGAGTCTTTCCCCCCCATGTAGGAGCCGGCACAGATCATGTTCTCTGTGATCCTGAAGTAGTAGTAGTACCAGCAGTTGGGGAAGATGTCCACATCCACAGACCTCAGCACAGACGACAGGCTGTAGCTGTTGAGCCAGGTCACACCCCAGCCACTGACTGTGCACAAGGTACGGCCGGTCAAGGGGGGCGAGTCGGGGGCTGGCAAATGGGCCGGCTCGACCCTGGCATTGATGGTAGCCGGCCGGTCCAACTGACCCACAGAGAACATATCAGTCAGTAAATCTTGGTACAGCTGTACGTTTGTATCTGTATCTAATCAATATTTTCATCACAGCACAGCACAATGACACATTCTGCAGTCATCCCTTACCTTAAGCAGCATAATATCATTATCAAATGTCCAGTGTTGGTACTTGTAATGCCTGAAGACTACGGAAACATTGAACATCTGCTCAAAGCCATCTACTGTGTTGATGTTGTGCTCACTCAGGACCACTTGGATCAGGTGACTCCTACAAGAGCAAAGTAGGTAAGTCAAGATTGAAGGTGCAGCATGTGCTTCCACAATCAGACACAAAGTGTAAAACTGCAGTAACTCACGGTCTCCAGCAGTGGGCAGCAGACACCACCCACTGCGGGTGGATGAGGGTGCCTCCACAGAAATGGTAGCCCATGAACCGGAGGGCGGCTTGGTACTTGATGGAGTAGGGGTACACCTCTGCACCCCCGATGATTCTCTTCCCATTCAGACCTAAAGAGTTAGATGAGGGTTAGACATGAAGCAACTTCTACCGAAGTATCATGTTGTATTGATAAATGAAACATTGATCTGTATATATTCTATATTATAATATAAAAAGAAATCTCTTATCTTTCAGTTATTGCTTGAGTAGTGGGTTTGCAACAATATGTAAATGTATTTTTCAGTAATTCCACACCTGTTAGGTTTACAAGTAGCAGGAGCAGTGAGAGGTGACAAGATGAAGCCAAGTTCATCTTATATGCTACCAAACACAAAAGAAAGAAAGAAAACACAGATGCGGTTAGTATCACAGCCCATAAACTGGTTTATGGCCAAGCACTGGCTTGTTTCACATTTTTCATTTGATTCATTGCACTCTTTGTTTTGTCTTTCTTTATACTATATTTTTTATATCATAAAGGGTTTCTTTCATTCCTGCACAACTCTTCTTGCCATCCTGAAGAATCTAGAGATGTGTTTCAGAAAACTTCATCTCATGCAGTGTTAGCAAAGAAAACAAGGCGTGCAATGAATTAACTACAATGTTTTGAAATGAAGAAGTGACCCCCACAGGCTTTTAGGCCTGAAATAATGACTTTTCCAACTGGTACACTGTATCCTCCTCATGACAGCCCTTGATCCACATTCCCCACAGCGAATTAACAATAGAACATGCAAACTGACGTCCATTTGATGCAAATTTGTCTCACCTTAATAAGAGTCAAGTGAGAAAACAATCCAAGTCCAGCATCCACACACTGGCAGAAACACACTCTCACGCACACTCTTCTCATTCCGGGACATGGAGCACATCTTGAACTCTCAGGCCACTTTTATACTGTAACCATGCCTTCGCTCTCATTGTTCCGTGATATTATCCGCCATATCTCTTAAGTGTCACGCTGTGAGTCTCTCACACATAGAAAGCAGAGAGTCTGACCTAGTACATGCATGGGAAAAAGAAGGATGAAAAAAAACAGTAGCCTTCTCTTTCATTATTCCTGTCTTTCTAAGGCCTTTGTTCTCACAGATTCAGCCCATTGTCTAGTAGTGGAGACAAAGTGAAGCTTTACAGAGGTGAAACCCAACAAGCCAGAGAAATCATAGAATATACTTGCCCTGACATGTTGTTTGTGTATCCAGTGATGTTGCATGCGGCAGGACAAAAGCTACTATGATGTCTGTTTGATAGCCTGTATGTCAACCTGAGATGCAGCAAAATATAATAGCATTTATTCCTCACAAGAAAAAAAAAATCCAGTTTTAATTGAACAGAGACAGTGCCTGAGAATAATAATGTCTGATGTATTTTATACATCTGTTTTCCACTCCAGTTGACTCTGAGTCAACATGAAACAATAATGTTGAAGGCAGAAAGTGCTAAATCAGTGCCTCAGCCTGGCCTGTGTTCATGTTGATAAGTCTGATCCAGCAGACACACACTGTGTTGTAACTCCTGTCTTCTATGTCCTTTGTATCCTCTCCCAGGCTCGTCCATCTCCCCAGGTGTCACTGTCATTTAGGTTCCCAGCATTTGTTTTTTTGTTTTTTTTTCACTCTTAGCTCCCACACATGGGGCTGTTCGGTTTGTAACTCATAGCCTCCATACAGTCTAGTCCCCAAAGTGTCATTCCAACTGTGAGGGTGAAAGGCAATAGCGTGCTCCTCTCTCCCTCAGGTGCAAAGCTGAGGTGACAAGCAGGATGCCTGTGTGTGTGTGTGCACGTGTGTGTGCGTGTGTGCGTGTATGTGTGTGTGCAGTGCATGCAGTGCATGTGTGTGAGATAGCGAGAGAATGAGACAAATGCCTTGCACAAAACTGCATGTTCAGTATAGACATATCAGTCTGAGAGGAGCACGTGTCACTAAAATATCGTCAGTACAGACACTTGTTTCCCTCATCCGGACTTTTGTGTTGATATGTGTTTAATGATGAAGCAATGAATTATCCTTTAAAACTTTCTTTTTAAATCTTGCAAAACTTTTTTTTTTTTAAATGTCGTAGATGTCTTGTCTGTGTTGTCTTTATTTATCTTTTTTTTATTATGTTTGAAGTTGAATGTGTGTGAAGTCAAGTTAGTGTTGGTCCAGGAAATACCTGACAGTGGGAGGTCACACAATGCCATTTCTCCTCTACTGGGTGAAGCATCAATAATTCAGCTTGTTCTAAATGTGGGACAAGAGGAGGTCAGGGAGATTCTGCTCCCATGCTGTGGATGATGCTGACTTGCCAGAAGGCTGCTGCTGCTGCTGCTGTTGATGATGATGATGATTATGATGATGATCAGGCTGATGGTAATGAGTTGTCATTGCCGACAACGATTCAGTAATGATTGATGATTTATTCTCATACAGCTGCCTAGAATACCTGTTTTGTCTTCACTCAGATGTGTATTTCTTCCCCTCAGACACAAGACAAAGTTGTGCACGAAAAAACACACACAAAACACACACACACAGCACACAGTAGACTATTGAAATATCTATTGAAATATTTCAGCACGGATAAGCCTGGATGATGACACAGACAGAGCATGCTGATACAGTATAGATGAACCCGCTCGGCACAGTACCCCGTGTTGCCATGGAAACAATGTAAGGCCTTTCGACAAGTCAGGAGGGTCAGGAGGAAGAGTTGTGATAGCGCTGTGGTGGCAGGGAGGGGAGCTGGGCAGTTTTTGAAGGTGAACTTTGTCGCTCTCTTTCTCTCTTTCCTTCTCAATCAATGCTACAGTGTTGAACCGTGGTGCTGCGTGTCATGATAAACGATGAAATGAAAAACAAGGTTGTTTAGTGACTGACTCCCAGTGTTTCCAGAAAGGAGTGGGTACTCTGGACGGGAGCAGAGGACACTGGTTGTGCAGTAGTTGAGCTGCTGGTATGGTGTAGAAGAACGACCCCAAATCTGTAAAATTATGATGAAACCTCTCGTGTGTTTATATGGTATACTTCTGGTCCTCCTAACAGTCCACAGTGAGTACACGGTTTTCAGTTTTGTGAGCAAACTCTGTGATACTTTCTTCAGGTGAAAAAGTGTTGTTGGATTGTGTTGTATTTTAGTAGCTTTTCATTCAACAAATCAGAGTTCAGGGTTTCTAGTTTCACCCTTGATCTTTGAATTTAAACGTCCCTGTTTCCTAATTTTAAAAGGACAACATATTTTTTTATGTACACATATTTGTGCTCTGGTGGAGAGTTAGATGGGTACCAGTCTCATATCCGTACAGTCAATATGAAGCCACGGGCAACAGCTACTTAAACTGGCCACAGTAGAAAGCTGAAAAAAAACTGAGATGCTACGATTACGATTTTGTTGCCTTCATACATCATTAAGTCACCTGTTTTCCTCTTTTTCCAGTTGTTATCAAGCAGCAACTACCACAGCTTTAGTCTAAAGCTTAAACCAATGCTTAAATACCTTAAAGTGCAATGCCACCAACTGTCACTAGATGCTGGCTCCAAAAAAATCCCTGGCTTCAACTGACTCCCTTTTTAAAAATGTCAACTCCTCTAGAAATAAGTTTTTTTTTATTATGATTCATTATGGCCACGTTAAAATTTAGTCCCTCTAATAAGTGTGCTGGCGGTCATTTTGTAAATTATTTCTATTTAAAACGACATCACACCTTGCTATATCCATCTTTACATCAAGTATGTGATCTTTATTCTAAGCTAAGCAGATGCCATCAATACATTCATATTCATCTAAATGAAAGAAAGAGATCAACTATGACATCGAGAGTTTAGTTTGTGATTACTCATCAGCAGTGATAATCAAAAGTTAAATGTATATTTCATCCGTGTTTACAGGAAAGAATAGCAGATATTTCCAGGAAATAGTTGTTATCACTCACTTAATGTATTTTACCGCAGAGCCTGAAGCCAATGTACAGTAGTTGCATGAGTGGTTGCATAAGACAGGTAGGGAGAGCCCCCTTCCCTCTAATGTTTCAGAGCCCACGGTGAGGTGGTGACACTAGAAGGTCAGGTTATATTGGATTACCTTAATTACGCAGTGGTCTCCCAGGTGACAGAAAACCACTAATTGTTAGGCCCAGTCAATTGGCTTGAGGGGGGGTTGGGTGGGTCTCACTCCTTATGTTTCCCTTTTGTTCAGTGAAATCTTGCTATGTTTATAAGACAGACTTCTTAAGCGTGAGTGAAATCCATACTTGGGAAGGTTTTTCTATAAATGTAAGACATTCATGGTATTTAGCCTATTTTAATCTTCACTTTTTGATATGAATATGACATATTTGTATGTTTCTAGATACATATGTGAATGTTCCTTTGACAATACGGTGCATCTAGATATCCTTTGAGCTGAAGTGACTGAGAATGTTCAAAAACATATTCAACAATCATAAATTCATCTGCCACATCTCCCATGTGTTATAAATATTTGTGTTTCTGTACAGGCCATGTGTTCATGCAGGGCCGTATAGTAGGAGGCTACACTGCTGCGCCAAACTCCATCAAATACATTGTGTCACTGCAGAGCACCAGGGGTCAACACTTCTGTGGTGGATCACTGGTTCACAGGCACTGGGTGCTGACCGCAGCTCACTGTAACATTGGGTAAGAATGTCCAATACCAGTTATTGATAAGCTGTTTATCATTTTTTGCTGTTACTGTTGTGTGAAAATATCCATATTCTCCAGATAATGACACCTTATGACTTTGGTAATACTTTGGTTTATGACCAAATACTTGCAAAATTAATATTCTCATCAACCTCAGCTGTATTTATAATAATATATATACTGTATATAATATGCTAAACATCAGCATGTTAACATTGTCACTGTGAGCGTGTTAGCATGCTGACCATGATGGTGATGATTCATTTAGCTCAAAGCACAGCATGCTGCAGACTCTTAGTCTTGCTCTATTTATGATCCAAAAACTAGCTGGATAATTATCATTAAGCAACGAATAAAGGCTGGTTTTTGCCTCCTATGTAGATCATTTTTAATTAGACCTACTACTTCCCATGTGAATCTAAAACATAACTTCATAGTTTTGTTTGAACTAAACCTTTCGCCAACAGTTTCATGGCATTCTTGCTGGCATTCTTTCAGTGGACGCTGTAGAAGTCACTGTGTCGAAGCTAACTTGGCATGATCTTATATTGTGAGCAGATGGTCCCAACAGATGCCTAAAAGCAAACATCCTTTCTGCCACGGGTAGGTAACGTCAGGACGATGCCGCTTGATCGTTATGCAAAGTAAACCTATATACAAGCGACTGGGAAGTCAAACAGCACACAGATGCGGACTAGTCAGCTGACCTTGGCACATCATCGGGATTTGTGTGTGTGTGTGTGTGTGTGTGTGTGTGTGTGTGTGTGTGTGTGTGTGTGTGTGTGATCTTGTCTGGATCCAGGAAATTGGCCGTATTTCTGTCATACTGTCCGAGCCCAGCTTGCACACAGTAGCCATTGTTCCTTTGCAAACACCTCAACCGCTCACACTGTGTTGTGACTTTGAATCCTGGTCATAATTATAATGCATGTCATTTAACATCACTCCCACTTACCGTTCATAAACTGATCTGATTCAACAAAAAAACACTTCATCATCTTTCTCATTTCTATGGGCACGATGTATTAAGTGCTATATCTCTTTGTAAATGGAAATGCTTTTGTTTTAGGGCAGAGCACATGATGATAGTGGCGGGGGACTACATCGTAAATACCTTCGAGGGAACTGAGCAGTACGCTAAACCCTACAGGCTGGTCACCCATCCTCTATACAACAGGAGCACCAACAACGCTGACATCATGCTCATTAAGGTAATACAGAAGCATTGCAGACGTTCAGCAAAACAATGTTATGAAATGAAAACAGCGAAATCAGCTATACACACAATACTGACATATTATAACCTTATAAAGTTAAAGTGGTAAACGGGTGAGCAAAGTTCACCCAATATTTAGTCTCCTATGTGTTGGATTATAATCCGTCTAATACTGATTAGTGCAGCTTCAACAGTTATCAAGATAATATTGTATATTTGGATAAAGTTGATATTATAATTGCATTCATACTCTGAAACTCTCTCTCTGATTTTCTGTCCAGTTACGAGCCCCGATGGTGCTGAACAAATACGTGTCCCTGGCGTCTCTTCCCCGGCAGGGGACAGGTGTGGTTGAAGGCAGGGTGTGCCGGGTGTCTGGGTGGGGCTATAACAGTCTGGGTGGAGGTCATGCACCCTTCACCCTGAGGACGGTCACAGTGCCCATTGTCTCGGCTGCAAGGTGTAACAGCAGTGAGTCCTTTAATGGAAACATCACATCAAGCATGATCTGTGCCGGCTACAGGACCGGAGGAAAAGATGCATGCAAGGTACAGGAGACAAATTATGTTATATCTTACTTAATCAATGTCACGCAGTTACTTTAAACTGTTTAAGCTCCAAGGCAAGTGGGTGTTGCACGTTTCCAGTCTGCCCCCCCTCCTCCTGTGAAAAGCAGGATCATTTGATCTTTGAAAAGCCATTAAATCCATTTCGAAACATAAATTCTCCAAGGTACATGCCTGGATTTCTAGTGTATATCAAATAGCACAAAGTCGTCCTCTTTTCATCAGCTCACGTTAGACCAAAACAATAACACAGTTTGCGGAAGCTTATCCTCATGACAGTATGAAGATACAGTTCATCATGTCAGCGCTGGTTCAGCTACAAGCTTTTATTAGGCAGGCGTGGCCGTCCACCCTCAGGAATTGTATTAGTTATGATAGTTCCAGAGGAGAAAGAAACGCAACCTGAAATAGCATCAGGACTGATAACATGGTTGCATTTTTGAGATACAGTCAGTGACAACAGCATGTACTGATTTGGTTATGTGTATCATGAAGGTATTCTTGCCACAGTCTTTGGTGCAGAAATGACATGAAATTCAATTTAATGATATAAGAGTAGGCTATAATATTGCCTCAGGTGAAGAGTTGAATGACTAATTAAAATGTGCTATATCTAAATCTTCAGTAAGCAACTTTGTGTGTTGGTATTTCCAAGCGGCAGCAAGATATTACCTTCAGATTTATGGTTTAAAAAATAGCATCACCAAAAAAAAATCTTGCAATAATCAGTGAATCAGGCCTTCCCCTGATGGCAATGTTAACAGTGAGAAGAGCTTTTCACAGCAGGTCCAGCCGTATATAATGATATATGAGACTTTTGTGTCTCCATTCGTCAACTCAAATGTGCTGTAAAAACTCCTCTTGGCCCCTTAAAAAAATACACATGTCAATTTATCACATGTAGAACATCATTTCACATGTTATAAACATACATTAAGGCGCTAGTGTAGGTTTTAGATCATTTACATGTGACATGTACGACATCACATGTAAAAAACAATTCTATATTTCCTTTATTATAAAGAGCCTACAGTCAGTTTCACATGTAATGAAATGCTATTTCATCATTACATGTCCAAATGAATCCATGTAGTTCAATCCGTGTGAAACTGAATTTCATATTGGCTAAAATCACATAATATTATTTAGTCCTCTCATGATTTAACGTCATCTAATTTGGGTAAATGGGATTTTTTATTGTCTAGCCTGATTTACAACAAAGAAGCGGCCTGGAGAAATAAATGCTTCTTAAATGCCTTAAGGCATTTAAAACTGGGTGCTACCACTTCATCAGTTTCTGAGGGGAAAAGCTAAATATACCATAAGATGTTCAAAATGTCCAACAGGTCATCTTAAGACATAGAAATCTGACGTATCAATGTGAATGCCGAACAAGATGTTTTGGTCCAATCGGTGTTCCATACCAAACAAAGACACTGAAGCAGCATCGCAGCAACACTTCTTGCATGGTACCTGATGAAAGGTGTGTTCTTGTCCTTGCAGGGAGACTCTGGTGGGCCGCTGGTGTGCAGGGGGCGTGTTTATGGTGTGGTCTCCTGGGGCAACGGCTGCGGTGATGCTAGGTTTCCGGGAGTCTACACGGCTGTGTCTAAATTTCGCCGGTGGATAGACCAAGTCATCTATGGGTCCTTCTTACGCTGCACCAAGTACTGAAGAAAAAACATAATTAAGCCTGTAGAAAATATACAGAGCTTCCTGCAAATCATTGTTCTTGAATACCAATATAATGATGATTATGTTAAGCAAACATTGTGTGGCTCCACTGTTCCAGCAAACATGTAGGAAGGCCCTCTGTGAAGCCAGAATTAGTACTACAGAAATGATTTGTTGTGACTGTGACACTATTGCAGACTACATGCAGTAATTCCTGTGAAATGAAGTTCATAACTTGTAAAAAATTACCCTGTTAAACGTACCCTATTAAACTATTAAACGCTCCATTAAAAATAGCCTAACGATGTTGGTTTTTTTTCTTAACTTTTTTCTTAACTTAACAACTTTGATTGCTGCTTTTCCTTTTGGTTTACATTGAATGGGGACAAGTGATCTGATATGAAAGTTGAGCCGCTGATAAAATCATGGCGTCTATCTATTAAAAGTCCACAGGGAGCAGGTGTGTCACGACTGCACCTCCTCTATGAATAGTTGACATCTGACATCTTGTTCCATCACCTTTCATTTCATTGTCCGCGTAATGATATTTGGTGAAGTTCTTCAAAGTAAGAAAAGTCTGTGCCAGGACTTTAATGGACGTCCATTTGCTCCATGTCCTTTACTGTATATCTGCTTTGTAAGACCGTCCCTTTGTGCTGCTGTTCTTATACACGAGACAGATTTAAGTAAACACTACAGACAGCAGATGGGTGGTAAATCCAATGAGAATTGGTTGGCTCCAACCTAAAGGAAATCCCAGAGGGGTTCTTTAACAAAACAAACCAGTTTTCTCTAATCTTCGAAACTTTACACCTGGTGCAGTATCAAAACACAAAACATTTTCTCAAACTGGATACTATTAGGTTAAAGGTTTATGTCATAGTTCCCCACAATCTGTGTTATAAGTAGGTGAAAAGAGTGTGCGCCATGGGGCCAAAAGTCACATCCCAGCCCTATGAAACTACTGCCATCCTCTGGCGAGGTCTGACTCGATTGATAAATGTAATGTTAAAACCTTCCTTATGGTCAAATAAACCAACAACATTTGTGTAATGGCAGAGCAGGTTTGAACATCTAACACCTCTCTCGTCGAGTAGTGGCGCGTAAACGGCATTTTCCAAAGATCCGAATTGGTTCACATTTACATGCCCATCTTTGAATATAAAAATCGCCATTTATTTGATTGCATCTAGATCCCGGAGAGTGGAGCAATCGGTTTCACCACGACTCCAGCTGGAAGCTTCTCTGGGCTGCACCAGAAAAACCCCCCCAATACACAGCTCCCTCCGCCAGGTCTCCCCGGGATCCGTGTTTTGCATCGCTCCTCAATTTGCATTTCTCCCTCAGATTTTCCGTGCAACGGGTTCAGCCGCTCGAAACCAGCGGGCGCTCTACGGCTCTATTGTACGTGCGCCTCCATTTCCAAAGCAATACGCACAGAGGAAAAAAAAAAGACCTCTGGAAAATTATTATTTTTTTGAATAATGTTGCCGAAGCTGCAGAAGCGGGGAAATTAAGGACATTTTGATTGACTGTTATTTCTGTTGCGTACCTACGGAGGCATACACGTGTCTTCGGGGTAAACAGAAAAGGGCTAGATCGTGTCAGCAGATTGCATTGTGTGTGTGTGGCTTTTTTTTTTCTTCTTCTTTCCCTTTTGTTTGTTGTAGACGACCGATTTCAAGCTTGGCGACGAGCTATACATTTCAGTTTGTGCGCCTTGGTGATAAAGACGCATTTGGAGATGTCGGAAGTGCTGCCTTTCAACGAAGAAAAAATGAGTCATTATGGAAATGAGGGCGACGAGGGACACCTTTCCTTCACCTGTCGTCTTCAAGACACCAACAACTTCTTCAATGGCTCACAGAATAAACGTCCGCCGAAACTCGGACAAATAGGCAGGAGCAAACGGGGTAATTATGTGATTAAGGCGTTTTCGTTTGTTTGGTGGTGTGTTGAATGCGCACATAGGTTAGTAGTGAACCATAATTAAGGATGACTGTGTGAAGCACCGTTTCTTTTAATATGGTCTTCTTATTCTTTAAATGCGTCTGGGATGAATGTTTTTTTTATTTATTATTCTATTCGCATTGCAACACAAGTTAGATGCGCAATGCGTGCTGTTAAATGCCTTCTGAATGCTGCTCAGTGGAGTTGTGCTGAATGTCTTCTCCCTCAATGAATCCTTGATATGACTGAGATATATTTGCTGTGTAATTATGAATTGTGATCAAATCTGTTTTGTTTTTGTTTTTTTTGCTTTGGATGAAACCCTGATGGTGGTCACTTGTGGTGGTACATATATGCACAGACAGACACACACACACACACACACACAGTAGTGCACAGACACAACATGGACAAATATGGCAAACAGGCAGACATGTAGGAACTGACTGAATCTGCAGGTGCCCAGTGAGACCACACGCAGAAAAATGTGCATCACGCACACATCACACAATCACACTCGTGGTTATCTTTCTCTTTTGCATGTTCTTACTCTCTGATGCATGCCTTACACCACTTCACCAGGTCATACAGCGCAGTGCTAATAGTTGTGGTGGGCTTTAATGCCCTCCTGTCAGTCAGTAGTGAATTTTCAAGACGCAACACCAAGATGAGCCTCCCTCATTAACTCTCTCCCCTGTCATCCACAGTTGTGATCGAGGACGAGAATGGCGACGACGAAACGCTGAAAAATGGAACAGAGAAGACCCCGACAGAGGCTTAGAGCGCTCAGCTCAACCCCCCCACCCCCATCCCCTCATCCCAAAAAGACACTCTTGAAATTTTTTATGGCGATATCTACCAGTTTTAATCCAAAGACACTGTATATAAGCACTTTCTCTCATGTGGCAGCAAGCAGCACTTCCACACCCTCCTCTCCCAGTCAGTCATGGCCATCTGGGTGACCCACTGGCAGGGGCGGGAGATGGCAGCAAAGGAGACCCCCAGGTGGACGGACCCCCCCCTAACACATACACATACACACAAACAAACACACCCTTGATTACAGGGTTTCGCCATAAATTCAAAAAAAGCGGGAGAAGACAACAACGGGGGGAACGAGGTGGATGAAGGAGGCGACGCTGTCGAAATGCAGAAATCAGGGACAGGATACAGAAATAAATCTAATATAAAAACTAAAGCACACACTTCTCCTATATAATATCAATCAAACCTATGATAGCATTCTTTCTGCTCTTCATTTTGAACCGAGGGCAAATGTACAACAGAGTTTGTAAATATGGAAAGGGTAGCCCATATTTTCTTGCACAAAGTGGGAATCGGTAACCTGTTCTCTGTGTTGAAGACTTTATTTATTGATCCTTTGGAATATGTCTTTTGCAGTGACTTGAGGCCAGCGGGAGTGTTTTTTTTGTTTTGTATGTTGAGATAACTTTGAGCGAATGAGAGTGATATTTTTTTTCACTTAACAATTCTTGATGTTGCCTGAGTGTTTTTTGTTACCATACTTTGCAGCTAACAAATCATTTATATACAGTGTACCTCCCACCTGTTTGTAAGCTTCCCAGGCTTTCACCTGGATTGGTTGATACTGTAACTTGACTGTACACACCCTATTGATAAACTATTTATATTGCATTTGTGCATTATCGTGTGTGCCAAATATCATGAAGGGATATACTGCACCGGACAACTTGTTCTTTTTTTTTGTGCTTTATACATTTTACTCATACAGTTCAGTGGTTTTGTTGGGTTGCCATTTTTTAGGGCTCTTTCTTAAAACACTGAAATACCAACTCATGCATGGCAAATATGAAATCATGCATGCACGGCAGAAGTTCTGAAACTCTTGTGTATTCTTGAAGCACCTCGTATACAGCTTTGAATGACAAACCTCGAGAAACAGTCTTAATTCTGCATTGTACTGTACTATTCACTGATTTGTACAGTGGTCTAATATCTTGTAATAAAGATTACGACGAACTACTATTTACTGTTTAGTGTTGATTGTGCTTTACAATTTACAATAAGGAATGATGTACTCGATGTTACTTTTTGTTTTGGTTTTTTTTTTTAAACTGTTTTAAAACTGTAGCAACAAACACAAAAAAATATAGTTTTGTATCAGAAAGATAAAGATAATAGCTTAGCTGACTTTTGGATGTGTTCCTTGTACCGTTTCCCCTTTATTTCCTTTACTGGATTTGTCTATCTTGGCTACCAAGAAAGGTCAAGTCAGCATTTTCCACTGTGAGAGAGTAGCATCCCATTCCTTGGAAAGATCAGACATGAAAGTAACAGAAAGATGTGAAAATATTCACATCAAGAATTTGAAATCCACACTTTGTCCTGATTTGTTTGAAGGAGAGTCAGTTTGGACAACCGCGCGACAACACACTGTAAAAAGTGCTCAAGTATTGCGAAATGTTTCTGTGGGGAAAATGTACACCGCTGCTTCCCAATGCAATAAATGTCTGTTTTGCATCTAAAATCTCAGCTCCTCTCTCTTTAATCAAGTCCTCCCTTTAATTCCATGGCCATCGATGTAAATGGTGCAGGGGCACCGAGGCATGAGGAACACTGATGAGACGTGACATTTCCAACTCTGCTGTGGTGACTAAATGATTCATGTTGTGTGACGAGCTTCTGTCAGCGTACAGCACCTTAAACCGCCGGGATGTGTGCTGGGAACACATGCATGCAGTGAACATACACGCATACACACACACACACACGTAGGCACTCGCATGTCCGTTTCAGCTCCAACGGCAGCCTAGACTAACATCGCTAGTCTTCCTCCCTCCCCAGTTCTGATAGACATGAAAAGGGCTGCCTGGGCCGGGTACCATGGTAACAGATGCACCTTGCACTCAATGGGTGCTGCGGTGGGTTCGGTGCAGAATAGTCTTCCCTGAGCCTCAGATTGATACCATCGCTATCTTTAATGGAATGTTCTTCATTCTCTTATCTCTGCCCTCTTCTCTCAAGACCCCCTATTCACTCTGTGGCATGACCGCATTATCCTGCCAAAATAGTCCCTTCTTCCAAGACAGCAGTCAACCATGACGATGGCGTCTACTGCAGCAAGAGCCTATCCCCTTGCAGAGGGGATGAGAGGATGTTACATTTAGGGAATAATAGTATATGATTTTCTGTGTGGTGGACCCTTTTATCCGAAATGTTGCAGTGAAAGCTCGGTGTGATTGGACCGAGCATAGTTCTTAGTATTAACATAGAGTCAGGTACAATTACTACACATTCACTTCACTTCATGCATACTGCTGAACGTCACACAGTTTAAATATATATTACAATAGCAATAATATTAACTGATTGCCTTTCAGTCAACTTGAAGGTGCACAATTTGTTGCTTATTCAGTTTTTTCAGTATTTGAGATTATGTCCTCATGATTTCTGAAACTTTTCTCCTTGCTGCATTACATCATTTTGCAGTGTTTGCACAACAGACACACCAACAATCCAGGAAGTGGGTACATGGAGTAGATAAAGACTACAAAGGAAACTACACATGTAAATCTATATTGAAGTGGATTTTCTAGCCATAAAAAGGTGACAGATAAAGGTGCTAAAAGAGCCACCATATGAAGTGCAGGTGCCTCAGTCGCAAACACAGCAAAATTACACTGCATCTCAATAATCAAGACACCAGAATGCTAGACTGGGGAAATTTGTAAGCACGCTGACATTAAGAGAGAGATTTTAATAAAAATCTGTACCTCTAAAAGCGTCAGCAAACATCAAAGTTTCAACAAAGTGCAGGACGATACAAAATCCAAGTTCTGTTTTAACAGTTGGGAAAATTTAATGATTGATACAGTATATACATCAGGTTGCTGAGACAGCGTCAAGGTGACATCTTTTTTTTTTTTCTCAGAACATTTGATCAATAAAACGACCACCGGGACCTTCAAATATATTGATTCTCATGAAACATTTTGGATTCCACATCGATGATGATGATGACGGGATGATGATGATGACGGCGGTCATTCTCGGTTTCAGTAAAGAGCTTGAATCGTTTATACTTTAAATGTTGTTTCCAATCCTAATGTCACTGACGGTTCTAAGGGAAAAGAGGTCGGTACATGCTTTTTAGTGTTCAGATTATAGTTCACAATGTATTTTTAGTAGGTCAAATACATTGGATGTGGCTCAGAGTCTCACTTTGACCCCCTGTAATTGCACTTGATGGAACGAATAGAAATAGGCTCGTTTTAATAATTAGTAAAGTTATTCATTTATTGTCATTTCCTGATCAACAATCTGTTAGAACATCCCTGTTATTATTAACCACATTTCCTGGGGAGGAGCAAAGGTCCAATTTAAGGTTATGCTTACGTTTTGTGCGCATGGTCACTGTTTGCTTCGAATGATTTAAAATGGATTAAAACTGAAATCTTGCGAGTGATAAATGCTACAGATCAGAGCAGAGGAAGTCTTGTGCAGCCACAATCTGTGATCTGAAACATATCGCAAAGTATCCCAAAGTCCAGCTCTTCACTTTTGTCTGGGAAGCTTTTGATTAACTAAGTCAGTCACTATTTGGATAATATTGTGGCAGATGGGTTTTGTAGTGAGGACCCATGAGAGGCTAATCACTGGTGCCGTGAAAGTGGGCAGACAGAAGTCAGGAGGCAGATAGCTGTTAGGTTACATAAGCTCTGACAGGTGTAGAGGAAGAAGAAAGAAGGTGAAGATGAGAAAAGTGTGTGTGTGTGTGTGTGTGTGTGTGGAAGCATTCATGGGAGAAGGAGAGTTAATGGATCATTCATAGGTCATTGACACAAAGAGGAAGACCACACCCTGCAAACTCCCTAGCTGCACACACACACACACACACACACACACACACACTGGTTGTCTCTGCAGAAACCCAGAGCTCGCCTCTTCTCAACTGGACTCATGAATTTGACCTTTGCGTCGTAACGGTGGCGCAGGGGAAATACTCGCAGTGAGTGACCTCACATACTGAGCCACTCACTGGGAAAAGAGAGAAAGCCTCTTCTCTCTCTTCTTCTTTCTTGGCGCGAATCAATGTGCTTCATATGATGCAGAAATAGAATGCGTATGGCATGCAAATGGCTGAGGCAACATTTGCATTTCGTTCCACTGCATGTGCACATTTGTGTAACTGCATATGTGTAGATTATGGGTCTGCTTATTCAGATTTGTTTCTATTTGCCTGTGTGCATAGATGTACAGGCACAGCTGTATGTGTGTATGTGTGTGTGTGTGTTGTGTGTGTGTATGGTGGGTAAGCTCAATTGGCATTGGGATCAGGTATTCTCCCACTGATCGAGACTATGCTGGGAATTCACAAGGACGACCGCTGATAGGAGGGAAAAGGGAAATGCAGTCCTGGTTGGTAAAATAAATAAATATATAATAAATATCCCTTTTGATGCCACAGCAGTATATTGTGTCTGCTCCTGACTGGGTTTTTTACATGAAGTTGTTTTTTTGTGAGAACAGAGCTGAATGTTTGACTAAAACAAAAATAAATAAATAAAAACTCCCGCCTATGATATGACAGTGGGTAAAACACAGTTTGGTTGCAGCTCTTGCAGATGACGTCAATCTTTCACGCAAGTTCACATCAGATATCGGTCCAGCTTTTACTCAACTTCAAAGACTGAATCCCTAGCAAAGACATTCTGCGACTGTGGACATCGTCCTCATGTACTGTTCTTGTTTAAAAACGGTACAGGTCTAACAGATGGGACCGTCAGGACGGAGTGATAAAAATGGACAGACAAGCCAAAAAAGACCACTATGTGTTAACATTAAACAGTCTTTCTTTCTGTTTTCCAACGAAAAGTGAGGAGAACTGAAGAAAGGGCAGAGGACGGGTGGCAGGCAGGCAGGCAGGCGGATCGGAAGAGAAGTGGGAGAGCAGCAAGAGAGGGAGATGAGGAGATAAGAGTGAGATGGAGAGCCAGGAGAGAAGGAGGAAAAGAGAGGGATAAACAAAGTGAGAGTGGAGGAAGAGAGCAGGAGAGAGACAGAGGCTCAATATGATGAAATGAATGCCAAGGAAAAACAGTTCAGACCCACCAGATGGTTACTATAGCAACCACATCCCCGGTCTCTCTCTTTCTCTACCTCTCACTCTCTGTCTCTCTCTCCCTGCCTAGTTGCTTTGTTGCTGCTTTAAGTCTGTGGAGGGAAACCAACGGCTGAGAGAGACAGCTTTTTCCATTTTGGTGCAGTGGCATCGTAACATCTCATATTACCAACTTTACTTGCATACTTTCACTTGTATACATTAAATATGATGATATTTATTGCATGCTGGTTTCGTTTTTTGACAGGCGGTTTCTGTCACGGGCACCAAGTGGTTTGCTCCTGTGGTTTAATACCTCCTCAGCTTATATATATGTGTGAGGGTTAGAAATGATAGCCATGCATTACAGTGCAGTGCAGCAGAGTGGGGTCATGAACAGTTCAAGGAAATGGCATAAGCGAGAGTCTCTTGTGACCTTAATAAATGCCATGTTTTACCTTTGATCCTGCCTTACTCACAGACACACAGGCATCTACTGTGTGGGGTTTGTATTGCAATGTGTGCATTGCTTTAAACACCGCAGACAGATTGAGATGCTGCAAGCGTTCTCCTCAATCTCAGCAGCAGTGCACTACAGTTTTATACCAGGAATGGGCATCAGATGTCTCCATCGAGATCGTATTTATCCCTGCAATGTGCAAAGCCTCTATTAAACACACACAGAGGCATCTGCACGCTCTCAACTGCAGCCTGGCGCCATGCATACACACCATACACTCATTCACACACACACATGCACGCACGCACCAGCCGGGAAATATCCAAAGTGGGATACACAACAAAGGGAAGAGCTTGTGGGCCCCCAGCTAATCTCATGCATGGAGATCATTTTCAAAACAGAACAAAATGGTGGGCCATCTCTCGGTGGCAGAGTGGGTCTCCGCAGGGCCCCCGGGGCAGGATGGCATGTAACTGTGTACGCGTGCCTCCTGAATAAAAGATGCTGACCTAGATGGAAATCCGCCATTGGTCACTTAATTTGTCCTACATGCGTGATTGGCTCGTGCCCAAACTCACAATATGAATGTCCAAGTGGCTGAGAGTGGAGGTCATGTATGATGATATGATGCTAAAATGACGTAAACTTCTCACTGCAGGTTGGAAAGGAAATGCCTGTGAGATAGAAAATGGGAAATGTGATGCATTTGAAATAGATATTTGGGAGATCAGTTTTGAGTATGTAGCATATATATATTGTTAAAGGTATCTCACTTCTATCATTTCAGTTCACCAGGTGAACAATTTGTCCTCGTTCTTCATAACTGTTTGAAGATATGAAGTATTAAAGAGCTTAATGTTTCACTTCTGGGGCTTCATCCTGCATACATTTTCAAAGTCAGACTCATAAAAGAAAACATGAGAATCATTTTTAGTTGCTTCATCATCAACTAGCATTACACAGCTCACTGATGCAGATTGGATTCATGCAATGTGCCAGTGCCGGACCACGTGGGACTAAACATAGTACATATGTCTGCAGGTCTGTGAGCATGAATGAGCCTGACTGAAAGGGTGTTTTGTATCAACATTGTACTGAACCCATCTACATTATTGATATGCAATTTGACTGCCCGCCATCAATAAATTATTAAGGAATTGAAAATTGTTGAGCCGGGGCTTGACAGCCTTGAAGCTCTTTGGCCCTGAATGAACATGGCCACATGATTGTCAATGGATGTGAGCTCCAAACTGTGTGAGCAAATAATAAGTCTACTTACGGTAATCTTTTTTTTTTTTTTTGTAGCTTTTCAAATGACTGAAAACTATTTTACCCCTACCACATGTTATGTAACAATCCAGCTGTTTATTGAGTGAATTGGTTGGGTTTTTAGTGAGAGCTGGGTGTCCCCCTGGAGAAAGGAGGGGGGCTGGATCCAGATGCTCGTGGTTGTCTGGCCAACCACGGGACTGAAACTACAGTATGTTGAATGCTGGAGGCTACCCTTTATGTGCCTTTTCATCTTTGTATCGCTTGAAACAAATTTCTTTTTGGTAAACATTCATTGCAACAGTTTAACATCATGCAATACGTGACCCTCACATTTATCTCTCAAAGACAGAACAAAGACCAACAGGTGAGCCCAAACCAGAGCAGTTATAAAACACTACATAAATACAGGCCATAATTTATAAGAAATCCTTGTGTAAATGCAGAAGCCTGGCACTTCAATCCCAGCCCAAATCCCACCACCACCCGAGTTGTTCTCGAGCAAAGTCTTTAAACTAGAGCTGTTCAGTGGAGCTGCCCACATCCGAATATTGGGCAGCTTCCAGGTGTGAATATATACAGTATAAACTGTGAGTATGGTCGAGGCTGCAAAAGGAAGCATTGCTCTCAGTGATACATTGCTTCCCTGAACAAAAGTTTTAAAAATACCCCTCCACTAACTGAATCAGAATAAACAATAAAAAAAAAAACAGGAACAGTCATCGGGAACATTTTGTATTATATCAGGATAACATCAGGTTGTGTTATAGCATGCATGTTAAAAGTCTGAAATTATACACATAAAGGTCTGATTAATGTAGCTTTTATTCGATTTAACACACACGAAGCAGCTCCATCCAATTCCTTGGTGATGTCCACTCTGCACCATCAGCCTCTGTGGCTAAGCCTCAGGAATACCAACCAGCTGTCAGGCTGTGACTCTCTCTCTCTCTCTCTCTCTCTCTCTCTCTCTGTCCTTCTCGCTCCTTTTCCGTATGCTCTCTCTTGTTGAAAGAAAACAAGTGCTGCATCACCATTTTAATTCTGGTATGGGTGTGCAGGTTCTCTCTCTCTTTTTTTTTTTCATGGAGCCACAGAGTGAAGGATCAGGGGTATGCATGTTAATGACTTCCACGAAGAAGAAAGTAGGGAGAAGATGTCTGGGTAAAATCCTCCTTTAATCTCCCTCTTTCCCCCTCTGCTTGTCTCTCTCCCACCTCTGGACCCTGCATGCAGCCAGTCTGTGTTTACAGGATTTGTCTCCCTTTGATTCTGATTAATAAGCTGACGACCAAAGACCTGAATGTTACCACGTTCAAGACAGGGAAAGAACAAGTAGACCGACTGATGTTGCTGCAAAGTTTTACATGCGGTGTTTCCGTCACTTCATGAAACCATGGTAGCCATTTTGGAAATGTTGCACGTATTGTTGAGATGTAACACTTCATGAATCATGAGTATCATTGCTCAACCAATCAATCGGGATATAATAACCAGGAGGGGAGCAAATGAAATATTACATATTATATATATATTTTTTTTTTTGACATAACAATAGCCTACTCTCATGCACAAAGTGAGGTCTATAAAGAAATGTTTTTCCCAGTTTGTTGTGGAAGAACTTGACTGGCCCTCTCAGAGCTCTGACCTCAGCGCCATCCTGCACCTTTGTGATTAAATGAAATGCCAGCTGCAAGCTAGACCTTATCACCCAACATCAGTGGGTGACCCATAATGCTTTTGTGGCTGAAAGAGAACAAATCCCTTGCAGCCAGCCTCCAAAATTTTGTATATAATATTCATCTATGAAGAGTGGAGGCTGATAAAGCAGCATCATATTGCCCATGGATTTGAGATGTTCATTAACATCACATATGGGTGTGTTGTTTAGGGGTCTACGTGCTTTGTTTGGATGTGCATAGCCTTTTGGCTTGTTTATGAATCATCCTACCACAGTAATTTGCAGACACGTGTCCTCTAACTGTGACTTTAACAAATCGTTGCCTCAAATTATTCATCATATAACATATAAACCAACACATTTCTAACGTCATGGCAACTATACATCCTCATGTCCTCTGACCTGATTATCTGCACCAAACATATTAACATCTTCTGTCTTTTCAAACACACCTTTGCCTTAATGCTAACCTGCTATTTACTGTCTGTCTACCTTTTATTGAAAGGACTGATGTGTCACCAAGTAAAGGCTGCTTTTTTACATATATCACATATTTCCTGCATTTTGGTCCATTCAGTAGTAATTTGTTTATCTGAACCATATGTGTTGGGCCAGTTTCAAGCTGAAAGAATGCAATTATTCACTTATTAATAATTTATTTTCTTTAGCCAGTTACTCCTTCATCGTTACAGGGGTCTTTCAAACAAAAAAATAACAATCAAACAGTCAAAATAACAATAGACAATAATAAAAATAGTACTAAACAATTACAAACTTACATTTGCCTTCAAACAGTGTTTACAGCCTTGCAGCAAAGTATGAATGTTTGAATGAATGGATGAATTTTTTTTATTTTCATATCATCCCGGTGAAATGGACCATCACACACTCATTAAAACATGCGTTACACAAAGACAAAACAGAAACATACATTAAAAAAAACACACGTATAATGTTTTTTTTTATCCTTTTCTAATTCTACTGTAACAGTTTTTTTCTAATATTGTGACACAAAAGTAAATAAACTTGTTCATTGATGCCAATAATGTCCAATCATTAAAAATACCAAGAGTGTTTTAATTTTAAAATTAGTTTCCCATTTTTGCAGAGTTTCAAGCAGTTGACGTGTTACTGTGTAAATGTATGGAGAGTATAAGTGAGTATAAATTCGTCCTACACAAACAGTGACATAGTCTACTGTATATTTATAGTAGTAGTGGTGTAGTGTTGGAACATATTTTATATCATGTATTCGTGGGTCGAGTGTTTTCTTCGGATTGTTCACACAGAAAACCGATTGCTACAGCGATCTCTACTTTGAAATCCTTTTTGTCATATTCAATGCTTGAAACGTGTCCGCATGTGGCAATACAAAGTCCTTCTCTCTGTCTCTTCCCAATTCTCCTGAGACCTCAAACCTTACTTTTACTCTTTCAGTTGCCATGGATACCTCCGGCAAGGCAGCTGATTGGAGGCAACAATAAACTCAGCTCTTTTAAGCCTTTGACAAATTTGTCTCCAAACTGACGATCTAAGAGACTCCCTGTATCTTCCCTCACATGCTGACACACACCCACATACATGCAGATAAACTTGGTCTGACGCACACGCGGAGCGGCGTTGACCGTTGGATGACAGTGGAACAGAGATCAATGTAATCTTCTTCAGCACAATCCAAAGCCACTGTCATCATCTATCTGTCTATCCCAGTGGAACAGGGGAAATGTGTGAAATCAATTCTGCATTCAATTAAGGAGCAGCCAGCCACAGCAGTCTGGCTCCAGAGGTGACCTGCATGCTCCTCCATGGTCCTTAGTAGAGGCCAGCTCTGGTTAATAGCCTGGTTTCTACTAAAGCACCAAACAGGGACAGAAGGCTTGCTTGTTAACTGTACTGCAGACTACGTCTGACTGTGCCAACACAGTAAGGTACATGCGTCATGGCTGGAAAGACAGGCCCACTGGACTATGGCTTCAGATACTGAGTAGTGCTCATTATCACTGACACTCGTAGGATTATAAAGTGTCCTTTACAAGCACTATAGGTTGCACCAAAACACATTTACTGAAACACTAAAGATTAAGTAGATTATTTAGCAGCAGGGCTCTATGGATGGCAATGTCCATGGACCAGTCGAATGGTTGGTCCACCACTCTTCACCATTAGGGCAACCTAACTCTTTTAAAGGTCACTTTTCTGTATTTTCCTATTCATATTTAACTTTTCCACACAGTCTCTCCATCTCTGACACTAGCTACATGTTTGTTTGTTTTTACTTAATGTTAACAGTGTATTAAATGCAATACTGTGCTAATAGAAGCCCAAGCAGATGATTACTGGTAACCACGTGGGTTGGTGTGAACATTCACATATGCATTGTGAAACTGTGCCCATATCAAAAAATTGACTGCATGACGCCTCTGTTCTCAGCTGTAGTTTGTGTTCAGTGCTAATTAGCAAATGGTAACTAAGAGGGCAAAAATAGTAAACATAATACCTGATAAACAAAAGGATGTTAGCAATAGTAGTTAGTAGTTGAGCATGTTGGAGCCTCACAGAGCTGCATGTCTGTAGACACAGTCGTGTTACTTCAGTTGTTACTTCTGTTACAGTGTTACTTCACTTCTTTGTAACCATCCCTCCCTCTGACTGCAGACCAGGCTAACAGGTCCCTGACATTTGCATTTCCTTTTATACAGCACACAATGCAGGAAACAACTCGCAAACTGAGAAAATGAGTCCAAGTCTAAGAGATCCATCATATTAATTCCAACACAGATAACTGCTCAGTCTCCCAGTGCTTCACTGTATTTGGGACAGTGCCCTATCCAGCTTGTCCTATCTTGCATCATTGGATCAACCACTAGGGGCCCAATGGCAAAGATGAGCTTGGGTGGGGCCCTGACTCAACCTCACCCCGTAGTCCCTAAATAACTTTGTGATAACTTGATTGCATTCAAGTTTATTTAGGAAAATGCATATCACATTGCAGGTAGACATATGTATTATATTTATCATTTTATTATATAGTTTAATTGGAACTAGAGCTCAAAGAAAGTTCACCACCTCCGATGTTGCCATCTGCTGTGTTGTATGTGACAATGAAACCTCTTCAATGTAAAATGGATGAGGTTTGAGAAAAGGTATTATAACTAGATTTTGACACAGCGTTCCTCTCTGCAAGACTGCACCTGGGCAAGATCAGCTAAAAATGCAGGAGCCATGTTTTAGGCCTTACCGGTTCAGTTTATATTGTCCTTTACTGCTCTCTCTCTCTCTCTCTCTCTCTCTCTCTCTCTCTCTCTCTCTCTCTCTCTCTCTCTCTACGTGTGTGTGTGTGCTCAGATTTTGTTATTCTACAGGGTGCACATAGATTACTCAAGGGGGATAAACCTATACGCAGCGTTTTGGCGCCACCTACAGGTTCAGTAGAGTAGTGCTTCTTAATATATTTCTTCTGATATATGATATACGATTATATCTTAACTATAAAGGTCGAATTGAGTTTTATAATTCGTAAAATTAAAGTTTATTTGTTTATTTAAATTTTAATTTAAATCTTAGTCTTGGTAACTGTTGCCGTGCAACCCAGGTGGGAACATTTGTCGTTTGGCACTACCCGGACATGTGAGCTGTTGCACCGACACACGGAATCGGTTTCGGCACGCCTTTGTGTGGAAAACAGTTAGATTCACATTAACCGACTCCTCACTCTTCGTTAACTGCCCTAGTTGAGTTATTTCGGGTTTAATAACTACAGAAAAACAATGGCTACAGACTCCTGGGCGCAGGCGGTGGACGAGCAAGAAGCTGCGGCGGAATCGGTAAAGCTGAATTTACGCAACGCGAGCTACCGTGTTGTTAGCGTGTTTGGGTGATGCTTTGGCCTGTTCGGGTACATTTTGGGCGACAACTAGCGACACAGGCGTATTTGTGACAGTTATAATTTTTGGTTAAAGACACTGGATAAAGTGTCTCATGTGTGAGTCTGTCTGAGTAACGTCCACATTTACTGAAAAACGAAACTTACGTTACCGACAAGCTCCGGTGTGACGTCGGAGCTAACCAAAAGTTAAGTTAGCTTCCAGCTTTGTTAGCTTTAGCAGGCAATAAGCTCTAAAATAGGAAGCAGTGGCCTTGACCTAGTCCTTGTTTGTCCCTGTCGTGTAGTTTCAGGGCAGGAACAATCTTAACTTTATTATTTATTATTATTATTTTGTCAATCTAACAGCTGTAAACTTGTGCTCCTTGTACAGATCGGTCACCTCCAAATAAGAGAAAAACCAGAGGAAAATGGTAAGTGTTGAATGCTTCATGGACTGTGAGATGATGCAACAGTGTAGAAAACTGTGGCGATCACAAGTATATAAGAGTCATTATTATTGTTATTATTTATTATGATTGCAGGTACCTCTGCAAATGCAACAGACTCCAGCAGTACAGCTGCAAAGTCAGAAGCTGAAGGAGAAAACAAGACCACAGACGACGACGACAGTGGTGGGTGGTGTGAACAAAAATGAACCCTTTGGATGATATTACAGGTGCAGTTTATTAGATGATGCTCGGTTAAACTGTTGCTATGTTTGTTTTTTTTCCAGAGGACAAAGCTGCGCAGTCATTGCTGAACAAGCTGATTCGAAATAATCTTGTCAATACCACGAATCAAGTGGAAGTTCTTCAAAAGGATCCCAACTCTCCGCTCTACTCTGTCAAGTCCTTCGAGGAGTTGCGACTGTAAGTAAATCTTCTCTCTTGGCAGGCAAATTCATTAAAAATATATATAATTATTATTATTAATCAATCATTACTAAGCATGTAGCTGGAGAGGATGTTTTACAAAGATTTTGACGGTTGTCTTCCGTGTGCAGGAAACCACAGCTGCTTCAGGGCGTGTACGGCATGGGTTTCAACCGGCCGTCCAAAATCCAGGAGACCGCCTTACCTATGATGTTAGCCGAACCGTGAGTACGCTTTACGCTGTGTGAAAATGGTTTTGACTCGTTTGAAATTTCTCACGTAGATTATTTGCTATACAACTTATTGAATTATTATTGAATCATACCTCTTTTCACTACCGTTGCATTTATCATCAGGTGATTTTTTTTTAAGTACAGCTGGCAACAATTTGAATTACCTGTTTCTTGTAGTCCACAGAATCTGATTGCCCAGTCGCAGTCAGGAACAGGGAAAACCGCTGCCTTTGTCCTGGCCATGCTCAGCCATGTAGATCCTAACAACAGATATCCCCAGGTTGGTGTTCCCTTCCCTAATAATGCAAAATTTTAGGTTCTTCTCCTACCTGCCATTTGTGTGTCCTCACAATTTTATACATCTATTGTATAAATATTTAACATTGATAACGTTGATCATTTACTTCAATTTAAATCCTGTTTTCCCTCCATTTCCTTTCTCTCTATCAGTGCCTATGTGTGTCACCTACCTACGAACTGGCGCTTCAGACCGGCAAGGTGATCGAGCAGATGGGCAAACACTACCCTGAGGTCAAATTAGTCTATGCCATCAGAGGAAATAAGTGTAAGGATTTCCTGCTTTTCACATTATCACAAATAACGGGAACATTCCCAATCTGGCCTTTTTGTGTGTTGATGAGCACTTGTTTCTTGCAAATGTTCCAGTGCAGCGGGGCATGAAGCTACAGGAACAGATAGTTATTGGCACACCTGGCACAATGCTGGACTGGTGCGGGAAGTTCAAGTTTATAGACCCCAAGAAGATCAGGGTGTTTGTGCTCGACGAGGCTGACGTCATGATCGCCACGCAGGGTCACCAGGACCAGAGTATCCGCATTCAGAGGTCATAATAAATGGCATTATTGAAAAGAAACATTTTGTTCTTTTTCCAATTTTGCAACTACTGATCCTGCACTGCTCTCTTCCTTTCTACACAGGATGCTGCCTAAAAACTGCCAGATGTTGCTGTTCTCAGCCACATTTGAAGAGACGGTGTGGAACTTCGCCAAGCGCATCGTGCCTGACCCCAACATCATCAAATTGAAAAGAGAGGAGGAGACTCTGGATACTATTAAACAGTACTACGTGTTGTGCAACAGCCGGGAGGAGAAGTTCCAGGCCCTGTGTAACATCTACGGTGCCATCACCATCGCCCAGGCCATGATCTTCTGTCATGTGAGTTGACATTGAAAGCTTGAGTTGAGTTGCAAATGAAGACAGATTTCTAATGTTCCCACTAGTTGTTTGAGTTGAGTGTTGTTCTCAATTGTAAAAGAAACTATTAAGATTATTTGGTTTTTCCAAGTTTGATCCAGATATGAAAAAAATATTGAACTGAGCTTACTGGAAAAGTTTGCGCTTTATTTAACCAACAGCACAAGGCCTTCAACAAGGTGTTTTTACAAGCTGACTCTTCCTGTAAGTCAGCTGCTATTCCCAAGAAGCATCTTGTTGGCTAATGAAGTAGTAACAGTATACTTTTCCCACTGTGTAATGTAGACAAGGAAGACTGCAGGCTGGCTAGCAGGGGAACTTTCCAGAGAGGGCCACCAGGTGGCGCTGCTCAGTGGAGAGATGCAGGTGGAGCAGAGGGCTGCAGTCATTGAACGCTTCAGAGATGGCAAGGAGAAGGTCCTGGTCACCACAAATGTTTGTGCACGAGGTAAGGAACAAGTGGAGACATAACGAAGAGTCTACGTCAAGCTGTTACATTGAAAATGATATTCTCTCCATATTTAATAACGGCGGAGCATGGATTTAGAAATAAAAAGTGGAAGTTAAGGTGTATATATTGAATGTAAATGCTCAATGTTAGACACAATGATGAAAGGAAGGAAGGATGAAACCAACATTAAATCTTCCACAGATTTTAATGTAACTACAAATGCAGGTTACTGCTCTCTTCATTGTATGCTTCATCATCAAGCTTTGACCTGCTAGAGCAGTGGACTTAATGTACAGCTAGCGGAGAAGAAGAGAAGAGTGGAGCCATCGTTGTAGTTCTGTTACTATTTAAATTTAAATTGTATTACTGGTGAAAGTATATTTAAATGTATAATTATTTAGCAAATGCAAAATTTTAACAGTGTTACTGCAATAAATATTATTTTTCTTGTGACAGTTTCTCTCTTTCCCTGCTTGTCTTCTACTCAGGTATTGATGTCGAGCAGGTGTCTGTGGTGATCAACTTTGACTTGCCTGTAGACAAGGATGGTAACCCAGACAACGAGACATACCTGCACAGGATTGGCCGCACAGGTCGATTTGGCAAGAGGGGTCTGGCCATCAACATGGTGGACAGCAGAATGAGCATGAACATCCTCAACAGGATCCAGGAGCATTTCAGTAAGTCCGATAGCAGAGTCGGTAAGGTGCATTAACACTGTCTCTCTGTGGTGAAATGTTCATACTCAACAGTGGTCATTTCCCATGGTGTTAGCGCGTTCTAATCCGTTACGTGTCTACCCTCTACATGAACCTCACCATGGTTTCTCTCTACAGATAAAAAAATTGAAAAACTAGACACAGATGATCTGGACGAAATTGAGAAGATCGCCAGCTAAGGAGAACAGTGTGATCGTACGAAAGACACTGACTTCCCTTCCTCCTCTACGCTCTCAAAGAACTGTATGCTCCTACAGTGTTTTTATGCTTTTAAAAAAATATTTTTGCCATTGGAGAAAAGAGCAAAACCACAAACACAGCATATGTTTACACGTAGATATTCTCTCAGACAACTGATCTGTAAGTTTCTGGAACATACTCCATTTCACTCTTTGTACTTCTTTTGAATAAAGTCTATGAGTTTATTGCTGTGTATCGCGATACTCTTTTAATGAACACGTATAGATTTACAAAAACTTTTTAGTTTGCTGTAATAGTGGCATGAAATTCTGTCAAGAGATTCACAAAAATCTAATTAAATAATGTTGTGCCACAAAGCTTTTAATTATAAAAAAAAGAATAAACAAACTAAAACTGAATGTAAGCGTATCATGTTGATTATTACAGCATTTATTGTGCCACTAAAACTCAAGTACAAAGTGTGAAGTTGGGTATGCTGCTCCGAGTGTATTTTAATCATTAACATTATGTTTTTGATGGTTATGGTTGGGTTTCAAGGGTCTATGCAAACTTATCAACCTGCGATAGCTATTATCAGATACTATCAACATGTGTTCACATGACAGAAATGAATTCTGAATTAACCTCAGTTTTTAGCATCAGGGTGTGTAGTTAAAAATGCCAAAAAGGCTCAGCGATAATACACTAACTTCAAGTCATGAACATTTTAGATATTTCTGTGTTTAGCCGGTAATCAATCATCATCCAATCGCACATCTTACATGCATGTAATTTCATTTAATTTTAAAAAACTATTATGGTCATTATCAGGACAGGCATATGTTCTTTTATCATGTCTTTTTTTCCTTCATTTGTCTTGTGACACCTAACTTTATTCCAAATGTGGCCATTAAGGTCTGATGCGATCATTATCCTTTTGTGTCTCACTGTCCCACACAATCTTATCAATCAGGGTCTCCAGTTTGACTTTAGCTCAGCTACATTCTTCACCCAGACTGTGCTGTTATTAAGGATTGTGAGTTAAAAAAAACAAAAACGCAATGCCTTCCTCAAGTGCATTATATATACATATGATTTTGTTATTGATATTCTAAGACAAGACGGGCTTAATATTCTGACTAACACTTGAAATTTTGATTATATATTGAAATATGGGCATCTTCATGATGTGTGATTTATCTTCTTGAAACCAAATGCTGAATTGACTAGAGGACCTATGCCAATCAGATTCACTGTGTTACTACAACATGGTCGCAATGGATAGAAGACATGTACTTGTGTACATATTTAAAAAAAAAAAAAAAATAGGTAAAATAAATAGTGTAACTGGATTATTGACAGTGTCACTTCTAAGAAGTGCAAAAACATTCCTCATGAGGTTCAATTTTGACAGGCGGCAGCACTTCGAGTACAGTGGGCCTAAATCAGTCAACCTTTCACCAGTGGGAGACTGGAGAATTAGGGGACGGTGTGATGTCTAGTGTATTGATATTTTGATATTTGAACACGCTGGAACATTAAAGGCAGCAGTTGGTCAGTCTGAACCTTCTACAAACCTCGTCTGGCTCCCACTGGCACCGAGAAGACTGCCGTTGGTAGTCCGGTTTTAATGGACTGTTTACGGACAACTTGCTATAAATCACTCAACTCAATGAACAGATGCAGCCAAATTAGAAGCAAGTGCATGTGTGCTGAGAATCCACTAGATCGGTCCGTGAAGACCTTTGGGTAAAGAAGCAGTGTATGCAGTTTTTTATTTGGACATTTGGATGTAAACATTATCAGTGAGAGTGTGCGCGCACTTTGTCGATCCATAATGCAATACCACTGTATGAGAGCCATGGACACACAAATCAGTTTTGGCTATAGAACTTAACTGTTCTCCACATGTTGTATACCTTGTTTGATATTTGTCAAAACCTACAAAAAAAAACCCAGTTCATACTTGTATACATAGGAGTAATACTGCCTGACTAGGCTTAAAGCAAGTTGTCTGTTGTAACATGAAGATCATGTGTAGACAATGATAGGATGGAGGTGTGTGGTATTCTGTAGCTGAGCTGCGTTTATGGACACAGTTATGTATTCTTAATATGTTGAATTAAAAGAACATGTAGATGTTCATCTGTATGTAGTCTAATTCTTATTTGTGCAAGTGTTGAATTGATTTGTTGAAACACACACACACACATATATATATAATACAACTACAAGCTACCTTTCATAGGTACTAGTAAAGAAACATGCGTATAAATACAGAAACTTTATTCCATTCATTGTATACAGTTACATAAAAGGTACATAAACATGTATGAGCTTGTTCAAGTCACATTAATCTTCTGAGTTTCCCCTGGAGGGAAGCTGCTGCTCCGACGTCTGCTTTGAAAGCGGCAAGTCTGAGGAGACGTGAATAAAGACGTAAGTCAAAACATGTCCCAACACAGGAAGAGTGACATAAAGGTTTCACTCTGAAATTATGCAATCATTATCACATTTTACCTTTAAAAAGGTAGAAGGTAGCTTCTGTACATAAGTGAGTAACATAGAGTTGAATTCTAATTAGCCGCATGTGTCGTCATGACTAACATGAGACTATAAGTTACTTGCACTTACTAAACATTTTAAACATTCACACACACACAGATGGCACAGCCATCAGGAGTAATTTGGGGTTAAGTGTCTTGCCCAAAGACACCTCGACATGTAGACTAGAGAAAATTTGGTTTCTCCTCCAAAGAATTTTAAACGAGTCAAAGTCGATGCTCTCAGAAATTATGACCACATAGTAAACTGAGGAAACTGTAGTGGCAAATACAAACTATTCGTGGATGCATACACAGGCTCGATGATGGGAACAAATAGTCACTTTAACTAGAGCCTCAAAAATGAGATCTGAATTCAATCAAAACCTCACAGTGTAAAACAAGAATACGCCGTATGCTTGACGAGGTATTTATGGTTCAAGTGTGGAAAGTTTTAGCGGGCTGAAGAAAATTTCAAACCAAAGACATTTTATTTTGTCTTTTCTATCTCACTAATCATACTGCAACTCTTCAGATTTTACTTGCAAAAACCCAGAAAGCAAGAAGTCATGCTGTCACTTAATTGTGTTACTTATTAATGTCAATTGCATGCACAGCTGCCTAATACATGAGTAACATGAATACATTATGACTTATAATGTATGGACTTGTACGAGTATAACATGATTTTTAGATGTTTGGGGTTTTTTTTTTAGATTTTCTAGACACTCAGCCCTCGCTCACCTGACTCTCTGTAGTCCACCCTGATGAGGAAGAGGCCGCGGGCTGGAGCAAGTATGCCCTGTGGGTAGGCCATAGAGTCCCGAGCCTCCATGATCTCTTTCAGCTGGTGAATCGACAGCCGCCCCTGGCCCACTGCCACGAGGGCCCCCGTCATCCTCCGCACCTGGAGCACAGGGTCAGAGCAACAACTTGTACACTGATATTACTGAAAGCAAAAGACTGCACATCTTGGATATATTATACTTTTTTTTTGGCTTAAGCATTTTTATTTATGTCATCAACCAGCAGATGGAGCTATTTACTCTTTGTGAATTCTACATAATCACACTGGGAGAAGTGTATCAGAAGAAATTGAGGACATTAAAGAGGGAATGCACCTGCTTATAGAGGAAAGATCTACCCTTAAAGGTCAGTTCCCAGAGCGGGATCTCCCTGAAAAAAAGAGACAAAACTAGTGTTACATTTGCACAAATCATACATAATACATATACAATACAACAATTGTACTTGTATAATTTTGTCTGGATTTTGGGGCAATAGCTGCACATGTGTTGTAAAGCATATTCAATCCATGTTAATAAAACGTTACATTACTGACATTAAGTCCAGCAGGAATGACTGACCGAATGTCAACTAAAGAAAGGTTAAATATTACCACAGGGGTTAAAGTGTCATTTCAGGAGCAAAAACAATATCTTGAATGGCAGTCAGATGTTATACAGAATTAATGTGAAACAAAATGACACCGATTGACTTATTTCTGTTCCATGCATAATAATAAAAAATTTAAAAAAAGCTCCTGTCTCACATCTATGATGTGTTAAGATGCTTCTCTCCTTTATCTCTCTTTTGTTTGATATTTCAAAGCTTTCCCCCACCGTGTGGACGGAGTTGGAGGCTGATGTGACATTCATGCTTATTATGCCAGACATCAGATGGAGCCTGGGACTCCCCTCGTGCACACATTTGTTTAAATGTCACATGCTTGAATACGACACTGCAGCTCAGGCCCAACTGGATTATGTGTAATGCCATAGAAAATATGAATCTGTTTCTTTTGCAATTTGGCATTCAATTTCTCTTGTTGAATACTGTATGTGTCTGACTGACTTTATATTTTGGGGAAGGAAAACTGAACAAACAGGCACATGGTAAGAATTGGGTCAAATGCAAATTTGACTCGGTGCTTGCTGTCTGATTACATTTCACATATAGGGAGTGCATACAACAGGACTGTTAGCTCCTGGACTCCGGGTGAGGGACAGTATCTTTGGATATGGATGAGGCTGTGTCTCACAATGTGAATCTGTGCATGTATGTTGTCTGCCACTTCTTCCACAACAACTACAAAAAAGAAATCTAGTATTCTAGTCTTCGATTCATGTTGAAGTATCCTGACCCCAAATTGTTGTGTCATCGGTGTGTGATGAACAACTGGTACATTGGGTGGTAGCCTCTGCCATCCGTGTTGTATGAATGTGAATGGGTGAATGCTGACATGTAGTGTAGAGCGCTTTGAGTGGAAGGAAAGACTAAAAGAAATTTAAATGCAGTCCATTTAGTGTGACATACATCAGCATTTCCCCTTTCCTGTCTAGACACACATACACAACTATTTTGAGCAGCTCATTCTGCTAAAGTTCCATTTTTGTCATTGAGACCAGAAAACGCAGCTTCCCGTTTTAGGATCAAAAATTTAGTTTTTGGCTTTTCAATAATTCACTGCTCAGTTTCTTCTCGTTTTATCGCTGTTACTTAGAATAGTGACCCTCATGAAAAAATAAAGACACGGCTCAACTGCTATATGACTAACTGTAGGACCTAAACCTGACTGAGACTAAAGTTCATCATCAAATCTGCAGAGAACAAAAGAGTGAAAAGGTTCGAGTTTGGTGCAAATGCAACCGTGGAGCGTAAATATGTTATGAAATGTGTTTCAGATCTGTGACCATGATGCTCACAGCTTGTTAATGCACCGCACGTATTGGGGTTAAGGGACTACCTGACATTTACTCTGAGAACTGCTAATAGTCTGCTCACTTCCATATTGTTCACCATATTTTCAGGGCAAATAATTAATGCCAATGAAAGTAGGATTTGGCATTCATAGCGACCCCCAGGGACCTGTAATCTCTTAAAATCCACATGGCCCTTTCTCTCTCCCTCCCAGCCACCCTCCCTCTCCATCTCTGTTATAGATTATGTTGGATCATCATTGTCTAAATAAACCCGCATGACAAACAACCACACACAGCACCTTCATTAACACAAACAAAAGCACTTCTACCTGTATGCTCTAACATGCATCACAGTTAGATGCGTTATCTCGACTGATCTGACGGATCTGAATCCAAATTCATTCAATGACTGAGTTCACACAGGAACTTCAGTTCATCAACATTTGGAAAAGATTAGTTAGTTTGGAGTCCAGATCATAGTCTGTCTGATCTTTCTTTTCTCCAAATATCACATCAAACATACCACTATGTCTGACAGAAATTTGGGAAAGGAGGATTTTCCAGGCTGTACTTGCAGCGTTGGCTGAGTTCAGTGACTGTAAATGATTCAAAACCTTCTTATGCTTAAGTTGATTGATGCAAGATTGCGAAACACAAGATCTATCCAGGAGTACAAAAGCACATGCATAATTTCTTTGCTTTCCTGGCGTTTCTTCAATCAGTTCCCTCATCGCTGTGTTGCCGCTAACTCTACTGCAGACAGCCACATGCTACCTCTGTGACAGCCTGCCACTTCACCTGCCAACAATAAGCTTCACCTGCAGGGCACAATGGGCTCAAGTTCATGCTCTTCCCCCCTTGATTTCACTTTGTCGCTGCATCTACGTCCAACTTACCAGCAGGAGTTCAGTGAAGCAGAGCCAAGAAGTAAACCCTGAAAGGTTACCCACCTGCAGGCTCAGCCAACTGTGTTTGTTGAGATGCACAAACCAGCAAAACTGAACCCAGGTCTATACAGTATTAGGTGAGTCTTTGCTCTTCCTGCATCATTATTTTAATTAAAATCAAAATATTGGTATTATTTCATCTTAAGCTGCTCTAACCAAAATTTAAATATTAACAAAGAATCATGAATACATGTTATATGAAAGGTTTCTTCAGTCATTCAACATGCACTTGTTGACTTCCCTTCAGGACTTGCCCTCGGGGGAAATCCCTGCCACAAAGACAAATGTCACTCCATTTCTCTGGAAAAAAAACTCAAGTGATCTTTGTGAGATTGAACCTACGAGGGCTGAGGGAGCGAATCATCAACAGTGGTCACTCAGCGCTGCAGATCGACCAGTGTGCGTCGTGGTTTCTCGTAATTTCCACTATGACATCACCAAGCTGCTGATTTACTGTATTTAAAAACAGATGTTTGTGATTGAAACAGAAAGAACGTCTGAAACAAGCTATGACTGCACGTAACAATATCCAGTTAATCAGAGTAATCATGTCCAAATTCCACTTTTGTCATGCTAGGGAATTTGCTTTATGCAATTACTTCACTACAGTTCCTCATTATTTGCATTTAGTATTACCCATGTCACTGAATTATGCTGTTTTGCACACCAGTCACATTATAGTAATGTAAGCAGGCCATGTCATAGTGATTGTTTATGTTATTATGGTACTTTCCCTCTGCTCTCCAAGTGGCCGCTGTTGTTACGTATGCTTTTATGTAATATTAAGACCTGAGGGGAAGTGAAACTACTAATGAAACGCATCCAAAGTGTCAAACCCACAGAGAAATATCATCCGACTCTCTGGAGTTTTTTTTGTGTCTTTTAGCTTTTTGTTTTGGATTTAATTCCTGCAACTTTACTGTTTTGGTTCAGTCTCAAAGTCCTAAAACTGGTTTCCAGCAGCAGCAACAGCAGCAACAGCAGGACATGGCACCTTTATCAGATGATAATGTGCAGCTTGTTGCCTTCAAGAGGTCAAAAAAAAAAAGTGTGTAATTAATGACAGTCTGTACTGATGATATTTTGAACTATCGACAGACTGCTAGTCTGGTCTAACCTGTGGAAGTGTGAATGGGCGAAGGAGCTTCCTGGCTGTATGTTGAGCATGTCCAACGTCCTGACAGGATTTTTAAACGCGTCGGAGCTCATTGCCCTGAAGCTGCTGAAGTCATGAGTCCCAACAAACAGGGAGGCGGCCTCGAGCATGGCTCCCACATCTAGCTCCCTGATGTGGGACAAAAAGAAGAGACATTTTTCTTTTATCAGTAAACATAAAAAAAAACCCCCAATAAATTAAGCACAGGAAAAAAGTAATCAGCAGAGATCAATAGTCTTCCCAAATCAGTGCGACACTGCAACTTGGTCTGAATGTAACCTGCCAGAACAATAAGGTCAGATAAATAGGGTAAAGTGTATACATTAAGTACAGCAGGTTTCAAGGTCTCCATGTTCCATGTTGCTTTGAAAGTAGAATAAATTATTAGCTAACTTATGTAATATGAAAATTTTCTGAAGCACGACGCCACGTGAGAGAGCAGAGCACGTTCAAACAGGCTCATGTGAGGGAGAGAGTGAGACAGGCCCGGTGCTCAGATCGTCTCCAGTCTCATGATTCTGTCTGCTTAAATATGATCTGACAGAGTGAGAGAGAGACGTTTACAGTGAGCAGGCAAATGGAGGCGTGTGCTGAGTGACTAATTAAAATCTTAATGCAGTAAATTCAAAATCTTGGCCATAAGAGAAAGTCATGAATGAAGATGTGGAAGGGGGCTGCAAAAAATGACAACCATAACAGCTCAATAACTGTTTGAGTCTTAACTCCCATGCATCATCAAACCTTTAAAGCCCATCATAGTTTACCAGAAAAAAAAAACAGTCTGATGATCACTGAATTTCAAAACATTCAGCTTGTTTCAGGGTGAGAAAATAGTTCTCTTGCTCTAAGAAATGCAGCCTTAATTTAATATTAAAATGAACAGTGAGAGATTAATATTTCTTGCAGTGGGAGAGACGGAGGGGCTGTGATGGCGAGTGAGAGGCAGATCAAAGAGAGGCTGCTGAGGCAGAGACGCTCAGGGGTGGAAGGACGATAGAGATGCTAAAAATGAGAGAATAATGAAGCAAAGACGCCAGAGAGAGACAGTGAGAGAGAGAGAGAAATGAGGGAGGGAAGGAGACATGGAGAGAAAAAGAGAGGGTGGGAAAGTGAAAGAGAGAGGAAAAAAGAAAAGAAAAACACACATCGTCAGGGTAATGTGTGTGGGTGTTGTTCTTCGTGTATAAGCCCGCAGCTTATCTTGCCCTACTTTTCCCTAAAAAAGTGAAGAGTAGAGACAAATACTCATCCAGTACATGCGCTGTCTGAAATGTTTCTTCACGCTCCCTCCTCCCAATATGAGCTAGAAGAACATCATATAAGCTATGAAGCCCTCGTCTGTCTCTTTATGTGCTCTATCCATCCTTATCTCCGTCTCTTTTTCTATCCTTCCTCCTCCTGTCTTTTGTTTTTTTTAGAGTGTCGACTCAGATTAAACACAACATTTATTTGACTGGCAATAACTTGCAGTTTCTGGACGGCACGTGTGGATTACTCATGTGTTTAACATGCCATTGTTTCTGCAAGGAGCAATGAGTTTATTTAGGGTGTGTTTGATTGTGTGTGTTTGTCTGACTACTTGTTAGATTGAGTTAAAAGACTTTTTATTTTTTGGAAGGAAATCAAGATGCATGCACACATATATATATACACACACAAGAATGGAGGATAAACAGACAGATGAGTGAATGAAGGGCTGGCCGGTGTAAAAGCTGAGATGACTCACTTGCAGTGGAGGTTCCAACACACACCGTGCTCTGTGAGGGGAAGCTGAGATGAGTGGGTTACTCCCAGCGCTATCCGGTAGACGTAGGTGCGAGACAGGGCACAGAAACGGGCGTGGAAATCATCAGGCACGCGGTGGGCACTAGTGATCCTGGCAGAGTGAGAATCATCATGAAGGTATTAGGATTCATCGTCTGTGAAACATGAACGTCTATACGTAATTTAGTGCCAATTCGTTGTGATGATGAGGATAAGTGAAAACTTTCCTCTGAAAAAAAAAAAAAATCACCAAAGTCGTCAGGATTCAACCTCTGGTACCAAATTTCATGGCAATCCATCTAATAGTTGAGATTTTTCAGTCTGGATCAAAGTGGTGCACCGGCCAACCAGCAAACCCAACATTGCCATCCCCTGAGTCACGGCTAAAAACCGAAGTCTGGTGGATGTTTGGACAAAAACTAAACAACAAGGCGTCCTTTTTGTAAAGTGGGCTTCATTCTTCTTCCTAAAACTGGAGCAGTCCCCGAACACAGACGGGGTTAATACTTTCATTTTTGTACTTCCAGCAATAAACACTATGCACAAGTCGTCTAAAATGCCAACGTTGCAGCTTTTTACACAAAAAGCACACCCGTTGTCAAGAGTGCTAAAAAGGGCTGCCAAGAGCCCTGAAGAGCCAAGTGCTTTTACTCACACAGCCAGCATCACAACAGAATCAGACGCTTTGATGCGAGTCCAGCAGGGACACGGCTAAAGCTGGACACTTCCCACGGAAACACAGAGAGAGACAATATGTCCTTTTTTTTATGATTAAATCCACTAGAGGGAATCAATTCATCGCTCTGTGTGATGCACTGAAGCAGAGTCAAGGGTGTCAACTTTGTCACATGCATGATTAAAAGTTCTACACATGTAATTAAATCACTCTTTATATGATCTACTTTGTGCTGGAACAATGAACCAGATTGTACTGAGTGATACAAATTTTGCAGATTTATTATGTCAAATAAATAGTCTGAATATTTTGGTGGCTCTGTTGAGCTTCTTCTTTACTGGTTATGCTCATACATATTTTAGTTAAGCATTGGTCAATTGTTCATTCATTTATCTTTATGTGTCTCTATCTGGTTGGATGCTAAACTGCCTTTTATTGTTCTGGTACTTAATGTGTTCAGTAACAGTAAAATTGAGTGAACCTCTAAGGGTGATTAGACTTGTTGTTTCTTTTGAAATGGTCAAAATCATAACTGTGCAACATAATACAAAATTATCCACACTTCCACATAATATAGTTAAAATGCACACTTCCTGTCTAACAGGTTGAAGATGGATTATACAGTATAATCCAACTGTTAACTGAAAGAACAAAGAGCTTCAGCCAGATGTGTCCGTGTAATCATGACCAAGCAGCCTATAGTGTCCATCCACACATGCTTCAAGCCTGTACAAAGAGTATGAAGTCAGTGCACGTGTATCATGTTTGTCTGCACACAGCAGTGTATGTATATCAATCCATGTGTGTGTGTGTATGTGTACAATCTGAGAAACTAGGTTATGTTTCCAGGGGAGGAGATTGGCTGCGACACGTGGCAGAGGAAACTCTCGCGCCTGCCTTCAGCGCCTGCTCCAATGTGAAGTGACAGCCTTTGCCTGGCCCACCAAACCAAACCACACACACACACACACACACACACATAAAATTTTCATAAGCACTATACAAAAGCATGGCCTCACACATTTGGGAACTGGGGCATTGTTTGGCGTGGCACCATTTTGCTACTCAGCAGTTTTTTCCTGTTCATTTTAGGTAATTAAGGCAGTGAAGAACATAAGTAAACCCCCGGCTGAAGAGACATTTTTACAGTGTGCAGTCTCCTGTTAAAATCGTGATTTGGCTCTCTATCTCAAGAGGCAACAGTCCAAAGCTGCAAGCCTGGAGCCATATTCTGATTGTTGCTGTAAGAAAAACTCTTTTTGGTTACCTCTTCCCTCCAAAGTGAGATGTGAAAACATGGTTTGTGTTTCAGATGTGACACAATGAGAGAAATAGGAATTCTTCTTTTTCTTTTTTTTTCATGACAGATCAATAAAGAAAACTTGTTAGGGAGTGTGTTTTCTATGTGTGTAAAACATTTATGGTGACTGATTATTTTGTCCCCATTTTGTCTTTGTAATGCCACAAAGAGCAACAAAGAGTTTCTCAGCATGTTTCAAATTAATTTCCATTCAGCTAGATAGGTGTATATGCTTGTGTGTGTGTGTATTGATTGATGCTATAGAGCAAAAAGCAGAGCAAGGATAATCCTTTCTAACCTTCTCTCTGCAGGTTTAGGGATTAGTGGGATGTGGGGAGCTTCCTTTTTTCCCTCCCTCCTCTCCTCTCTTCTCAGTCTGTCTCCCAAATGGCTCGTTGTGCTTCATACTCTCACTCTTCTTGTCTGTCTTAATACATAATCGCCACTTTAACTTTGTCTTCTCTCACCCCCCCCTCCCCCTCTCATTGACTGATCTTTCTCTGTATGTGTCCCTTCTTCTTTCTGTCCTCTCTCAGACAGTAAAGCTAAATAATAAGGACTAAATAACTCACAGCAGTCTGAATGCAAGAAGTCACAACAAAGTGACTATAGAGGATCATGTGGGATTAAAAATACCGACTGTACACACAGCACTATTCTGGAAGTGTGGATATTTTCAGGTGAACTGGTGACATTTTTACTAAAGCTGTACACTGACTGTTGGAGTTGACATTGCGCTTAATAATATACACACAGATCTACTGTTGTTTTTTGATTTATTACAGGAGGCACATTCTCAGGCCTATACGTGCATTGTTATAGAAATGTAAAAGAGACAATGTCTTGTCAACATTATTTCATCATAGACAGACACATGCCTTCAGCCTTTATGGTATTATGGCAATGGTACTGCTGCTGTTGAGATTTCACAGTCACCCCTACAGCCAAAATTTCAACCTGACTCACCTGATTTGTTCTGTCCCAAGGTGGTAATTAAGGCCCTTGACAAGAACGTCCTCAGGCAACGGTGGCTTATTGGCTCTGCGTTGGAGATCAAAGTGGGCGGAGTTAGAGAGGGCGTGGACACCTGAATCTGTCCTGCTGGAGACTGACAGAGATACGGGATTGAGTGGCCTCAGCCTCCTTATTGCAGCCTGCACACAGACGAGAGAAAATCAGAGAGATTAACAAGTTATGGCTTATTATATTGTAAACTCTGTACTGTATCAGTCAGTCAGACAATTATAACTTAAATCAAAATATACAAAAATATCCACATTTTCACAAAAAAAACAGTATAGAAGAAAAAAAATCCAAAAAACTGAAAACAGATTTTTATATCAGATATTTATTTTTTTTCTTCTTTCCTCTCCCATCAATCATCTCACGACCCCTCAGGTTTATCTGGTGACCCTTTGGACGGGCCCCACCCCTAGGTTAGGAACCACCAGACTAACACTGATGCTTCGGTATTAATAATCTAATGATGTCATATATGTATAATAATATATCAGTCAGAGGGACCAAACCACTAATTTTATCTAATACTTTAACTGCATTTTGCTACTAATACTTGTGTAATTGTGCTTAAGTAGAATTTTTTAATGAAGTAACTTTTATTGTAATGGGAGTGTTTTTACATTGCTGTATTGGTACTCCTTCCACCACCTGTCATGTGATTAACTGCATTCAGGGATTCATCTCAAAAACAGGATAATATATCGATCCAGTGCATTTTAGGAGTCTGAAAAACTTCATAGAGAGAGAATAATTTGGAGAATTTGGTTTATGGTTTGCAGGACAAGAACTGCTGTTGGAAAGAAGTGAAGGAGGGTGAATATAATCATTTCAGTTAAAGTTACCTCTAAATGGTCCTGGACCCCTTTTTTTGGCAGCTCTAGTGGAGCCACTTTCACGACACCACTGCAGAGAGTAACAATAATAAATAATAATAATAATAATGATAATAATAGTAGTAGTAGTAGTAAACACATTTTAAAATGTACCCGGTTATCCTGCGGTGTAACCCACCTGTATTTTGTTCCAATATACTGAAAAAAGATGAGGTAACGTGCCGAGTTGTGCATGGTCTCTCCAAATATCTTGTACACTTCTGGATCATTTAATTATATAAAAAAAATATCTGTTTTTAAGAATCAAACTTTAACAAAATTAGACGTTGGTGTAAATGGCGGAAGAAGATACTATAGACGCCAGCTGTAGTTGTTATTTGTCAGGTGGACGTATCAATCCGCTCAGAGTCTAAATAAACAAGTGCAGCCTGTGTATTGACACAAACACACCATGATATTCAGATCAATTGACGTTAGCGGAACCATCTGGTTACACGCTGTCTGTAACTTACAGCGTATTGTTTTTCATGTACAGCCACAGTCCGCATCTATGGTGAGTGTAAGCCCTACAGACGAACAACTACCGAAACACTAATGTGTAGTTTTAGTTTGGGGTTTTTTTATCCTCTGGATATTTCAGCAAATAGTCTTTGAAGGTTGTTTCCCATCGGTCCCCTTTTGATTGCGTCATCATCAACAGAAGGTGTCGTCATCACTCTGACCGGCCGCGAAACGGTCTGCCCCTGAAACTCAGAGAAGCCAGAGACCACGTGGATAGTTTTTATTTATTTATTTATTTATTTGTGGAGATAGGTCAGTGGGGCTAAAGACAGACGATGTAGGACAATTATGGACACCATGAAATAAACATAGAAACTGATATTAATATTCTGATTATAATATAATGAGAGGAAATACATGGATCAAAGTATGATTCAGATGCAGGAAAACAAACAAAACAAAATCAGATGTGTTGCACTGTTATTATTGTGACTGCATTACATCTATGAAACAATCTCTATCATCCTGCCATGATTCATATTGTCTCTCCAGAGTTGTTCCTGCAGCTTGTGACTAGTCGGCGCTCTTCTCTCGTCTTTCAGGCTCCACCGTGCAGCTACGCCTCTCTTCCTCTCTCCCTCTCTCCTTCTCTCTCTCTCTCTCCTGTCTCGGCAGCAGTGGCAGTAGTGTGTAGTAGTGATCTGCCCGCCGCGCACTGAGCTAGCATTTTGTGTCACGGTGCCACCGAGAAGAGGGGCGACAGACTGCTGCGCGTCAGAGGACACCGGTCACCATCCGCACGGTTCGACATCCCGCCGCGGGCGATGACATTGGCAGACTGAAGTAGGAATACACGACAAAACGCAAAAATGACGGTGGACTTTGAAGAATGTATAAAAGATTCACCCCGATTCAGGTAAGGCTGCTCCTCGTGGGGGACAATCACAGGGGTGCGCAAAAATGGCACACCTTCTTTTACGCATGATTTTTTTTTTCATGGAGGCTGAATGCTCCTCATGCACGATTTGTCGCGGCATCATCAGAGTAAATGATGTTACGTTTAATGTCTGAATTCGCCCATGTGTCCAAAAACATGATGTCGGTTTTTTTTGTTTGCTTTTTTGGCATTTTGCTCAGATCTTCAGTCATATTTCTCGGTCATCCCTTTGGTTGGTTATTAAAACATGTATTGGTCTTGTGGTGCATTTGCTGTGAGGGATGCGTTTGTTGGTGGTTCCTATGTGATGTGTCTGATTTCTGGATGTGGCTTGTAACGTCAGCTCTGTGCATATTAAAGGAGGGATTCTTATTGCCACCCATAGTGAGGATCCATTTTGCTTGAGTGCAAAAATAATAAATAAATTTAAAAATGATTTTCTTTTCAACCCCCTGACATGCAGTGTTAAAGATATTAACACTCCTGTATGTGGAGTTAGAGGGATCCTGCTGGATGTGAGAGAGTGTTGCAGCATGGGATACAGGTTGGATGCAGCTTATTAATTAGCTCTCAGAGGAGGCCTTGCAGTCACCCAGTGGCTCTCTGTGGTCGCAGGCTGGAGAGGAGATGCCCTTGCAGCAGCAGCAGTAGCAGTGTCCTGGCTGGAAAAGAGGCAGCAGAGGAGAGGAGTACGCTCTCTCTGCAGGGACAGAGCTTGTTTGCTGGGCACGGGTCCAGCTGTTCGGCCTCATGCCTGCCCGCTGGAGGGTTGTAACCACATTCGGTCCACGTGCCAGTCTGGCTGCACTCCTGTGCAGACCAATGGGACACAAGGAGAGGAGATTCTAGCAGCATCTAGGCTAGGGATCCCCTGTTAATGATGTCAGGGTGTTGAGCTGCATATGTGGTCAGAAGGAACACGGTAGTCTTTTAGATCGTGCTGTATATCCGTCTTCTCGTCTGTTGCCTGTTTGTTTCTCCATGTTTGTCACACATTTTGTTGCTTCCCTCTCCCTCTTCCTCTCTCTCTCTAAAACACAGACACAGTGCATCCTGTTTGTCGATTGCTGTGTGTATGTCTACAGACTAACAGGTAGTCACCAATTTGAGTGAGCAAGCAGACAGTGGAATAAGAGAGAGACTAAGAGAAAGACGGGCATCCAATTTGCCGTTTAAATCCCACCTCAGTGATGGATGGCCCCGGACGGAAGGTCACAGGAAGAGACGGAGAAGCGGCTCATATTCAGTCACTTCCCCTTTTCCCTCCTAGTTCACTTTCCCATGGTCTTATGAGGTCTGTTATTTGGAAAATTCCACCGACGACAAAGGAAGCTGATGTTTCCTTCAGTCAGGTTTACAAGCAGTAGGGGAAATGTAATGTTGCTTCATACCATGATCATGATGGTGAAACACAGTTGATCATGATGCTCGCCGGTCTGTCCTTCACGTTCATAAGATTTCCCAAAACATGCATAATTTACACGTTTGAGTCTCATATCCTGGTTTTGATCATAACCTGTATGAACAAATATTGGTATCATAATATTTTTTAGCTATTTTTTTTTTTTAGATTTCTTAAAACGGTGATGAGGACTTGTGTTGTCAGTATTGTGCGATCTAGCCAGGTAATTAAAAACAGTCTTTCCAGATCTTTCTTTTCCTTTGCTTTGGCATCAGTGGCCTCTTGTCTTTCTTCCTCTTCCTTGTTGTGTCATTTTGGAGTAACTGGAGGAGAGATCCATTCCTGTCTTTCCTCTCGCTGCAGGTCTTAACTTGTGCCTGTCCCTTGGGTGCACATGAATGCGTATTTAAGGTATGCCTGAGTATCTGTAACACACATCTTTCTGCTCATTATCTTCCGTCTTTATAATAAGCTCTGCCCTGCCTTTAATTCAGCAGTCACCTGCCGCTTTCATTCAATCCATAACAATTGCTGAGATGAAGCATGTGCACCTGCCTGTAGTTGTTTGTGCTAAGAGGTTGTAATCTGATTCCCTTAAGGCTCGTTTTCCAATGTTTGCCATCATTGGGTCAGTTTTTGGCTTGTACTATATTTACATTAGCAGAGTTTTTGATGGCAGTGGTGCAATTTTCAGACAAGATCGTTATCGTGAACTCGACATTACTTGGAATTAAATGTGATATTCTGATATCAGGGCTGGAAATTACACACTTCTTTCTGAGTAATATGTTGTGTACTTTCCCTATCACACAGCAGTTACTGATAGAGAATGTAAAAATGAAAGAGAAAAGTGAAAAGAGAGTTATTATTTTTACTTCGCATAGAGAGAAAACGATCACCATGAGATTGCAGATTATGTCCAAAAACACCTCAACAAGAAATATGAAAGTTATGTCATTTTTCTATCCTGTTTAATATCTATGTCATCACTCTTCATTTCTTTTTCTTTGCACTATTATATGCTGTTTACAGTTCACAGAAACTACTCACTACTTGTCTATATTTCTGTTGTGATTGTTATTGTTTTTATTGTGTATAAGTACATTATGAGCCTCTAAACCGGAGTCAGATTCCTTCTATATATAAACACACTTCTGATTCTAATGTAACATATCCTAGTTCTGAATTGTCATGCCGGAGTCTCAGATTGAAACCATCCCTTAGTGACAATATCGAGCTTACAGTAGGCGTGTATCGACTTATATCTTTGTCATATATATATATAAGCTGGTGACAAAATTAAAATACCGTATATGAAATAGCAGCAGATGTTGCCTGTAGCAATGGGTGTCTCAGCTGGGGGGAGTTTACAGATCTGGAGAACCAGCTCCACACGTCTGCCTCGCTGTCTGTTTTTTTTTCTCTATCCCACCTACATACGCTGCATCCAGCTATCCAGACAGGTTGAGTGAGTGAGACAACCGGTTTCAGAAAGTGACAGACAGAGTGGACACCGAGGATAGTTTGTATTGTGCAAATCTGTGACCCAATTTAAAGTATTATGGTCTATTTTACAAACCACAAAGCACGACAGATTTGTAAATAGATTTAGGATATCACTTCAGACAGAGAAAGTCTGTAGAAAATAAACTATAATGTTCTCCATAAGAGTTTCATCTAATAATCCTGAATAATGAGTCATTTTCCATAGAACTGGAAAGGGCTGGGTTTCACTCTTCACCTTTGTATCTGCATCTGAAAGTTGGCAAACCTGCCCCTAGATTACCTGATATTCAGATGATTTAACTGGAATTATTCTTGACCTGAAATATCATAAAGACATGAAGGCAGCTGTTTTACTTTTCCTGTGTCCACGTGTTGTTGTTATTATTAACAGATGATCAATGCTTTCACTGTTTTCTTTGCTATGTCTGATATCTACTTTTTCATTTTTGCTCCAGTCAGGTGAGTGCCTCCTTTGTGGTTGCTATGGTTACCTGCAGGGGAAAAAAAAGCAGAATAGAGGTCACAACCTGTCAGTTTTTTTTAAATGGGGAGGATTATTTTTCCTGCCCTTTCTCTACACCTTTGCTTAAATATAAATATATGATCTATATGATGCTTGTGCTACTTCTTCACTTTCAGTCAGTCATGTTGTTTCATGATCACGAGACAACATCAATTCTTTTACTATGAAATAATTCATATTAAAAAAAAATCTAGAGAAAGACAGTCTACACTAATATAAATAAATGAATAAAGGAGGTTCAACAATGTCTAAGCTTTATAGAGCTTTAGTGAGCAGGATTTGGTAAAAGATTTGAAAGCACGGCATTTTTTAAAAGCATGCCTCCATTTATTGGTAGATTAAAGTGTCTCTGGATGCTCTGGATGCTCTGGATATCTGCCTGGCGCCCTGGTTTCTCTTAACTGTCTGGATTTTTATTCCTTACCTGCGTCATCACTCCTAATCCTCCTTTCACACACACACTCACTCAGCTTGTCTTAGATAATGAATTCCTATTGGTCAGCAGCCTGTGAAATATGTAAATATGCACTGCGCTGACTTCTCTCGTCGGAGGAGGAGGAGGGACGGTAGCGCCGCCGCTGTTGCCATGGGTGACCAGTCACTTCAGCGGGAATGGCTAGGATGTAGGGAGAGGCTTGTATCTGTCCCTTTTAAACACACACACACACACAACTGGTAGCCGTGTGTGTGTGTCAGCAGAGAGAATGCTGTTGTATTATTTGGAGAACATGGAAAGAAAATGTGTGAATAAGTGCTAAATAATATCACCTGTTGCCAAAGTAGCGTGTTTGCTAATGTAATGATGCCTGGATGGTATCCCCGTGCCAGTTTTCAACGTCCTTTCCTGCTCGTCTTTTAACTTATTTCTGAGAAAACCTCTTCTAGAGCCACCACGACCCTCTGAACTTCTCCAGAAATAGAGTCTCTTGACAGCATCAAGTCTTTGGTAGTTACCCGGCGAAACATTTAGAAAGATTCCAGACCACTCGCATTAAGTCGCTAATGTCAAGACACTCATTCCCGATCACTCTCCCTAATTCATCCATGTACACAGGAGAAAGGAGACGTGTGCTCGGACAGAAAGAAAACAACTCGGCCGGCTGACAGAAGAATCCCTTTCCTCTTAAGCTCCATATATGGTGATTCTTCATCCACGTTAAAGCTTTAACAAAACAACCTTTAACAAAATTGCACAAGCTTGAGAATTCAGGGTTTTTTTTTTCTTTAAACCACTAAAGTCCCGGAACTTCCCATCAGTGTTTACTGGCAAAACACCATAAAACTGCAAGAAAATCTCTCACATTTGGCCCTAATCTTGAGGGATTTGCCCCCCGGAGCAATAGGTTTCCCTTGAAGGTGCAGCAAGGTCAACCAAATTATTTAAGCTTGATTTAGTGCCACATAGGAGAGGATGCATTTATATGTAGGTTTAATATCTCTATCGTCATACAAGTAGAAGTTTAAGCTTTTTTAAAAAAAAAAATCTAGATGATTCAAATAATGCAAATTGCAAAATACCCCTCACTTTACATTATTCTTGTTATGAAATGTGCACAGATTTAAATGAAGTTAACAGATACAACCTGTGATGAGTAGATACTGCTTCCTTTTAAGGGAATCAAACCAAAAAGATTGGATCTATTGATCCAGAGTGCAGTAAAAGAAGATTTTTTCCCAAATCACTTAATATTTATATAATATTCAAACACTAGTGAACAACACACACTTTGTTTTTGTTTTAATTCATTTGTCGTTGTGCACACATGATTTGATAGATTTAAATGAAGAGAGACACGGGATCGTTTTTAGCCGTGAGATCATTACTCTCCTCTCAGGGAGGGAACTATTTAACCAGCTATTAACCTTTTAAACTCTTCAACCTTAAAGTGTCATGAAGACAATGCAGATTATCAGTGCTCGTAAAAATATCTGACCCCACCACCCCCCGTGATCAGCTCACATAAATATTTTAGTTCCCACTGTGTGTGTGTTTGTGGCGTGCTTCAACTGTGAGCAGAAGGAAACGTGTCTTTCATGTCAGAGGCATGAAAGTTTGTTGTTGCTGCAGTGGATATGTGACGTTATTGGGCAGGAGGAGAGGAGGTTTGACCCTACTGGAATCCTCCAGTTATCTATCCCTTTCATTTACAGGTTTGTGGTGAGCTTATTCTCCTTTAACAAAGAAAAGTCACTGTTCAAAGACAGTGGAACAAGTGAACAAAGAGGGCCGCCCCAACCTTGTTGTTTTGCCATTATGTATGCGTTGAATTGATGCCTCCTAGACGACTGAATGCTGTCAAACTAAATGAGAACACTGAGGCTGAACCTAGTAGCTGTCTGTAGATGTTTAACTGATCCATTTTTCTAAGTAATTGAGTTTTTGACAGTCACACAGAATGGCGTGCACGGATGACGGCTGCTTCTCCGCTCACAAATCTGTGACTTCTGCTTGAGTCGCTTGCCTGCCTCGTGTGTGACAACTGGCGGTTTGTTTGCTGATAAACAGGATCTGATGGTTTAATCAAAGGTGATCATTCATACAGAAGCCCGAATCAGATGACAAAAGAATAATAATACAACCCTCATGTAGACTTGAGAGGATCTTCCTGAATCTAAAATATCACATAAGAGCAGGCGTGTCAGTGCAATCTGCCTGTCACTGATGATTGATTGAATTAGGCCCACAATGCACCAGGAAGGCTTAACGGGGATTTCTGCCTCATCTACACCCTGCGTCCACTACCACTTTGTTTAATAAAACGAGACAATTTTTGTCACGATTGCTGGTATTGATCCTTGTTTTTGGAGGCTGGAGAGAGTAAATTAGAAAAGATATGAACCGAGAACCTGCTGTCGTGTTATGAAACTGTAGTTTTATGCAGAGGATACAATAGATATTAGTATTTATTATTTTACATTTGTTGGATTTAATTTCACCAGCTCTAAAATAAAATTGTCTGAATTATAAAACAGCGCAGTATTTGTTTCAGGCCTTAGAAAATGCAAAACGTTCCCTTAGGATTGTTTTTTTTGTTTCTTTCACTGTTTAATTGTCCTCATCCGATTTTCATCTATCCGTGTGCCTGCTGGCTAGCATGTAGGTTAATCATATTTTCATATTCCTACCTCTGCCTGCTTGTCAGGCACGCAGCAGTTTGACATGTTCATGAAGAGCATCAGTCCAGCACGTGGACACTTCCACTGACTCCACAGTGCAGCAGATTTTCTGCAGCACGTGTTGCCAAAGGGACTTAGGGTGGCACCTATATATGAAATAGGATTATCGGTATCTACACTCTCTGATTAAATCAACTGGATAGCCTACACACCCTGTTAAAGCTCTCACACACTTCCACTCTCTTACTCTGATAACCTCAGTACAGTTTCCCTTCCTGTAGGACAGGACGTAGAATACAATTGGTCCGACACAGTTTATGTCTGATTGCGGGGTCAAAGGACTTGAACTCGAGGACAAAAGATTTTATTGCTTGTTAGGAATATCATTATAACGTCACTTCATGTGTCACTATTGAGGGTTTTATCCATCGTATCAATCTAACTTAACCCATGTATCCTGGGTTATTTTAGGTCCTGTCATCATAAGGTGTTTGAACCACAGTGCATCCTGAAGAAACACTATTGGTCCTGTATTGTGACGTAGAGCTAGTGGCGTATTAAATAAATAAAAGTCATTATGTAAACTTCCCCAAACCAAATAAAGAGCAGGATGTATCTATTGTTGTTGAGTCTGATATACAGTAGTAGCCTCTTGGCACCCACAGTGGATCATTTAGTCCTGAATGGGGCTTTTTCTAATGTAACTTGTAATCTCTGAATATAATAATTAGTTTGTAGCTAGTATCACCTTTATGTCTAGTTAGGGTCGCTAAGCTATGATGCTATGAACAATCACGTTTCAGGGGAAGGTTATAGCGAACGTCCAATTAATGCAACAGTTTCTGAATTCAGCTTTCCAATTATAGAGCAATGATTGATGAGTAGGTAGACTGAATGGTAATAGGCAATTAATTAAAAACTCTAATTAAAGTAATGGCCTCATTGGCACCCTGAAAAAGACGCTCCAATATACAGTTCATAACGCTGTTCATAATCAGAATCAAGGGTATTAGACAATGTGAAGAGAGGTATTCCACTGCTTCTATTTTTAAAACGAGTCATATGAAACAACTTAACCACAAGGTCGGTTGAGGTTTGTGGCAGATGTCAGAAGTTCGTTCTCTTGAATTGTAAGAAATGTGGCACAAATCGAACATTCACACAGAATCTCCTGCTCTTACTGCAATCCTTCAATCCCCACTGAGATCACGATTTGGTGGTGAGTTTGTTAAAATCTTGCCAAGGCCTGTTGAAACGCGAATCAAAACTATTAACTAAATTGCCTGCATCTTGTTCCTTGGGCTGCTTTCTTCATCTTTGGCATTGCACAGTATTTTCTCAGTGAGAAATATTTGTCTTTTACTTGGGTGTCCTCCGAAGTTTAAACACAAGTTTTGCATTCATGGAGCTGTAGATTTTTTTTTTTTTAATCTTCTGTGGTAATGACTGACTGACAAAAAGAGACTTTTTGGTTTAAGCGCTACTGCTTAAAATTTAAAGTGGAAGCAACTTCTGAACAGGGAGCCCCAAAACTTGCTGCGGAGATTTCCCTCCCCAGGAAGTCGTTAAATCTCAGGGGGAAACGAGCACGACCAGCCGGCGTGTAATATGTGGAATGCATATGTGGTGGCCAGATTTCAGCTCTGACTGCTACACATTTAGGCATGCATGAATAAACCCTCTCAAGACATTAGTACATGTATGCACACATGCATAATGCTGTTAAAACATGTGCGGTTTTTTTTTTTGCTGCTACATACAGTACACACATTAAAGACTGTTGCTGTTCACCATAGTGTGACATTCAGCTAATTATACAGTCGTTTTCTGCAGGGTTAGAGTGTCAATCAGCCAATGGTTTCTCACCCTGCTGAACACAGTGTCTCCAAAATGCTTGAAACCCAGCATCAAAACAGTGAGGTTTCTGTCTGCAGAAACAGAGCTTTCAACTTCATGATGGTGTTTTGTTTGATTTTTGGATTTTGCAGTTTGCAGTACAGCAACAGGAGTTGAAGGATCAATGAATCATTTCTCATCCTGGAAGCATTTGTTGGTCAGGGTAAACCATTTAAAAGCTAAAAACGATACCGTGTAATATCAAAGTGAATTTAGAAAAGCAGCAGGTTTTGCAGTCCTGATTGTTTACATCCTGTTTAAGTGACTCATGTCATAACTCATAAATGTGTTGGGACAAGCCAGTTCCACAAGCCTATCGATCCATCACACACACAACAATATTCTTGTTCTGTTGTTTATCTGTGTGTTGTTCAAGATCCTAGTCTTTCAAAGAAATCCCTGGTTGGTATGACTAACCAACGTATGTTCCTGTGAAAAGAGACATCTAGCCACAAGTAGAGTCTAAAAACAACATGGGAATTGCCTCATGTCGCCAAGCCCTGCTCGTCTTCAATAACAACCCAACTGGTTTGACCAAGTAGCAGGAAAAAAAAAAAAAGAGTGAGAGGTCATCTGTTAATTCTCTCATGTCATTGTCTTTCTTTCTTCCTTCCTTTTGACATCTATCATACACTTATTCTGTCCTGCTCTCGCTCTCTTTTACCTCCTCCGTTCTCTCTCCTCCCGCCCGTTATTGCTAATGCGGATGTGGGATGGACACGGATCAATATCAGGGCTGCGGCAACAAGGGCGATTGAGTTTCATTAGAATACCGGAGTGTCTGTCTTGTCTGTTTTTTTCGAACTGGATGTGGTAAGGAAGATGCAGGAAGAGAAAGCTGTACAGCTGGAGGCATGAGAGATGGATGACAGGATAGGGGACATTTGTAGAAGACTGTGAGCAGAGAGACAGAAATATATGGGTTGAATGGATGCGGGAATGGACTCGGAAAACGTCCTGTTATTCTGCCTGATATTTCTTACATTAATACATTGCGACAGACACATCGGAGCACCGAGGTGTGAATGAAAACAAAAAAAAATTGCAGATAACTTCACCACAAAGACAAAGTGAGAGGACAGAGCTAGAATCCAGTAAGGGTTGAATGGTGGGTGCTGCTCAGACACAGAGTCCCTGTGGTGACAAATGAAGTAGTCATGTGGTTCCCTCTGGCTTGCAGGGGTCTCATGCAAACTAGGAGGAGAGACTGTGTGTGTGTGTGTGTGTTGCCTCTCTCTCACATCTGGGATCCAGTTGAGCAGCTGGTTCAGATTTGGCTCAACTTTCTCTGGCTTTGTTTTAGTTCTGGTCCCTTAGTCTTGAGCGCTGTAGTTTTCCTTTAACATCTTTATCATTATTATTATTATTATTTTCAGCTTCATATGTTGTTTTTCCCTCTTGTGTACTATCCTCTTTAATGCTCTTTCTCTCTGTCGTTCTCGTCTTCCACCCACGTTCCCGTCTCCCCGGGTAGTATGCGTCGCTGTGTGGAGGAAGCTAAGCAGAAATGCGTCAGAATTTTTGGACCACTGACTTTTAACTTCCGGTGTCTTTAGTAAAGACATCCATTCGCCCACATACTCATGCGTTTTTGATTTGTTTCTCTCTCGGTTGTTGCTTTGTAATCTAAGTGCATCGAGACATTTATCATTGATCACCCCCCCCCCTCCTCCTCCTCCTCCTCCTCGCTGGTTGTTGACACAGGGTCGCTGTGTATTTGGCAGCCTACCAGCCCAGATCCTCACTCTATCCAAACACCCCTGCAGTGCTGGAAACCACAAGTGTGATTGACACGACAATCTTCTATAAAGACACTAGAGGTGACGGGAACACTGATTGCTCTCTTAGAAACTGATGGATTCTCTCTCTCTCTCTCCACGTTCCCCGTCCTTACATTATTCAGCCTGCATCTTTGCCTCAGATCTCTGAGGAATTCCTCGTAACCAAATGAAAACATTCCCATCTGCCATGTCAGCAGTCCCACACTTTCTTGGACCCATCATTCCCGCCCCCACAAAGTCACACACACACACACACATGCACTCTTTGACATGGGGAGTGCTTCCTTCCATTTGTTCGATGGATTGCCCGCCGCATACAAGTGGAAAAAATCGGAACAGCTGAGGCACATTCACAGTCACAGGTCAATAATAGACGATATGTCCTAGAGCAGGAAGGAAGGATGACTATGCTCAATATACCATTGCTTTGGTATGTGGGTGTAAAGTCATGGCGGGAATTATGTTGTGTGTGTGATACACAGAGAGAGAGAGAGAGAGAGGGAGAGAGAGCATTTGTCACTGTAGAGTAGACAGATGTAGCTAGTTGAACAGGGAGGTTCTGTAAAAGAGATTTTGGCCCGGAAAGAAGAGAGATTAAGGCTAAACACTATATGAAACAAGCAGAACTAAATGTTTCATGGTAACTGCCAAGAGCCAAAAGAGCGAGACACCAAATAAGAGAGCGTGGGCAGTTAATGCTGCATTTTCACTGCTGCTTAACAGGTTTTTTTATTATTATTTTTATTTGCATCAAATAGAAAAAGTAGCATAGTTCATTTAAACTCCTCAAAAGTGGTACAAGACTGTAATATGTGTCCATATTAGTTGTTTTTTCTCAGTCAGGCTACGTTCTGCGTTTTTTTAAAACTTTTTTTGGTTTATATTTTAATGGCATATCTCTGCAAATCTAATTTTAGAAATGCATAATGCATCTTACCCCAAAGCCTTTGCGTGTTCTTGTAACATGCGATGGAACGTCCTTAAAGGTTTAATTCGTCAAAAATGCTGACAACACGTCATCCGTCAGGGCAGCTGATAGTACGATCAGCAGAGAGAGTGTAAACGACAAGAACAGAGAGCAAAAAAGGATGACAGGTGCCGTGACTGAGTGTTAACATGATTTGAAAATGCTGTTAAAACAGTCTGAAATGTCTTGTATAATGATAATATTGGTTCGGTTCTGATTTATCAGGAAAATGAAGAGACTTTTTCAGGGCACAGCAGGCAGCTCTTTCAATGAAACGGTCCAAGAGTATTGTCTATATTAGTACTATAGGAGATGATTATTATTATTATGTATTGTTGTTATTATTATATAAGTGCTGGAAAATGACCTGACAACAATCGCGACAGAGCGGTTGGTCTTTTGCTCTTGTTCAGATCCTCCTTTTTGAGAATTCATGCCAACACTGGTTTATGATCTTCACCCTGACACATTGTAGGATATGTAGATACACACATACACATGTGCTCTTTGACTGTAACTTCATACATGTTCCAGACCTGCGTGCTTTGTTTCTCTAGCTGCCTCGGTGTGTGGGGGTCTTGCGTAAGACCACCCTTTGTGTTAATGTAAACCTGTCTCTTCATCATTCTCTCTCAACCCCCGGACCTTCCCTCGACTTTCCGTCTCCTCAGTCTCTCTCTTTTCTCCCACCACACCAACGCTACACGTCCATGCATTCATACACGCATGTCATACTACATTTTTTTTAAACATAACTGTAAAATAAGCCTCTGGATCCAACATATGGTGTTAGAGGCTGTACTTTGCAGTGAATAAATTGCCAAATCAGCTCAACAGAAGTCATGGGAATCGCTGTACGGTCCTGTTCTAGTGTTCATTAGATGTATAAATGTTTATCCCAAACTGAAGCTGTCTGGTCTGTGAGCTCTGTGTCCTGTGATTCACAGATTGTCTGTTGTGGCCTATTCAGCGAATTCCATTTCCTTCCTTACATCACACACGTACACGCAAAGATAAGGGACCAGTTGTGTATGTCTGATGTGTGCGTGTGTGTGTGTGTGTGTGTGTGTGTGTTTATGTGACTAAAAGCCATTCAGTAAAAACATTCGGCTCTGTGCAGAATTTTGAAGTTATTATGACAATCGCATACATCCAACCTAAAATTATGTTAAAGCACCAGGTTCCTTGAAAGAATGAACAGTAAAGTGTCCTTTATATTGAGTACAGTATATTGACCACAGCTAAACCCCCAAAACTAAAACCAGTCCTCATGTTGCTTTCCGGCATCATGTACATGATCAGTTGATTGCTTAATACCGACCTTCCTGAGGTTTCGACCTAGATGAGCTGTTCTTAGATTGATAAAAGTGTAAATCGGAGATCGTTTCCTCTTTCGGCAGATCTGACTGCGGTGTCGGCGGGAGGCTTATTCTGTCGGTCAGTGCTGCCAAACATAACAGGAGGAAAGCAGGCAAACTTCACTTTCCTCTGGCTCACAGCTGGTTCAAAGCTGTGAGCTCACATGTAAACAGAAAAATGCACACACACACACACACACACACACACACAAACGCTTATAAATGGACATTAGAGCATGTATCTTTACTTCAGCTACTATAAGTTAATGTGTGAAGAGGAATATGATAACATATTGACACACACTGCTTCACCTTGTTGTCTGCTTACCAAGGTATTTAGTGTGACAAACATCAACTTCTTGTTTGGAGAATTTACTGGATAATACTTCTGCCCCCAAAAACAGAAAAAACTGAGCCACAGTCACACCAACCACGCATCAGGGCGTTGAAACATTGGAGAATTTCATAGGTCGAGTACGAAATCCAGCTGTATTGTGGAACAAGTGTTTATTATCATATAGTAAACGTTCAACTTACTTTCATCCCATTGATCAAATATATCTTTACGTTTTACTAGAAGAAAGTCGCATGTTTATTATGTTATCCAATATTGCCTCTGTGCTCCAGTTTTAATCAAGCAGGCAACCAACACGAGACATGTTGTCCTAATAAAGCAAAAAAAAAATCATATATATTTAATTTTGGATGAAGCGTGATCTGTCACACGAAACAATAGTATGAAGAGATGGAAAAACAATCAAAGTGATTTACAGCATTTACCAATGGTCGCCACAGAGGATCAGATTTCTGACTGAAACACGGTGTGTATGTTTATTGCAGTGTACTGCACATGTACTGTATATTGGCTAATGCATACATGCGTATACATGTGTGTGTGTTTCAGGGGTTGAAACAAAAGACAGGCCTTATCTATGCCAGACATTCTTGAGTATGGAAGTCATGCTCTGTGCTGCGTTAATGGGAACAAGTGGCTCCTTGTGCTTTGCAAGCTCGGAGGAATGCAGATTTCTCTTACCTGTAAACCTTGACTTGCCCTGTATTAGTCTGCTAAAACATATTCTCTTCAGTCATGTGTGGATATTTTACAAACCGATGGGAACAAGTGGCAATGACGTGTTGTATTTTTTTATTTTTTTTTAAATAGCAGGTGTATAAAACTGGGAGTTTCTACTCCCTGTCTATCTAGTAACACAACTTTTAACAAGTGCCTTCATCGGTGGCTTGAATCCAAAATTCTTGCACATTTTGATCACCACTTGTCACTTGTTTGTATTGGTGCTGTCTTAATGCACTGTTTCCTTTGAAAAGGGCTAAAATATCCTCAAGGACCGTGCACTTTCATTCTGATTTTAGTTTTCTCCTCTGGCTCTCAGCTGCAGGCGTGTGGGGGTTGTGATACATGGCTGGCTTAGTCATTCGGCGTCACAGCATCATAATATCTACTCTTCCAGTGTAGAGTCATCACTTGTATGGTGAAAATATCAAGTGTGTTCGACGGTTTAAAAGAAAAAAAAAATCTTTTATTCAGATAAGAAACTGATAATGGCAGTAAAATATTAATTAATTAATTAATTGATCAAGAATCAGCAACAATCTCTTACTTGAGCCACACTGAACTGTATACTGATGCCGTTCTTTTATAGATTCATTGGCCTAACTGAGCTGTTTGTTTCTATGTGTACAATTGCCAATGGAGAGCTACTGTATTCACTACATACAGTTTTATTTGTGTCCTACTAAGACGTGCTTGTATACAGTATATCACATTTTGCCCGGATTCATTCCCTCCCAGACGAATACACAGATGTGCGATGTATATATAGCTAACACTAGAAATAAGATATAATAATACAAGTCACTGCTGTCTGTCCGACCTTTTGTGAGTTCTTCTCGGCTGTTTCCCCTCACTCTTTTCTACCCAATATCTGTCTGGATGTTGGTTTTTTGTATTCAGTCTGATTATATCCCAGTTAAACTCTCTGGCATCCCTCGCTAACAGCTGGCTGTGGGTGGGATGGATGGTAAGAGGACAGAAGCAAAGGAGTCCTGGGAACAAGTGCACCACAGGGGGTCTCTTCTTCCTCCCCTGCGTTTCTCATGCAGGCCGCGTTGGAGTACGTGATGGCTGCTGCTCATTCCCCACCAGGAGCTCAGCAAAGGTTAAAGAGATTAGAGGATGGGATGAGGAAGCAGTCCCTCTTTTTTTTGCTGTCTCTTTTTGTTCCCTGCTGCTTTCCGTCCTCTGTGCCCATGGGACACTGCTATTTCTCGTTTTACAGTTTAGTCAGATCACAAATCTTCCTATGGTTAATTCAGATTCGTAGATGCAGCTCCACTCCTGTGTCTGTGTTTCTGTTTCCCAACTATTTCCTTAACCCCCTAATTAAGAACATTGAGAGCAGTCATTTACAGTATGTGGGGAGTGACTATGTGAGCGCACATTCCTCTGAGTGTGAGTGGAGCGTGATCAAACGCACCCTCGAGCCCTAAACGGTTCAACAGCAAAACTCTCAGCTCCTCCCAGACCACAGCTCCTCTCCAATGGGGCAGAGGGCACAAGGCTGTGTTGCCCTAACTTGTGTTGTCTTTTATCAAATTTAAAACTTATATATCAGGTAACTTACCTGGATGGACATGTCAGTGGTTTGAGGATTGGTCAAATTACAATAAGCACCTGTAATCAACTGGTGGTTGCATATTTTTTTTCATTTCCTCCTTTGCAATATTTAAAAATGATCTGCTAGCAATTATTGTCATCAATGAAAAGACCAGTTTTTTGGCCATACCGTCGTATGCAGAGCCATGATATTGCGTAATATCGTGAGGATCCAGCAGGAAATTAGAACGACACGCCAAACAGGGTAATCAGAAACGTAAAAGCAAAAAATGCATTGAAATTTTCTGCCCCTTAAATGCACAGTTGGGATAAACATTAGGATCAGCAGAAGGGATGGAGCCTGTGTGTGTGTGTGTGTGTGTGTGTACTGACTGTTTATCCTGGTAATTTTTGATTTATGTGGATCATGGGTGCATAATTGCACGACCTTCTTCTATTTCTTTCTCTCATGCAGGTTTAAGACATTATGGCGGCAGAAACAATTAGTGTCACTTGATGATGATGTCACTCACTTTGCATTTCTTGAAGGGAGCAGAGTGGCTTCCTGTGGAAAACACTGAGTTTTTTTTTTCACTTTCTGCACTCCTCCTCCTCTCTTGGTAAGGAAGTAGAGAAAATGTTGTATTTTCCAAGAGAAAGCAGTTCCACCTGGCTCGGGTTGCGGTTACAATACATTTGAGGGGAATTATTTCTGCCTGCTTCACACTCTGAAGCGTCTAACAGTCTTCCTGTTGGCCTGTTGCTGGAATGAACTCTGGAATGAAATAATGACGCTTCCACATCCCAGTACTACTCTACCAGAAATATTTATAAGTGCATTGTGTTTATACAAAGTGCTTTACAGAACAGCTGCTTGTGAGTAATGATAACAAAGATGCATCAGATTTATAGGCTTAATGTTCAGCTTTAGTGAGGCCAGCAGGCAGGTGGTCTAAAAGCTGGTGGGAAGCAGAGAAACTGTATCTCCTCTCTTATTGTACGTCTGTGGCGATGCCAGAAATGCAGGCAGTGACACTGATATTGAATTAACTGTGTTCTCAGTACCGATGACAGACTGTTGTCCTCTGAGATCTTGTATACATGCTGTGTAATTCCTCTGACAGATGCCCGGCCAATATAAAACAATAATCCCACAGTGTGAACGCTCACATCTTAATGACTCCCAGACCATTAATACTCTACTATAGATCACTATTTAAACATTTGTTGTATACTGCAACGATCATTTGTCAGAATTGAATCAACAACATCATTTGTTTAAGTAAAGTAATAAGTACTCGTTTCAGTTTCTTAAATGGGAAGACTTGCTGAATTTCTCTGTATCTTTATATCATTTTAAAGTATCTATTGTTCTTGGACTGTGATAATTTGAGGACATCATCTTGGCCTCTGGGAAACTGGCATTTTCTGACATTTTAAACACTGAACAAATAATCAATCCGAAACATAGTTTTAATAGATTCATAATATGAATCAATAATAAATGTTAGTTTAGCTTAGTTTAGCAGGAGGAACCACCAAGCCTGTCTCTGCCTAAAGGTAAAACCTCCACCAAAACCAATAGGGCCTACTTATTAATATGTTAATTCTAATTTGTTTAATCAATACATAAACTAAAGTGTAAAAACAACATGTTGTGGTTTTATGTGGAATTATGCGCCGGAGTGTAAGAGGTGATTATCAGTGGATTATCTCAGCTAACTCCCATTAAGAAAGCAAATAAGCGTATTTCCCAAAATGTTGAACTGTCCCTTTTAAGTATAACTATATCCGTTAAACGTGCATGCATTACTCTGTCTCACTCAGCTGTGTTGTTTGTAATACTCATAAACTAAGGCTTGGATGCGATACACAGGATACAAGTAAGGGTTGTTCTGTTTGTCTGAATCATGTTTGGTCTCTTTGTCTCATCAGCCATCAGTGGAGTCAAATGTTTTTTCAGGGAATCAGTGTGATGTTTGTTGTTGTGTTGAAAGGGAGGCGGGGGTTCAAGGGGAAGCAGTGAAAGCATCTTTGTTAGCCACACATAAGATAGTAGTGTTTGGCTTAGCTTGTTATTGGTGTGAAAAGGCTGTCTGTTTGGGCAAGTGTGTGTTTTATGTGTGAGGATCATTTACTGGAGGCTCTTTTTTTTTTTTTTAATTGAGTCTATGCACATGTTTGTGCAGTTAGTGTTATGAAGACTTTCTGTCATGAAAACCAAGCTTTTTTAGATTTAATCAGGAACCTGCTTTGTATTTTGTGATCAATTAAAATATTCACATTGCAACCCTGATCACAAATAAATTCCTTGTTCTCTTGTATAAAGACTCTCTCTCTGTCTCACACACACACACACACACATATATTTATCGACAGACAGCCAGACAGCAGGCAGACAGATTGTCAGATGGACAGAAGGGGGCGTACACAAATGAAACAAAGAATATTTCTGGGGAAGGCTACATGAAAGATTAAAAATTAGACAAAGCATTGATTATTTCCATATATGATAACCATTTGACAATGCAGAAGAATAATGTAAAACCTGCAAACGTTTGTTTAAAGTGACTACATTTTGTTTTAGTATGGGGACTGGCTGAATGTGGCTCAGGATAGAAGAACAAAGAAAATGAGGGAAGGGCTGGAGTTACTTTCCCCACCCTAAAAACCACCTGCGTCTGCTCACTGTCAACAGTCAAAATGATCAATCCTATCATTTGATATACTGTTTGATATTAAAATCTGTAATCAGTAAAAATAAAAGATATTATGTTTCCAATGTCATTTCGCCATTGTGGATTAATTAAGTGATGGTATGTAGAGACATGGGAGAATAATACATCAAATCATAAAATGAATATTTGAAACCAGTTTTATTTAAAAGTAAACTCAGATTTTTCACCTGTTTTAGGACAAAATAAAGAGAAGAAATGACTTGAATGACTGAAGTGATCAGCGGGACTTTTAGGATCAGTACGCTACTTAATGGCACTTTGACTATGGCAGGTCTATCTGTGATGAAGATCGTATCAGCAGGTTGCTGTTGTCTGACTGATTTTAACTCAGGAGAAGAAGCAGTGCTGTAAGAACACAATATCAGGGGGAAATGAGTATTTTTGGAAAAGGGGTAAGCAAAGAAGAGTAAAAGGGAGATGTACAGAGACAGACACATCAGACAAAGAGGAAATTGGTCAGTAAAAAAAAAAAACGAGAGTAATGCTGATGGCTGTTGCCATGGTGATTGGGGTCAATGAATGGTTGCTATGGAGCTCCCTACTTGGAATTCTGGGAAGGGTATGTTTTGATGTGTGTGTGTGTCTGTGTGCAACTTGTGGGTGGATGATGATGATGAAAGTCTAGCTATATTATGAATGGGAATGTATGTGGGCATGCTTGTCTGTTATCAGCAGACCATATGGAACCATGAACTATTATATCACTCTTTAAAATACAAAAACAATATTGAGATAATATTATGGGGAAAATACTTTCTCATTATGAATCGAGCTTTAAGTTAATTGTTAATGGTTTAATTACCCAGCAGAAATGTCTGTTTTGTTTAATGCAGTCAATAAAACATCTTACTGATCAATGTACTTTACTAAATGATATATATATTTATATATATATATATATATATATATATATATATATATATACCTCCATGATGCCATAAAGTATTCCTGCTTATTCCGTATTGCAACATGTCCAGCAATGGCCAAATACAACCAGAAATATGGTGGTTGACAAATTTTCATACATCTTCACATGACTGCTGCTGTGTCCCATGCCATACATGTCTGTTTTCAGTGATGGACGCATATAAAACAACTCTAATCTGTTATTACAACAGTAAGGCATACATGGTGATCCTTCTAAGTAACTGTATTTATGGTTTTCCACTCATTGCATCTTTGAGTCATGACAATGTTGGTATAGACAAATGCTCCAGCTGTCAGCAAACAATTGTTCACACAGAGAAAAAAAGAACATAATGAGTCATTTACTGTATGCTCTTTGTGTAGCGGACCGTCAGGTAGCCGTTTGTGTAATTTGACAGATTACATGTATTACACCTGGCTTTGGCTTGTGTCCTAATAGGACAGAGCTTTCTGATGAAATCATGTATTTAGCAGGTTTCTGGGCCAGTGTGTGTGTGTGTGTGTGTGTCCCATTCTGTCTGATTCATTTGTTTACTTACGATTGTCCGTGTGTAGACTATACATGTATTTGCAATTTGCTTTCTGGCCACCTGATGTCAATAGAAAATTAGGTCATTGCCCACCACAGTCTGACATGCTGAGTCAGCCCAAGATTAAAGATACTGCATTATCAACTGTCAATGATCAAATGATCTGTCTTTGAAATATAGCATTAAAGTATTATATATATATATATATATATATATATATATATATATATATATATATATATGCTTTTATTCAGTCAAAATGTTCCATGCACATCTGTCACACAAATACATATAAGTGCACTTTAGGTCATTGGCTCAGATTAGGACGCATGACAGAACATGTTGACCTTAAATTAAGACTTATTCAGGCAACACATGCACACACACACACAGTTTGCATTTTGATGACCCATTCGATTTAATGAGATGCTTCAGTTTTCAGGGCTGTAGCTTGTTATTCACTGCTCCAATCCCTTTGTTTAACATCTTGTGTCTTTCTCTACACAGTCACATGTGTTTTTTTTACTCAAGGCACATAATGTGTGACGGACATGTATCATGTCATTTCCAGTGAATATCTTTGCTAATATCTAGTTGTATGTAAGAATTTTTGCCATTGGGTCCAGGCTTGTCTGGTATCGGAGGCCTCGTTTTTTCCCTCTGCTGCTGTCCTCCTGGTCCTTGAAGTGATGCTGATGTGGATGTGGATGTGATGCCATGTGACGCATCGGGCCTGGAAGACATGGGGGGTCTGATATGTCTGCTGGAAGCTGTACCGCAAGTGTACAGCTTGCGTACACACACACATACACACACAGTGTCGTGAACAAGAATAGACTGTGTGCACTGTGGATGTTTGTTGGGACTGATGGGAGTGCACGTGGAGCTGGTTCACGTGAGGTTCCCTTCCCCCATCACTGGTGATGTCAGACCTAGTACAGTATGTTACCAATGGCAACAAGGATGAGCCCATCCCCCCCTCCTGACTGGGCTTGTAGGCTTCAACATCATCAGAGCAGCTTTAGGATGTTCCTCCCCTGTGAAAACACACACACCCACACACACAGGAAACAGGTGTCATTGAGATCATGTTTTAAAACACACACATGCATGTCATCTTCATCCTCTCTTCTTTGGCATCTTCATTCAGCTGCCGTGTCTTAAAGCATTACCCATAATCCTCCTTGGCAGTCAATTTTACTCCATTTCACTTTAATCCCATAACTCTCTGGTGTACTCAGTTATAGGAATGGCACTAATAGCTGAGCTACGATACACTACTGCGGGAGGTACCGATAAGGCAAGTGAGGACAAACAGACATTTACAAAGAGCTGCTTTTGGTTTGTCTGTACCTCGGCAGACCTGAGAACCTTCTTAGTGTATCGATCTCCAAAGCTTCACATACACATCGACTTGCAATGCTAGAAAAAAACTGAATTTGCCACATGCATGTTTTTTATTTGTTTTTTTTTTTACATCTAACCTGCAACACAAAGCACACAAGTACCACTATCACCCTGTAAACTTTTCATCATCAAGGTATCTGCTGATGTCTAAGGTATCTGCCTATTAAATGTTGTTTGTGCATCCTCCTCATCAGATGTCAGTCAGTATTTATTGGCAGGGTGGCCCGCTCGAGACACGATACGCTTTTAATGAGCTTATCCTCTAGATTTAACAGCTGTTTGACATTGAATGTTAATGGGGAACATGATGCTCTTGGGTTTGACTCATTGCTTGGGAGTGTGTGTGTGTGTGCAGTGTTATATTTCTTAATTGACATGCGGCAAAGGACCAGAAAGCCAGTTTGTTGGATTGAGCTGGTTGCCAGAAAGTTTTGTAGCAACAATACTCAAGTGCAACAAATTATGCAGACATGTTAATGAAAAGGCCATGTTCTCATTGGCTCTGTTTTCTAGCTCTCTCTCTCGCTGTCTTTGAAACCATATAAACCATCCGTCTGTGTGGAGACCACACACACACACAAATGTCTGTGTGTCAGTGTCATGTTGTGGTAGAGCAAAGTGCGATCTGTATAAACAGTGTGCTTTCTGGATGAAGACAAGTGCAAAAAGGCAAAAGAATTAGCCGTGCATCTCCAAGCATTGTGGGGGAAAAAGCAGAAAAGAATTCTGGGAATGTTGTTCTCTGGAGCAGGTGCTAATTCTTCCTCTGTCACTGTGTGCTTCCCTACTAAAGCAGAAACAGACCTAATAGGGCAGGTGTTGTAACCTTAATTGTTTACATGCTCTTGTTCCTGTGGTGTATAATCTCAGCTGTCGGGGTGTTTCGGTGTGTAAAAAAAAAAAAAAAAAAAAGTTGAAGATGAGGTTGCGATTTTTGTGGTGAGATCATCATCTCGCAGGCTTTCCGTATTACAGTCGACATGTTCCAGCACATGCAGGGTGTGACTCTCAGCCTCCTGCTGATCTTGTTTCTGAGAATAGGAAAATAAATTAAGATATGTAATATTTCATTTTCATACTCACTTCAAGTCTAGTGAGTGTTGTGTGTGTGTGTACATCAGAGGAATAAGAAATTTATTTTGACATACCTGTAAAAAGAGCCTAAATGCAACCTTAATGGCCTACATACAGGGAAGGAGTTGCTATAACAACTCACCCTATAAATATGAGTGTGTGTGTGTGTGTGTGTGTGTGTGTGTGTGGCCAGACATTAAGGTCATCATGCCAGGAGGCTTACAATTATTGCACCTTGAGGAAATTTATCATACGTGGATCATAACCAAGAGAAAAAAAACATGCGTAACACTCATCTTAGACTGAAACTAGTGAAACTAAGTGTCACAAAATTATCAAATTATTGTATATTATGCAACTTTTGGCATTGTTGATCCTACATCATAAGGCAGTGATCGTACAAATAGGATAATGGTACATCTGGAGGAAGGTAAAAGCTTGCTGCTGTGCTGCTGTCGGCCATCGTGTCCTATATTGTCTTCATATTTGTTCTAGATTAAAATGAAAAGAAAACTAATTCAGGAGTACTTGATACATTTTGGTTATTGTTGTTCATTAAATGCTGACTTGCTGGCACCTGATGTAAAATCTTCTGTGTTCCTGCTGCTCTTTATTTACCTTATGCATACTTAAGTGACAGTCTGTGTCTCTGCATGATGTCATGCATTGATTTTTGCAGCTCGGCCGCGGCCACTAATCTTCCAGACTCATGCCTTTGTCGATCCGGTCATCAAGATTAATGATCAGGTCTGTGAGAGACTGTGATGTGTGGTGACTGATTGCAGCTTAATTTGCAGTAGGGATAAAAAATTCTGTAAATGCTTAGAAATTGTGGTTCGAGTCCACAAAAATGGCAAACGTTTTTAATACGGCTTTACACTGTCTGATCTTTTCTTCTTTCAGTGATGCTTTCATCTCTCACCTCCGTTTTATTCCCTTTGCGTCAGTTTTCTTTTCTTTTTAAGTTGTCACAGGCATTCATTAAAACTTTTAAATGATAAAATATCTGGTAATTTTTTTATTAGTCATTGTGACATTGCGGCTTACCACTAAACCGAGAATTCCTCCCAAACAAGACGCTGACTGCGACTTTAATGGTTTTCAGCTCAATGTGTGGTTCCTCTTTTCAGAAATTGCAGTCTTGCTGGGGTTTTTTTTGCAGAGTTTGGCATCACTCTGACTAAACTGTGTTTGTTCTTTCTTCAGGGCTGGCATTGATGATGTGGAGACAGATGTGGTGGAGATCGAGGCAAAGCTTGACAAGGTATGAACCAAGACCATCCACATACATGTGCTATTTCTGTAGACTTTCTGTCTTTCATCTTGAAATTAAAAAAATTCCTCGTGAAATCATACACAAACCAACGTAGTGCATTGTATGTAGACATTTTATGCCACGTTATTAGAACAGTAAAAGAGCGACTATCTGGATTTGGTTCACATTGTTTGAACGAAAAATGCCACCAGATGTCAAATCTTGAGCACTTTCTCTCTTTACAACACCGTGAAACTGAGCTGAGAGCTCTCTGTGTCTCTGTCCATGTGTCCGTCTGTCTGTTTCTCTCTCTGTAATTGTTTTTTCTCTTTCCATCTTTGTCTGTCTCAGTCTGTCTTTCTCTCATTATGTCTCATTCTAAATGTCAAGGCTGTTGAAACCAGGAAAACAGTGCAAGCATGAGTTATTATATCCAATAGGTTTATGCGTCACACACACACACACACGGGTGCTGGTGCATGTTGAGGCTGAGCAAACACTGATTCAGAGGCAGTTTTCTATACTGTAGTAATGAAGCAATCACAGCAGTCCTGTTATCTGAACATGTGATGTCTTGAATTGACCTGCTTAACCAAAAATGCAGTACAACGACTGTTTACCATTAATCATTAGTGTTTGCAAGATAGATGTCGACAGGTTTCAGTTACCTGTATTTAAAAGTAGTAATATGACTTTTTAAAACTGTCCACAATTACCAAAAAAGACAAGCGTTCATATCGCTATGAATATTTCATGTATTCATAGCGATTTTACATTACACACTTTTCACAGCGCTAGCAGTCTGTTAAAGTTTTACATTATACTAGCAGAACAGTAGGTGGTAAAAAGGTTAAAGAAATAATATGGATTAGCTGCACTCGCCTTAAAAAGAGGATAAAGACACACTGGATAAAGGGAAATAAGTTAGTGCATCATCACATCTTATTGCTAATAAACATCCTCCAGGTATGGAGGACGACCAGGAATGGACGGCTAACTGTCTCCAAGGAGTCTATGAGCTCAGACAATGCCTCTTTAGATAAACTAATAGATTTTTAAGTCATTTACTGGATGAGATCATGAGAACACTTAATGTAGTTAAGTGGTGACCACACCTGCTTTCTAGTTCTATCTCTATCTCGCTCTGTTTTTTTGTTTTTTTTACAGAATTGCCCTTTATTGTTTTGTTCCTTCACATTAACAATAAGAGTGTACTGTCCATCTATCTGTGGATAATAAAAACAGATTCTTTCAATGTGCACAATTGTGTCTGTTAACGCGATGAAGCGGTTATTTAGATGGTTGTGACATTTACTTGATGTTGAAGTTAATTTCAGGTTCATCAATGGTCCTGCCCTTCGATCTTTAAATTAGCCAGCCAACAAACAAAGGTTACACACACACACACACACACACACAATCACACACGTCCACAGATCATTTCTGCCCCCAACAGGTCAGGACCCTCCATTGAGCTTTGAGCTCTGTGTGAACACCATGGAAACATGACCAGGGGTTGGGGGGGGGGGGGGGGGGGGGGGGGGTTTCCATCAGGGTGATTTGTTCTGTTCAGCAGGGGTCCTCACGCTGCTCTGTTAGGATGCTCTGAAGCTGCCTGAGGGATATTCTGACAACACTGAAAGCTCTTAAAAGAGGATCAGTATGATGACAGCTGAACCTGCCTGCAGTGATGTTAACTGCTCTGGCCAGGTTGAAAAATGCTGTTCATTGTAACGGCTTCCATCCCTACTTGCTAGATTTTGCAGCTTACTAGTGTACTAGAGTGACAATATATTTGGTGTTACTGATTTTTATGCTGAGTGTAGTTTTATCAAAGACATACAGCCTATTTTTTTCACATTAATCCAGACCATTCATAATTTGCCAAAAATTTAAATGCCTCATTGACTCGCAGCGGCTCTACATTACACTGTAATCATTTCAGTCAATTAACGTGGTGAAATCTGTTACGTAGCACCAGATGTGGCTCTAAACGGACCCCTGTGGTTCTTCTGGGCCATTTATCAACACATCCTGACACATGTACTGTGGCTGTAATGGCTGTGCTTTAGACCCCGGGGGCTCAGTCCAGCACATGATGAGATCAGATTCCCCATATCAGCCAGTTTGTTGACAGATATGTTGTCAGAACAGCCTGGGAGCAGCAGCAAAAGCAGGAATCGTGCCACTTATCTTCTTTGGGTGGATTCATAACAGTGTCAGTCTTGTAAACGTGAATATATACAACTTGGTACACATCAGGTAACTATACATTATATACACATTTTATATTTTGCAGATTTGTGAATCTGAAACTCATTTTAGCAACGTGTGTTTTACTTTTTTTAATGGGATGTCATATATTGCACAGTTATCTGTCCTCACACACACCAGTTTCTCATCTCTGGCCTGTGCAGAGTAAAGGACTTACTGTGAACCACCCAGTAAACCACAGTCACATAGCGACAACCTTGGGAACTCCTGCACCAAATGAGATAATTAAAGGTTTACTGCGCTCTCTCTTCTGCATACCATCCCCGCACCAACAGGCACACATGCATATGCTCTGACTCTGCAGCTGCGTCAGTACAGTGGTAATGACAGCGTACCACTCTGTAGCTTATCATATTACGCGTAAAGTGGGAAAGTGTGATGGTTGCCAGTTCATGTGGTTTTTAATAGAGTGCATATCATTACTGTGAATTGTCTGCACCCAGTAATATACATGTTTACAATTAGATTTTCTTACTGTTAAGCTATGTCCAATATCAATTACTGCTCGCTACTTCATGGCACCTCCATCTCCCCACCACAAACGCACATGCAGCATTTTCAGCTGTAAATGACACCATTAATATCTGTTCAAACAATTTATTATAATGACGTGACAAAAGCAAATAATATTCATGTGAAAATGACATGAACTGAATTTTAAGTAAATATTGGCCTATTCTCAATTAGTTTTAGGCTATGCTGCTGTGCACATTTGCAGATGATATTGATCTTTAAAGAAACACATTTGCAAAATGACTCGATGTATGTCTTTAGTTTTGTTTTTTTAAGTGTGCACAGTCAGAGAAATACACACACACACACACACACACACACACACACACATTATTTCACACAGTGATTTTATTTTTGTTGCGGTGTTGCAGCAATGGTGGTAAGAGATCAGTTACCGGTATATGATGCTGCACCTGTCAGTGATGACCTAAAAATGGGGATTTATGGGTAAAATATTAAGCGTTTATTATATGGGGAGTTGTAAGTGAATGAAAGGACTCATTTCAGACACAGCTATAGTCTTGAGTTATATCTGCATATCAAAAGTCATACATACTGTACAGAGATTATACAACCACAGTTCCCTGATCATCTTATTCAATTACATTTTTCAAATTAGCAGCTTTTTTTTTGAATGCCTACAAATCCTCACTTCTCATTTGGATACCACCTGCTTCAATAATGCCTGCACTGGCCTCAATACACACACGAGGATTATTCTCAATCTGAGTGTCCTCTTAGATTTTGCACGAGCTTTGTTTGATTTACGTCATCACTGTGACTATTAATATCCCCGCGTTGCATTGTCTGAAAGCTCGTGACTCTTTAAATAGACAGTGTTCTTGTTGGGTATTTAAAGTGATGATTTTTTTTTTATGTTGCTCCCTCTAGCTGGTGAAGCTGTGCAGTGGAATGATTGAGGCGGGCAGGGCCTACGTCAGCGCCAACAAGCTCTTTGTGAACGGCATCAAGGACCTGTCCCAGCAGTGCAAGAAAGAGGAGATGATATCGGTGAGTAGAAGCAGCGCTGTGTTTAAAAACTGATCTCAGCTCTGATCGATCGCTGAGGAACCTTTTGAGACAGAAACATACAAACGCCACACAGAGCTCAGGGTCAGCTCCTCAACAAAATGACTGCTCATCTATCTAAACCCTCGACTAGGACATTCCAGCGATTTTCCCCACATGAATCATAATAGTAGAGCAGTATAAACAGTATTGTCCAGACACAGAGTCGTCCAGCTGTTGTAAGCATGAGAGATGTGACCACAAGCAGACAGGAGATGTTTACGCTGAGAGTTTACATGGCTGAAAGCGGAGAGATCTGAAACCTGCTTTATGGTTTTTACTTTTAGGAAAACATTTGGGCTCGATTTCCTGTCAGTTCGGGTGTCGCCTTGGTAGCTTTAGGGTGAAGTAATCTGAAATATATTTCATAGCAAGTATAGAGTCAGAGGATCTTTGGTGAGACTTTGAGGGACTTAGTATTATTTATATGAAAAGGAAGTTTATGTTGGAGACTTGTTTACTTACACTCTATGTGTGTGTGTGTGTGTGTGTGTGTGTGTCTGTTTGCGCCATGTTATCAACACTGCAGGAATGCCTTGAAAAGTGTGGAGAAAGCCTCCAGGAGATCGTCAACTACCACATGGTAAGAGAGTTTTACACACACACACACTTGTTTTAGTCACATGCAAAAGGTCGAGGTAGAGTGGAGTTTGGACACGCCCAGGTCGTTTTGGCATGTTAACATCTTTCAGACATTCAGAGCCTCCTGGGCTCAGTATGACACACACACACACACACACACACACGCACGCACTGTGACCTCCACTCTGTGACGATGAATCTGTCCACAAAGGCCAGTACACATGCGTGTGTCTGATTCAAACCACATGCTTCCCCCAGATGTGTACAAAATCACAGACTTTAACACACATAAAACACACACAGGTTTTTATTCATATGAGTCTGGAGCTTATATTTCTCCTCATGACTAAGCGTGATTATGAAATCTCTCTGGTGTTTTGGGGCATTTCATCTTACAACTCTTGCAAGTGACTGGCTGGTGTGCTGCAACTACATCAGAGGCTCTATATTGAGACTTTTATCCTTGCTCACCTCTTATTCTCATGTTTCCCATCTTTTTGGTACTCCCCACTCCCTTGGATGGGGAGGTACATACATTTTAAACAAATATACTTTACAGCAGAAATGATCTTCAGTAGTTTAGAGACATTCACACATTGTTTGCTAAGTAAATACTAACACTGTTGGACCGGCAAGACACAACCACATTGGCCACAACATAAAAAGATAATGCGGATCCTGTCTTCCCTCAGTTCTTTCCTCACTAATCTGTCTTGTTTTTGTTTGTTTTTTATTCTTGCTTCCTCCCTCCTCTCAACCTGTTTCACTCCACCAGGGTCAAGCCTGTTTAACCCCAAGCTTTTCAAATCAAATCAAAGTGCTGAACACTAGATAGGATCCATCAGCTGCAATATCCAATATCTTCTCTACAGTCCTTTTTTTTTTTTTGTTTGGTGTAAGATTTCTGTTGTTAGCTTTCAGGCCATTATATTAAAAAAAAATCAAGATCAAGACTGTGTTTATTTTTATTTATTTATTTTTTGGCACAACCTGTTTCTTTTCCTCTGCTTATCCATTTATCCTCCCTGTCCTCCTCTTCTCTACCCTTCACCACAGGCGTCCCCGCTCCTCCACTTTAACACCCAGGAATTACACTAATAGCTTGTCTGGCAGAGCGTATGAATGGAGGGATGGCGGGAGGGGAGGGAAAGACACAGTGAAAGGAAATTTTTTCTTTGTTCGACCACCCACTGGTGCCCATTTTTGCACGTTCTCAGATCTCCTCAGACACAAAAGAAGGCATCAAAATAGGAAAAAACTATCGCTGCTACAGATTAGCGAATGTGTTTAGTTTCAAACATACAAATCCCACCCCAAATTTTAACAGATTTGTATTATATCATAGAGGATTTGAACCGATTTAACAGATTTTCTGTGAGATTGTGGTCACTTTCTCTGCTGTAGTGGAACTTGTGGAAAAGGCTAAAATTTGCTAGTTTGCTTCACAGCAGGTATTATGCATGCAGGAGAGATGACTGATGGGATGTTTTTAATAACAAACTGAGATCTTTAGGGGTGAGTGTGTTGAAGCATTGAGTGTAGACATACTGTTGATTGGGTTGGGTCATGCTCAGCAGGGCACCGTAATCCAGAGCAGGTTTGGGTGGAGCATTGGGATTAGTATAGTTATGAGTTCTGATGAAGCTGATTTTAGCTTTTTTTTTTTTTTTTCTGGTAATGGATTCTGTTTCACGGGACTGGCAGATATGTCAAACCACTGTGGAAAGTACCAAACCTTCCCTTTGCACAGCAGTCCCATGACACATTGGATCATAATTACAATAGGTAATTTAGAAGATGATAGTGAAACAGCAGTTGATCCAATATGCAGAACTATGAAAACAGAAACAACCCTTCTTGGTGGTGAGATCTATATTACTGAGTCACTTCCAGATAAATAAAAACAGATGTTTTTTGTTCCATGCTGACATGAGTAAAACAGAAAAGTTGATCATTATCATTTTGACCTTTCATTTTTTTAAATCTTGTGAGTCCCCCAAATTTATGGAAGTGCAATACTCCTTTAAAATATATATTACATAACAATGTCTTAAAATAAATGGCAGAAAGTGACTACAGGTGCACTCAGGAGTATGTCAGGTCCCCCAACCTGATAACCAGCACCTCTTTAAAGCTCTACAGTCACAGGGGAGAAGCAGATGATTTATATTCCTACAATCAGAGTCTATATTTGTGAAGTGCTAAAGCAAGAAACCAGTCGGTGATATCATCAGGCTCTGCAGGAACATGGACAGAGGCTTTCACACACACACACACACACACACACACATAGTCCAACTCTGTAATCCTCAATGTGTAGTTTTATACACTAAGGATTGCTGTAGAAATGTGAAACCACATTTCCCTAATAAAGCTGGATATTCACACCAAGAGACACAAATTGTCTGTTAACCAGCAGCCATTCTGTGTTCATTAAATTCAGTGTGCAGAGCAAATGTGAAAGTAAGAGAGAAATCCTTTTTTTTTTAGTTGAGATGGAGAATAAATTTGCTTCTCAATAATCCAGGTACAAGAAACAGAGCGAAATAGATAGTTGGAGGAGGAGGAGGAGGAGGAGGAGGAGGAGGTGGAGGAGAGGGAGTGGGGGTCCTATGGTTAGCAGGAAGAGAAATCTGGAAACCTGTAAGGCTAAATAATCTGTTGAGGTGTGTGTGTGTGTGCATGTGTGTGTCATCATCTCCCATCCACTTTCCCTCCTCTCCCTATGGTATCATCTATTTTGGGTTTATACTGACATCTTGTGGTGAGAAGTAGCAACTACAGATTTGAACTATTTATACAGTTCATTTGAATGCTCTTCAAAAATACCGTACAGTACTTCTAATTTATCTTTATTTAACCATATTAACCAACCTTATAATAATAATAATAATAATAATAATAATAATAATAATAATAATAAGTACTTCATGTTTCCACCCCTCTTTCCCTCTTTTGTCCACAGATTTTGTTTGACCAGGCTCAGAGATCAATCAAGCAGCAGCTTCACACCTTCATTAAAGAGTGAGTATTGTTATTACACTTCATTAAGGTTCATCCATCCATCCTTCATACATCTAGGTAAGGAATGGTGCAGTGATGAAGATGGACATCCTAGACACATCTAGTGTTTTGGGGACAAGTGACTGTTTTTCCCTTTACAGAGAGATCACCTGTAAAACCTGAGCATGATATTAAACCGCTCTATCAATCCCAAGATAGAAATGTCTAAAATGTAAATATCTGTAGTAATCGGATAAGCATATAGATGTCTGACTGGTAAACATAAACATGGACTTGAAGGGACACTCTAGAAATTTAGAGTTGAACTTTCAAGAAGATGCAAGAGACAAAAAAAGTCACAACGGATATCCAGATTTTTATGGATTGAAAGATTCATCTCGTGCACACAACAAGGTTTATGGTATTTGAGTGTATCATTTCCCTTCGTCCACCAGGGACGTGCGCAAGTTCAAAGACACCAAGAAGCAGTTTGACCGGGTGCGTGAGGACATGGAGCTTGCTCAAGTGAAGAACGCCCAGGCACCCAGGAACAAGGTCCATGAGGCTGAGGAGGCCACACAGGCCCTCATCCTCAGCCGCAAGGCTTTTAGGCACCTGGCCCTGGACTATGTACTACAGGTGAAACACACACACACACAGGCACAAACTCCATATTATATTACCAGTGTTGTCCAGTAGGTGGCACTAACAAAAACACTCCCATTGATCCTGAACAGTTTTTGCTCTTTGTTTTTGGCAGATTAATGTGCTTCAAGCCAAGAAGAAGTTTGAAATCCTGGATGCAGTGAGTAGCCCACATGTATCTTCTGATCACAGGCGTATATGTTCAGTATATGTGTGAAAAATATGCATATGTGGAGTACCTGTGGTTTGTGTTTTTCCGGAGTAGGGTTAAATAAAATTCTCCCCGGTGTGTCTCCTGCAGATGCTGTCCTTTATGCGTGCCCAGTACACTCTTTTCCAACAAGGTTTCAACATCTTGGATGAGATCGACCCCTATATGAAAAAACTAGCTGCGCAGGTAAAACAATCGAACCATAAAACACGCACACACAAAGGACTTCACTAACACTGATGATTCAGTAAGACAGTCACAATGTATTGAGCGTATTTTTCTGTGTGTTTAATCTTGCTCTTCTCCCTGGTTTTCTTCTGCTCCGTGCAGCTGGATCAGCTGGTCATCGACTCGGCCATGGAAAAGAGGGAGTTGGAGCACAAGCATGCCCTCATCCAGCAGAGAGTGAGATAACAACACAAATCTCATCTTCCCACCTTGTCTCTTTCTGTCTCATTCCTCTCACCATACAGCAAATGTCAACACACATTATCTTATGTTGGCATCAAATGACTTGTTTAAAGTAAAGGCTTTCCATGGAAGCTTTGAATTATTTTTACACCGTCTGTTTCGTTTGACTCGAGCTGTTATTGAATTCTTTGGGTTTTTTTTGTTTTTTTTAATTCAGCGATGCACAAAAAAAGGCTTCTAAAATAAATAAAGCAGTTTCACAAGTCTTGAATTTCTTCTAGCTGAAATGAAGACTATTGAATTTGATAATTGATTTTATGGGCTGATCAATCAATCAAGGAAAAGAGGCGGTTCTTTCAAAATACCACACCACCCCAACATGCTCATCCTCTGCCTTGCCCATCTCTCAGATCAATTCAGTTACCAAGTGAAGGCATCCTGCTGTACCCGTCGAGCAGCTCTGTACCTGACCTTTCAGAAAGTGTCTTGCTACTCATGTAATAAAAATATTAATAATTAACAGACATGATGTGCTTAGAATAATTATATTTGCCTTCATGTATTGAGCTTAAAACAGATGTGTACATGTGTTCAATAATGTTTTTTTTCTCTCTCTCTCTTCTCTCTCGTCTTGGTCCTGGTCTGATCGTGTTCTTCTTCCAGACTCTGATGCAGGTGAGTTCTTTTTTATATATATATATTTTTACTTTAAATGTAAAACATTGAATTCATCCATGTCCTGCACATTACATGTCCTGTGCTGCAATGCAGAACATCCAAATATTACAATCTTTTTAGAGGTTACGCATTATTTCCTGCCCCGAATACCTACTGTGTGTTCTGCACATATAATGATCATTGAAATATGAATGAAATATGGACCAGCAGAAGTCTGGATACACATCTGTGTGCAGTTGTTTAGCGTCGTAGAACAGACTGATTGACTGATCTGGCTCTTATTGCAGGAACCAATAGGAGTTGTAGTGCTGTGTGTGTGTGCAGGTTGTCTGCTCAACCTTATATGGGCACAAGAGCATTAACAGATGTTAGATGCTTTTGTTTGGATTTTTTTTTTTTTTGTGTAGCCCACTGGTTGCCCAACCTGAGAGCCCAACCCCCAGTAGGGTTCACTACAGCTTGAAGAAGACAACTTAATGACATTTTGATGTTGTAATGTTGCTAAATTAACTCATCCTGCTTTAGAAAATTATGCAGTTAACACCCAAAGAGCTAATAGAGCAATTGGTCAAGTGTCTCTTAAAAAATATATATATAATGCAGACAGAGAAGTGCATTATTTATTCACAGAAATGTTTTATTCGCGCAAAATTTATACAAATTGCTAAAGAGTTAAATCTAAATAAACAGCGGAGTCAATTCACACATTAAATTAGATGTTGATTTTATGTAAAACCATATTGAATTATTTGTTTTAAGTTGTCAAATCTTAAATCGTGAGAAGGGACATTCTCACAGACGCAGCAGTAAGATGAACTCGGCTGGTCCTGTTGTCTGATGTTATCTTGTAGTTCTGGTAAACAGAGAGACTGGTGACATCTGAAAAGCCAGCTCATCCTCTGCCCACTGCCAGCAACACACAAACACATTGCTGAGGCATGAATGTGAGGGCGAGTGATGAAGAAAGTAAACAAATAAAAAATAACAAATAGCAGATGATAGATGCAGAGGGACAGAGACATTCATTTAGAGGTGTGGTGTATTTGTGTTGCCTGTTTGTATGTGTATGTGTGTGTGGGTGTATGATATGAAAGCAGATATGTCAAGAATGGTGACCTTTGTCTAAAAACCAGTTTGCTGTTTATAAATAAAACAAATTCTGTATCTCATGATATCGCTCTACTTAACCTCCTGTCACAACATCCTGCAATGCAGTTTGTATGTGTAGTTCACAATTAAGTTTAATAAGTTTGAAGATAATCTCTGTCTGGAATCTGATATTACAGATTACACTTTTCCTACAGAAAGTCATTGGCTGGTGATCACACACACACAAATAATAATAAAAAAAAAAAATCAAAAGTTTGAAAAGAAAATGTTCCTATAAGTTATTTTAGTCAGTATATGACTTCTTTTCTGACACTGCTGCATGCAAATCTAGTGTTGCGGGAAGAAAACGCCATGTGACAGTGGAGTTTGTGAATTATAAATGGTATACATCCTTTATTAATAGGCCATCGGGGACTGCAGCATTCATATTCAGGAGAGAATAAGTATGAAAGTAGTTTAGACAAGTAAAACAAATAAGTTTTCCAATGGGAGGAAGATGGATATGACTTTCATGACTCCCCATAGATGATTATTCTTGCTGTAGCTTCCGTGTCATCCATTCATTTAATCATTTAGCTCAATCTGCAAACTAAAAAATAAAAATCTGCAATTATTTTCTTTATATCTTTACCTTCCTTTCTATGATTGCCCCGTCCCTCTTTATAGGTCCGGTTACTGTCTCACTCCACAGATCACACGCTCCGTCTTTGTCCTCTCTCTACTCTTGTCACAGCTTGCCGTCTTTTATGTGTGCAAGACTTTATTGTGGCTCCCAGGAGGATCGTTGCTTCAGTCCTTCCCTCCTTCATTGTTACATGATTTAGATGTACAACTTTTTATGTGAGAGAGAGAAACAGAGAGAGAGAGAGAGAGAGACAGAGAGACAGAGACAGAGAGAGAGAGGTAAACAGAGGAAGTTGCAACAAATGAGATAGAAGTGTATAAGATTATATCTGATGTGAACCCAATTTATTTACTACTATTATATTTTGTGTGTGTGTGTGTGTGTGTGTGTGTGTGTGTGTATTGTACTGTACAGTAGAGTAGAGTATTTCTTTATTTGGTCTTAATGGTCTGTAATATTAAAAAAAAGTCAATTGGCATATACAGAAAACAAAAAATATCCTCAACAAATAAACACCCTGTAAAATATTATATTACATATATAAAATATTACATGTACATTCAGGATAAACAGTTTGGTATCATCATTAATATTAACACTTAGTTTTCCTCTTAAATTGCATGTATTTAGGATGGTTGTGTCATTGTTGTGAGGAGTTGTAATGTAATGCTAAATGTGCAATAGTGCCTCACAAAGTACCATTCAGCTCCACTAACAACAACTCTGTCTCGCAGGTATTTTGTATTATTAAATAGTTCTAATATATATATATTATTTGTAATATAGATCCATTTTATATAGACCTACAGGTCTGGTGGTATCCGCCTGTGTCGGTGGACACTTGTGCAGCGCATTCTTCCACCGTCCCGGGTGATTTAAGGTGGGAAGAGGGGGCTGCGGGCTGGTGTTTGGGGAGCAATAACGTCAGCTTGATTAAGCAGGAATAGAGTTTCTGAGCCGCGGACAGATGGAAAGCTGCCTCCTCCAAAACTGTGGATAAAACCTCGGGCGTCAGAATAGCTGCGGAGGTTAGAGGGGAGCCTTAAATCGCGGGTGTGAGGCGGGGAGGAGGCACGGTGCGGACCCACCGGGCCTTAAAATGAAATGTTTGATGTCCGGCAGCCGCGACGGGGTCAGCGGGGCACGAGGACGCCGTGGCAGCTGTATGATAATGAGCGCTCGCGCCGCATACACGCTGCCAACGCTGCTCTGCAGGTGCGGCACGAGCGCGCTGCTGTTGGCTGACAGTCATTAGGACTCGTGAAGGATGCGCGTGTGTTTCAAGTTTCCGCTGCTCCAAGTTGACAACCTGAAGGATTTTTCAGAGATGCTCTCACATTTGTTGCCATTAATTATCATTCATCATTAAGTTATTTATTCTCGTATTAATGCGATGCTGTTTGGATGTCAGTGTGGTAAAGATGAAGATATTTGGCAGGCTGGACTATACACTGGTGAGGTTATTTCTTTTGCTTTGTCTCGGTTTTCTTTAGCCTGCAGAAGGTTTTATTTTATTTTTTTTACACTGGCTGTACTTACATAATTTTTACTTTTGATTTAGTGCATTAAAAGCTCACATGTAAAACCATGAATACTGGAGAAAAACTGGAGCTGTCTCAAAGTCTAAATTGGCAAGAACAAATTCTTCTCATTTGGTCTTTCTATTCTCAAAGTTGATGAAAATGTCTCTTTTTAGAAGTTTGTTTCAATATATATAGATTTTGCCTTCAGTGGTGCTTGTCTACATAATGTGTATAATGTGTGTTTGCACGTGTTTCTTTGAAGGAAACAGCCAGCAGGGAGAAACACTGTTGTGTCACTTCACTCAATGTTTCCACACAAACCTGTTAAAATAACACACATAACAGTCAACACAAAGCAACCAAGAAGATAATTAATGGGGTTTTCTGAAGAAGAACACACATAACAATAGTGTATGCGTGTGTAGTTGTCGACTTACTTATTAACAATTGTGAAACAAAATTAAAATGTTTTTCTTTGGGAAATTCAACTCTGTGGGAGGACAAAAAAATATGAGGAAACAGGAGGTTTTAGCTGTCATCATGAGAGGTGCAGATTTGATGTCATCTTCAAAGGTAACCTGATGAACAGACGACCACAGGTGATCAATCCAGTGGTGCCGCAGTAGGATTGTGTCAACTCAGCTGCTATAAGTGGTGCTGATTATGTTCAGGTGGACTTTTACACGTCTCACTCCACAATGCCACCTGATCTAATCTCCATGCAGTGCATTCAGCCTCATATAAGATTCAGCTGAAATATGCAGTGTATTTCTGTACAGATTTAGATGGGATCTCTTTGCAGCCAGCATAGCCCCCCTCTGTTTCATTGTACATATAAGCATGCTATTACCTATCCTATCCTATCCTTTAATCTACTTATCTTTAATGAAAGTGGTGGTGGTTCTGTTTGATGATGACATATGTGCTGTATCCACAGAAATAAACAAAATAATGAAAAACTCAGCCTTTATAGTCCACTAGTTTTAGACTACTAGTACATTGTCTGCTCACTGAAAATGAGATCATGAAGAAGAGAGGAAGCCAGACCCCAGCACTGATCTTTTGTACCTATATGTTCTCTCTACAGGACTTTTCCTACGATGACCCCAAGTTAGAATTCAATGTGGATGCGCCCAATGGCGTCGTCATGGAGGGCTACCTCTTCAAGAGGGCCAGCAACGCTTTCAAGACTTGGAACAGGTAAAAAGAGTAGAAAGAAGAATTACTTAAAAGTTTAAAAAAAAAAAGTTTGTATAAGGAGGAAGAATGCTCTGTGTGTGTGCTCTCCCTCTTATCTTAAGAGTCACTCAATCCAGTGTTTTTACCCCAGATTGATTATGTCTCACAGTAATTGTCTAACGTCATATCTTCTCCCTACTTAAGGCGGTGGTTTTCTATACAAAACAGCCAGCTTGTCTACCAAAAGAAACTCAAGGTACGATTTGATTTTGTAAACGTGTCACATTTGTCTTTTTTTTTTTTTTTATGAAAGGGGTTTCTGGATTTCACATTACTAGAATTGATCTATAGGACCTGTTCAATGTTTGACAGTTGATTGGATTAGAATATTTCTAGTTTGCATATTGTGGTGAGAGAAGGGATTTATGTTGTGACTTGTCCTTCCTTTCCTAATAATGAAGGGGCTGATTTGATTTATGTAGTTCAAACATGACAATCCTTTCTGTCACTGCCAGGACTCTTTGACAGTTGTGGTGGAGGACCTGAGGCTGTGCTCAGTCAAACCGTGCGAAGATAATGAGAGGAGGTTCTGCTTCGAAGTGGTTTCACCCACTAAGTAAGTTTGTTTCTTTTTTATTATCCTGATGGCATCAAGTTTCATCCAAATCTTTTTCACATTTTGATGAGTTTGATGGTATGATAAGTTAATTGTTACATATTATTTAATTGGGTCGGTATGTTAAAAGCTGTTTTTTTTCTCTTTAAACCTGTAGGAGCTGTATGCTTCAGGCTGAGTCTGAGAAGCTACGTCAGGCATGGATCCAGGCAGTCCAGGCAAGCATCGCTTCTGCTTACAAAGACATCGCTGACAACTATTACATTGAGGTATGGACACACACATAAATACACACATTTTTACACATGCTTTGTTTGGCAGAAACATGATGACATGTTGGTCCAGGGTCACTACAGAAATCTGTCCCGTTTGTCTCTGCAGCGTTTGGACCGCACAGCTTCACCCTCCACCAGCAGCATCGACTCTGCTAGCGAGCCCAGAGAGAGGGGGGAGAGGGCGGATAAGGGAGTTCGGGGAGGAGGAGAAAGCCTGCTCCAGAGGCTACAGAGCCTGCCAGGAAATGAACTGTGCTGTGACTGCAGCCAAACCGCTCCCTGCTGGGCCTCCATCAACCTTGGAGTGCTGCTCTGCATCGAGTGCTCAGGGATCCACAGGTAACTGCACTTCATACAAGGACAGAGGGTGGATGGGTGGATGGATGGATGGATAGATGGATATGTAATAGATATGTTCAATTGCTTTATTTATGTATTTATTTTTTTTCTTATTTTCGTCTCTTTCAGGAGTTTAGGTGTACACTGCTCTAAAGTGCGTTCACTAACACTAGATTCATGGGAACCAGAATTACTCAAGGTGCGTTTGCTTCTCCTGTCTGCTGTGCTTTTTTTTCTTACTAGAGTTGCATTTTTATAATTGCTTCAGTACATAAATGCTATGTTTTTTTTGTTTTTTTTAAAGGGTTGTGTCTTTCTCTCTGTTTCTGCTAGCTAATGTGTGAATTGGGGAACACTGTGATCAACCAGATTTATGAGGGAGCCTGTGAGGAGCTTGGTGTGAAAAAACCTGGACCATCCAGTTCAAGGCAAGTGTTTCAAACCAGCTACAGCATTTGGCAAATAAACAATAATAACAACACTCCCATTCACATGTATTATGGCCATGTCAATATGTAAAAGTGTCAGTTTATGATCCTCTCCCTCCAGACAGGAGAAAGAGGCCTGGATTAAGTCTAAATACGTGGAGAAACGCTTCCTAAAGAAGATGAGTGGGAGCGAGGCATTGGTGGAGGGTGAAAGAAAGTCTCGACCCTGGACAGTGAAGAAGTGCCAACGACACAACAGCTCTGTTCGGGCCCCCAATAAGGTCCGTAGGAAATACCACCGCTACGAGCCTGGGAGCGCCTCACCTGCAAATCTCTCTGCAGGTCAGTGTTATGATTATGTGTTTCTTAAATCTTACCTCAAGACTCAAAATAAAAGTAAATAATTGTTAACTAGATCGTACTAATACACTCCGAAGTCCAGGCTGAAGTGAAATCCTGTTCTGATCTTTTGTCCTCCGGCAGCAGCCGCAGCAAAGTTTCGACGGGACTCCCTGTTCTGTCCAGATGAGCTGGACTCACTTTTTTCCTACTTTGACACTGGTTCTGGTCCTCGCAGTAAGTCCACTACATATCACATCAGTACAATTGAGGGATTATTAGTTTGCATAATAATCATGATAATCAATAATCATCAATAATTGACAAAAATGTGCGGAGATTTAAGCCGATATAAGATCATTCTAATAAAATAATTAGAATTTAAATTCACATTGTAGTTTTTTTTTTAACAGGTTTGCTGTTAAATGTGCTGTTCTACCAGTGATGGTGGTGTGTGTGTGTTTGAGTTGTACAGTATGTGCTTTGTAATGATTAACGTGTCCGTGGCTTGGCACTGCTTGGCCCCGCAGGTCTTAGCAGTGACAGCGGCCTGGGAGGAAGTACTGATGGCAGCACCGACATCCTGGTGTTTGGCTCAGTGGTGGACAGTGTCACAGAGGAAGGTAAATCAAGGGCTTGTACTGTGTAAATATGTATATAATGTAAGTGTATATGTGTGTGTTTATGCAAGAATATCATCAAATTGGGAAAATAAATATGGTGTTGTTGAGGTAAAGGAAAATACTAGTGTCATTTAGAGATATAGCCCTCTTAATACTGTGTACATTTCCTCATCACTACACAATATAGCTGTGATCTGATGCATTTTGATGGCAAAACTAACTGCTGGCCTACTAAAATAAGTTGATAAATAAAATAAAAATACACAGATGTAATTTTCTCTGGTCCAGTGAGAAAGATCTGGAAGTGTGCACTGATGTAAACACCCGTTGGGACGGAAAAATTTGGATAAATCAAAGAAATTGTGTAAATCTGAGAGAATACGGCTTTGTGTTTTCTGTTAACACTGGTATTATCCCTCAAATCAAAGCTACATTTGCTTCTGAGAGATTTTCGAGTCTTAAATCATTTGTCTTTTCTCTCCATCATTGTTCTTGTCCCTTTTCCCCAACTAACCCTCAGAGGAGGAGTCAGAGGAGTCCTCCAGCGGTGAGGTGGAAATCGAACAGGAGGTGTCTTCAGACCCCGAGGACCCAAGGGAGCTCCACCCCGGGGCGCTCCTCCACAGATCCTCCCGTCTCCACAACCTACCACTCATGGCGGAGGCACTGGCGCACGGGGCTGATGTACACGCTGCAAGTGAGGAGGAGGGAAAAACGCCACTTATTCAAGCTGTGATTGGGGTGAGACACTGCTGTCACATGATTTCAATTTTAAATTACTGAACCAATCTTCTTACATTTATGTGATGTCTGTCAAACCCTGACAGTCCCCAGACTAAAAGCTAAAAGGTGCCAAACTGTGTCTAAACAACAGCCATAAATATCCATGGCCAAATGATTATAAGATTAATCTACAAGCAAAAAATTTCTGCTTTCTGTTACAGTTTACTGGTAAACTTACAAGACACCAGTAATATTAATTGAGCAATAAACAGTAATTAAATGCATCTGTCTGTCTACCAGGGCTCTCTGATAGCTTGTGAGTTCCTGCTGCAGAACGGAGCCGACGTGAACCAGAGAGACATGAGGGGGAGGGGACCTCTTCATCACGCCACCTACCTGGGTCACACTGGGTAAGAAAGGCCTGTTAGATCAGATCTGTTACCAAAGTCTAAAGTCCAGAGACAACAGCACTATCTAGCCTCAACTACAAGTTTATTTATCATTTATTTTCCTTTTTGCAATTTATTCTACATGATTTTCCCATTTCCCGTCTCACAGTTTACCTGATAGTGTCCTGTTCTCCTTTTTTTTTCCTGTGTCTGCGTCTTTTTCACAGCCAAGTGTGTCTGTTCCTGAAGAGAGGAGCGTCGCAGACAGAAGTGGACGAGCAGGGTCATGATCCACTAAGCATCGCTGTCCAGGCTGCCAACGCAGACATCGTCACCCTGTAAGTGATCCCAGTTGTTCTTACCCCCGAAAAACTTGTTTATCTTTTATAAGCAAGTTCCTGATTAACTTTCATACACCGCTAATCATTCATGTTTCAGAACTGTTCATATTTAGTGATCAGTCATACAAGTGCTGCTCAGACCAAAAGTAAAAAGTGCCTCAAACACAGAATATACTACAAAGAACTTAATTTAAGAAGGACAGCTTAGAGACGTTTGATTTCTTTAAATAGCAAATCTGATAAATTATTTGACTGCACTGTTTATAATCTATGATATGATAAAACAAATCTAAATATCAGTTAATAGAATTGTATTATTTTCTATTATGATAAATAAGCAGATGGTGAATTTTGTCTTTATTCTCTCTTTCCCTCCCTTCCTCTCTCTTCCTCTCATTCACCACTTCTTACCAATTCACCACATTTCCATTCTCAACATCTCAATCCCTTCACTCCCTTTGTATTTCTATCTTTTCTCACCTGCTTCTTGTATTATTTAATTTCTCCTCTGCTTCTATGTGTATCCCTCCGCCTCTGTCTTTCCTCTGCCCTCTCTGTTCTTCAGATTGCGTCTTGCGCGGATGAACGAGGAGATGCGAGAGGCGGAGGCACCTTTGGGACAACCAGGTCAATACCACAGCAGCAGCCCCACTGAGCAGCAGTATAGGAAGTGCATCCAAGAATTCATCTGCCTCACCATAGAAGAATGCTAGTGGTCACTTATGTATCCAGGAGCATAACTCGGGCTCTCTCTCTCTCTCTTTCTCTCTCTCTTTATATATATATATATATATATATATATAATATACAGTACATTCCTCCTAACTGGGGACCTAAAATAATTGTGTAGGTGAAGTTTCCCCTAGACACTGATCTCAAGTCTTTTCTTGGGAACAGGTTGTCTAAAGAGAGAGAGCCACTAGCTTAATGTGGGGGGCGCCTCGTGTCGTGATAGGGAGACCCCTGATGGACCTTTCTAACTCTACTAACAATACAGTCATCACCTCCATTTATTTCTGCATCGCCACTACGTTTTCTGCTTGCCATTTTACTCGGCACCACCCATGCAATGCTCGCTACAGCGCACACAAAGTGAAATGACATCTTGCTTTTTTAGTGTTTTGCTAACAGGGTTATCCTCTAACTTATCATAATGTGGTGTGACCTCTCGTGTGGGGGTGTGGGTTTACTAACAGCTCTTACCTTACGAAGAATATCTCGCCGCATTAACCCTCTACGCTTTATATCTATCCAGACCATCTATGTACCCACCTCTTCTTAATTGGAAATGTAAATATGCATATTTAGAAGTTATATGGGTAATCTTTAAACTATGTGCTGTGGCATGAGGTGAAAAAAAAATGGTATTTGTTCCATTACTAAAAGAAATAGATAACTGACAAGCTACAGTAGAGGTAGGCAGGGTAGTTTACTGTGTATAGAGTGAGGAAGGGACATTAAATGTAAAACTGTGATAAAAAATGCTGAAGGGCTTTCGGGGAGGAAAGACCTTTGCCTGCTTTGTAAGATACTTTGTGACATAATGAGTGAGTGAGCGAGCGAGTGAACAGGAGAGTAAATGAGCGCATGTGAGAGACAGAATTAAATAATATGCTATTATGATACATTATGTAAACAAAAAAAAAGAAAGAAACTGTGCACTTTTCCCATCTACAGTATTATAATTTTGTTTATTTTCATTCAGTTTTTGTTTATGTCTACTCAAGTTATCTGTTGTCTATTTTATTTCTGTCTTTTTATTTATGTTTTTATCTCCCCCCCAGAGGACCAGTGCAATTCATTCTCGGGTGCAGTTTACATCTGCATTTTTATCGTTTTTATCTTAAAGCAATAATTGAAATTTCTTACAGGAAGTCTTTTATTATTATTACATTATGTAACGACACTCATAAAAGGCATTTTGCTTTCATTTTCTCTTTGCTATATATATATAAAATCAAAGACAATTCTAGATATGTATTCTGTTATTAGTGAGGATGAGAATCGGCTCAGTAGTGAAGGTGGTGTAAAGACAAACCAAGGCAGCAAGAGTTAATTCTTCGGGCAGTGCAGTTATGATGCGTATAAAACTGGATTTATATATAACCTTCACTATTTCACCACTCTTTACAACCAAACAAATGTGACTTTATAGGCAATTAACCATAACTCCATTTTGCTGTAATCCATTTTACAATATCTGTGGTGAGATTATGGAGCATAATTTGGTGCAATTTACCCACTTGGGATGCCAAATGTTGTCCCTTGCTGGTCAATGCTTTCAGTAAACTCTGCATGATTTGCCAGAATTGTTTTTGGTAAAGGTCAATATAATTTTCATTCTTAGCATGATGAGATATTTTTCTATGATTTGATCACTTCGTGTAGTGCAGTCCAGTGAAATAAGCATGTACCAACATTACCCCATTTATCTATCCCACAAACCGAATCTGGTCGTGTCGTCATTTCTGTCATTTTGTTGTTCCTTTTTTGTATGTTTGTTTCTACAAACGCTTGCTTACAAATAGTCATTTTAATTATTATATTTGTAATGTTGTGGTTTTATTTTCCTCTGCCAAAGACTTTTTAAAGGGAAAGTGTCTGACATTGTTGTATAATATCACAATTTTAAAGAAAAAAAAACAAAAAAAAGAAACTGAAACTGTTCGGAGTAGATACAGCATAATCTTACCATGCTTTGTGAAGTGACAGAGTGGTAGAAACACTGTTGGGTGTACTCACATATTCAAAAGAGGTTACAAAAATGTGACTGAGACCTGAGAGATTTTGATATGGCAGGTGACATCCTGCAATAGTTCGATGTACTGCAAGTAGAACCAGTTTAGGGGGTGATGTGAAGATACTGTGACCAAACTGTTAAGGGCCCTAGCGGCCCTAGCGGAAGTATTAAATGTTGTGTCCATTGTGTTTATCGACATTGGAGTGGTTAAAGATGCTGTCTCAAAGCAAACGTGCTGTAAATAGTACACTTGTGTATTTTAACTCGACGCCAACTGCCTGCCTCTCAGCATTGAATCAAGGATCTTGACTGTCTGATCTATTCTCTATGTTTGTCTTTTTATTCTCAACAACAAACAACCTGTCAGGCAGGACTATAACACGGTTCTGCACTACTTTAAGAGGCGTTCTTCTGTTCACTGACATTTGGATATCTTTGGAATACTTTCTTCTTTGTCTTTAGAAGCACCGAAGGGAAAAAAAAAAAAAACATGCATACAATAAAATGAGAAACTCTTGATGAACTAACCCCCGCTTCCTGCTTTTTGCTGTCATTTCTGTTTCCTGTCTCCCTTTCTTTATGTGTAACATTCTCTCAACATCACAGCAATACTTTGTATGAATTAATACAATTCTAGCAGATATATAGCTATGTTAAATCATTGCCAGATGTTGGGAGAATGCCATGTTTTACATACAAGTGATCAGGTGTGTCTTTTGGTCTAAAACAAACTTTTGGGTTACACTTGGCTTATTCAAAGCAGTCACACCTTAATGATAAATATAAGGGAGGTGTGGCCTGTCAACACTTATCTTTTCAATGTCATTATTTAACACATTAATGAAGGGTGTAGTGTCTCAATATCTAGCCTGTAAAAGCAACATTGTGCCTTGAATAATTCAGTGTCTCCAGTGTTTAAAACTTTTATGTGATCTCACTAGCATCGTCACACCATATAACTGAAAAATGTCCTCGTGTATCAGCAATGTCTAATTCCCTAATCTTACATTAAAGGAGAACAGCAAATATCAAACTAGGAACATAATCACTGACTGACATGTCATTGCTTTTGTTACCACAGGGGTTGCTACGGGCAGCAGGAGGGTAAAATCCAAGGATATTCGGGATAGAGTGAGTGAAGCATCCTGGGCCGTCTTACTAAGGGACTAGTGTGATACTGTGACTCTTTCTGCCCCGGTGGTGTGGGTGTCTTGGTCTGTCACCCCCTTCTGTCATTCACACTCTGTTAATCTTTTTTTTTGTTTCTTGGATAGAAATTAGGCATTCATAAGTACACAAAACTCTTCTGTGGAAAAGCATGATGTCTAAACCTGACCTAAAGTGCAACATTCACACACATTTTGGGAATATGTAGTTTGACCGCAAACAAAAACCTTTGAATATACAATGTAGGTCACAGAGAACCGGTAAGTACAACACCTGTTTGTGTATGAAATGTGAATTATAATATTAAACACATACAGACAATATATATATATACACAGTATCTGATGCAGGATGATGTAGGAGTGTAATGGACAGGATGCTCGCCACTCTCTAACTTTAAATTTCTAACTTTCTGTTCTGCAAATTAACCCAGACTCTAATATAGAAAGGTAATATTTCAGAGAAATGTTCATAAAAGTTCCAGCAGTGGGGTTTTTTGCTCTTTTTATGGGTTCATGAAGTGGCGTATCTGCTTTACCCTTCTGCGTTCTCCACAGTGCTGTGCAGTGGAACAGACCCCCTTGACTTTAATATCCCTCGTTGCAGGTGACACCACCTGTGTTGATGTCTTTCGCGAGTTTTCTCTCCTTGCGTCTCTCCAACCCCAGAAGCTAAGGAGGAGAAGCATACAGTTCAGCAGCTACAAGATGCCATAATGACTGCCATGTCAAGAGGGAGGCAGCTACATCCTAATAAAAATAAAAATAAAAGACATTTTGATGTTGAGGAGTGAGAGCTGTAAGCACTGAAACATACATTGAAACCTGCAGGCAGAAGTTATGTAATTTATAACAGCCATGTAAATGTCATCTTAAAAAGTGTTTAGTTCAAATGTTTTTTTTTGTGTTTTTTTTGTATGTGTTATTTCAGTTGACCTGACACCGGTTTTAGTTTTAATGGTGCTAAGTTTCAATTTTAGTTTGCCATTTCTGTAGCATGTCAGGAGATCTGCAGACATACCATGTTGTTCTTAAAGTGGTGCTCCTCTGCATTTTAGTATTACACTTTCAGAGAGTTGAGGGGGAATCACGAGAGAACACAAAAACACTCTACTGTGTATATTTGTCACTCCCTTTATGATAAATTCCCCTCATACCCACAGTTTGTAACAGACTGTGCTACACAATAAGCTGACTTGTGCCAACTTGCTGGCTCTGTGCAACATAAACAAAATATCACAGATACCAACAGCATCATAGATGATACAAACTGATAAAAAAAAAGACATGTAAATGTGTCTTGAATGACTGAGAAATGCAAGTGATCTGAACTTCATGTGTAAAACTGGTGTTTGATGTTTTGCATATTTCATTTTGTCAGCCGCAAATGATTTTCAACTGGAGGAAGAAATAAAATACTCAAAGTAAACAACCTTAAGGAATGTTTTTTTTTCTTTTTGTGCATTTCAATTTTATGTTTTCTTTTAAACTGACAAATATAACAAAAGACTTCTGAAGAGAAAGTGCAGAAAACATGCTAAGAAGACATAGACAATAGTAATGTGTCTTGATAAATGACAAATGTAAGTATGAATATTACAATTCTAAATTTTAATTAAGATTGTTAGTTTAACAATCAAAAAATATATTAGGCTTTTCAAAGATTATACTTCGGCATAATATTCCACACCAGCTGTTGTCAGTAAAGCAGTTTCTTGTACTTTTTTCAACCGCTTTTAACACAAATGAAGAAGAAAACCGGAAGTGTCAGTTTCTCTCCTGCTGCTGCTAGCTAACGTTACGTTGGTGTCATCGTCTAATCGGTTTTGAGTTTGACAACAGAAACAACAGCCTTATTTCGTGTCCAGCCACGAATCCCTATTTTCACTGGGGTCTCTGGAGAGGTATGTCTGTACTGTGCACGTACTGTAGTTTGTAAATGTGAGAGAAGTGCATATCAGCTCTCGTTTGTAACACAACTGTATGTGCTAGCCGCTGCTAATGTTAGCTAGCTAAACATAGCTGTGGCCTGCGCTAGCCGCTGTTGGCTAATGACGCTGTACACACAGATAGGACAGTATGAACGTGATATTATTACTGTCATTCTTCAGCTGAAAGTGTGTCCCCCAACTGTCCGATATCTATCTAATAGCTGATATATCGATCTATTTAGTTAGCAGCGTTTTTTAACATGAGCGGAGAGGATTAGCCTAGCGTAAGTTGTATTAACGCTAAGTAGCCTTTGCTATTTATTTAGGAAGTGACACTGACATCATGTCAACTGTGTTGCAGTTCCCGTAATAAAAGATAATCAGCGTTACATTGTCAGCTGATGCCCACATGACAGTCGGCTAATAGTACAAGTTATGTGCAAATGACCGGACGTACGGATACAAAGTACGTTTTAAATAATAATAACGTAACTCTACATATTTACATATCGATTATTATTAGGATAGTTATTAATCAACAGAGCAGATTATTCACTGACATATTCGACCAGTAAGACTTTGCTGGTTTCGTGCCAATTATGCTTGTAGGCTTTAACTGGATCAGACTCTGTAAACAATTTCGCGCAATTTATTGATTGATTACAAAATACTCCATAGATCAGCTATTACTTGCAATCTTATCTCTAATGTAAATATGTAAAGGGAACTTTTTGTCGTCATGTTTTTATTTCTTTATATTTGGACATGCTACCTGCTACCAGTATTTCAATACAAAAGCAGGTATCTTACACTTATACACACCTTATCTGTGTTTCTCAACAAATATCTGTTGGTAGATAAATGAGTGGCTGAGATGTTGAGGGATCCAGAGGATCAAAAACCTGGATACAGATGTTAGAATCATGATATAATCTGATATTGCATGTCAACATGTGTGTATGTAATGTATCGAGAGTTTTGTCTTTGTGACCTGGGGTTGGGACCCTTTATTTATAACTGCTTTTCTACGAAGCACCCAGTAACTCGCGTCAACAGTGACTGACCTGATGGTAAACAATCAACTCTGTTCTACTCAAAGCTGCAGAAAAGTTTTGCAAGCATTAAAATTTGGTGACTGCTTTACAAGCTTGAATCTTAACAGAGAATATGTATCTTTGGTACTTTATGACATTTTTATGTTGTTGAAATTTTAAAATAAGAACAATCATGTGTTTATGTGTTGTTTATTATGCATTCATCGTGAGATTTCATTAACAACTGAGAAGCACACAAAGAGTCTGAACCTGTTTTAAGATAATCACCGCATCATGAAAACAGTCATAAACAGTAAAAAACACATCCAGAGTTCAAATGATGATTGAAGAAAGGGATAAACTTTGATTGCCTAATATTGTGTGCAATTAAATCTTGGTTGTGGTGCCACTGTATCAGTAACAATTTGCCGGGGACCCAATCAGGTCAGTGATTACACGTTTTGCATGTCCTCTAATTCCCCAGATGAACAACAACGGGAATAAGAGAGCTCCAACCACAGCCACTCAGCGACTTAAGCAGGATTACCTCAGGATAAAGAAAGACCCTGTGCCTTACATCTGTGCAGAACCTCTCCCCTCCAACATCCTAGAATGGTAAGGTGTCCATCCTTGCAAGGCCTGCAACTAGAAATCCTGCCACCAGACAATAAGTTGCATTGCAATTCTCCAGCAATTTTAATCAATAAGTCATTAGTCATAAAAATTGCTCCTGAAAGCTTATTATGTAAAGGTTTTCCTACTTCCTGAAGTTTTTACTAGTTCCACGTCACCAGTCAGTTATTTATACACTCCATTGATAAATGGATTATATCCTCCTTCTACAGAAATACAAGTGGAAAAATACAGGAGTTGAACTGAATTTAAAGGGGATTTTTTTGTTCCTTCCCTATCGCTCTTACATCAGACATCAATGCGGAAATCCCTGCATGAGCTTCATTGCATTGGGATGGAGGCAATAGAGAAAATAAATAAATAAAGGAACTATCTGCATGACCACATACCACCAGAAGTGGTGGGTAAAAAAAACAGGCTGCTTTTTTTTAACTTTTTTTTTTTTTTTTTTTTAACAATGAGCTGAACAAAATGGCGAGTACAAACATATAACAAAGGCAATATCTTAAGATTTCCTCTTCTTTGGAAAACCTGTAATCTCCCTGCATATTTGTGTTTGTTCAGAATATAACGTAATCTCCCCCAGTACCTGTTAAACCTGTATCCTGTAAAAACAGATGTTGTCACTACCTTTATTCATTGTTGGACTTTGTTCCTGGATCCTCCTGAGTTTTCTGCCAAGCCGCTGTCAGTATTATTCACTAGCTTTACTTTAATTACACCCACACCATAATATATCATCTATATTTATTTAAGATTTAAGTGTTTAATGTGCACTCAGCGTTCAACATTCAGTAACAACATTTACAGTTGGATATCATTTTTATTTCTGGGGTGCAATATTTGTTTTGTTATTTGGATTAATATGACTCAGTTTTTTTTGCATGTTAATTAGTACAGTTATCAGAGCTGATAAGGCTGATAAGGCTGTGATAATAGAGAAAGAAAGGGAAAAAAACCTCTTGATTTATTATTCTTTGATTGCCATTCCACAGAGTCAACACATATTCCCTTTTAGAGTGTAAACGTTTTATTTCATGTGTATTAAATCAGACAAGTGCTATTAAGGTAGAAAAGTGAGTGCGAGCCAGGATTGCAGCAAAAGTTGCAGAACAAACAAAGTCAGTCAGACAGATTTATTTATTTATATTAAAATGGATGAAGAACATACGAATTATAATAAAATAGGCTTGAATATGGCCAGAGATGTCAGTTTCATAAAATGATTTTTTAAAGTTTATTACGCTCTTCCTTGCAGATGTACATAAGGGTCCAAAAGTGTCCCATTCACCTTATTGAAAAAGTTGTCTCACACTTTTGGACCCCGCTGTACGTTTAAATAAAGGTCTTGAGGATGTTGTGGTTCATATGCATCTTTATCGCCAGAAAACATTGAAGTCAATGGAAAAGTTGTTTATTGTTTTTATGAAAACGTAGCAGTCACGCAGCTTTTTTATCTGTCTCCTCCAGGCACTATGTAGTCAGAGGTCCTGAAAAAACTCCATATGAAGGTAAAATCCACTGACAGTCACATACTCATGTGAATGTTTGACAAATTGACTCATCACTCAGCAATTTATAAATGTGTTATTTCATTATTCGAATAAGCCATGTGACTCACATTTTCCGCCTGTTGCGTCATAATTAACTTGTCTGTATTTTGTAGGAGGATATTATCATGGAAAACTCATATTTCCTCGGGAATTTCCTTTTAAACCGCCAAGTATCTATATGATAACACCAAACGGGAGATTTAAGTGTAATACAAGGTAAGAATGTTGTTTCCTTTTAATGAAGTGAATAAGAGTTTAGGATTTTTTTTTTTTTTTACAGCTTCACCAGAAGACTTTACAATGTGTTGTTGTCCCTGTTGCTCCACAGGTTATGTTTGTCCATCACAGACTTCCATCCAGACACGTGGAACCCTGCGTGGTCCGTCTCCACCATCCTCACAGGTCTGCTCAGCTTCATGGTGGAGAAAGGCCCCACTCTCGGCAGCATCGAGACCTCTGACTACACGGTAGGCACAAACAAGAAAAACGCAGCCCACTGTAATGAACTGTCTTAACAGGCATTGCGTTCTTTTTCTAGAAAAGACAGCTGTCAGCCCAAAGCCTGGCGTTCAACCTCAAGGACAAAGTGTTCTGCGACCTGTTTCCTGACGTGGTCGATGTGAGTGAATGATTTCTAGCTTTCTAGCTTTCTGTCTTCTTTTTCTTTCTTTGTTGGTCTAACATTCGGCCATCTCTTTCCATCCCTCCACCAGGAGATGAAGCAGAAACAGAAGGCCCAGGAGGAGTTAAACGCCCGCACTCAACCCCTCCCCTTACCTGACGTGGTGCCTGACGGAGACCCTCAGCACGCCCACTACGGCCTCCCCGCCCTCAACGGAGGTCCCGTCCCGCTCGGGGCTGCCAACCCTGCACCTGGCCTGCAGCAGGCCAATCGCAACCACGGACTTCTGGGCGGTGCTCTAGCTAACCTGTTTGTGATTGTGGGCTTTGCGGCGTTCGCCTACACAGTCAAATATGTGCTGAGGAGCATAGCCCAGGAGTGATAGGGAGCTGGTGTTGTAGGGTGGCGCTCCCCCCTCAGCAGGCGAGCCAGCTAGTGGACTCCATATTCTACAAACACACTATGTGGGGAGGGATGTTCAGACCTGGGTTAAACCCCTTCACCACCACCATCACCACCACCACCACCACCACGAACTATGAAAGACGGAAACTCAAAGCCGACCCACTCAGGAAGGATTGAGAGCAGGGGGAGGTGGCGGAGTGGACGGGAGTGGCAGCAGGGCCAGGGGGGGATTAAGGGGCTTATTAAAACGGTTGTGATTCACTCTGTGCTTCAGTGGTTTATGTCAGTGGTAGAAACACACTTGGCTCATGGGTTGAGGAGGAGTACAGCGGAAATGTTGGCTGGTTACAACAGAAATAATCTTTGCTGGCGTAAAAATAAAAATACACCGTTCTCTTTCTGTACTACGGTGAACATTTTCTTGTCACTGGTGGACGTTGAATATTACTGCGCTGTATGTATCTGGAACAAGGAAGACATTTTTTACGCACGCCAGTGTCAGTGATGAGCCGTATTCATTAAGATCTCATTAGGTTCCTTAAAATGTGTTTACATATTCCAAGAACACCGCTGCAAACAGATAGAAACCGCACGTTGACAAATGGGGAATAGGTGACACAATGATGTATGGCTTAGCAAATGTCAGTAGTAATTATAGGCACATGACAAACAGGAAAACAATGTAAACAATGACAATGGCAAAAAAACGTAAGCGCTGTATGCAAATATGAAACGACAATAGGATGTCGTACACTTGTCTGTACTTGTGTGTCTCACCTGTTGGTTTTATCATCCAGATGTTCCTCCAGTCAACCCATGAGCCAAGCACTGAACCCAGTGACTGCACACAAATAGAGACCAGTCTTTTTTTTTTTTTTTTTTTATGAATTGGCTTAGCTGACCAGTATAGCACCACTCTATATAGGTCCAAATAAGAAGATGTGAGAAGAACCAGTGTTTTTTTCTGTATATTTTTTTTTTGATATATATTTTTTTCATTTCTTTTGTTCTCTATTTATAGATAAAGCCTCGGCTTGTCATGGTTGTGAGGAAATGTCCAGTGTGTGCAGAGCAGGGCGAAGAGGGCAAATACAGATAACACACACACACACATACACACACACACACACACACACACAAAGACAGGCCATGGTCCAGGCTCACATAATTGCTGATAATTTACTGTTGTGCATTGCATTTAGTAAAGATGGTTCCACTGTGTATCTGATGTTTTAACAGAAAAATGGTCTGAAAGCAGGAGATTTGCCTTTCTATTGCTCTTCTTTTCTTGGCACCATCTTTAAAACAAAACGAAACAAACAAAAAAAAAAAAAAGAGAGAAAAGACTGATGATGGGATTGCGTTTGTGTGATAAATACAGCAAATGCCTAAATTTCCATGCTTCAGGTAATCTTGTGTGACATTGTATGTTTTCATAGTTAAATGCAAATAAATTACCCTGCTCTGCAGGGCATTTTAGAAAACTATTTTTAATCTGCTTCTGTGACAAATCATACTTTGAAAAAAAAAAAAAAAATGTCCACAAACATATTACCAAGTTGTCATTTTACCAGGAAACAAAGTTTTATTTTCTTGCGAATAAAAAGTAAATATTGCTCACAAAGGCTGCAGTCATTTGATAATACATGAGGTTGTTATTCACCTTTTAAAGAATTCTTTGGAACTTAACACGCGACATGAACAGTCACGCCTACGCGGGGAGGAGAGCTTGAAAAAGCAGCAGCACAAGCAACACAAACAAGTCAGAGCAAACTTCAGTCAATCCAGTCGGGACTTAACCTCCAGCATCAAAGTGGGAAGCTGTTAGTTCTGAGCAAAGTAAGTATTGTTTTTATATTATTAATACTGGAAGTTGTTAATTATTGGAACATTTTTTTACTTATTATTTTTTTAACTGATTTTCTTTTGTCATGTGTGATGCAGATTGCTCCTCTACATCAGTATGTTGGTAAATGAAGAGCTCGAGTGTGTGGTGTGCTGCTACGAGTACTCCCGCAGTGAACGCATCCCGCGGGTCCTCCACTGCAGCCACACTTTCTGCGCCCCCTGCCTTGAGAAACTGTCCACGCTGCAGGGAGTCATCCGCACCGTCTCCTGCCCTCTGTGCCGCTGGATTACTTGCACTCGGGCCAGCCTGACCTTGCCCGGGGCCCTGTGGGTCAACACGGACATCTGGGACCAAATTTCAGCGGAGAAGAAGGATGATTCTGGTTATGACACAAATGCTCAACTCATCAAGCCAAAGCTGTACGTATTTATCTTTGAAAAGGATTCAGTATGTAAGATGAGCTGTTATTGTGTCATTTTAAGCTTTATATCTGAACGACCTCTCTCTGTTCTCCTCTTCAGCCCTCACTCAAGGCCTTCTGGGTTGATGTCCACGCTCCAGAAACTGTTCAGCTGTGTGTTGTTTCAACAAGAGATGGAGGGCTGCTGACGCCTAAACCATCTCCCTTTGCTACCATGTTTAACTCAATAGACTCGTTGCGGTTTATTTGACCGGAGTTCAAAGGTTTGTGAGTCTATGAAGTTTTTTTTTTTGTGTGTGTGTATGTGTGTGTTGAACTTGTAAATAGTGTGAAAAGGACTGCACTGACTGTAAATGAGCAATTTTAAACTGTGAACCTGTAAAAAAAACCAAAACTGTTGTTTACTATTATTTGTATTTTAACTTCTGACTATTTTTTTTTAACTGCAAAATATCTGTGAATAAGTAGGCTGTTGAATCAATCCTCATCTTTCATGTGCGATGATGATTCTTGTGTAGAAGCAGAGGTTTCATTGGTACACGGGGTCGTGCATATTGTGTATATGTTTGATATTGTAGTGTTTGTTTAACTTATTTATATGTCACTTCTTCTAGAAGATCTGATGTGGATCTCATAGTAAGCCAACTTATGTCGGCATGTTTTTGTTTTCTTTTTTCTTTAAACTTTTTTTGATTTGAAGTATTTAAATCCCCAAAGTTACTTCATATTTGGCTGTGGAACATGAATAAAATCATAATTTAGTCTGCTTGACAAAGATTGAGTCAGTTCTGTTTATGTTGGGCTACATTTTGCTCCATGTTCCGTGTAATCAAACAATCTGTGTTGTATTTTAAGATGAACTTCGCGGCTGTAGAAATAAGTTAAATATATTTCGTTCATTATTATATCAACACAACAAGCAGCAATGACACATAGACGACCTTTATAATTACCTTGTTTACTTCAGGTGTTCAGGTTACACAATTCAGTAGAGATGAAAACAGTACTAGAATATAACTAAGTTTAACTAACCTGTTTTGCTGTCAAACCTGTTTCGGTTACAATGAAGAGAATGTTTCTCATTTAACAGATATTGTAACAGATTTCCTCACAATTAACAAATGCATTTAATAAATGTGAAAAAAATATGTACTTAAATGTCAATGTCACACAGCAACTTTAAACATAAGCATAAAACGATTTTAAACACATGCACTATTATATCTTTTTTTTTTTTTTTAACTGTTTTTACTTGCCATGTTAACTACAGTAATAAGAGAAATATGCACTGTTATTACTGTTTCAAGCTATTCATGTCTGAACTTGTCAGCACAATTAGTTTTTGAAACAATGGCTAAAATATGACTGAATTGCAGCTCGACTGCTTCAGTAAGTTCAGGACGTGTCAGCTTCAAATTTGCATACAAACTGTCCACTGAAACCGATTGTGCTGTATTTGTTTTAGGTAAAAGGTACAGCATGCAGCAGCTCTCATTCAATTGCACCAAGTGACTGAACATCTACAAACTAGACTAATTCTCTCTCTGTCTCTTTATATATATATATATATATATTTCCAACTAAAGTTGTTTACCGTTGCTTTGGAAGAGTTGACTCACACTCAGCGGTGACTATTTGAGTTATGAAACGTTGTGAAAGGACAACCTGTTATCGGATTCCTTGTAAGTGTTTGTTGCATGCACCAACAGGAGGTAAATAATGACAACACTTTTTGAATTTGTGGTTATTTTTATTGAAAACAGTGACAGTGGATTATTTGAGCTGAAACCTTTTCCCTGAATTAGTTCTACCAAGTAGCATCTTTAACTATTACTATGTTAAGATGATACATGAAACACAGTTAAATATTCAGACATTACAACACAAAACTGATGCAAACACAACAGGGAAGGATTTACTAAAAAGCTTTCATGACCCACAGTAACCTCCTTTAAAACTACAGATGGTGGGAGAAAACGTTGCTGGTGCACAGAGAGCGTGCACGGGTGGGGGTTACACTTCATATCTTTAGTGGATGGCACCACCTTTTGATTTGAGCAATTAAGAGACATAATAGCTAAATAGGCTTTGCACTAAACATTAGATTACATATCAGAAAGCCTATTTACCAACAGGTTGCATTCTCTTATTTCCATTAGTCACACTGTACTGCAGTGTGGGGTAAATTTCTTCTTTCAGACAAGCAGTAAAAACTGGCCATTAATCAATTTCATAAGTATCAGGTTCTACACAATATAGGACTAATGCAGAATTCACATATAGAAATTTTTTTTTCTACCCATGTGAAACTGGATTTTTCATATTTAAAAAGAAAGGAATCAAGGTTAGTTTTTTTTTCTTTTCCTTCTTACAATTAAAAACAAACTCTTTTCACATAATTCCTCAGGATGGTGATCACACTCTTCTGTACTTCATAAATACATTCAGCACTCATTTGATGCAGTTTTAAGGAGTTTCTATTGCATAAGGACATGATTTATCTTGCCTAAACACTCACTACATTAACAGACTATCACATGTGCACTTAAATTAACATTGATCCATCACAGTTTCATCACCTTTCTCGGCTTTAACAAAAGCCTTATTTGACATCTTCATGGTCCTTCCTCGTCCTGCCTCACGCTGACATAACATAATTTAAACATAGTAAAAGACATATTTGTGAATAAACAGACACGGGTAATGTACAGTTATTATGTTAGCTAAAACACAGGGATTCACTGGATTAGTGTGAAAACTTTGTAACAAGGTTGATGGAAAAAAAAAAACAACAACAAAGAAATGACTTGAAACTCTTTGTGAGCTAGTGTTTAACAAGCTCTGTGAGTCAGGCGTCTAAAAGCGCGCCTAAAGTGTCGTCACGGCTTATGGCAGGAGAATAATCTCTCTTCACATAAACCTCAAGATAAACGGGTGTAAAATATCATTACCACAATGCCTTAATTGTACATCTGAATAAGATGGAGATAAAATATGGGTTAAACAATATTTTCTCAAGGGAAAATAAATTGATACAATATCAAATAATACGAATGAAAAACACTAAAAACAGTTTGAAAGAGCACGTAAATGAGTCGGAGATGAAACGCTGCCTTGTAGTTAAAAGCAGCAATAAAATAAGTGACCAACAGTTGTTCTACAGTTTAAGTGTCCCTTTGTGATAGTATTTGGGGAAGTAGATTTTTTTCTTTTCTTCGTTTAGAGTGTGTGTGACTGCTTATAAGTAGGGATACTGTGTGAGGCGCCTCGGGCTTAGCTGGTAGGCACTGTAAGCCTCAGCCCGGGGCGTCACGCTAACGTAGGGTGAACCAGTGGCGAACTGATGCTGGTAGGCTGCTGGAAGGCCGTGCAGCAGACTACTGACAGAATCCTTGCGGCTGGCCGAGTCTCTCCTGGAGGATGATGAGGTGTATGTTGCTGCATAGGCGGAGGGGGAGTGTCCGTGGGTGCTGTGACCACGGCCCAGCAGCTGCTCCATGGCCTGAGAAGCAGAGGTGAGGGCGGTGGAGGCTGGATAGGTGTACAGGCTGGGGCCGGGGGCTGAGGCCAGGGCGGACACCTCTGGGAAGTTGTAGTGAGTGGCGGAGACGGCTGGGGGGAACGTCTGCTGGCGACGCAAAGATGAATCACTGTGGGACACTCCCGAGCGCTCCTGAGACGAGGAAACCACCGGTTGAACCTAATCGATAAACAAACATGAGAACAATGTGTTGCTCAGTTTCTTTTGATTTGATGATAACACACTTAACAGATATATTGGTACTAGCACGTAGGCAGGCAAATGTGAAAAATAGTTTTACAAACTCACACCTGCCATTACATTGTTTGCATTTTTGTGTTCCAGTAACATCTTTGACAGTTGCAATGTCGCTTTGTTTGGACACAGACGTTTAATTTAATTTTAATCTTTATCTGCCTGGGTTGTTGTGGTAACGATATAGGTGCTGTACCATTGTGTTGCGTTGCAAGTTAAACAAGAGACACTTTGAAAACTGGTTGAGCAGCCAGAGGATCCAGACTGAGACTGTAGAAATCCAATTAGAAACAATTTAAACCACATTTAGAGGTGGTTTGAAAAAGAAAAAACACATAAATTTCATGTGGATTTTTGCTGTCCAGATACTCTAAAGTCAAGCTGGATATAAAACAGATTTGGCCAAACTACCACATCTAGCGTCATAAAAACAACATTACAAAAGCAGTCTCACCTGGCTGAGGTTCAAGGGGTGTGACTGGCTCGGCATCAGTCCGTGACGTTCCATGCTTTCACCTGAACTGCAGGGCTGTCGATTTGATGACCTCTTAGGCTTCATGTAGTTCACTGGAGATCAAAAGTAGTAGGTGTTACTTTATGGTGCTTTCAAACTCAAAATAAAATTCATTATTGATGACACAAAACAATAAGCACACAAAAGGGCTCTCACCAGTCTCCAGGCGACTCCGAGAAACTGCTCCCCTTTCTGACCCCTGAGTTTTGACTGAAGGAGCCACCACTGCCAGAGACTTGGCCTGGTGTGACGACATGGAGCTAGCTGGGTTAAGTGTGCGGGGCAGAGGAGTCAGGGGGCTGGCTGTAGAGGAGTCTGAATCGTGCACCGTCACACAGCTGATAACGTTAGTGCGCTGACTCAATCCAACACTATGAACAGAGAAACTTGTTATTTCACAGGTCACCTTAAGGAAATCACTTCATGTGTGAACAGCTTTAGACATGGGTTTAAGGCAGAAGAGTGTCTGTTTCTCACCTAGCAGGATGGAACTTGCGCTCGTCCTCTGTGTCGGTGTCACTGTGAATAGTGATGATGCTGACTGCTGGGCTTGGTGTGTCAGAGATGATGATTGGCTGGGACAATGTGGCGCTGGAGCTGGGTGGCGTTACACCACTGAGTAATGTTGCAGCAGATATACCCCTAAAAAGAGCAAATACTGAGTTTTACCCCCTAAGAAAATGTGATTGCAGCTGTGCTAACAGACATGAAGCAGGCAAAACTCAGCCAACACAAACTTGTTTACATTTACTGGACAGGAAACACTTAAAGTTGCAATAAAATGAAATTGAAAGTGGAGGAATGTTTCCTCTAGAAAAAAGATAAATAACCAGTCTACCACATAAAATGACTTCAATTTAGCATCATCAGCACAAAACACCAAGTTGTCCTACAATACCTACGTTACTTTCGAATCTATCAATTCTTAGCATGTACTTCAAAGTTAGTGTTTTTTAATCCATGCTAGTGGCATGACACGGTCAACTACTGGATGACTGATAAACTTATAAAGTACAGATATTACTAACTGAGGCCCTAACCTTTTACTTTGGTTCCACCATCAGGTTGACATTTATGGTTGCGAGTAAAATGTCTTAACTGTTGATTGGCTTGATTTGGTTTACACATCAGGTAAACATTTGCTTTGGTTCATGACCAAATGCCTGCAAACCTAAAGACATTCCTAACAAACTCAGCTGTACTTTGTGAACATATCTGCCAAACATCAGCATGTTAACATTTTCTTTGTGACATGTTGGCATGCTGACATTAACTTTTAGCTCAAAGCAGCACTCTGCTTAAGTAAAACCCCTCAGAGCTGCTGGCAGGACTGTAGACTCTTGGTCTTGTTGAGTAATAAATGCTTGAGTTTTTAAAAGAGAAACACTAAATAATGTACAACAGTTGGATTTGGCCATTGAATACCAACCTGTTTCTGTTCTCTCCACGTCTAGCTTTGACCTTCTTCCTCTCCTGCTGAGTCCTGGCTTGAGTTGTGCTCCTATTTAGGTCAAAGATCAAACAAGTTAGTGTTGGGCGCCACTGATAAAGTGAGAGCATAAAAAAAAAAAAAACTAAAGGCAAATTGACTATACTGATGGGACTCATGATAAAGAGTAGCCATGTGAGGCAAAGACATGCTGTAAACTACTAAAAACACAAGTCTGCATTTGATGCTTATAAACTGTAATGACAAAAATAGTTGTAATTCTAAATTAAGTGTATTTATGTCCATCAGACTGTAACATTAGCGGGTTGACCCACCTCCAGCTGTGTCCCTGCGTGGCAGCATCTGAGTGATGGTTGCTCAGGGGTGACTCGGCAACAGTCGACTGGTGTGCAGAGCTGTGGATAGCCACGCCTGGGACCTGCTGCCATGATGACGGTATGAGGATCTGTTGGGCTCCAGTGGGCCAGGCCTGCTGAGAAAAACAACAGACACTCACCCGTCAGTATACACAACATCAAGGATCACATATCTATAATTCGACACAAATAACTGGATTGCTGGAATGGGTCAGACAAACTGAGCCATGCTGAGAAATAAATCCAGACAGAGGCAAACCAATGGCCAAACTCTGCTACAGACAAAAGCACAAAGCTAGATAAGCGAGCAATCTTTCCCAAGCCATTCCCTTATTATAGCATTGCCCTGCAACAAATCCACAAAAAATGATTTCATGCAAAGCACGAACAATGAAGCACTGTAAACGGTCAGATCAGGTATAAAAAGACAAGTGTACACAAAACCATGGTGCCTGTTAAAGAAGAAACACTGAAGAGAGTTAGTTAAGTTCAGTGATGCCAAAGTGTCTGCTGATAAGCTGTCTTGGGAAAAGGCATGCCACATGTTGTGGGGCTGGAACAGAAGATGTGTGTCAGAGAGACAGAAACAGGGATTTTAGTGTGCTTTGTAGCTGCAACCTCCTTCGCTGAAACCAAGGAAGGACAGGACAAGAGTAGCTGCAAGCAAAGCGCAGACCAACTCAGCAACACATGCGCTCCATGCCCTCAGCACACCTATGGGGGAGAGAATGAAGGAGTGAGTGAATGGTGTGGAGAGGGGATGTCCTTTTGAGCGGAAGGAGATTGTATGTCTTGTCAATTTGGATCGAATGTCAAACATGAAAGAAAATGTTGATGAATACCAGGAGGGATAAATGGTGATGCCAGACCAAAGAAACTGTTAATCAAGACGAAACATGAAAGAAAATGTTGATGAATACCAGGAGGGATAAATGGTGATGCCAGACCAAAGAAACTGTTAATCAAGACGTTTTCAATCATTTTCCTACAAATAAACATCAACCAACTATGATCCTAAAATCCATGAGAAGTCTGTATGTGAAGAGGGAAAATATAGAAATATGATGCTAAAAAAAAAAAAGCCCCATACGACATGTTTGTGCAGACGGAGAGGAAAAATTGCAAACAAAATAAAAAGAAAAGGGAGAGCGGGGCAGGAGAGAGATGGAATTGTTAGTGGTAGAGGGCATGTGCATGTTTTTCTTCGGGGAGGTCATCGTTGCTTTACCAGCACTGTGGCTGTGTGCTCCAGGAGGGTTGGCCGACCCACCCCGGTGCCCAGCCCGAGGGGCAGAGAGTATTGGGGGGCAATGCCTGCTGAGGGAGGGTGCAGGGTGGCCACCATCAGGGGTGTGCAGGAACCCTGGAGGGAGGGAGGGAGGATAGGGGAGGGCAGTGTTAGGGCATGATGAAAAAGTAATATCCTCCAAGGCTGTTACCAGAGTTTGATGAAGTAACAGAGCGAATAAAAACCAGCTGCACAAGAGATGCATGCTGGACACCTGACCGCCGCAATGTGCAGCAATTATTCCTCATTTTAGCAAACACATAAACTTGATTTTTTTTTTGTTCCAGATGAGTCACCAGCACTTCACATCTGGCCTCAATCCCAGATAAGAGACTGGAAATAAAGACAGGCCTGCCCTCGAGTGGCAGTCCAATCAGTTCAGGAAGCAAATCCAAGGCAAGATGCAATCAACAGAAACAACAAACAGCATGAACTATTTGGCAGGCACCAAGTCTTCTGTGATTTCAAAACTCAATTGGTGTAAATGCACTTAAACAACAAGCATTTCCACTGAAAGCAAAGCTTTTTATTCTTACCATGTCCCCACAAAACTTTTGCTAGCAACAAGAAAAGTTACATCGATGTTCACCAAAGTTCAATATTTTGAGCCAAATACACAACGACAGCGAACCAAATACAGCGAACAATGCGCATATGGACAATGCACATTTATTCCACATTGGACCCATTGAGTCAGCCAATAAAACAGAGAATTACACTGGACTAAATAATTTCAAAATAATAGTTTCCGTTGCTCACATGTGTAGAGTTTGTCTTCCTTTCCCATCCACTGCCCTTTCCCCCATTCTTTCTTTATCCTCTCTTTTCAGGGAGTCTTAAGATGATATTTAAATGCATGTATCACTGAGAAACAGCAAAGTCTGGCAGCACTCAACTCATGTCAAACCCTGATTGAGACTGTTGTAACCCTGAAAAAAGGTTACAACCGTGTTATATATGATGACGCATTATTTTGCCACCAAGTTAAATATATCAACTGTACTGTAATGCCAGAGACAGGTTCACCCAAAAAATGGGGGGTACAAGGCATTTTCCTTGACGGTACAGTAAAAATGTACTATGTAAAACCAGGAGGATTAGCATCTCACGTTTGACAACATGTACACACACCTTACAAGCTCTTACCTGTGTGAGCATGCTTGGCTGGATCTGCAACGACTGAGCAGACTGATTCTGAGGTACAATGGGTACAGAGTTCTCCATTCTCACAGGGAAACTGGAACTCTTACTGGATGGCTGTAGCCCTAGAAAACATTTCAACATAAGATGCAAATGAATAACTTGATGGTGATAAAACCATCTCAGAGTAGGTTTGAATGCACACCAGGTATCCCTTAATGATCAAAGTATTTTATTCCTAGTTACAAAAACGAGTGGGATACTGCAGTATATAAACACTTCAATCCAGTTTTTTGACATCCTTTACCTTGAATAGTGGAGGGTGGGCAGACGATAAGCGTCTGCTGGAAGGGTTCTGTCTGGCTACACAGCCCAGCAGGACGCGTTGGAATTGGGACACTCTGTTGAGCCAGACCGGGAATGTTGATAGTTGCCTGTTGGTACAGAGCTGGCTGGTAGTTGAGCAAAGGCACCGCTCCCCCGGCTGAAGGCACCTGTTAAAGAAATAAATAAAAATAAAAATAAATCCACCTCTGATTAACACCAGCAGCATTACAGATCTCTAAACATATGTAAACCTGTGAAGATTCAGGCCATACCTGGTTATGCTGGTTAAGTTGGCTACTGAAGGTAACGGTTAGGTTGCCCGCTGCAGCGCTGGGGACTGCATTGGTCGAGTACAGGGATTTGCCACTGTCATAGGCGCTTCGGCGTTTGCAGATCTCCATGTTCTGGAAGCACGACTTCACGCTAGAGTGCAACAGCATTTCAATTACACTTCAATAAAGACCCACCTAAATATACATGTGCACCAACTGGCAAACAAGATGACATTCACTGATGTTTATCTGTTGCGTCAATTGTTTACTGGCTGAATGTTTTTTGCATGATTAAATTTGTGCTGATTCAAAGCTAGTATGAGGAGAAGCTGAATGACTCAGTTCAGTTCAGTTATCGTCCATCGGCCCAAAATTTCACAATTGCGTTATTAGACACACTTACTGGGAGCTGTGGGGATAATCCATGAGGTGGCTCATTGTGACAAAGGGGTGACCTAGAGTTTTAGTGGGTGTGATTCTTTTGTCGGCATCCAGACGAAGCATCCTTTTCAAGAGGTCTATAAATTCTCGTCTGTCAGCTTTTTCAGCCAACATGTCCGTCCCCTCCAAATGAGAAGAAAGGTTAACCTGGAATAAACAAAATAAAAGCGAAATGGGTCAAGCAACCACAGATAATGACAGGTTTATGTATACGAATACTGTATGAGTAAAACATATCTGTCCTTATGAGATGTTATTCTAAGAAACTGCCATTTACCTGCATCATGTCATCCAAACAGTTGAAGATATATTTCCTGGCCTCCTTGGATTTGATGCCCATCTCCATTTCATGCTCTGATGGAGTCTGAAAAAAAGCATTTGTATGTTTATCTTTTCTGCTAATACTAAGTTTAAAAAAAACAAACTCCAATATCCCTAATAATCCTTTACAGCCTATATAAAAAGGCAGACACTCTGCGTGACTGATGTGGTTTTATTAACCTTGAGCCTCCAGAGTGGATAGCTAGAATCAGGGCCTCGGTTGAAGAAGCGGCTGGTCTTCGTCCCAGCACTCAGTAGGTATTCTGCTGGCAGGCCTTGAGTCTGAGAGATGTAACGGATCTGAACACAGGAAACAGGTTTAATAATTAAGAGTGAGAGAAAACAAGTGTGCCATGGATATGACTAGAAATTACAGATTTCCCACAGTACCCTTATTTCTAGAAATACAGCAAAACTAACAGGACTCAATTTGAGCCTCTATTCCATCTCACAGGACCTTTTTTTTTACATTCCTAGATAAGGCCTGGGAAACACTGGCTTAAGTTGTGGTACTGACCTGGTCATACTCAGAGGCGCCAGGGTAGAGAGGCCAACCCAGAAACAGCTCAGCAATCACACAGCCTAAAGACCACATGTCAATGGCCTCACAGAACGGGAGGCCTAAAATGATCTCTGGAGCCCTGAACAGCAAACAGAAGATTAAAGCACTAGTAACAAAGTGAGAGCTGTGCTACAGTTTGTTTTGTCAATAACTGATTAATCTGTTACCTGTAGTAGCGGGATTGTAAGTAAGTAGAACAGACAGCCTTGGAAACATGACTTGCTGAGCCAAAGTCAATGACCTTCACCCTGTAGGGCTGTCTGAGAGGGTCCACCAGCATGATGTTTTCAGGCTTCAGGTCTGCATGAATCAGTCCCAGGCTCTTCAGCTTCATCAGTGCTGTAGCCACCTGAAGATTAAAAAAAAGACAATATAATAATTTTAAAAGTACAGTACAAAAAAAACAATGTTTTATGAATATTTGCTAAAACCTCTGCCAACCTGCTGCAGGATGGGTCTGATGTGCCGTAGAGGAAGTGGGCTGAACTTGCTGTGTTTGAGAAAGTCATACAGGTTCTGCTCCAGCATCTCAAACACCAAGCAGGTGTGACCCTTGTGTTGGAAGCATTCATATGAACGCACAAAGTTGTACTCGTCTGCGTTCTCTGCACTCAGCCGGTTCAGGATGCCCACCTACAAAAAAAAGGAATAAATAATTTCACATAATTTGTCAAAAATTCTGTTGACTTAAAAATACAAGCAGAAAAAGGACAGAGTAGTAATTATGATATATGTGGGTCAATTACAGTGATTACACGTTAACTTTGGCTGACTGGCTCCAGAATGATTAATGATAATGTGTGTCATTAATACCACAGCTGCTGACAGGAAGACACTTTACATCTTCACATCTCCATCCAAACTGTCTGATGTTTAAAACTGGCATGTTTGACTATAGAGGACATTACATTCATATCTGAATAGGGGTTATAATAACAGGGGTTGTAGTCAATTGGTCATTTACAGCAAAAATGACTGTGGCACAGAGGGACGCAGTGTTAATAAAGCTTCTTTTCTGTCATGTTACAAACAAAACACTCCATATTAGAGACTTTGGGTATTTTATGGGGAGTTTTTTTGTTCAACTTGCTTTAAAAAAAAAAAAGACCGAGCAATGTGGTGCCCCAAAAAATCCTTGTAAGACATTTTTTTGCTCACAACTCAGTAAAACCCAGGGCCCAATCTTATGCAAGCACAAAGTAGCTTTAACAACATAAAAATGCTCAGTACATGAGACCAGTCCAACGTTACATTCTTGCTGCCATCATACTCACTCAACTACAGCAACATATCGAATGTCAGCTTATTTTAACAGCTGTAGTAACACACACTTTAAAATTTTGTAATAAAATATCCACCAGCATTTCACAGCTCTGATGATTTTAAAAGCACTACAGATCCCACAGGTAAAACATAAAACAACTTCAGTTTTCTCTCAATAAAAAAAAACACTGACTCATCTGTTACAGGCCTATTGAATGCAGTCAATGAAAAACTTGGAGTTATTATGTAATTAAACATTATCTACTCTGTACTCTGCAATTACAAAGCAGTGGCAATGCATCTACAGCAGATATGCAGCTCGGGGCCCTGTGGGTATTTGTTGTTGTTGTTGTAGTAGTTGTTGACAGGTCATAGTTGTCATGCCTGACTTCACACTATGCATGGTTTGTGTGCTAAAGCAGCAGAAATACATCAAGAGGCACAGAGAAACATGGCAGTACGTCCCGATGCTCAACTACAGTCAGTGTGAAAATACTTTACCAGAGCATAAACATCCATGTTATGCAATGTTACATAAACAAAATTCAAGGTATTTAGAGATGGGAAGACTCCCACTATCCATTCAAACAAGCAGTCATGCTACTGCAGTCGTGGTATCTCCAGCTCTGAAACACTCCCATCACACTCATCTCTTGTATCGATTCCTCTCACACACACCCAAAAAACACACTATGTCATTGTTGCAGTATCAGTGTTGCTTGACAAGAAGTTCTTTAGCCCACCAGTAACCAGTGTACATACAGACTTAATAAAGCAGGATACACAATTTCAATTTCAACCAAACCACTACCAGGAAACAATAAAGGTTGTACGACAGGTTTGCTGGGAGTTTAGTCTAACCAGATTGCTCTGCCATTTCACATACCCCCAGGTTGGCCCTTCATACATTAGTTACCTCTTTATTGGTTGTATTTGAGACCTCATTGATGTTGTTGGGTGAAAACAATTGACCAGTTGACTAGATTTTGGGAGTAGTTGATGACTAATAACAGGCAGCAGTCGTAAATGCCCTACCATCATTCTGAACCTAGACTGTTCAAACACTCCCATCGCGCTCATCTCTTGTATTGATGCCTCTTACACACCCCCAAAAACACACTTTGTCATTGTTGCAGTATCAGTGTTGCTTGACAAGAAGTTCTTTAGCGCACCGGTAACCAGTGTACATACAGACTTAATAAAGCAGGATACACAAATGTTTTTTTTAAAATCAAAATTATCTTTATTTACCTCAATTTGGCCCTGACGAGCATACGAAGGATGGTTTTTCAGGATCTTGATGGCCACGATCTCATTAGTGCCCCTCTTCCAGCACTTGGCCACTTGTCCAAACGTGCCCCTTCCTAAGAACTCCAACACTTCGTAGCTGCAGGACACAGAGCAGAGGATCTCGTGCTGCACTAGTTGATAATCCCCTTCACCATTGGAGCTGCTGCTCTTGGTAGTTGGAGCCGAGTGAGGTATAGACTGGCCTGTGCCCCCTCCTCCACCACCTCCTGTGCGGGTGGAGTAAGTTGCTGCTGGAGCTGAGAGCTCCTCTAAAATTTGTACACTGCCACATCCACTCCCACTGCCTTCACTGGCCTCTTCGATCTTCCTCTTGTGGCCATGTCTGTGCCCCCTTGTTTCAGAAGATGTCTCAGTATGAGCATAAGAGGAGGACGTCGCCTGCTCAGCGACACGGCGACTGGAACCACGGGGAAGACTGCCTGTGCTATCAGCTGCACGTACCACCACTTGTCCTCTAGATCCGGGTGCTGCAGGAGGGAAGACCAGGGATGGTGCAAATGGGGGCACAGCCATGGCTGGGGTGAAAGTGTATGCAGACTGGCCTGCTATAGAGCCGTAAGCTTCAGTGGTGGATACATCCCAAACATTACTCTCCACCTTCAGCTTCTTAACACGGCAAAAGGCACTGGAGGAGATGGAGGGAGGAGAGAAGACCTGCAGCTGAGAGCTCATAGCTGGAAAGAGATTGGTCAGAATTAGATGTATGAAAAAGAAACTAAAACCACACACAAAAAATCTTGTCGTTATAAGTAAACATCAATGTTAATGTAGTGCTTTTCCATATACACTCAGTGTCCAATTTATTATTAGATACACCTAGACTGTTATAATTTGTTAATATAACAATGCAGCCCATCAATAACAGTGAAAGTAGATAAATTAGAAAACATCTCTCAGTATAATAATATACAATAGCTACATAAACTAAAACATCCCAAATGAACATAAAGTTGAACACTGGGAACTTGCAATCACAATAATGATTTAATGGCTAATTATTTTTCCACAAACTCGTGCATTTGTTCTTTCTATCAGACTTTCATTGTTTTCTTCTCTGTAAGGAAGCCATGGTTGGCCCATGTATCTTGTTACTTTAGCTGGGAGGGGGACAGTGGAGTCTTATTATATATATGTTATTACGGTATTTTTACTGAATCTCCAGCACTGCTGTTACATTTAAAAAATGAACCATAAAAAAGCCAAACATCATAAACAATTATCCCATCTGTGTCATACTGTAACCGTGAATTTCAGTCACTGCTCAGACAGCAAAAGCAGCGTTTTTGGACAGTGACGACTTGACATATAAAAACAGGCCTTTTCCTAAAGAGTCTGATTGAGCTCCAGTTAACAATGTCGTGGAAATAAAGTACAAATACCTTTTGACTAGAAAATAATAAATTTGCAGTTTTGTATACCTTATAGATGGGAGCTGACAGGCTGACTGTCGGATAATTGTAATGGATAAAAACTGTAATCTCAACTGTTATGAAATATAAAACCACTACCAGGAAATAATATAGGTTGTATTTAACACTTAGCTAGTCATAGAAATGTAGCTTAACCACACTGATGTTTAAGGAAGAAATCAACAAGGCAACGTTACTTAACTCGTTAAAATGCTAACAGGCTAATGCGTTAACTTTACGAAAAAAATGACGATAAAATCTAGCTGCTTGTCTCGTAAAGTTAAGTTAAATTGCACTGATTGCATGAAAAGCAACATAAAATACAAGAAATATTGTTACGTACCGGATTGGAGCTATTACACTGTCGAAAAAACGGCTTCGTCCGAGGTTTAAATCCCACTGCAGTCTGTCGGAGCAGCTTATCCGATTAGCCTCCGCTAGTGAACGTTAAATGCTAAGCTAGGCCTTCATTGTGTCGAGCCAGGCGGCAGCAGGAGGAGTCACACTGAGGAGTTTACAGGGGGAAAACACATACTGACTTACATTAACTACTCTACTCCCAAAATATGTACATTTGTTGATTAAAATATAGAATATAATTTACTCTAAAAACCGTCTATCTTGAAGCCGCAAATTCCACTTTTCACCGGAACAAACCACGTCTTTATATCAGCTGCGAATCTTACGCCATTTCCGGACATTACCGTAAATACTCTGATATTAGCAGGAGAACCGAGGCGAACACGCAAATATTAACAAAACAGAGCATTTCGGAGGAACTTTCGACATAAAATGTGATATATATAATTCCTATAAAGAGGCTCCATGTTCGAAGGATTTGCTCGAGTCACAATTGTGATCGTTTCAGACATCAAGGTAAGGCAAAATAACATTGTTTACGGTAAAAGACATTGATGTGACGTAAGAGCTTTTGCCGGTAATTTTCCTCCTGAGCTGAAATATTCCACATCAAGACTGACTCAAACATACCTTTTCAATTTGGTTTTGGTTTTTATTCTGACACCATAATTAAATATGACAAAGACATTTTGTAAATATTCTGAATGAACTTTATATATATATATATATATATATATATATATATATATATATATATATGTGTGTGTGTGTGTGTGTGTGTTAGGCCTAAGGCAGGTTGAACCAGTTAAACTAATAAACATCAGGCAAAAAAAAAAAAAAAAAGTTAAAGTGCAAATTTTCTTTTTATTCTGATTTCATGTTACAGCAGAAATTATGTAAAGCATTCAGAAGACATTTTCCACATATAAGGGCAATATTCAAAACACTTTGCATGGCCTCAGCAACAAAATATTCTTTTAAAAACATCAACAATTTAGTGATGCTTGTGCATGCACAATTGTAAAACAAACAAACAAACAAAAAAAAAAACTAGGCTACAAAGAAGAGGAATGAAGGACTGAGATAGGCATGGAGAACACAACAGCAGGCAAGGTGGGAATACAGCAGGAAATGAGAGAGAGGGAAGACGGGGTGAAGAAGAGGAAGGCAAGGAGAGGTCTAGCCATAGATTATCTATAAGGGTCTACCATTCTAGCATGCAATGTGGTGTTTGGCCACGTCCTCTCAAAACACGGCCTGAAAGGGTATACCATTAATTTTTAGGCTGACTTATGAGAACAGAGTCTATCTCTGTACATGTCTACCAACTGTCTACTATGGCAATATCTCATATCTTTTTTTTTTTTCTACTCTACATACTCTTTTTACAGCCACCATCCTCTCCAAAAACATGAATCATTTTAATGGCTTCTCTGCATCTGTGTGTTTAGTTTTGTGTGTGTATTTTGTGTGTGTCAATAAGCTCAAGCATTTGGATGTTGCGGTGTGTGTGTGTGTCTTCTTTGTGACTTTTGTTGTGCTGATGTGAGAGGAGGGGCAGTTTGGGAGGAGGTTTAAGTGATTACCATAGCATGAATGCTCCTGACAGCGCTGTCCTAACCATGGCTGTCTCTCAGTATGACAACAATTCAGAAAACATGTGAAACACACATAATAGAGATCTTCCAATTGTAAATCTGCCAACTTACTATCTCATACAAGTGTATTTCAATTTAAAAAAAAAAAATCAAGGTGATACGTGGCTATTACTTATTTTTGCATTATTTAATAATTCTCTGTATTAACTTTGTGTTAACAATCTTGTGCGTTTATGACAAGAGCAAGTGTATAAATAGAATTTTCACTTATCACTTGCTTTTAATAGAATTTATATTTCAGCAAAATCCTATAAAATAAGGGACTTGGAGATTTCTTTTCTTGTAGAAAAAGTGACAAAAGATACAGCTAGGTCGAAGCAAACAGATCCCATTCACTGCTTCACAAAACTGAGACTGGATTATCGGGTGTGTCGAGTGTTGACCAAGAACGTCATCTGAAAAATTTGCAAATACTAATTAGTAAATGAACAACTGGATTATCCCTAACATACACATATGCATACACAGATGTACACAGTCACCAGTAGCAGTACAACTCTGTGTGTCAGCGATTGTTACACTCCACATACCATCTCCCTGTTCTTCAACCCTGAGTAAAATCTAAGGGAGAGATTTAATGATTCCCAAAGACATAAGCACAGAGAGAAAGAGTGTGGCTTTTTGCGTGTGTCTGAAAGTGTACATTTGTGTATAACTGTGTATGTATGCGTTTACAAGTGTGTGTGTGTCTGTGTGTGTGTGTGTGAGAGAGAGAGTGAGTAAAAGAGAAAGACGATGAAAGAAAGTGTGTAGAACAGTTATTTTGTTCTCTGGAAAACTGCTGGGGTTACGCTTTCATTTAAATGCCTCAAGAGCATTTTTTGAGAAAAAGAGAGACAAAGTGAGATCTTACAAGAAAACACATCTTACTCTCAACAGCGACACTCGGGTGTTGAACAGACTTGTGACAGTGTCTTTCACACACAAGAAGCTGGATTCTATGGTTTTCTTGTTCTGATACTGCAAAATGCACACACAAGTGGGGCAAAAAGTAATACTGTTATTACCAGTTTGTCTGATAAAGCAACATATAGCATCAATCAGGCCATGAGCATTCATTCATACCACTGACAAATCATTGTCTAACCTAGACTTGGATCAAGTTCATTTTTTTTTTTTAAACAAACAATTTAGGAAAATAAACAGGTAACTGGCAACCTTTTTTTTTTTTTTTTTTGGAGAACACACAATAGATATTTCCTGATATTAGCTTGCAATTTTCTGTTATTGAGCAGGCACTTTCTAAACAGAGCTTTCCAGAATTCTAAAATACACATCGTATAATGGCAGTGACAATGAGGAGGAAAGAAAAATCAGATATCAAATGATATGTAAAAACGTGGGGAGGAGACATTCTGTTTGAGGATGGAAAGCTTTGACTGGAGGCCAGGCTGGATCCGCTGTAGATGTGAAAATGGTCTTAATAAAAGCTAGTATGTTGCTGAAGCACAACCACATTGTAAAGAATGTAGCGCCCTCTTTCCCTTTTTTTTTTTTTTTTTTTTTTTTTGGGTCATCAGTCATTGCATTCACATTTAAACGCTCATAATCGTCATCATCTTCATCACCATTAATATCATTTCCGTACTTGCATCATCACCATCTATACATAAGTCTTTCTGAACTTTTAGGAGGTCTACAGCTGAGCTATTACTAGATCTCTTCTACCGTTTATTGTCTGTGTGTGTGTGTGTTGCCTCTGTGGATCTTACTGGTATATCTTTTGGGTGTTGGTTTCGCCAACGTAACATATTGTTAGGCAAAAATAGCATTCATAATAATTGGCACTACTGGCAAAAAGGGTTTAATTTTTGCTAGCCAAAAGAACAAAAGCACAAAGTGTAAATGTTTTGTCTAAAAGACCATTGTTTCAGCTAACTTTGTTTTCCCACTTATAATTCTAACATTAGATTTTTCAGTTGCATGCTTTAACAAAATGTTCTTTTCAGTAACACTTATACTGGATACTCTTAAAGTGAAGCAATTAAAATCCTCTCACAGTCCATAGCCACTAACATGTTCTTTTTGCTGTTTCTTTGTCTTAAATCTCATGCACATTACTCCGTTGGTAATATCTACATTATTTACAAGCAATACAGCCATCCCGTGTACCCAGGTCTCTGTCTTAAGTTCTCATTATGGGAGTAAAATAATTTATAATCTTAAATACAGTCCTCTTATGAAAAAGTTTCAGGGTCCTCGTATCCCCTTACCTCGTCAGTTTATATACAGGAATATGCAATAGTCCAAAATATGGATTTGATTGCCCGTATGGGCTAATATGGGGACCAATGCCCGGTATAGGGGCAGGTATAGGACCCATGTCCTGTACAGAGCAAGCATAGAGACCTCTCAGAGTCAAGAAGAAGTCAAGGCAATGGTATGTGACTCTCTCCTCAAAACCACAGTTAGGATTTAGAGGTTCACGCAAAGAACAAACTAACAGAGACATTTAACCATTGGAACATGTCATATTTTACCACACAAGGGGGGAAACCCAGTCTCAAGCTGAACCACTCTTGAGCCAATTAAATAAATAATCTGACCCTTACATAAATAAAGTTTTTTAAAAAAAGCACCCAAAATTAAGTCATTTGTCCTTACACAGTTCACATTACACAGGGCAAGGATAAGTTGATGAGGACGTAAGTGAGACACAACTACACATAGAAATACAAAAGAAACAACACTAAAGCAGTTTGGCAAGCATGCAGGAGCTCGTGGCTCAAATACATGCATTGAATTGAACAAACACGGACACACCACGTCAGGCTAGCAAAGTGCTGCCTCTGAGAACGACTCCATACAAAGTCCATGTAACAAATTAAGACATCGTTATTCAGACCCCCAACCCTTTATCTAACAATGCCCCTCATACATTCAAGTGCAGTTCCTCCCCTTTTGATCGGGTGACTGATTAATAGATTTGTTAAGCCTGTGAGTCAGAGTGGTTGGTGGTATTGTGATAGTCAGCAGAATGATTCGCCACTATAGCTCTTCAGGACGATGGAGAGGAGGAAGAAGCGAAAAAACCTTGCATGCAAATGCAACATAGAAGTGAGTTTTTTGGTTTATGTTTTCTTATTCTTTCATGGATCACCGTTTGCATACAAAACGCAAAAAAAAGGTTTAGTACATGTTCAGCATGTCAAAATACCCTTTCTCTTGGATCAACTGTTCATCACAGGAACCTTTTGCCACATCCAGCCGCTGCCATGAATGGCAGGATGTCGTTGCCAGGTGCTTCCTTGCTTTTTCCATCGTTTCACGCGTCGACTTGCTCTTGCAAAGAAACATACCCATGAAGAGTGCAAAGAATGCCATGAGGTTAATGTGATGACCTCCCAGTGAAACTGTGGAGGAGGATCAGTGCTGTGGGCAGAGCCAGGTCCCTGGGCTCTACCCAGCAGTCTGTCTGTCTGAGCTGCCATGATGGACACCTATCCTGTCCTCAGTCTGTCTGGGAAGAGTTTCTCCCTCTTGAAAGAAGAGGGGAGAAAGGGTGAGAAAGAAGAGGCAAGAAAAGGAAAGAAGGGGGTGGAAGAGGGGGTTTGGGGGCAGAAAGGGAAAGAGTTTGGGGGAGGATGGAATAAAGGAAAAAGAAAAAGGAGAAGATGGAGGGCGGGGAGGGTGTAGAGATTGCTCACAGGCTGAGGGGGCTGTGTGTGGGGCCTGGCGGTGGACTCTCAGGACCCCTGGCCTTTCTCTGCTCTCTGGCCCTGGGAAAAAAAAGCAAATATTAGGACACTTTAGAGAGATTTTTGTATGCAGCTCTTTTAAAGCATGTTTTTCAGTTATCATATCCACAGGCCATTCTCAGAGCAACAGGGACAGTTATTCAACAAATACCTTATCCTCCCCACCCATCAAGGCACAAAAAAAAAAGAGACCAGCAGGCCAAGCAAGACACTTAAAGTCCCTAGTGATGTCAGTCAGAACATGCCCCCGGAGAGACCATAATGCAAGAATTGCTGCTCTATCTATCTGTCAGTCATGCAGAAGTACCAACATCATTCAGCAGTCCTCGCAGAGAGAGAGAGAGAGAGAGAGAGAGAGACAGGGAGAGAAGAAGAGAGAGAGACAGAGAGAGAGAGAGAGCGAGAGGGAAGGATGATAATCCAAGATCTCCTCCCCCTCCTCCCTCTGCTGACATGCAAACAGGCATCAGCCACCAGGAGAGAGGGAGAGAGAGAAAAGAGAGAGAAAAGACTCACCCGTTTCAGAGGCCTATCGTCCATCAAGGGGCTTCACAGGAACAGTAAAACAACACCAACTATTAGCACCAATGTAGTGAGCGCAGGTGTGGCAGTGGGCTGTAGGTGTGTGTGTGTGGGTAATGTGTATGAGAGTGCGTCATTGGATGTGTGTGCAGTTGTGTGGAGAGTTTTATCCCTCACCTGTGGCGGCATCGGAGCAGGAACCTCAGGATCTTGCGAGCAGCCTGGTTCTGTTTTTTAGTTAGGAGGCTGCTGTAGAGGAAAGCAAAGGTGTAATAATTGTTTTTACATAATCATGCCCTGTGTGTGTGTGTGTGTCTTTGTGTGTTTATTTAAAGTACCTGAGGGAGTGTCTGTAGGAGCGGTAGTATTGCTGGATGAGGACTGCTGCTCTACGACTCTGTTGGAACTTCCTCTGCTCATGGAAACTCCGGAAACGACTCTGGATCAGGATGGCTGCCAGGGTCATCCTCTTATAAAGTGCATACTGAGAGAAAAGACAGTAGCGTTGGAAAACCCCTCTGTCAGCATTAAATATGTAGCTTTGCACTGCTAAATACTGAATCCGAACACAATTCAATGCTAAAGATAAAAACATAAAAAAACACACAAAAAAGCTTACAAGACAAGATTTGTTCCAATCTACAGTGCATAACTGAGATAAATACATATATATAAATATACAAATGTCAGGTGTCCAAGCATGTTAGTCAAAATTGTTTGCAAAAACTATGATCTCAGAATCTGCCAAAACAGCTGGTGAGATTCATGAAAGCACATTTTGAAATGACTGTAGCCCACATTTTATGGCTATAAATGTGTCCCTCACTTAGTAGTTTTGTTAATAAATGTCTATAATAGATGGAGCTGTCTGAAGCAAAAACGCAAAAGATGTGACAAAACCAACTGGACTGTAAATAAAACTTTCTACAATGAACACAATTCATAATGTGAACAAGACTGATGGTTCTGACTACACTAAGTATTATACATGATGATATTAAGCTATATGGCCTTGTCATAGATTTCACTGGTGCTATTAGAGAGATAAAAATAAAGGTTATATATTATGATAGATATAAGATATAATGTGGACATTTATAACTTCAGCTTACATGAGCTGCATGTTAATGCTTACCTGCTTGTATCTCTTATAGCAGCGCTGAATCACTGCTGCAATCTCTTTGCGTTGTTCCTGAATGGGACCCTGAGCAAGAGTGACGCAAGAGGAAAAACAGAAAGGAAGACGAATGGAATGAGAACCGTCGCAACAACAGTGGTGATGAAATGCATACAATCTGTATGGGGCGTCATGTACTGAATACCTTGTGTTTTCTGAGGGAGTGCAGAGCATCCCTGATGGTCTCATATAGCTCTCCCTGCTCTGCTTCAGTCATTGCTATACAGGAAGAGTCTGTTTTCAACCTCTCTTCTTTCATAGCTGCACAGAGGAATGAACTCCAGTCAAAGGAGGATGACAGGGCTTGCTTAGCCTGAGGACTCTGCTGATCCTCGGGCCCTGAGAGAGAGTTGGGTTTGGAGCTAGAAGTAGGAGGCTTGAAGTCTAGAAACCTGGAGAAAAGCAGAGAGCAAAGCAAAAGTCTGAAGTTAGTATATATATAAAAAAAGATTTATACTATTTGAGATAGGATACATGTGACATAAATATGGTTTGAATTGTCTAATTCTTTGACTCACCTCTCCACTTCACCAAGATAACCAGACAGTAACCTGACATCACTGCTGATCCCCACCTTCCCAGAGTCTGTTTCAGTCTCCATAGTCTCCTGCTTAAGCCTACCAGTTGAAGCCTCCATGATGTGATCAGCTAGCATCGTAATGTCCATCTGCAACACACACGCACACGCACACACACACACACACAAGCACGCACACACACACACGCACAGCAGGTATAACTCACACATGTAAAACATCTGGTGCCCTTTAGTGCTTTGGCATTTACTTTCATAATTATGCTGATGGCGCTAATCTACCTGCACTTATTTGAGTAAATGACTGTTTTCAAATCTGCAACTCATTGGTGTGTAAGTGAAAAAGATGAAGATGTCTGTGTTATGCTAGATGTGACACGGGGGTACGTTTCAGTCTGATGGTTTTGTATCAGACTTTCTGGCATCATACAGCCACATGTCTTCCAGTGGAGCTGATTATCTTTCCAGGTGGAAAAAAGAAAACTGCAGGCATAAGTGCTTTTTTTTAATATTGCATCGTCTTACTTTGGAACAACTTTCCTGCTGTTATTAGACAGCGATACACTACAAGTGTAGCTAAAACCAGATTGATTATGTTATCTCTCCAATCAATCTTTTCAATATAAAACAATTAGTATTGGGGTCTCGTTGCTGACCTTTTTTCCATTCTTGGTCATTGATGGACATGTGTGCCTGTTTGTGAGCGAGTAACTTGGTTTGTCTTCTCCATTTTCATAATGGTTGTCTGTGGTGAAGATGGCGATGATGTCATCATCACCAGGTGCCTTTCTTATGACCATAATGATGAAAATATCATGTAAGATCTATAACCCCCCACCCCCCATCTGTTATTTAGGCATAAGTTTCAGTTTGTTGTCACCCTTTAATCTTATCCTTCTTGTGCCCTTCTCAAGGTTTCTTTAAATGTTTTTACATAATGATGGTTTTCATGGGAGTTTTTTCTTATTCACATTGAGGGTCAAAGTTTAGGGAGAGTTGTTTTCAGAGTTTTTAATTTATTTGTTTCATGAATTTTCATGCACTTCATTCACAAACATGGCATGCATACACGTAAGCTGCACACATTGTCCATCACATACAGTACAAAGAGTTCAGTGTTCAGCTCCTAACAGTCTGCTCCCCCTACCTGCAAGTCCTCTGCGTTATCCTGATAGGTCAGCAGCTCTGTCTCCTCTCCCCTGTCAGACAGCACTCTTTGCCGCAGGTGAATGGCCAGTCGTTCTTTTCCTAGAATCCTCCTGGCTAAGCTACGCTGCCCCAGAGTCTGTCTTAGACTCCACCTGGTGCCCCCTCCAGACCCCCCTATCCTGGCCTGCAGGTGGGAGAATGGGGTGCTGGGCAGCTGAGGACGGTTAGGACCGGAGCTGGCAGGAGGTGTGCTCTGACAGCTGAGGTTGGAGGGTTGAGTTTGTAGGATGTTGGGTAGGAGTGAACGTTGAGGGTTAAAACTGGGGGGAGAGTTGAGGAGGGAGTTGAGGGTGTCGGTGCCAGGGGTTGAGTTAGCTAGCTGCTGCTGGGTGTCTGGACTGGGTTTGAGTCTCTTGGCTGGGGGCGGACCTCCCTGTTCTCCCTGGGTTCCCTGTGAGGTTCTGTGTCCTGTTTGGCTCCAGTTCTGGTTCTGGTTTTCTGGCTGGTTCTCTGTCCTAGCTCTCCTCAGCTCTGGAGAAATGAAGATAGGGTCAATTAAAGCATCAATTCCTATTATGCTAGATATAATAACACTGCTGTAGAGTTTTATAAATATAATCCTAAAGGAATAGTTTGATATTTTGGGAAATGGGTAATTGGAGCTGGTTAGCAAGTCTAGTAAATCTGTCCATACATAACAAAATCCTCCTGCCAGATCTTCTAAAGCTCACTAATTAACATCATATATCTTGTTTGTTTGTACAAAAGCCAAAATGTAAAAGCCAGAAGTTGTGGCTTTACAACTATTTCTTAATATTCCAGGAAGTTGGCGAATTGTTGTTTTTACACTTTGGTATAAATAAACAAGCAATAACAATGGTAATTAATACATTTCTGTTGTTATTGGTTTGAGGTAGATGGTAAGTCTCAGCTCCCACAAATAAAACTGAAACCACAACCTTAACAAATTTTTGCCTGTTATTAATACACCATCATATATAATAGTGGACATTCCCACCTGAGTTAGAGTTAGCGGTGGGGCTGTTGCTTATTCCACTGAGCTGTGACTCTCCTCTCCATCTGTCCATCCAAGTGTCAGCAGGCTGGCCCTGAGCTTGAGGAGTCTGTTGCAGCTGCTCTAATAGCTCAGCCAATCGAGTGTGGCCCCGGGATCGGGCGATATTGAGCGGCAAGCGTCCCAGCGAATCAGGAATAGCCAGCGCTCTTGGGTCCCACTGATAAAGCACCAGTGCTGCCTCAGTATGACCCAGAGCACATGCCCACATCTGGGGAGGCCAAAGGAATACATAAGTCACACACACTCACAGATAGAAAGACACATACACCCAAACACACATTTGAGAACAATGATCACTCACCAGTGGAGTGCAGGAAAAGTGGTCTACGTTGAGAGGATCCACCTCCAGCTCGAGGTCAATACTGTCGGCATGCTTAGTGCTGCAGAGCAAGACAGCAAATTAACTGTCAGAGTCTATACCTTCATGATGGTGTATCATGTTTTGTGTGTTACTCACCGCCAGCATATGAGTGTCTGAATGAGGCCTGCATAGCCCTGAGCTGCAGCCAGATGCAGTAAGGTCATTCCCCTGGAGTTCTTACTGTGAACGAGCTGATTAGATGAAGCCCAACATGGCTGAGACATCATCTTCTCACACACCACCACCACACGACCCTCGAATGAACCCTGATCGGGAGAGACCTGGTAGATTGGACGGAAAAGGACATAAAGGGTTATGCATGTAAATTTTGGGAGAATGAGTTTTATCTACTGCATATTTGTTGATTTTTTCATATTTAATCCTTGGATTTAATCTCAATGACTGAAAAAAGTTTTGCTTAAATTAAGCATTTTAATATTTTTAAATAAATAAAACAACTACTTTGTTTCATGTCGGTTTACCTCTTCAGACTTTTCAGATCATTTAGCTGTAAAGGAATATTTCACCAAAACAAAAATCACTTATTTCTGGCTTACTTGAGACTGCTGATCTGTGACTCCTCCTCCCTCCACTCCTCCACCCTTGGTTGCTATGGTTTCTGAGCTGGGGTTCTGATTGGTCATCTCAGCCATCCTCTGTTCCATCTGCTCCAGACGCTCCAAGATGGACATCCTGAACTGGGTATCTACAAAAAAAATGAAGGTGGGATACACAGAGCTGTGAGCATAGCTGGATGTCAGTTGTATTTAAGCAAATCAATATTGTGTTTTAGTAAATCCAACTTAGAGATGTTTAGAGAGAAGCTCTTCTCTGATGGGTTTAATACTTGACAATAAATCAGGGCTGAAAATCAATAAAACCCCAAACAAGTAAAAATGTGTGTGTGCATGAATAAATACACACAAATGTAGGTTTTGCATGACTGTATGTGAATGTGACCCTTTGTTCCAGTGTTGCTGCAGTTTTGCTGCAGTGCACATTATGTCATTGCACCTGCTCCTCTCTCACTCAGTCTCTCTATTTTCTCCTCTCATTTCACTCCTGTTTTTCTTTCTGCTGTCTGCAGCACACAAAACTGAGCAGAAAGGGTGGAGTCATGTCAGTGACACAAAGGCTTGGGCTCCCCCCACTCCACTTCCAGCAACACAGCTCATCTGAATACAAAGTTAAACCACTTCAGCTGCCAAACACATATGAACATACACGAATACTGTTATATAAATGCAAACACAAATGTACATAAAAACACAAATATATCCACAAAATGTATAAGTACTTGTACAGTACATTTCTGGTACATAGAACACTATATAGGTTGGCATTTGCTACAGGTTTTTTTTTTGCTGGTTAATTTTGAAGTTAATAAATTGATATATTTAAGTATTATTTATAAAGTTGACAACATTTTATTAAAATAATGTTATTTATATAGAGTGGTTAAATTGGCATTTAATCACCCTTCTTACACACAAATTACTGAATTATTATTTTCAAATATGTTTGTACTATCTCCTCCAAAAAGGCTTTTCACTTCTTTTTGTTTAATGTTATTTACTGCATTCATTTAACCACCTGTTACATACATACTTAAGTCCAGATGCTGAAAAGTGCAGAAAATGACAAAGACCACTGCAACACTGGAAACTCAATCTTTAAAAAGTAATTTAATGAGTTCACTCAAAAAATAATGAATTTATTCATCATTTCAAGGCAATAATGGAATGTCACTTTTTTTCCTTTACTAATGGTTTTTAAACACACACTTTAAATGCAAATTTAATTGCTTTTGAGTGTATTAATTATTTGGGTTATAATTAATCACTGCCATCATTATTCTAGTGACACACTTAAGGTTCCATAAAGGAGCGTCTACTATTGTCTCATTGTTCTGCTACTGAATGGCAGCTTCACCTACTTTTCCAAGTTTGTTTGATGGTTAGTTGTGGCTGTGGATTTATTGAGCAGTGTAGGACTCTAAAATACTTTCTTTTTTTTTTTTTTTAACATAAATATGCCTTTGTTTCTAAATATTTGTGGCTACACAGGCTCTCACCATTAAGCAACAACAACACAATTTGAAGTGCGTCTCAAAAACATAAATTTGCACTGTGGACCTGATATAAAAAAAAAGCAGCCAAATAAATTAAATTTACATTGTGTTTGTAAAAGTAACCACAATTAAAGGTGGACTGATATACTGCATATAATTATAAAGTAGTATTTAAGTTCTTCATGATTTTAAAGTTATTTTAATGATGACAGAGGGCTTCAAAACACTTGTGTGTTGTGATGTGTTTACACCCCAAGACAATCTCAAATTAACAAATGTTCACTTTGTTGACACATTAATGTTCTCTATATATTCAAACTAAATTAAATATAAATTGATTCTGTCCTTTAATCATCAATCATAACACATCCCCACATGTCTCTGCTTATAGGCCTGTTATTATCTGGGCCTCTACCAGGAGACAAATCACCCTGCTTCCATTTGTTATTATGGAGTCCAGTGGTGCTGTCCACTCCTGGTGGTGCTGAAAACAAACAGGTCAACCAATCAGGCTGAAAAGCCTTGTTGTTGTTGTTGTTGTTTTTTCCTATCAGGTCTGCAACCAAAACCGCGCAAACAACGTGAGTACTTGTGGCATTTCCTCCATCTCTTTGTCTACGACTCGACAGAGAGCAACACATGTAACCACAAACATCTGACTGAAATACAAAAGTAGCTTAAGGCTTTACAGCCAATGAGTCAGAATTTAGACAACAGACACACGTATGTACACACAACTTAAACCATGCTACAGACAGACACAGATCTGAACGCTAATAAAGAGCTCGTCTTCAAGTCATCAAGTTAAAAATCAAATAAGCTACGAACCCAAAACAGCGAGTCTCTCTCTATCTGCTGCTCTCTTTGTTCCCGCTTCTGTTCAACCCCGTTAGTTTGAAGTGTGCGACTCACACATTGCTACTCCGGCCGAGCAAAACACAACTAAGTGCAGAGAGAGAGAGAGAGAGAGAGAGAGAGAGAGAGAGAGAGAGAGAGAGAGAGAGAGAGCAAAGCCTCCACGTTGTGTCTGCCAGAGCAGCTTTAAATCCGCCCGCCAGACTCGGAGCTGCAGGAGGCTCGGTCGTCATCGGCACAACAATAGACTGCACACAAACTAAACTGGAGCGAAGACATGTGATAAAAAAAAAAAAAACATGTGCTGACGCATATGTGCTTGAAACGTATGTATCTGTTTCTGTTTCCCCAGGCAGTGGTACATTTGAGGCCAAACAAACAAAGCAGCTAAACAACAGGCAGAGCGCATCATCATATCTCTCAAAGGCAGATCCTATATATAGCGTAAATAAAAGCCGCATAGCACACTGCTAGCGGTGCTCAACATGTGACTGTCAAGTGGACCGGCGATTGTGCCATGTTGTCCTGCCCTTCACTCCAGCAAACAGGCAGCCTGCTGTGACCGTAGAGCCGCATTGCCGCATTGCGCAACGCAGGAACGGGGGCGAACACAGAGTAACCCTCCGCGCTTAAGGAGACCCGTGTGTTACTGATCTGCAACTGCATCAGGAGACGCAGAAAGCTAACCCCCCGCTGCTGCGCATACACTTGCAAACCAAAACCAAACCATTTAATTACGACTTTGGCCTAAACAAATCCAACAAGATAAACATCAAAGCCTTTATGCACGACGAACTGGTGGCAAAACAATATAAAAGCTTCAGGTTCAGTCTTTTATCAATCTGCATGCAGGCAGAGTGGCAGGAGCACAGTTCAGGCAAACATCACTCAGTAATGACACCATACTGGTCAGTACAACAGTGGCTGTAGGTAAAACATTAGAGAGAACAGAGCAACACAATGACAGCTGCACACACACAACACACACACATTCAAAAATGTCAGTGAACTAGGTGTAAAGAGCATACAAATAAAAGGAAAGAATATATTTGATTTAATTTGAGGTTTGGAAATAAAACAAAACAGCATGTAAACATATGATAGAAACACACGTTCCCTCGCTCTGCTGTAGTGGTTGTTGATACGTGTGTCACTCCAAGTACACAATAAGAACAGTTATGTACATGTCTCATTTTGTTTAAATGACACACAAATGTAATTGTACGTCCCGGTGTGTGTGTGTGTGTGTGTGTGTGTGGTCACAAACAAACAAACAGATGCTCTCACCGTCCAGGGACAGCCAGTCATGCTGTGAAGACGGAAGAGCAGGAAGGTCGCGCGCCTTATATTCAAACACCACAGAGGAAGAGATGACCTCGCCACCCATAGCTACCTGCAGCATGACGAGTCCTGTGTCATGTGCTGGAAACAGACACAAAGGAAAGAATTAGTAAGAGTGACTGTGAGTGGAAAAAGACTAATTTCAGAACAGTATGTTAAATATATTATATACTGTGAATGTGTAATGTTGCTTTTCTGCCTTGCAGCTTTTCCCTGATTGCACTTAATGAAGCAGGACATGACTAATGTATCACTTACTATACCATCCCAAAAAACCCCCTCTAAGCTGAAATGTGTACACTGCATGCCTGCACTTGAATAAAAGGGACTGTATCTCTCGATAAGGGACTGCAACTCACATTGTTAGACTCCCACTTTGTATGCAGGAGAAAAACTTTTTTTTTTTGCTGGAAAGTGCTTATTTTAGGGATCAGTGAGGTGAAGGTTGGGGTTAAAGATTAGAAATGGAGCAAAAGAATGTCAGTAGTGAGTATGTCTGCACAGTGGCAAGTGTATATATATATCTGTGTGTGAGAGTTAGTGAGTGTACGCATACAGATGTGTGTTACCTGGGCAGTAGCAGCGCAGCACCCCAGGCTGGATGAGGGCAGCAGGGACACTGATGTGGTCAAAGAGACAGCTGTACTCACTGCTCGACTCCAACCAGGGACCTGTGATGAGGACTTTTACACCACCCTGCAGCGCAGACACATGCTTTAGTCTATTAGCTCATAGTGCTACCTGTTTGTCTACAGGGAGCTGCTACTAAGTAACCTGTACGTTTCAATACAGTTAACAAAGTGACACGGGAGAATGAATCACATCACTGTGCAAATTACAATGTCTTGCTGCTACAATTTTGCAGTATATGTATGTAGTGTGTCAATGTGCTCACATGTGTATGCAGGCTTGTGTGTGTATATATATATGTATATATGTATACACATATGATGTCTTGTATATGTGTTTGTTTCCTATCATACAACTATAAACTGTGTAAAAACCCAGATAGCGGCCCCTAGAGGCTGTGCTTCTCCTTACATCCAAGTGGAACAAACTATTTCAAACCATCTGAACGACATTGGCGTGTGTTCCCTCTAGTGAAGCTAAAAATAATACAAAAACAACAGATTGTTCCTCAGAAATGATGGAGTCATGAGTACACAATAATGAAAAGGATAAGAGTTGCAGCATTTGGTAGTATTTTCTTGTTGGCATTTGTAGCGCTTGATTTTAGTCAGTGTTAAAAATAATGCCAGCAGCCTCCGAGTCTTTAGGGGAAAACTGTTTCAATAAACTCAGAACTGCAATAATCAGTATGACGCAACACTGTGACCCTGGAATAATGCTGCAGAAAAAAACATGTACACATATATTTTATATTATTTGAACCTTTGATGTTGCAGATATTTTAGTTAGTAAAAGTCTCTCTGACAATGTTGATCTTTAACTCTAGTAACACACTTTGACAAGTGTTAATTCGAACATGACAGAAGGCAGTGGTTTGAGGCAATGCAAAATCCCATCATCACTCATAAGACTTAAACGGTGTTTGAGATATTATATATGTCGTACATGGATGAATTAATGAAGCCACCCAGGGGAATCAGTGTAATATTGAAATTTCATCAAAATCCAATCAGCTAAGTCTGTGATATTCTCACTCCTTAATGATCACATAGCCAGGCTGGCGGTCTTGGCACAAATTGCGCTGTGCATGATTCCAGCGTTTAACGTCAGTACAAGCTACTGTCAATCATGTGTTGGAGGGACTGACTCCACTGTAGGGAATAATGATGAATAAATAATGAGTGGTAATCATATTGGGTTTACTAACCTCTGGATAAGACCACTCTGGGGAGTAGTCTGTCACACCAAACAGCCTCCCAGTTTCCTGCAACAGTCCCAGAGCTCCCTGCTCCACCTCTGAGCCCTGCAGGTGGCCTACTCCTGCCCCCTGCTCCTCTCCTGCTGCCCCCTCCTGGGGCATCAGAACCCCAGTGACAGCAGCCCCAACCCCACCTCCAGACCCCTCAACTGAGATGAAATCATTGATAAGATCAGAGAACTGGCTTCCAAATGAAGCCTCAAAGCCTTCCAGACTGATGGCTGCTCCTGCCCCAGCTGCTGCAGCTGACACCCCCCCACCTTGCTGAGGAAGAGGAGAACTGTAGAGCGCCCCCTCAATGCCTGCACCAGCAGCTATCGACTGAGGACTGGCCACCACTGAACTGCTGGTCCCCGACAAGCTTACACCATTACAGAGAATGTCACTTTCCCCTCCACTTCCTCCTCCTTCTCCTCTTCCTCCACCTCCTCCGCCCTCCTCTCCTCCTCCATTGTCATCTGTGGGTTGCAGGTAGTGCTCTGCATCCACACTTGTGTAGGACTCATGATGATCTCCAGACTTAAGAAGCAACTCTCCTCCATTCTCAGGAGCTTTATCTAAGCCCCCGACCTCCCGATGTACCCTGCTGCTGGACTGGTTGACGTTTGTATCCTGTGGTGTCAGGGGGAAAGTGCCCACAGCCACAGTTGCTCCTTGACTATTCCTTCCACACAGAGCCTGCTGGTCTGGGCTGGCTTGGTGGAGGTGTGTATGCGGGTCTCCGTTGGTGACCGGAGAGTCTGTTGGCACCGTGGGCAGGCCTATGTAAGCCTGGGTCTCGCCTGATTCCTGTGTTGCCTCTGTACCATTGGTCTGCAGCTGGGAGGGCTGGCTTGTCTGTGGGGAGGCCTGGAGGAAGAGGTTTGGGGAGGGGTGGTGTGCAGGCTGGTTCAGACTTGGGACACAGGCTGATGACATCACAGCACTGAAGTCCATCTGCTCCAGGGTGGTGCTGGGGCTGAGGCCTGTGCCCTCTCCCACATAGCTACTCTGATTGGCCAGTGGCTGCTCCAGAGGTGCAGTTTCCGTCTTGATGTTGTTGACAAGGGCTGGGTTGTAGACAAAGCCGTTTGAGGAACAGTGGAGTCCTCCATCATCACCGTTACACCCCTCAGTCTTCCCTCCACCCCCTCCATATGTCTGGCCCTGCTTGGGGTTGTTGAGGAAGCAATCAGGGTCAAAGGTCATGGTGGTCTCAGGAAGGCTGACTCCTCCACCAGTGTCTAGAGAGCTGGAAAGAACCAACTCTCCTCCCTCCCCTAAGCCCACCCCACCAGGAAACGATGCAAACCTCTGGTTTTCAGGGGCAACAGCCAACAGGATGCCGGCAGTGGTGCTCTCATGGGCGGATGCCAGTAGGTGGGTGTGGCCAGCAGAATAAACCGAGTCTCCGGTCAGCGTGGTGACCTCAGACATGAACACGGCTGTGCTCTGTGACAAGCCAGCCCCAATGGCGAGTGCGGGACTGTCAGCCATGTCGCTGGTGATTGACAATGGGGAGCTTTGGGTGGTGTCAGGGACCTCCACCTGGTTGGTGGAGGTAGACGAGGACACCTCCATGCTGCTCTGTGGGAGAAGGGAGGGTTTGGTAATCCTGCCATTCCTCCTGTCTCCACCGCCTGCTCTGCTCCTGCCCCCTCCAGGACTGGGCTCTGTCTGGCCCTCTGACACGTCGCTGTTCTGGACTTCTGTGCCATCTGCTTCCTCAGCTCTCTGGCCTGCTGCTGCGCCGGTACCTGCTGCAGCTCCACCTCCTGCTGCTGCACCTGACTCCTGCTTGGATGAGATGATGCGCTGCTTGACACTGGAACATTTCTGATGCAAGCTGCTTCCAGCACCTGACAGAGAAGACATCAAAACAAGAGAAAAAAGACAGTGCTAAGTGTCCTTTAATTTGCTCATGTCAGTCTTTGTAGTAATATTGCATTACCTCACATACATTTGACAATGTGTGATGGCGCCCTCCAGTGTTCAGAATGTACACTGAAAACTGAGGCCATGAATAAATCTTCTACAGACGTTTGAGCTTTGAAAACTACAAACACATACATGCAAACTGCACAATTTGCTTCTTTTGAGGACTTATTTTTAGAGTGAAATAAAAAATACCAATCGGTGTAAGTGTCAACAACAACTAAAGCCCATAGAAACCACAGAAGGATCAAGTCAGTGAAGAAGAGAGAGAAGCTAAGAAAAGAAACACTAAACACTGTTATGTCTGAGCAAATGAGGTCGAGCAGAAAGAGAGAATATGATTCAGTGGGGAGAGTGAGAAGGGAGGCACTACTTTAGTCAACAAGCTACTTAGTTTTGAGAAACTGTCCTTATTTGCTCTCCCAAATCAGATCAAAAGATGGGTGAGATCGGGTAAGTGTGCATGTTCGAGGTCGTACTAGAGATATCTACTCTCTCTGATGCTCATTTTTTTAAATAATACATGCTGGATATTTTGGGCACCTCTGTCTTCTTTCTCTGTATCCCTCCCTCTTTCTTGGGTGCATTGTGTATCGGCCTGTAGGTGGCAGCATGGAGCTGACTGCTTTCACTTTAAAGAACAATGTTGTCTTTAAATATCGCTATTTTGTAATGTAGAGGTGTCACGACACTCATGTTGGATAAAAGGATAAAATCATCAAAATTCAAATTGTTATCTTATTTGACTTTTTTTTTTTTACCTTGATGTTTGTTTAAATTATGAACATATGAGCCTAAATTATTGAGAAATTGTCACATTGTCTCTACTGAACTGATGTAATCACCTGTAATTCATTATAGCTTATTATACTATTATACATATTATCTGATTAAAAATCTAAAAATCTGATTTCCTACGTGACTCATTTTCTTAGGCTTAGGAAAAGTGTGAGGGGTGAAACATTAGAGCTCTTGAGAAGGAGGGACATGAGTGTTGAAGTGACGGTGCCAACTCACACATGGGTTTGAGTTGTCCAATGAGCTCCTCCTTGCTCCACTTGGCCCACTCCTTCCTGTCTGTGTTGATGGAGCAGAGGACGGGACCACATGGCTTCCCGCTATCGTCCACTGCTGGCACATTCAGATAGTGCACCAGCACAATGTCTGGGTTCTACAGCACACACACACACACACACACACACACACAAAGGGAGATATGCACACACATAGTGTTAGTTTAACGTGGTATTTATTCATTAATTCATTGTCACATTCTTGAAGCGAGGAAGAGAATAAAATGAGTCAGTCTATTTACAGAGGGAGTAGAGGGAGGGGAGACAGGAAAGGAAAGCAGGAGAGAAAGTAGAGGTCAGGGAGGAGGTCGGACATAGCGTGTCAGATAAGATTCTTTCACCTGCCCATAAAAGATTTAACATCTCAAGCCCACTCATCACTCTCTCTCTAACTCTGCAGAGGCAGTGGAAATGTCTACAAGTGTGTTTGTGAGTGAGTGCGTGTGTGTGTGTGTGTGTGTGTGTGGTATATATAGAGAATGAGAGAAACAGATGGAGAGAGCAGGTCAGAGTAGTTCTCACTATACAGTAAGTCACCAGATCTATGGAATATCTGCCCCATGAATGATTCAACAAGTGTGTTCACATACGTGTGTGTTTGTGTGTGTGTGAGTGAGTGTACGTGCATGTGAAAATATGTGTGTGTGTGTGACTGAGAGAGAGAGTGAGAGAAGCTCCTCTTGATGAAAGATTCAGTAGACAGACTCAGGTGAGGGGGAGGATCTGCTGAGGTGGAACACGTTTCTCTCCAAAAGAGGACGGCACAGTGGGCTGTTACAGCACCACACTGTGCCGTGCAACAGCACTCACAGACTGATTTATGATCACATTCATTGATGTGTTTTGATATCTGTGCAAAGAGCAGGAAAGGGAACATTACAGATAAAGTGAGTAGAATTTCCCTTCGTAATCTTAGACTGTAAAAATCACAATAGTCGGGGAAAAGAGAAAATATATTGGGTAAGGGCATACGCAATTTACTGCAGATGGCTGGAACGTCCTTGTAAATTTCATGTGGCAAATTATGTAGGACATTTTGACAAAGAATACATGGGTATATATGAATTTCCATATTTTAATAAATTTATATTTTCTGTAAAAGGAACGGAAAGACGCAGAGCAAGGGGAAGTGTAAATGTATGCAGGTATGTTTAAGATTCATGGTGTAACCTGTCATCTGAAGATGATGGGGTCCTGGTGACTATCTCTTGCATGGCCAATAGAGGGAGAGACGTGTGCGTGTGTGTGTAGGTGTAGGTGTGTGTGTGTGTGTGTAACTGCTGCTCTCTGTTGTCTTTCACATGGGCAGTAGAGTGAGTCCAACATCTCTATGAAATATGTTTTTATACACATGGGACACTTCTGTATGTGTGCGCGCCCCTGTGTGTTTGTTGTTCGTAGCTTTAGGTTGTTTTCTTGGAGAAGACCACGCAGAGAGTAGTGCCTGAGTCACTGAAGCTCAATAAAGGTATTGAGAGTCAGGGTTAGATATCACACTGTGCTCCAGAAGTTACAGTCAACTTCTGGCAACGAAATGCTTTTACTACTCAGCGCCGTATGTTAGAATTATACCAGACCTATACGCACACTGCATATTCTTGATAGTCTAACTGTGCATGTGGGTAGGACACTAAACTCAGCAACGGCATCCAGTTTTATTATGACCACAGCTCGGTGATAGTATTTTCAGTATAGCCCGCCTCATTAATTTAGAAGAGAAGAATGTTTATTGCTGGTTCATGCTTTAGCTTACTGTTTGGATTTGAAAATATAATGGACAATTTAACACATGAAACTTTGTGTAAAACTAATAATCTCATATATCATTTCTGAAAGTCCACCTTTGTGTAGAACGGCGGATAAAGCCTAAATACAGCTGGAATAAAAGTTATAAAATAATAATTTGAGGGCCTGAAATGACAGCTATGCGACTATAAACAACAGCTAATAACCAGTTATCACCACTCTATAAATGTTGCAGAAGTGCTCGTTTTTGTACATATGTATAAATGTGTGAGAAAAGGCAAAGGCTGGGAAGGGGGGTGGGCTTACCTGCAGCAGCCAATAGCATCTACGGTGGAAGGTGGGGATGATGGAGGAGTGGACGTAGCAGCCATACAGACACTAGAGAGAGGAAAGGAGATTGCAGGGGAAACGAGAAAAGAATAAGGGAGGAAGCAAGACAAAAAAAGTGAATACGGAGAAGAGGAGGAGATGACAGTAAAGGAGAGAACAGGAGAGGAGAACGTAGGTTATACCCACTTAGGTTGTATTGACTGTAGTGCTAAAACTAAATAGAAAAGATGCTGTATGTGTTCTTTTCCCCCCCTAATGTCTCTTCTAAAATAGCATAAATGTCTCGTTGACAATCACAGCACAAGAGATGGTAAAATGTACTGCCTCGGCAGGACTAGACAACCATCTTGGAATAAAAAAAAAAAGTCACAATGTTGACAGCTTGAAGACACTGCAAGATAGATCTGTAACAGTGATAAAGGGAAAGAAAGAGGTGAGGAGTGACAAGGTGTTAAGGTAAACAAGATGAAGGAAAGGAGGTTTCAAAGTCTCCAGCATTGACTACATTCAGCAGGGGATACTACATACATACAAATGTGTGTGTGTGTGTGTGTGTGTGTGTGTGCGCGTCTGAATGTGAAAACAGAAAATGTATAATTACAGAGGCTGAAGCACAAATTTACACAACTTCAGAATGTCTAAGTGTTTATTGAGCGTAAGGCTGGGTGTCATTGTTTTTGTACCACGCATTCAATACTATCTTTTTGATATTCTGGTCGATACTCAAAAAAGTGTTGAGATTTGATACCCAGCTCTAATAAAGAGTGTGTTTGAGGGTTTGTGGTGTTTGACAGAGGAAGGATGAAATGATGACATTGTTCATTGTTCATCAATGCCACTTTTTCACAATGCAGTAGAATCAGGAATCTCACACACACACACACAAACACACACACGTATATAATTTGGATGTGTTTAAAGACAAACCTGCACACAAACACAAATACTCAGCAATCAGGCTGTATATAATCAACACTTAAACTCGTTCTTTTTTTCTTTCTCATACACACACATATTTTCTCGCCATTTTGCCTCTTCTCAGAAGTAGCCCGCCCTCTATCTAAAGTGTGTTTTGCCAAAGGCAGAGTGCATTTCCATATATTTCCATTCGGTATGAGGAGGCTCTCCATCCAGGGTTATGTTTTTCTCTCCTGCTTCCTGCCTCTCCCCATCCTCCTTGTCATCTCGCCGCTCTGCTCTGCTCATTTCTGTGCCCTGTTCTACACATTGCTTGCTTGCTTGGGGGGGGGGGTCCTGAAAAAAGGTGACACGAACAATTACTGAGCAGAGAAACGCTTGCCTTTGTATGTGTGTTCATGCACGATTGCAGAAAAATGCATGTGAGATGAATGTCAATGTGAGTGGGGCCGTAAATAATAGAGGTGCAGATGGGAATACTTGATCTCTATTATTCCCTTTACCTCTGTGTCTCTTTTGACTGTCTTCTCTTCACTTTTAATGTACAACTATTGAGCCTATTTCATAAACATCCATGTGCTATACGTCCCTGTCCCTCTTTCACTTTCCCTTCTACCTCATCCTTTCTGTTTCTGACACATGCATGCTCACTCCTCTCACCTCTTGGTATATTCCTGCTGAATAATCAATTTTTGAGCTGGCTGATGTGACTCAAACGCACATACACACTCTCACTCACACACACACTTGCTCACGCACAGACGCTGCCTTGAGACTGGATCAATACCCCTCTCTGTTCTGCTGAAGGAGGCATTGACATCATTCCTGGCCTCAGGCCAAACACACTCTTATCCTTCACAGAGAGAGAGCGAGAGCGAGAGAGAGGGAGAGAGAGGAAGGGAGACAGGGAGACGAGCAGGGTGGGAAAGCGAGGGGGCCACCACTCGCTCCCAGGTAGCACATTGGCCTGTAGCTCCAGCATTTGTGTTTGTGTGTACATCAGCGTTACATGTATGTGTCTACCGGGAGTGAAGGAGAGTAAGATAAGGACCAGACTGACAGTGAACTCGTACACGGTGCCAAATAAGATCATCGACTTGTTTGACCATTGCAGGCTCTCACCTCTACTCCCTGGACTTTAAGCTTCATATGATCCTCTCGGGTGGTCTTCCCATCTTTCCTTTTCTTCCAGCAGTAGCCATCTTTCCTGTACTTCACCTTCTTACGGTTGTAGAGGATCATAGAGCCATTTTGAGGCCTGTTTGGAGAACAGGATAAAGAGTTACACATACTGTAACTATAGACAGGAACACGTTTGTGAAAAACGACAGCCGTTCAACTCCATGGAAACTGATTCATAAGCAGTCGACACAAGCAAAAACATGTTCATGGTTTACATGGTTTACACAGTCAAGTTAGCTGGTCCTATGCACCCCCCTCCACACACACACACACACACACACACACACACACACACACACGTCTCTCATACACAGACTGTTAATATTTTAGTAGGGTGATTTATCAGCACAGCAGGAACACTGGCCTCTAAGCACCCATTCTATATACACCTGGTGGGATGAACACGCATGAACACACACACACACACACATACACAAACACACATGCTCTCACCAGGAGCCATACATGTAGAGAGATATAGTGATATCAGAGATGGCAGGACCTACCACTGTGTGTTATTTGGTCTCAATGTCAAACCTGCTGCTCAGCAATCAATCATTACACTTCTAAAACGTTAAGGACAGGTGTGTGTGTGTGTGTGTTTCTGTGTGTGTGTGTTTAAGTGTAGGAGGAGGAAAAATGCTTCTTTGCCTTATCTCATGACAACAGAAAGAGAACAGGCCCGTTAACAATCAATAAACTGGCACATACTCACAAGTGCTCTCTCTCGAACACACACACATTTACACACCTCCTCTTCTCCTTTCCTTGCCCTCTTCTCCTCGATCAACCTCCAGTCTTTATCCCTCTTATCATACTATCTCTTAATTTTCTCTTTACTGCTTCAGCTTCTTCAGTCCCTTCAGCCTACTCTCCTTTCCACTAGTTCTCCTCTTTTCATCTCATCTATTCCTTCTGCTACCACCCTAACCTCCGCTCTTTTATTATCTCCTCTCCTCTCCTCTCCTCTCCTCTCCTCTCCTCTCCTCTCCTCTCCTCTCCTCTCCTCTCCTCTCCTCTCCTCTCCTCTCCTCTCCTCTCCTCTCCCGTAGAGTTTGATGTAGACACATATATATGGACTGAGATGATTGCAATTTACTCAGAACACTGTGTGTAGTGAAATTGAATTTACTTTGAGCTGATTTTCTTTGACACCTTAAATCTGTTCTGTTTTGGGGAGAGCCTGCCAGCTTCTTAGCGGAGTGGAGACCCCCACCCTCCGATCAAAGCCGAGTTTAGTCTCCGTCTCAAGCAGTGTGAGTCATCTCGGAGCTGCTGATTCTAATTATGTTATGGAGAAGATGGATGAGATCAGATGTGTGCCTGTGTGTGTGTGTGTGTGTGTGTGTGTGGGAAGTACGTACATGTTCATATGTATGTGTGTGTGTGTGTGTGTGTCTGTGCATGCAGGTACGTGCACGTGGACAATGCCCATGCTCCTCGCAAACCCTCTGATTCAAGCAGACATAAATGCTATTGATTGTAACTGGGCTGTGATGTGTGGGATATAAAAAGCTTTTCTACCGTTCCACAGTGTAGCAGAGTGAAAACAGAGAAGGGGAGGAGAGTGGGAAAAATAAAAAAGACGGCAAGATAAAGAGACAGAGTGGGCGAGTGAGTGACTCCGGTAAAGAGAGGAAAGAGGAGGGGCAGATGAGAAAAGTGAAAGGAGAGCGAGAGAGGAGGTAACAGTCATTACTTTAAACTGATGAGGTATTTCAGCAAGGGGAGAAATGAAGGTCATTGATTGTTATCTTAATATTGGCCCTACAAGTGTGCAAACGCATGCGCACATATAGGCTCAAACACACATGCACGCACAGCCACGCACACACATAAATGTCACTGGCTCCGTTCGCTGAGCTCCTTTCCATCTGATGGGATTAGGTGTAATCTGTTCTAATCGTGCCTTGTGTCATGTGTAAATGGGATTATATCTAACTGCTGCTCAATAACACCGATATGACTGCTGCCGCTGCTGTTGCTGCTGGAGGCTGAGGCTATATGGCAGCACAACCAATCAATGAGAAATCCATCCACAACATAAACTGTGCTGCTGGCCTCAGGCTGCTCCTGAGAAGAGTCCTTCAGCTCGTACAATGGGAGCGCGGAGGCATCACCTCAGGCTTTCAGCGGTGTCAGTAATCAGAAACAGCTTCACTTACTTTACTTTTTTCTTTCTTTCTCTTTTTTTTTTTTTTGTCATACCGATATCTGTATTGTATTGCCTTCTTCATTCTTTCATCCTCTCTCTATACTTCTACCCTTACTTCCTTCCTGGCTATAAACTCTCCCCATTCTAGGAAAAGAGCTACCTATGGTTCATTTAGATCAATGAATATTTAATCCTGGCATGTGAATCCCTGTTCACACCCCATCTTATATACACACACTCCCCCCTCCTCGCCCCCTCATGTCTGAATTATACATCACTTATCCTAATACATTTACATTCATTAATACTCCATTTCCAGCTGACTAGGTGCTTTACAGTCCGGCCATGTTTTAGAGCGTTTTCTACATGTAGAGTAGCCTATCAGTAGGACCCTTTGGAGACAGTCAACGTACATCTTTAATGTTTTAATCAAACACAGGCACTCAGTCACTGGGACTAAAACAACATGAGTCACTGGCTGATTAAGCGATGCCGTGTTTTCTACGTGGGTGATTGTGCATGTGTGGAAACCAAAGTCTGCGCTCTCCTCACCTGGTTTTTGGCGATGTCGTCAGCCACTCATCATGTTTCTCAAAAGTGATGAGATATGCAGCAATCTCCTGGAGAGACAGAGACAAGACAGAAAGGTTATATTGGTGTGTGTGTGTGTGTGTGTGTCATGGGGAGATAAAACATAACAAGTATTTCCAGATGACCTGCTGATGCCCACAGAGAGTGTGTCACTATCTGATTGCTACGGTGAGGTCTGGGTGCCTGATTGGTCACAGAGCAGCCAGTCAGGAAACAGATATAGAGGACGGACCCTCAGGGCCAGCAACCAATCACGCTCACCGACACACCGATGTCTCCCTCCACTGGGGAGGAAAAGCTATCTCCTTCATAAACACACACACACACACACACACACACACACACACACACACACTGGGGGTGCAGAGTAGGCCCATACACTGAGAGTGTGCTGATAGAAAAAGTTTTCTTGTACTTTGCAGTTTCACAGTTTTCCGTCAGATAAAGCCGGCTCCTAACTTGATTCTTAATTCCTCAGGCTCTCTTTTCATCTCCTCGGCTCTCCGCTCCACACTATTTCTATTCTTCCTCCACACTCACATGAATCCAATAAGGAAAAAGAAAGTTCAAATCATACAGGTGCATTCTACCGAGAGTATAGGGAAAACAAAACGTCCATACACACAGACAGAGACACACAGAGATGCAGCCAAAAGAATTGTTTATATCTCCTGCTTTTTAGTCGCTCATGCAACACCGCCTTTTCCCTTTTCTCCGTGAACTCTCTCACCCCTGGCTCCCTCCTTGAACCATCACTCCCTCTCTCTCTCCCTTGATCTCTGACTCCCATCTCACCTGCTTGTTGTAAAAAGACTATGAAATGTAAATTATCCTCTTAAGGCAATCAGTGTTTGAAATGTGGCACAAAGCAATAGTTAAGAAGACATCAACACTCCAGCATTCCTTCATCTGCCCCCTCAGATCAACAGTCTCCACTCCAGACCTCGTCTACCTCTCTGTCTCTTTCTACGTGTGTGTGTGTGTGTTTTTAGGTATTTGTCCCAGTTTGGCATGAGAGCACTTCAGATCTACACCGATCAGACGAGACAGAGGGACAAAGAGGGAGAAGGAAAGAAAGGCACAGAGAGACGAAAAGAGAGCAGCTGGAGGGTGCTGGCACTTAACTGGATTGTTTTTTAGTATCCTCCATTCAATCGTCATGTCCCAACCCCCCACTCCCTCATCCTGCATTCATATGTGTGCTTATATATGTGTGTGTATGTACGTACACGTGTGTGTGGGTGTGTGTGCATGTGGGAAGGACTGCCATCACACCATTAATAATTATCACTACCAAGCTGGCCACTGTTAATGTCTGTCTGTCTGAGCTACATAAAACTATAAAACTGCAACAAGCCGAGTTCAGGTTGGGCACACACACATGTTTTTTTTTATCAACACAACACAACACACACACACACACACACACACACAGGGAGTGCCTCATTCATTTATGCATCTATTCATTAGCTGTGACAGGCAGCCACCTCTCCTCCTCCCAAACCACTCCGCAGCAAGTCAATATCTTATATGGCCTCTACAGCCTCGACCTGGCACTCGGGCTCCCCTAGTGACTGTCAGCCAGGGGGAGGCAGGAGGAGAAAGGAGGAGGAGGAGAAGAGAGGAGACGAGGGGCTGGGAGAGACAGAAGGATGGGAGGATTAAGAAGGAGGAAGAGAGACTTGCAATTAAAGGCCTGCCCCCTAAGAGCCATTAAAAAGCCAGAAACAGAAGAGTCAGCTGAAAAGGCAGCCTGACACACACACACTCTAAAACACACCCACACAGTCACACACACTCTGTCAATACACACACACACACACACACACCCATGTGACGAGTGACAGAAGTGAGATGGTGAAGGTCGGTCCTCAGGAAGTCACAGCTATTGTCCCAATAGAGAGCAGTGATGGAACGCTTTGAGCATGCCTGGCGACACACTGACCCTTCAGGAATACTGTGAGTGTGTGTGTGAGTATGTGAGTGTGTGTGTGTGTGTGTGTGCTGTGCCAGACACAGGGACGGGGACAAGTGACTTTCTCCAGGGAACTACTCTAGAAACCCAGACATTGTGCATGTCTGTGTGAGCCTACGTAATAATATATTACGACGGGCCCAACTGGATGCACACATGCACTTTTCCAAACACACACCTATTCCAGTCTGGTGGTGTGTGAGAGAGAGAGAGAGAGAGAGAGAGAGAGAGAGAGAGTTACTTAAGAAATATCTAACAAAGCAGAGAGCTTGAGTGGGAAGTTAGATTGGAGCGAGCGATGCAGTTGGGGAAATCAGCCTCCCACTCACGCATCACTGAGACCATCTCTCTCCAAGAAACTGGTGGCATGTACAGAAAAGCAGACACACACACACACATGCACACACACGCACACACACGCACACTCTCATAGGCCTCAGGGAGATTTCCAGAGGAGGTGCGGGGGGTCACCTATACCGCAACAGACTTATCCAGGAGCTTTCCCCAGGGAGATTGTGTTATAGGGTCTGGCCACAGGCTAGTGTGAGTATGTGTCTGTGTGTGTATGAGTGTGTGTGCACGTTTGAAGTCTAACGATGAGCATCACCCTGACTGAGATCTGGGGAAAAACAGAGTTGTCTGTAAACTGGAACTGCCACATCCATTTGAAGTGCCTCAAATGAAGGCTGCCACTGGTCCTCGCCGCAGAAATGGTTTGGCATTAAACAGTTTATTCTGGCAGTATGGGAGGTCGAACGCTGAGGTGTCCTTTTCAACTACAGAATCCATTTTCGCCTTCCTCCTTGAGCGTAGTTAAGTCTTATGTACATATATGGAGGACAGAACTGCATTAGCATCACCAGGCGAGGTCTGCTGATGCTGTAATTTGTTCCTGAGCACCTCCACCGGTTCTCTCTCCTTCCCAGAACAACCCTGTCAGTGTCTGACGTTAAGAGACACTCGCATCGTCTCCTGTTTTTACTATTATTATTTTTTTTTTTGCAGACTACAGGCTTCTACGCGGTTTTATTTTGACCTGGAGCACTTTCTCAGCCATTTGATCAACCCACATTTTTTATTGATCTATAGTCTGTTATTAAATATTTCTGCTTCCAAGGCTCATCATGACAATTTGATGCTAAACCTACATTTTCATACAATTTGATTACAACAGTAATAATCAATAATCCATTATAACTGAGAGATGCCTGCGAGCAAGTCATTATCCACAGATGTTGACAGAAACTTGACAGGACCAATCAATTAGCATCTTTTGTGAGTCCTGAGTGACCTCTAAAATCACCAATGTCACGAGGCAATGGCTTTTTTTATTTTATTTTTTTTAGAAGACTGATGTAAATGCTGCAACAGCTATTGTAAACCAGACCAATAACGTCTTGTTCACACTGTGTTCTTCTAACCTGGCTAATTAAAATGTGTAGCTCTCAACAGAAAGAGAGTCAGACGCCGAGTTACGACGGAGATAATTTCGTTCTGTTCTAGCTGCAGAATAAAATTTCATCAGGCCTATTGTAAACCAGAGCAATAATGTGTAGTTTGTATTATATTCCCAAACTGCCTCACTCCCCACTGTTTGTTACTTTCAACAGCCTTTATATTACCTCCACTAGCTAATACAACTGCTTAATGCTGTTTCCATAACAACTGTTGCAAAGCCCCTGATCAGAATTCCTCTCAAGCTTGCCTTGTGTTTATCATATAAACACCTCATCACACACTGGGCAATGCACACATGCACGTACATGGACATAAAAGGATCGTACACACATGCATACAAATAGGCTGTCTATTAATACACACAGTCACTTGTGTGAAAATAAATAAATAAATGGGAATAAAACTTGTCGCGGCCTGTGTCTCTTTTCTTGTTCTCTGTGAAACACACACACACACACACACACACACGCACACACGCACACACACACACACACACACACACAAACACACACACACACACACACACATTTGGTGCTGGTCTGTCATTGGAGGACGATATATGACCTTCAGCAGGGATTCGTCCCTGTCACCTGGTTGGGAAAGGGACATGCACGTCACATCCATCTCTGTCACACTGCAACTCTCACAGCATTTACACACACACACACACAAAAATATCTCCCATGTTAAAACTAATGCATGCTAGGATGCATAGGCATGCACACACACACACACGCAGACCTAGAGAGGTTTGGTCTCAGAAGAGTCTATGTGGTGGCTGCTGCCTGTGTGAGTGACGGCTTTATAATGAAATAGTCACTCTCCCTTTTCCTTTTGGTTTGACCTCTTTACTTTCTTCCCCCTTCAGCTCAACCATTTCCCTCTTATTTTCTCTGTCTCATTTCCCACTCATCTCCCGTTCGCCAATATACAGAAGTCCAAATGGTGAAGGTGGCCACACACACACACACACACACACACACTCGCAGTATAGAAAGTAACACAAACTTTTTTACCAGAGACCTGAGAGCACAGAAGAGTCAGCGCCAATGCACAGAGGGAACATCAATCATATATTTTTTTTTAGACTTCCCTCTCTTGCGCACCTTACTTGTCCTCTTGTATTTGCATTTGAGGAGACGACCCTCTCGGTCTCAGCGGGTGGGGCGAACACATCAAAGACGGCAACAGGTGTCTGGTGTCAAATACAGTGCCAGTAACCCTGCTGTGATAGGGTGTCTTGGATAAAATCTGTCAAGAGTCCTCAAAAACCGCCACAAAGTTAACCAGGAAAGGAGTGAATGCACACATATACACACAGAGAGAAACGTATATTTAAAATCTCCAATGACGGATGTGTGTTTACCGGTGGGAGGTGAGGGAGAGAGATAGAGAGAGAGAAAGGGAGACTAAAGATGTCTCCAGCGGTTGTGTTAACCCCTGATGCCTCATTTCAGTGTGAGTAATTCTGCACTCTGAGGCTCATCTCTGCTCTGCTATTGTTGATGTTATTGTTATTGAGGAGGGTTTGGTATGCTAAGGAGAGAGCGACGGAGAGGCACAGAGAAAGAGAAAGAGAGGGAGAAGTAGTGGGAGAGAAGAAGAAATAGTGTGTGCCACCTCTCATTGGCATAAATACTTGTTTACAACAAGACATAAATTGGCACCCTGTCAGTCAGTCTCTCTATTTCTCTCCCCTCTAACTCCCTTACTCTATTTCCCTCTCTGTCTCTATCTGGTTCTCTCTCTCCTCTTCTCTTCCTCTGTGCTGCTAAGCGTATTACAACACTCCCTGGTTCAGCCCTCTCTCATTACCATATTCTAATTACATTCGTTAAGGGGAGCATTTGGGAGTTTAATGAATAAATTTGAAAGATGGGTCTCTCTGTGGCGATCTTTAGGTTTGTCTCCTCCTCAACCAACTAAAGATGGGAGTATATGCGCGCGTGGTGTCAGAGAGGTTGCACACCTGTGCTGTGTGTGTGTGTGTGTGTGTGTGTGTTCTCGGTAAATATCACTGTTGCTTCTTTTCAGAAGAAACAAACAAATCTAGTTAACTGCTGGAGTTCACGTTGAGTCCGCTCGCTAAAAAAAATAATTAAAATCAATCAATTCAGAAATCTGTTTGTCTCATCCAAATAAAGATTTCATCTCATTTGTTTGTTGTTTTGGAAAAAGAACTTGGAGCCACCCATGTTGAAGCCATGCATATTTAACTCTCCTCAAGCCTCAAAAACAAACCGCTAAAGACAAGCATCAATTTAAAGATGTACAAATTGTCTGCAATTTGGGATTTATCTCCTCTACCGACAACAGACCTGGGGGGCTCGATACTGGGAGATCGACAGGTAGAGTTAAAACAATCATAAGCAAAAAAAAAAAGTAAACACTAAAGGTTAGCAAACCTGCTCCGGTGACTGGCTTCCACTATTGTGCAGTTTGATCTGTCTCTGCCTAGGGCGAAGACCTGAATACACTGTTATACAGGCTCTGCACTCACTCTTTCAGGGTATTGCAAAATGCTATATACCTTTCACACGGTTTAATAAAGAAGCCTGATGATTGCCAGCTTGTGCTTCAAGTCAAGAAAGTGAATGAGCAAAATCCACCTTATACTCAGAAATAACACTTTTTTTAAAAGCTTTTTGCTTGGGCAACTGGCAATGATTATTGACAATTAAATGACACAAGAAGCAACAGAAAAAAATATGTGGAATCTAATTTAACCCATTCCCTTCAGATTTGATGTTTACATCTACGACTACACTTTATTAAAATGATCCTATTTTCTTCTTTGGCTAAATACATTATTTTTGGAATCCCAGAACACCTTTTGTTGACAGTTACAACCACAAATCAGGAGTCAGCAGAATCTGAACTGTGTCTGGAGCTCCTTTATTGCATCTTGTGGTAAAAGACATGGGTTTATTTAATTCTGAATTGAGCTCGATGTAGACTATCGTTAAAAATGTGTCTGTGACTTTGTTTTCCCACTGAAACCACTCCGTGAAGGACGTACAAAATACATGGCCAGTGTAATGTTGTAAGTGATAATATCTGATATTATATCCATGCTATGCCATTAATAGTTTATAAGTGTGTGATGTAGTATATCAATAGATCCAAAGGGTCTTCTTCACAGTGACTACATTATGTGTACAGTGGTGATGCATTGCACACAGTAGAGCCCGGTGTCATCACCCTCTTTTCAAGTATAGTGACTCATGCAGTGGGCGCCAAAGTGTGTGTTATTTATCTTTAGACTTCTATATAATATAAGATGCACATGTATATAAATAATTATATACATATATATAAATAACAGAGGGGTGTAACCGACATTTTTATTGCTCCCAGACTAGACAGCTACCACTTTCACTTGTATTATTGTTGTCTATAGAAACTTAATAATTTCTCTAACTTAATGAAGTTTTAGAAAGTAAGGAGACAGACATCAGTCATCGCCTGCTGCGGTAAATTTCCACATCATATGAGCTGTAAAGGGCTGTGACTTTCCAGTTCAAAGTGCAACGACACCTTAGAGCTGACAGAAATGTACAGCTTAGCTTACAGTCTCACCGAAAAAAGTGATGCTGACGTGTTGATGCGTATTGGACAAAGTTAAGACTTTGCAAGCTGGCAAGCTACATATACCAGCACACTGCCAGAACATATGGTAAACGCTGCCAACAAGAGGCTATTATGTAGTTAGGTTTAACACTAGGTAATACCTGTGTTTGGGCTGGGAAAATATTACTGCTGCTATGTTTTTCTTGCTTGCAGGAGTAGTGATATAACATTTCCACTGAATAATAATAATAATACATTTTTTGGGACAGAGTGATTTCTCTCTCTTCTTTTTTTTAAAGCTATCGTTAGCAAAAAAAACCTTTCACTGTCAAACACACCCAATGGAACGAATGAACACTATTCTCAATCTTCTCCACAAAGATACAAGTTAGATGCTTAAAACTAATATGGAGAGTTTATCATTCCCCCACCCACCGTTTTTATACTGTACATTAAAAAGAATTTAATGCATGCACGGTCAGTATGCAAATGTAGCATAAGTATCCCTTATATAGTTGCCTCCTTAGAGTACAAGATGATGGATGATATATTACAGCTGAGCTAGTCTCACACTAATGACACAGCTGCATTACAATACACAACTTGCTACACAGCTAATATCGTATATGCAGAGACAGAACCCATATAAGCACACACACTCTCTCTCTCTCTCTCTCTCTCTCTCTCTCTCTCTCTATCTCAAACACACACACACCTTGTTTAATCCTACGGGAATCAGTGAAATTTGATTACCGTGACTTTTACAAACACACTCCATATGAGAGTAGACATTCCATACATCAGCAGGAGGGAGGAGGGGGGAGGGAGTAGAGAAGAAGGGTGAGGGAGGAAGAGGAGGACAGAGACAGGGAGACGGAGAATTACGTGATGCTAGAGAAAACTACAGTTTGAAAACGCTAAACACACATATCACAACCAAGACCGAAAGAGCAGCACAAACACATACTGCGCACACACACACACACACACAGCACTTCACCTTATGTCTAATACGCTAAATGTGAGAAACAATATATTTACAAGTAAATGTATATACCACCCAGGGTAAAGCTTGTGAATGTGTACATTTCTAGAATATTGTTAGTGGAAAATGTTAGTCACAGCACCATGAGATTCGCTGTTTACTCGTGTTTTGTTAGCTTAGATAATTTAGTAAATAGAGATCTGCGAGACACAGATACATCTGAGTAAGACTGTAGCATCAGAAAAACAGGCAAAACTTATGTTGGGTTGTGTTAAGCTTTATAGGCTTTTGGGGAGAGGTGAAATGTACTTTTAGTAATCAGACATTCATGTGACTCATTAACAAAGAAACACAGACATTAACAGACTAACCTTGAGAAATAATACTAATGCTAAATATATACATATATCAACTATTCCCCCAATACACATCTCTGTTATCAAATCAAATGTCCAGAGAGTAAATTGATAATGAGTAAAAAAGAAATTAAAGTAAAATAACACAGCAACTGGAAATGTTTTATGTTGTATTATTTGCCAAGAAATAAATAACATTGACTTTGCACTGACAGTCCAATTAAACAGCCACATAATCTCTCAAGTTTTAATTAAAAATAGAGCCGCAGCCTGCGAGTGACCATTAGTCGGTTTGAAGCTTATGAGCCCAAAACACGCTGAGATCTATGTGATATTACAGTCAACAAAACTGACAACTTTACGGACCACTAACAAATGTCCTCTGATGCAAATAGTTCTGTGAAGACAAAAAAAACCCCAAACATAAATGTAAAAAAGATGAATACTAGCAATGCAGGAATTAAACAAGTGAAACACACATTGAATTCACGTTACATAAAATCATTTGAGAGCTACATTTCAAAAGTTATCGATCAATATATTAGAGCATTTTGCATTGTGTAATCTGGCTGATACAATGAGAACGTGTGTCCAAACTTTTGACTGATGCTGTACATACTGTCGTGCAGTAGATACGTTTTGAACAGAGGGTAAGTTGTAGCTTCACATTCATCTATCCTTTATTTCCACACAGCTCCGGGCCATTATTGCTGGTGGACAACTCGATCCATAAAAATAAAGTAGTATCAACCTCTCAAATGACTCGTGGTTCAAGCTCATGCGAGTGAAGTCTCGGGTATCCGTAGATGTGCTCAGTGCATAGTTATCATATGAATTTACACTAAAATACTGCTGAATAATTGTGAGTCTGGAGACTGCCGCAGAGTGAGCCGCAGTAAATGAGCATGAATAAAAAAGCCAGCATCGGGGTAGTGCTGCCTGCAGACCGCACAAATATATACCCAGACTTGGATTAAACAATTGCACAAGTAGTCTGAGAAGAATTTATATATATTTTTTTTTTTTGTCTTGTCATGTATTGTTGGACTATAATTTGCATAAAACCCAATATAACAAATTAGAATTGCCTGTGGAGTATGAAAAAAATGATGAAACTTACCTTTGCAAAAGATGAGCAGAGAGTATAAAATATATATTGACTTGAAAAAATTCTGAACTAGGCATATTACTTTACAAGTCTCTAAGCTCCACATATTATTAAGTCAGAAAACTAAGACGCCAAAAGAAAAACCTAATTAAAATTAACAGGGTTCCAACACCTGTGGTGCTATATTTACAGTGTAATGTTTTGTCATTCATCTTGTTGCCATTTGGGGGGATGTAAACATTCAAAATTGCTCCATGCTGCAGTAGAAATACACTGAACACCAACAGCTCTTACAAAGTCTGATGAGAAGGAAGTTATCAAAGTTAATACATTTATAAAGTTAGACAGCTCTACACATACAGTACGAGTACTCAAAATAGGACTACAAGGACCAACTGTGTGTGTGTGTGTGTGTGTGCGCGCGCACATGCACACACATATACATTTTAATATTTTATCCGTGTCTGATGGATTTAATCTAATTTACACAGGACCCAGATATTACATTGGTTCTATGTGGGGACATTTAAAGATACAAAAAGTATTGTATCCACTGCACAGCCTGGCTGCTTATTACAGCAGACACTGCTGGTCATTCACTTCCTTTTGGTTGTGCATGGAAATTAACAGGAACACACACACAGATGAGCACTGGCACATACACAACACACACACACACACACCCCCCCCACACACACAGACTCACACATTCACACAGTTTAATATATTTCTGTGTCTCCAGTTAACAATATTTTGTGTCAAATTATAGTGGGCAAGATAAATAGTGGGTCTGTGCGACATGGAGAAAATAGAACAGGAGGAAAATGTGGGGCTTCCAGTTGGGGACGAGACAAGAGGAAGAGGGAGAGGAGAGGAGAGGAGAGGAGAGGAGAGGAGAGGAGAGGAGAGGAGAGGAGAGGAGAGGAGAGGAGAGGAGAGGAGAGGAGAGGAGAGGAGAGGAGAGGAGAGGAGAGGAGAGGAGAGGAGAGGAGAGGAGAGGCAACACCTCAGACTAGACCGGTAAAACCAGGTTAGTCATATCTGCTTGTGAACTTGAATGTGCTGAAATTTACATGACTGAAAGTCACTGATCCATATCCAAATGAAAAGCTTGTGGGTTATTTACATGTGTATCAGCAAGGAAATGATATTTATGAATAGAATAAACCTAATAAATTATATACAATGCTGCTCATTTGGTTTCATGTTGTCGGTCTGGTCAGCAGGACAGTATTGGACGTCTTGAGTTTGGGCGGAAATGGAAGTTGCAACAGACACAAAATGATGTCGGGCGTTAATTGGGCTACGCTTGGCTTAGAGAGAGATGGTGAGATAGACAAAGAGGAGGAGAAAAGAAATAGAGGGAGAGAGATAGCCTGGAGGACTAATTAGTGATTATAACTTGGCGCTCTCCAAACATAAAATATTTCTCAACCCAAAAGACAGAGGAATGATTAAAAATAAAAGAATAGGAATCAAACACAAGGAGCTGTGAAACAACCCTCCGGTACTGTTATGTGTGTGCGCGTGTATATACATATGTGCATGCATGTGTAAGAGTGTGTGTGTGTGTGCGCGTGCTGGCTTCTTTGCCCCCTCATTAAACTATGCTTTACTCTGGTAAACGACAACAGCACAGAGCTCAATGTCAACTGGAGAGGTTACAGCCATGGGCAGGCTCTGGGACACACACACTGACACGGATACACTCTCAAGTCTCTCGCGAACACGTTATCTAACAAGTGCGTGAGCGGCACACACCCAATTCATTTTTTAAAAAAATAATGAAACTTTCGGTAAGTTTCCAAAGGCGCACTACTTTTGTCTTTGTTCTGACACAGCCAACAAAATGGAGAGTGTCAGCCTCTCCCGGCCTCGCACCAGTGTGAGCCGGACATTAGCAATTCACACATCAAAGTCAATAAATCAAGGGCACCCTTCGCCACAGTATAAATGGAACATGGATGCCTGAAAACTGGCTGTCAGCTAACTGTATCGTTCTGGGTTTCCATAATGGATCCATAGTATTTTTTCGACACAGTCTGACATTTAAACGTCATCCCTCCTGTGTAACTTTCTCCTGCGTCATATTTTACCTACTGGGGGAAAAAATAGGGAAATATCGCTACAAAGCAATGCAGGAATACAATGCATGCATATTTCCTTCAAGCCGCAGCATGTACAGATGTGTGATTCAGTTCCTGACATTTTTACGTAAGATTTAAAGCTTCTGTCCTTTACTAATTGTTTTTTTTTTTCTTTTCGTTTTTTTTCTGTTCGCTACATGTTTGGCATCACGAGCGGACAAAGTGACAATTACACATCTATCTTATCACCTTCAATGTACTGCACAATCATGAACGCCATTTGTGTCACCCTTGCAACATCGATCAAACCATTACACACACACACACACACATATATACACACATCCAATCTGTTACCATGGCAACACCTCCCCTTGATGCACACTCACACACACACAAAGGCAGATGGGGCAGTGGTCTAAAATGTATATGCTTTTTGATCTGCTTCTCATTCAAGCAATTATGTTAGTGTCATGCAGTGGCACAGCCAGACATGAGCGTGTGTGAACTGTCAACTAGCTGCTGTCGCACCACACACCTACCAATAAATCACCGCTTCATAAGAGCAGAGGTCTACAATAAAACACTGCATGGTTCATATCATATTATTTCATATCATTAATACCAAAATAATGCCTTCTTCTTACACCTTGCTTTTTTTTTATACCCACACAGTTGAGCGACATGTGGAGCAGACTCGCATGCAGAAGCATTGTGGCACAGACGGCTGTCGTCTGTGTGATGTACTGAAGTCTGTACCGACCCGTTTGACAGTTGCATCACTTGAATCATGATGGGGCGGGGGTGGGTGGGGGGCTCTGAAGCAGAAGCACATTAGATCACTCACCGGCGTGCATATTCACATGTGCGAGTTTGAATTTAAGCTTTTGAAAGGGAATTTTATTCGTTATTCAACTCTTGCTTGCTTGAGTCAAGAAGTCAAGAGTCCCCACAAGAGTAATTATATCTTTTCATGAGCTTGAGTCCCAGGACCAAACTCCAAAGTTTGTCTTTGTCTAGGTTAGAAAAACTTATTCTGGTACACCAAAGAATTTGCTGAAACCAAACAACAAGTTATTCCCGAGGGAGAGATATAACAGGCTCTACCATCATCTGTCCACCTGAGTGTATTTTGTTATCTATAACTATAGTCTATAGTCTATTAGCATGAACAGATACACATACACCCCCAATCTATTATTGAACAAAAGGCTCACGCCTCTGCTCAGCCCTTCGGGGAGGAATCCATCCCTCCATCCCAGAATAATTTCACACATCAGTAGATACACAAAAGAGAGAGAGAGAGAGGGAGGAAGAATAGAGGGGAAGGGAAGGAAGAGAGGAAAGGACAGAGAGGAGAGGAGGAGGAGGAGGAGTGGATAGGGTAAAAATGTATGGGGTTACAGCTCACTGCTCGTGGGAGGCCAAGGTGTCGGGGGGAGCCATGCGTGACAAAACAGAGATCAGAGGATCATAATATGCAATTGTGCACATGTGCAAAAAAAACCCAAACACACACACACACACAAAGGTATGCGTGTGCCAAGAAAAAGGTGAGAGTGAGGACATATCAGATGAAGACTTGTTAAAATTGGTTCTGACTTAATCTGAGCCATCCTCAGAATGGTAATCTCTTTATCTATCACAGTCTCCTATTCTTATTCAAAAAAGAAACACACACACACTAAGAATAATCCTAATTCTACATGCAGATATATTAACAGCATGCAGAAACCCACCACCCAAACAGTGAGGACAAACACAAAAACAAGTATTTAGTATAGATGTAACACTCAAACACACACACACATACAAGTGTGTCTAAACATCAAATAATTACTGAGCAATTTAAACACACTATTTGTTGATAACACATCACAACTTGAGCAGCATGCAAACCAGAAAAGAATTATATTTTAAGATAACACACACACACACACACACACACACACACACACACACACACACACACATAGGGATGTGACTGAATAAATAAATTGAAAGCTTCAAATATGACAGCTAACTTGACACCTGACAAGTTGGGAGATATGTCTAGAAATATGTCTGGAAACATATAAAATTGTATTACGCTACAGTCTGCGGTGGACATATGAAGCCTGGATGCGTCTTAAACATTTGATGACCAGTGATGGTTTCAGTATTCAATATGCTGCTGATAAAAACTACTATACTTCTTGCAATGTCTGCAATTCAGAGAGATAAAAATCAAGAGGCACAGAAAAAAAAAATCTATTATTTTGTTGCAGCAGCTACAAAACAATCAACTGCAATTATCTGGAGCTGTGCATATCTGCATATCTCAGACACGCTCACACACACACACACATGTACAAACACATAAACAGACGGAAATACATACATGCGCTAGACGCACAAGAGAGCATACACTCAGCTCCCCCTACAAACACACCAAGTGAGAGGAGCAGCAGACACAATGGAGTGTTTAAGTATGCAGGAAACTTTATGCCTGGGTGGAAGAGGAGCTTTGAAGGAATTCGCTGAGGGACACCCAACCTCCCCCTGAACTGTGCCTGCACCTCCTCATCAGAGAGAGAGCCATGCAGAAAGAAAGAGAGAAAGAGGGAGGGGGGGTTGGGGGGGCAATGAAAGATAAAGATACAGAAGACTAGATGGCAAGTTGGAAGGGAGACTGATGTAGAGAAAGTGAAAGTAAGGGCAGGAGAGGGGGCAGCAACAAGGTGCTCTGGTCTAGTCCCTGTGCCTTGTGTTGGTAAAAGTGATGTGTGGAAGTCCCTAACCAGCAGCGGTCATGTTGTTTTGATATACACAAACACACACACACACACACACACACACACACACACACACACTCATACACACATACACACACACATACACACACAAGCATACATGCACGCAGTGAGGCATGTAGGAATGCAGGCACATGCGCACACGCACACGCACACGCACACACACACACACACACACACACACACACACACACACACACACACTCTGCCTATTCATGTGAGCACACTGTTCAGTAGGCACCATGCTTAACTCCCAGTATGACCTTCATTGAGATGGATTGCATGAAAAATGTAATGACTTTCCTGAGAGAAAAACCACAGGCTAAATCAGCTTTGCATTGCATAATAATGTTGGACTTGGTAATCAATAACACAAACACACAAACACGCATCCATAATGGAGTGCACAGCCTGCACATGGAGAAAATGTCTCAGCAGAGGCCAACGACATCACAATGGATGGAGCGAACCACCAATGAAGAGCTGTGCAAAGCATGAAAAAGGAGCTATTGACAATAAATGCCTGCATCCATTTCCACCCATCAAACACTTCCCTGAGCATACAGCTTAAGTCTGGAACAACATACAACTCTGAACAGCTTTTCACACCCCGAATGTTTAGCTCATCTTTATCTTTGGCCTTGAGTAAAGCATGTCCCAACCTAATTTGTCCCCATTTTACACTGTACCACTTAGCCAGTAGCCGAACTGAAGCTCCCTATTGTTCATGCTATAAATATGATACTAATTTTGGCCCAGAGCAGGGCAAACATAGCACTATATCAATGGGGGGTGGCCATGTACTGTATTTAGATGAATAGTCAAAGCATATTAAAAGTTCTCAAGCATCATTTTCATATATAACATAAGCTAGAAAAAAAAAGCTACTTTCAGCAGAAATGTGCTGCACATTTAATAGCTTTCTATGGTTGCATAGCAACAATGTGAGGTTCAGATAACAATCTTTATTGTACTGACCATAGGCTTTTCTGGACCAAGTAACACCCAGCAGTGGAAACATTCAATCTGTAGCCTCATTTCTTGTTTCTTAGCCTCTAAGCCCTATAGTTTCAGACCTAGGAGCCCCTGTTTCCCGCATCTTAACCCAGAGTTGTGTTTGTTTGTTTGGATTGCAAAGCAAAATAGACAGCAACATGCCAAACGGAAGGTACAGTCAGTAGGATTTTGGCTGTGAGCTCATATTGGTTTTTTCATTATTTCCTTAGGTCGCTGTTTTAGGATCCCATAATGAAAGGATGCCCTTTTGTTTGTTTACCTCCTCTTCATCACTCAATGTGACATTAGCCGGAGATGAGTCACCAGCAAAGAAAAACCCCCAAACAAAACAAAACACTGTCATTTCACTGTCATGCATATTTCCGTCTTGAGTGTGTCTCATTCTTACCTCGTTTGTGTTCCAGCGATGGCGCTCTTTGGGCAGAGAGGAACATTTAGGTAGACACTCGAGCAGCTTCTTAGGAAGGTAGATCTTCAGCTGGCCTGGCTCATCTGTAGCAGAAGGGGAGAGGGGGGGTAAAGATAAAGGAAGATAAATGATGGATGAGCAGCAAGAGGAGAGAAATTTCTCATCAGACACAGAGACATAGTGAGAGGAGAATACCAAAACGTAGCATCTCTGCGACCTGGCTGAATAAAATAACAGCTACTTTTTTTTTTTTTTTTAGCATTTTTAATGACATGATGTGACCTGAAGCACGTGAATTTGTTTAAGGCCTCCGAAAGACAACAGAGGCTTTAATTAATTTCATTAAATGAAATTGATCTTTGATAATTTACTGGGATATTTTGGATTAATCAGAGATACATCTGATCACTTTTGGCAAAGCAGTGGAAAAAAAGAAAATCATTTATGTGCCAGTAAGCATGTTATACCTGATCAAAGAAGTGATCACATAGCTGCACACCAGGTCATCTTAATGTAAACCCACCTTATTTATATGTGTTTCCCTCATGGGTGATGCAATATGTAGTGACTTTATCAGTGAAGGTGCATGGTACAAAGAATAGTTAAGTGTGCAGTGCACAGAGGGAGTGGCAGCGGACTTAATTCTGGACGGTAGGTGGAGGTGCACAGCACACCTGAGGCCCACACAGAAACAGATTTGGACAAGGAAGAATCCATTATCATACGTTATCTGTTTATCTTTTGGTGTTGGCAGCAATTGTGGTCAACCACATGGGCATCTCTTATCCCCTTTAAAAGCAATGCGTTCCCCAAAGTGTTATACAGACAATTTGGTAATGGAGCAGAGACTCTAGGCTAACTCCTCCTGAGAGGAAACTAACATTCTTGTACGGGGGCTGGAGAGTTGTGAGTGCATACTTACAAAAGCCCACATGCCACTACAGGCAGATTATGTCTAATTCACATATTGAATTAATGCTTCTGGACATAATGAAAAGCCTCAGAGAGACATGTTTTCTGTGTGTAATGATGCACATTTTTATTTGATGATCCACACACCAACACATAGGTGAGGGAACATAAGTTGGTAAAAAAAAAAAAAAAAAATCTGTTAATCCCTTTTGCCTGAAAGGAAAAGTCTGATGATATATTTTGAATTTTTCTCATTATCAACAAATCCATAAAACAAGAACAGAGCCAGCAATGAAATGACAGCCTGATATAGCTATTTAAGTTAGTTATGCATTAAAGGGTTGTTGTCGAAAAACTATAAAAACCCATCGCTGCACTTGGTGACATGTTTCTTCATTAAAGTGAACAAGGTTACTGTAATTTATTTCGAGTCAATCCCACATACACCATCCTGCTGCAGTAAATGACTCACCTACACAGCAAATGTACTTTTGTTTATGCTTGAATAACGTCAGCTTCTTTTAGGAATTTACTTGCTCTTGTTTTAAACCAAAAAGTATTGTATGACTTCTTTAAAAAGGATTTACATCTTCAGTAGGAAACCAACAGATTGAAGCTGAATGTCAAAGACAAGGCAGAGCAGTCAGAATATGTTGATAATAACAAAAATATGCAATATTGCCTGTAATTTAAAAAAGAAAAATCTGTGTAATATGTGTTACTGGTGGAACAATATATATGAAAAATGAAAACAGACAAGGAAAACATGAATAACAGAGGTTTGTGTACTTTTGGAGAGAGCAGTAAGAGTTCACCACAACCAAAACATGGTCAATCATGTCACCGGATTATCGCATCTGCCCCTTCTCCACCTCTCCTGCCACTGGCGCGTGAAGAATCACCAAAACACTGAATAGATGCAGGTGAGGAAAAAATCCCACTGCACCTCAGGAAAATACCATTTCCCTGGCGCAGAGCGTCCACACAAAGATAGAGCCTCTGGTGTGTGTGTGTGTGTGTGTGTTTCAGCCTGTTTGTGAGTGCGTGCCCAACGGGTGTGCTGCTCAGAAGTAAAAGAGAGCAACCACTCAAAGGTTATTGATAAGCATTTGAGTAGAGGGCGTCCATTCATGACTCCCCTGGGAAGATAGGAATTATACTCTACCTGAGGGCAGATGACAGAGCGAGAGAAAAAGAGTGATAGGTGGGGTGGGAGGGTCAGAGCGGGAGACACAGAGAGACAGTTAATGAAGAAAAAAAGAGAGAGAGAAGAGAGAAAAAAAACTTCCAAGAGTGAGTGAGAGAAGATTTAGAAAGTGAGACTTTTGCAAGGACAAGAGATGGAACAAGGTAACACAAAGACAAGACGAGAGCAAAGTACTGTAGCAGGACGGGAGTGTGTGTGCGTGCGTGTGTGTGTGTGTGTGTGTGTGCTCATGTGAGTATGTAGGTGTCTGAGCATGTGTGTGTGTTTGTGTCAGTAGGAAGTGTGTTCAGGCACGTATGCTCCCCCTAATCAATTATGCATTTATTAATAGAAGGCCTGAGAAGACAGAATTTCAAACAGCTGAACGGTGCAGCAGCTTAGTTAAACAGCTGAATGGTGCAGCTTAGTTAAAGCCTAATTTCTTTTTTAGCAGCACTCCAGCGTCTCTGCTATGAATGCCAATCAGCGTTTAAACCCCACCCCTCCTGGCTATAACCTCCTCCCCTCCCCCTGCTGTTCTGAAGAATTCTCATCAGAGCCTCGTCTTTGAAATGTACCAGAACCACCACATCAAACAAGCTCGTTGCACATGCGTCGGCACACACGCAAACACCCGTGCCCCCCCACACACACACATACATGCAAACAGACACACATACACGCACACAGTGCTCGGCGATCAAAGAACACACATCACAGTATTTGTCCCAGAGTGACGTCTTTTTTTTTTTTTCTTTTTTCTTTTTTTTTTTTTTAAACCAGTGACCTTGGTACCAAAATCCCTTTCAAAGCTCATCATCTTCATGGACACGAACATCATCTTAACCTGTCCTCGCATTTACTGAGGAATGGATAACCAACTTTGCAGATTTGTTGAATGCTGATGAGCTTTTACACCCCAAAGAGTTGTATCTTGTATTTCTAACAATCCTGAAACAGAAAATGCGTCCCTGTTTTAAAAAAAATTCAGCCTGTGTGCTGTCGCAGTTGTCTTTTCCATCTGTTCCAAATGACTCTCAGTGGAGCTGTATTGTTGTGTGACATGGGGCAAAAACTTCTCTTTAGTTTCTGGCTACCCAGGAAAATGAACCATCCTGGGAGACAGGGGAGTAAACATCTAAATATGGAAATACAGTGTAGTTCACATTTATATTTGTGTTTTAAATAATAAAATAATTTCCGGTCCTGCATTGCTTCGTGTAAAGCACAATAACTCACTCACTTGCAAATCTAGTAAAAAAAAGAGTCCAAAGTGACAAAGCTTGAATGCTAATGTGAAACTGATGGCTCATTAAGTCATATAAAGCTATGCGTGCTAAAAAGTAAAAATGTTCGACCAAAGCGAAACATTGCTTTAGTGGCCAATCAAATGCCGTAATTTAGACTGGAATCACAGAGAAGAGCGGCCTGCGACTGATGAATATTTTACCTCATAAAACTGTCATCTCCATATTTAACACAGAAACAAGCCAATGCCCTTGTGAGATGGCTGTCAGTTAATTATAAAACTCTCCTCAGTAAAGAGAGAGAAAAACGCTCCAAATGCAACTCTTAACTCTTCCCCCTACTGATATTAGGAGGCGTCTGGGGAAATTTTCACATTTTCCCCCCTTTTCGGGATGAAATTAATGTGACAGAAAGAAAGGCTCATTGCACAGCAGCTAGATAGAGGGATGGGAGGGAGGGAGGGAGAGAGGGCAGGAGGGTGGGAGGGCAGGAGGGAGAGGAGCCAGGGCAGGGAGAAGAAAGGGGGGAGCATAGCACGGGATGAGCGAGTGTGCAGGAAGAGGGAGGGAGAGACTAGAGAAAGAGGGAGAGCAGGGGGCGGAGGGGAAGGGGGGGAGGGATAGAGAGATGGGCATGCATGCTAATTTTATCATTCTGCTGATAAACTTTTCCTCCAGTAATCCTCCAGCTGGGACGTGACAACAGATAGGAGACAGGGATAGGCCCGGGAAGTCTCAGCTCATATTAAACAGCCATCCCAAACAGAACTGTCTGTTCTATCCTGTTCTACTGATTCTACCCTGTCTTGTTTCCTCTCTCCCCTTTTGACAAACTAAGAGGGTCCGGTGCAGGTATGAGGCCAGCTGCTCCTTTTTAAAATGAAAATAAATAAATATATATATATACATCCCCCCTCCCATTCCCATAACCCCCACTACCACCTCACAAAACACTGTCTGTCTGCTCCTCCTCACATCTGTTTATTTTCCTCCAATTTGTCCCCCCCTAACACACACGCACACATACAGAGGCACACACACGCATCTGCGTCATGTCCTCTGAAATCAATAACCAATCAAAGGATCATTGCCTTTATAGTCCCTCTAACACACCACGGCGGTCCAGCACACACATGCCCGGCGCACACTCAAAAGCATCCACGACTGTGCGGCGACCCCAGATTACACACTCCATCTCACTTCTAGTTTAACCAGGCCCATTGAGGATTACAGATACATAATGCCATGTGTACAGATTAGGTATGACAATAAACTACTGATAGCAAAAATAAGCGGCGCCTTCTGTGTGACTTTCTATGGCTATGTGCAGTTGAGTGTGAGTGTGTGTGTGTGTGTGTCCGCTAATACTGTACTGGCATGCATGAATAAAACATGATGTGTTACAGAGCTGAATTGGAATGATGTCTCAGCAGAGAGACACGGAGATAGAGTGTGTGTTTGTTTTGTGTGTGTCTGTGTATATGTATGTATGTAAGTGTGATCTGTTACAGAGCAGACGAGGAGGAGACCTCAGTCCCAGCATCACATCATTCTGCCAGAAGGCTTTTATACTTGCTCCCAGAGTCACTCCGTGCTACAGACAAAGATGCGCACGCCGCACTTCAACACCCGCATATACACCACACATACAATACACGCACATGCACACACGAAAAGTGTGAGGAGTGTTTGTGTGTCTCTTACTGTTGGCGTCAGTGTCGTCACTCTTGGGAGGGGTGTGTCCTGTGTAACCAACGGCAATCCTGACCATTCGCTCTGGATTTCTTATCTTCTTCAGTCCTACAAAGAGAGTAAAAGGAGAGACACAAAGACAGAGACATATTTAGCAGATGCTCCAGACTCTGGTTTTTTTTTTGGCAGTTGTACACCTCACCTCATTCTTCCTCCTCTTAAGCCCAGAAACAAAACTCCAACTGATATGCATGTGGGCTGATCCATTTTCTGATCCACTAACTTGCATCCATTGTGTCCCCCTGATCGATTGGCCACAGTAGATAGTCTGCTTCCACGCGTGTGACTAACTTGTAACCAGCTATAGTTTCTCTTCTCTCTCATCATTTCTGTTTCCCTGACCACTGTTGCTATGATACAAAGTAGACCAACCAGTGCAGAGGGAGATGGTCTTCCAGGCTATATGGTGGATGTTGTTCTCATGCCCATTGGTGTACTCTGCTGATCGGCGCCACGCACATCTGCCAGAGGATAGAAAGAGCGGATGGTCTCCTTCCTCCGTCACCGCGATTCATTTGGCTTTCATTCAGCTTGGCTGAGGCTCGTAAATTATTACATCCTCTCTACACATAACACTGAGGACCAATGGACAAAAAAAACCAACCCCTCACACGCTATGAATGTGTGTGTCTGTTTGCGTGTGAAGTACAGTACAGTATGGGCAACGGGGTGGTTTTATATTTATGTGGTACTGATCTGCCCATGGGCCTTCTGTCTCATCTACAGTTCTTGTCTTTTCACGCAATGGGACTCTCAACCCACGGTCTCTCTGCCTCTAGCTACACACTGCATGCTCGCCTGCACGCATGTATGTATGTGCGTCTGACTTTAAGTGCTGTACTCCTGAAAATGTACTTAATAAATGTATGATACAACTTGTGTGGTTCAAGTTCTTTAAAAATGTCCCCCTTCGATAAGTCCTGTTCTGCATCTCTCCCTAGTGGACAGCGCGTTAAAAGCTCCCCCAGTCATTTTCAATATCACTTTGTTAAGGACAGATCAGAATAATCAGTTTAGAAGTCTGATCATAATACTGATGTCAACAACTAATTCTCATTTTAGCTCTTAATTTGCTGAGGAACCGCATCTAATCCATAATGTTTATTGGCTTAGTAGGCATCTGATAGGGTACCAATACTCTGTACAGGTATGGAAAACGAAAGTGATACCACATTAACAACCGGGGGGGTGCTTATAAACAAATGAGATCGAACACACTGAGTAACAAAAAATAAAGATCTCATTAACCCATTAGTTGAGATAGAGATAATATTGCCATGGTGATGTTGGTCATCCTTTAAATAATTGATGAATGAATGAATAACAGTCCGAAATTAAATAGTGGCTGTGTGTGTGACGAGAATGACCTCAAGAGTTTAGTGGAGGGCGTCATTTGATTTAAACTAGATTCATACATGTTATGACCTAAAACTGACACACATACACTACCCCCCACCCCCATCTACCAACCTAAATGCAGCCAGATTCTCACCTTCACTGTCTTAGCAACCATAACCACACATCAACACAAACATAAACACACACACACACACACTGGATTGTGGTTGAATGCACAGCTGGTCTGGGAGGTTGCGTGTCTGTCAGGAAGGGGGGAATCTACAATCCAGATTTCTATTTTATGGTTTAGGAAAGAAACAGAGACAGATAAACACACACACACACACACACACACACACACATACAGAGCATCTGAATTCCTTCAGCGTGAACCACTCTCATCCTCCTTCATCCATCCCCATCTCCCCTTTTCATGCAAACCGCTTAAAAAGCACTCATAACCCAGCGACTCAGGGGGGAAACGCTGGCACGCATCGGACGGTGAAAAACTACCCTCACTCAGAGCCCACCGACAGGACAACTCTCCTTCCGTTATTTATATACTGTCGGTTAACCGTGCTCCACACAGTCGCTGCTTCAGCACCAGCCTCCGTGTTTTCGGGACGGACGGGCTGGAAGAAAAGGGGAAAGCCCTGCAGTTATCTCTCTCCTCCTCTACTCCTCCGTCCGTGCATCGCCTCGTCTGAACCCCAAATAGCAGGACTGTGCCACCTCAAATAAAAAAAAGCCCGTTATTTCTCTCTTACCTTCCGGCTTGTTTTCGGCAGCCATTTCCCCTCCGCCGCGCGCCTCATCCCTCCTCCTCCTCCTCCTCTTCCTCCTCCTCCTCCTCCTCGACTCGACCTAGTGGTGGTGGAGGTGGTGGTGAGGGGGGGCGCGGGGAGGACCACGCGCGTGCACAGACAGAGAGGACAGCTGAAGGAGGGGGGCGGGGCTGAGAAGAAGAATAAGGGGTGGGGTGGGGGAGGGGGGGCGAGCCTGCCGCGTTCAGAGAAACGATTGGTTCAAATGATGAAGATTGACAGCGGGGATCCGTGATGGTGACTCGCGGAACTCTCTATCCCTCCGCTTATTTCCTTTGATACCCCCCCCTCCAACACACATACACACACACACACTGACGTTCACGCGCACTCTCTCTCTTTCTCTCTCTCTCACGTCACTGAACGACGTCTGTATTCGAGGACACCTTGACAGCCTCCCACAGCATCATCATCATCATCTTCATCATCATCATCATCTTCTCTTACACACACACACACACACACACACACACACACACACACACACACACACACAAGCTATTAGGTTGTGTGTGTTTTTTCACATGCAAGCCCAGCGGACTGTGGAGAAAAAAAATTGCGATGTAAGGTCGCGTCTCGCCATAAAATAAATGATGAGCTCCCCTTGTATTTGGATGGAAAAAGAACTGCCTGAAAGAGACTTTTAGACGCGCGTGGGCCGGCAGGTGCTGTCACTCGCTGTGGTGCTGAAAGCTCGCGGTGCTGAAAGGACAGCTCCACACGCGCCTACACAGCCTGCGCGCGCTCTCTACCTGCATCCTTTGAGCCGTTTTATTGAACCCAAGTGATGATAGGTCAGATGAAAACTTATTGGATGAGATGAAAAACATGCCCCCCCCCCCCCCTCCTCCCCTTGTTATTGCCTATTTTTGGAAAATCGTTGTATCGCTATAATATCCCAGCGGTCCAACAGGAAGTAAAGTTTATAACGAGCCGATATTTATATTCTCACTGATTATTTATAATTATTCTGTTTTAGGATATCCCCACTAAACAGTCCCTTCTAATATTCGCCTTTGCACCAAAGCCTTGTGTTGTAAGGTTTTGAATGGCTCCTCTTCAACTACGTATGCTTTACGTAACATCTGGGCACACAAGGTTTTTGGCATCGACAGAGTTGAAGCAGAGTGAATGACAATTAGGAACATATGGTATATAAGATGTAGCCAAAAATGAGATTGGTTTCATTTAAACCTTCAAAACTGTGTCTCTGTCCAAAATAAGGAATTATATTTACCATATGCACAAACACGCAAAAGTAAGATAAAATGGTTATATCATATGTACAACATTAAGGTTGGTAGATATGTACTGTATGCTATGGACATTTCATTTTAAGTAGGCTAGTGGTGTATTACATTTACTCAACAATACAATATGCAGGTATCTAATTTCTAACAAATATTTAGTTAAGAGTGGTATAATATTAACATCAAATATGCATCCCTTGTATCAGCATCCCTACCAACACAATAGTGTACTTTTTACTCCAATTACTTTATCTGAGCAGTAGCCTACTGCCTGTCAGCAGTACTGAGTATTTAACATGCTGCTTACATGGCAATGAATCAGTATCATAATGCAATTATTATTCTATTATCATTCAAATGTACTTCAGTAAAAATAGTAGTAGCACAATTTAAAAACACTCCGCATTGAAAATGTGACTTCAGTAAGTGTACTTACAGTAAGTAAAGTGTACTTAAAAATACCAAAAGTAAAATAATTCACCATGCAGCAGTGTTTTACACATATATACACACAGAGATGCAATACCATATGAGCAGCATTTTAATATTGTAGCTGGCTGAGATGGAGCTAATCTGACTGAGTTTATATACTGTTTTGAAGTATTGTATTTGTAATAAAGTGACATAAAATGAAATAGTCAAGTACAAGTATGTGTTACCTTAAAACTAATTACGTAGGCTACAGTACTTTTCCACCACCGGGTATAACCTCTATCAAAGGGGGACATCCTGCATAATGAGTATGTTTTTTTTATACTTAAGTACATTGTGATGATAATACTTATATTCTTTTAAGCCTAATTATGTAAATGTATTTATTAATTTTACTTGCAAGCTAAATAAGCATGTTTATATTGTGGTATTGCTACTTTTACTTCTGTATGTGTAAAGCTACTTCTTTTGTCAGGCATTGCTTGACATACAGTGACTGGACAAACACACCACAACAAATAATTAAGATAATTCATATCTGAGCATTTTTTTTACATTATTTTGGAAAAATTTAGCCTTTTGTTTGGATTCACTGAATATGAATCTCAGCTCACAGTTCTAATTAATTCATTTACTATTTTAAACTATTTTTTCTTAAGCAAGAAGCCAAACTTAAACTTTTTGGAGCTGACTAGCCACATAATATAATATAATATATATATATATATATATATATATATATATATATATATATATATATATATATATATATATTATATATTATATATATAATGTAATATAATACAATGATTATACTTGAAAGATAATATTAATCCTTGGGCTAGTTCATTACCGTAATAGTGGTTGTCGTGTCACTGCACGTTTGCTGGGTCTAATTCATTACCGTAATGACCGGTGGTTGTGCAGCCAATCAAAATTGAGAATCGGTGTTCCCGGTTACGAGTTGAAAGTCTACTAGAAAGCAAAGGAAGACAGTCGCTGATTTTCTTACATACTAACAAGCACAATAACCTCTAAAACATTACACAACTTACAGTTGACTTTTTTTTTGTCGTTTTCGAGACTTCAAACCTTTTTCGCGCTGAATTCAAACGCAAACATCACCAGCAGAGAGCAGCAGGCCGACTTCCGCTCCTCCTTTGACTGACCAATGAGCTTCCAGAACACTGGGGGTGGGCGGGACTAGAACGAACACACAACATGGCCGCGTCCTTAGATGAAGATTTTGAGTCTAATAACCAGGACTACTACTCTCTACTCAACGTCAGGAAAGAGGTACGGTTCATACAGTGTTGTGCAGTGACGCCGGACAGCGGCGGGCCTTGTGGGTAGATGGCTAATGAGAAAGTGGTGTGTGAAGCCGCCGACAGTCGGTGTATCATCCTGCAGCTGAATGACGGTCTTCTGCATCAGCATCCTCCTCGTAGTACGCTGAGGCCGGGTGGTGCTGCAGAGACACGAACGAGCAGGATATTTCAGCATGTACTATACCCTAATGCAGCTTGAAGCGGGTAAAGTCAGAAATAACACGCCTGTGCCTTCTCAAATCTCAGTCTTCATGAAGCCGAGAGGCCTGACCAGGGCTTATGTCTGGATGTTTAACTGGATAGGCAGCAGTTAGTGAGGCAGATACCAAAAGCCTAAAAAGAAATGACATTGTTATCACACGTTTAATTCCATGTTTGATGCAAGTATATTGGCTCCTTCAATGCAGCAATGTTGTCGAGAAAACAACTGCAGTAATTCATCAATAGAAAACGAATCAGCAACATACATTGCTTATCAAAAAGCAATAAATCATTCATATTATTATTATTCTGCCAATAATGAAATACAGACATCAAGGTCAAGCTCTTTTTTATTTAGATTGTCCGATGTGATAGAAAATTGAATTTATTTGGGTTCTGAACTGCTGACACGATCAAATATAAACAAGATAAGAGAGTAGAAGTATTTGCAAAAGTATTCATCAATAATTAAAATATTCATTGGTTGCAGCCGAACTCAGGAGTGAGCCCTATCCTCTCTTCGTTCACAGGCTACTCTAGAGGAGCTAAAGGCATCATACCGGAGGCTGTGTATGCTCTATCATCCTGACAAACATCGAGACCCTGAGCTGAAAAGTCAAGCTGAACAGCTTTTCAACCAGGTGCATCAGGCGTATGAAGGTAAGGAAGCTCACAGGTGTACGTAAATAGAACAGAAACCAGCTATAAAAAAAATATAAGGACCCTCAGGACCAGGGTGTAAAAACTGACAAAAGACATTAAAAACAAATCCATGTAAACAGAACATCTTTCCCATCCCTCAGTGCTGAGTGATGCTCACTCTAGAGCCATCTATGACATCTTTGGGAAGAAAGGGCTGGAGGTGGAAGGCTGGGAGGTATGTTTTTATTTGTAACACAAACTCTTTGTCTCTCATTGGGGTGTGTTTGCTTCTACATCATATACAGTATGCAGTAACATACCTTCATAACCAATACCTTCTGGTGATGATTGCCGCGTAGGTGGTGGAAAGAAAAAGAACACCAGCGGAAATTCGAGAGGAGTATGAAAGGCTGCAGAGGGAACGAGAGGAGAGGAGATTGCAGCAAAGAACCAACCCCAAGGTTTTTTTTAGTCACATCCTTTTGTCAATTTCACTTCCTTCACTGTATTTATTGTGTAGGCCACTGCTTTCATGTAGATATTATCAAACGCTTTGTTAAGCACAGCTCAGTTTTGACTGTGGATGGTTTCCTCATTCAGTCCTTTTTAATGAGTTTTGTCAATCTCTGCCCTTTACTCATTATTCAGGGCACCATCAGTGTGGGTGTGGATGCAACAGACCTGTTTGACCGTTATGATGAAGACTTTGAAGAGATTCCAGGAGGAGGTTTTCCTCATATTGAAATCAACAAGATGCACATTTCCCAGTCTATAGAGGTATAACACTCAATATTTGCCCTTTACCCACCTGCTTTCCTCACTCGGCTTCACTGTAGTGTAGTACTGTCTGTTTTATCAGACTGCTTCTTTTTCTTCTCTTTCTTCAGGCTCCTTTGACGAACTCTGACACAGCAGTGCTATCTGGCTCGCTCTCTACACACAATGGGAATGGAGGGGGTAACATTAACATGACCGTTCGCAGGGTGACATCAGCCAAAGGCTGGGGAGAGGTATACACACATACAGTACATGCAATGTCCAACTGTATAAAGCACATTCACATGTATATAGCCTATTCACCTTTAGTGATACTCAATATAAGGATAGGATACAATACAGACTTTTGAGTTATTTTTGCTCCTCTGCAATCTTTTTTCTGTGCAGGTGGAGTTGGGGGCAGGAGACATACTGGGACCTCTCGTTGGGTTAAAGGTGTTTCGCAATCTCACTCCGCGGTGGTAAGGCCCAACCCACTGATATGAGAAACAATAATATGTACTTTACTAACATATAAACATAATTCTTCCTGTTATTTCTTTATGCAGTTTTCTGACAGCCCAGTGCGGTTTACAGTTTTCTCCTCGCGGTTTGCGTCCAAGCTGCTCTTTGATGACAGCACGCCACTTGGACCAGAACACTATGGGTTATCTTCAGTGGCGCTGGGGTCCCAATAGCTCCATGACCACCAGCGTTGTCCGGGACACAAAGCGCAGCCACTTCACTCTAGCGCTGCAGGTACACACACAAACAGAAACATACATGCATATATGTAGGCACAGTGACTTGCTGTCTTCATGCTAAATATGGTTTGTACTGTAACTGAAATATATTTAATTGAGGTTTACTATTTTCTTACTCCTAACCTCATCCCATCCAGCTGGGCGTGCCTCACTCCTACCTAATGATGAGCTACCAGTACAAGTTCCAAGATGAGGACCAGACCAAAGTTAAAGGCTCTGTTAAGTAAGTATGTCTGACACCCACTTTTCTTTAAATCACCAAAGTTTCCTGGTTTTATGTAGCCAGTGGGATATTGTTGTTTTATGACTTTGACATGTTTTCTTTTTCTTTCAAATATTTCTTTCACAAGTGAACATCTTAATTCATGATATCACAGAAACGTAGATGTGGTTGCACTCAAAAATACTTTTGTCCTGATCGTGAAATAACAACAAGCCATTTTGTCATCACAAAATGAATAAATACAAAAAAAACCTTCACCCTTATTTCAAGATCAAAAACATAATTAGTTTGTTATCATGCTCAAGCAAATAATTTCACAAATAAGACTGTATAAATTATTTAATAATAATTGTGAGCAGGAAATAAGTAGTTTAATTAAATTGCAGACTGCACTTCAGTGTTTATAGATGAAATTTGTACACAATAATACAATTCTGAAACATTTTAATCTCCCAAACAGCCTCCTTCCTTGAGCGGTTGTACAGTCTGTACTATTTACTCTGTCCCGTTCTGCCCATGTTATTGTCTTCAGTAGCTGTCAACCTCCATCTTTTCATGATGTCTCTTCATATTTGTGTCCCTCCTTCTTCAGGACAGGCTGGTTTGGCACTGTGGTGGAATATGGAGCGGAGAGAAAGATCAGCCGACACAGTGTCCTGTCAGCCACTGTCAGCATCGGTGTCCCTCAGGGAGTCACACTGAAGATCAAGTACACTGGCCAACCCCAAAATATAATCTCATTCCGCTGCGGGTCTTTATATCACAGGATTATCTAATGCGTGTGTATGTTTGGGCTGGTGTTTCAATGCAGGTTGGCACGTGCAAGTCAGACATACCTGTTTCCAGTCCACCTGACAGACCAGCTGCTGCCTAGTGCCGTCTTCTACGCCACCGTGGGACCCCTGCTGGTCTACATGGCCATCCACAGACTGGTCGTCATCCCATATACACAACAACAGAAAGAGCAGTCAGTACATCTTTCTAGCTCCCCATTTAAAACTGACACTCGGCAACAATCTTACTTGTTGAAATCTTATCACTAGGCTTGTTTTTAATAATGTTAAAGATCTATCACTGTTTAGTCTGGATTCTTTCCTAAATCCCACCGTTTAAACTGTCTGAGGTTCTTCTTAACAGCTGTGTTCTTTACGTCATTTTTGTATGTATAGTTAAAAGTTAGATTGTCCTTCAACTGATAAGGAATTCAAGATGAGCTGCCAACAGCTCAGTTGTGGGTGCTGTTAATACTAGAGGGGTTTCTTTGACGCTTACGCTGTCATCATAGAGAGCCTCCACGGTGAATCCCAGTGGGCGATTGTTGACGTCTGCTTTGTCTGTCTCTGTGCTTCTCAGAGATTTAGAATTGCAGAGGAAGAGCTCAGCCACAGACATCGCCAAGAAGAAGCTGGAGGCAGAGTCTGCTGTGAGTGCTTGCATGCAAACACACAGTCGCTCATTGTGTGTGGGATCGTTGATCATTGTTTTGAGGTTCAGCTCGCCTCTTCTCGTCTGAAAACCTCTCTCCTATCCTATTTTATCTCCCCCTCCTCTGCCTCCTCCTCTCTCTCTCTCTCCCTCGGCTCCATCTGCAGGTTCTGCTGATGCAGGAGTCTGTGAGGAGAATCATAGAGGCAGAAGAATCCAAGATGGGTGCGGGAACACACACATACACGCACACACACACACACACACACATACACATACATTACGCCAGGGTGAGAAAACTTTTTTTTTTAGTTTGCAGCCAGTCAAAACTTGGTAAAAATCCAAATATGTAATAGAAATGCATTTTTCATGGTTGTAGTCAACAGTATAATAGGTCCAGGGTTCTGCTTTTCTATGTCTGACTACTATCATATAAAGCAGTGCTGTGAAGCAAATCATGATGATGTAGGCTACCTCCATGCTGCAGTGTTTACATAGGTTAAACTCATAAATCTGTGCACAGAACACCAGAATTCATAAGCATAAATCAAAACTGTGATTTAGCAGTGTGCTAATGGATTTCCTGTATGTATTTATGTAAAGGGCGCATGTGGGTATTTGAGGAGTGGAGTCAGTCTGGGTGTGTTCATCTTACCGATGCTCTGGCCAAAGAATAAGGAGAGAGGCGCGTTGAATGATATCAAGCTAACTTAGTAGTAAGACTGCTGTTGCCATGCGACAGCTTGACATAGCTGAGATACGTTTAGTGTTTACACAGTAGGAGGAATTCACACAATAACATGCCATATGAAATCACATAACACTTGAACTCTATATTACTGTCTAGGTCTGATCATCCTGAATGCCTGGTATGGAAAGTTTGTGTCGGACACCAGCCAGAAGCAGGAGAAAGCCAAGGTCATCGACGTCACTGTGCCTCTACAGTGCCTGGTCAAGGACTCCAAACTCATCCTCACTGAGGCTTCTAAGGTGTGTGTGTGTGTGTGTCTGTGTAGACATGTTAGCCTGTGTGATTGTGCATTTGGAAATCTGCATGCATGCATTACTTATGTATTGCATCCCTGTGTGCAGGCGGGGTTGCCGGGCTTCTACGACCCCTGTGTGGGAGAGGAGAAGAGTCTAAAACTACTGTACCAGTTCAGAGGTGTCATGCACCAAGTCATCTCTGCAGACAACGAGTCGCTACGGATACCCAAGCAATGTTAGTATGCAGCCAGTGTACATTGAAAAGTAACATTTACTCAAATACTTAAGTACAGTTTGAACTTTACTTCAGTATTTCCATTTGATTATACTTCCAATCCGCTACATTTCAGAGATAAACTTTGTACTTTCTTCTCCACTACATTTATCTGATGGTTTCAGTTACTTGTTCAGATGAAGATTTATTACAATGGATAATATAACAAGCTTTTAAATGCAACACATTGTTAAAGATGAAACCACTAACCATATAAATAGTTGAAACTAGTTCTACCTCCAGCAGCTACAACAGTAATATGCTGCTCTAACATTACATATATTAATAATATATGTCATATATAACAATATATGAGTCAGAGGGATCTAAGCTCTACTTTTACCGCAATACTTTAACTATACACTTTGACACTTATGCATTTTTACTTAAGTAGGATATTTCATGCAGGACTTTTACTTGTAAAGTGGTGTAGTATTTATAGTATTTTACATTGTATTAGTACTTTAACTTAAGTAATGATCTGAATACTTCCACCACTACTTCACGCAAGACACAAGACCTCTACATTATCATGTTGCTGCACATTAATTACAACATTACCAAAGCCTATAGACATCAGCTCATACTCAAATGATTATTCTTCTATCTCGTCAGCTCACAGAATTGAGTCCGAGTCCTAGAAGCCCGCCACTGTCGGAGCACCAGAGGGCAAGTGAAGACACAGACTTTCTGTAAACAGAAGAACCCAAGAATGGAGAGGACACATCAAAAAAAAGTCTGTTGCTCTACTCCGGTCCTCCTCTGTCATGGTATTAGTGAATCTGTTTATCGAGTTCCTCCACTCCTCCCTTTCCCCGAGGACTGTCTCCCAGGTTAAGTAGAATACAGGAGTCAACTCTGAGTTTCTACAAGGTGTTATTTTTGTCTCTTGTCTGCTACACCTGACAGAGCTGCTCAAATAGCTGCCTGCTGCGGGAGATCAGACATTGGTCCTGAACATAGTTTTATATATGCACTACACAGAGGGACTGATAGTCCCATCAATAATAAGCTAATTTGTGCACAGATAGATTAAAAGTTGTCTTGACATTCGTCAAGCATGCAGCCGTGTAAACAAATGAGCTGTGCGGTAATTTTACCCCATATCAATGTAGTCCTTTGTCCTGTCTGTGCAATCATCCTTATAGTTTTGATTCGTTTGAATGAATAATGTTATAACATACCAAACATTTTCACTAACTCACTCAAACGGCTGAAGGAAAACTATGCAGGATCATGTCTCGTATCCCTGAGGCTGGCCAGGACTGAGGAGTGATTGTGTAACTCGTGTTTTTTGTTTACTTGTCTACTTGTAAATGTCTCATCCTAATTTATTATGCCTTTAGTGACATGTCTGCTGCTCATTGGGGTTCAAGTCAGGCGCTGCAAAAAAATGGTGCTCAAAACTTATATCTGTGAGTGTTTGGATGTTGGGCATGGGGAGGATAACACAGGGAGAGAAAGTGATAGAATTGCACTCTATAGTAGCGATGGTAGTGATCCAAAAGCGGAGAGAAATGCAATAAAAATGTATTCCAAAATTTCTAATATCATCTCAGGCTGCGTGTGAAGGCAGAACTTCCACTTAAGATTTGCTTTACATCAGTCAGTGAGTTTTAGTAGCAGGCACAGAGCCAATAAATATACTTTACAAAATTTGAGATTTGAAAGAAAACCTTTTTCAGGGCGGAAATATAACCAGTAGAGGGCGTAGGTCAACACTTTTCCTCATGTCGGGCATGTTTGCTGCTGAAGCAGTCACTGTATCAGACTACAACTTGTTATTGGAGCTGACCTGAGCCATTTATTTGTTTTCAGAATGTAGGTTTAGTCCGTTCACAGCATCTTTGATATGATGTTCTCTGTCCCTTGCTTTATTTCAATTCTTGAATTGAATGAATCTACTAATGCCATGTCTAAGATGCTACAACTGTATTTGTCAGCCAGGATCTTCATTGCTGTCTTTCATATAATCTACACTGGGTAACTTTACCTGTGCTGTAGCCATTTTTCATCTGTGTGGTGAGGTTGACGTTAAGAAATCTGGTATCCTATGATGCACTTTCTGCCCAGACATAAGTAGGTTTTGCACCACATTTTTTTTATATTAGATACACACTACATTAAATGCACATTCCCATCTAAACAGATTTTATTCATTTTATTCCAGATTTAATCTAAATGGATTATTTGTGTCAGTACCTATGATGTTCTTAACTTTAGGTGGATTAATGCTGTAACTACAAAGGGACGTTTGAGAGTTAGTTATTCCTTAGTTAGTTAACCATGCCCTGCACTACAGGGGATCCCTGAAAACCACTACTGGGGGATACAAATGGTATTTTATTGAATACAAAAACAATATTTTGCACAAAATGTACAGTGTTTAAAACAAAAATTAGAGTATAGTTGTCGTGGAATTGGTCCTGAAAGCTCTGAATGTGGCTCTACGCTCATCTTTGAACTGACTTTTACAGGCTGCATTCAAGAAATAATGATTGCTACAGTTGAATTAATAGTTGTCATTTCCTTTGATTGATTCCGGTTTCGCCATCAGTGGATGGGAGAGACTTTTATTGGTCTGCCAAACACGTAGGTTGTGGGTAAACTCAAGAATAAAACGTGAAGCGTTTAGATGGATCCAGAGAGATCTGCAGGTGGATTGGGGTCATACACGATACGACATTTTGCACTGATTTGGTTCTAGTATTTGTTTCTCTGTTTTTTTAAGTGTGCTATGAAGTATTTTGACAGGTCTGCCAGTCACCTCTGCTCTAGCGCCACCATGAGGCCAGCAGATAAACTGTTCCCTGCAGTTACATCCAACCCATCATCCAAAATGACCCACATTAGTATATGTATGTACTGTATGGTTGAAGAGCCTGTGTTCTCCAATCTGTAGAGACTACAATAAATATAAACAAATCAGAGGTAGTGTGTGATTTCATGTAGTTATTTTCTAGAAAAATGCACTGTGATATATGTGAACGAAAACCAACAGGTTAAAATGGTAACTCTTTATTTACAATAGTTTACAATAGTTTCACAGAAACAGTTTGCACCACAGTACAGACAACGCTTTCTCAATAAGGGGATAGAACAACCCAGGATCAGAATAAACGAGCTGGATCACAATGAGCATTGTTAACATTAATTACACTGATGTCTTTAAGACGCAGACTAAAATTAGGAATTTGTGCCAGAATATGTCTTCAGGCTCTCTTCAAGACATAAAGTGCATGTCCTAAGAAACACAAGTGATTTTAGGCCATCTTAGAAAACACCACAACCTGGCTAATTGCTGGGTACAAACATTTGTAAAATGCCAGAAGACAAGAGTGCAGAGATGAGCTTAACCACTTTAAACTCTTGGAAAGTCTTGTGTTCTTTACAAACCACATTCATTGTGTGTTAGTTGTTCCCTGGTCAAGTCATTGATTCTGCATTGTAAAACCCCATCCTGGACTAATATCCAAAGGTTCTTAGTCTAAAATCTGTCACTCTACAGTATGGCTTTTATATAATCAGAACTGACGTAGCCTACACAGACAAGCCCAACAGCAGATGGCACATGAATAACAAAACTTAATATTTTTTCCCCCCAAATTGCAGCAAGTTGTAGAGAAAAGCTTCCCTTTAAAAAGAAATAAAGAAAATAAAAAATTCAAACCTGCTGCATCAGGAAGTAACTGAATACTGCTGTGAAAACTTGGCAAGGCGATAAGGGACTTGCGATCTGCTCGGCTTATTTGACCCTTCAGAGACAAACAAAGCAAACCGACCCTGCCCATGGTACTTTGCAGATATCCATTTCTCAATCTTACAATAGATCCAACACCACAGAGCTTAGCTGAGTCAACTCATAGCAGCACATGCATTGCCAAACACCCTCACATAGTTTTTAACCATTCAAACAAACACACTCACATGCATAATTTCAACTGGACTCTTGAGAGAATCTCTCCAACAACACTATTCCAGTCAACTTTTTTTTCTGTTGATACTTTTACAGGACGGTCATAGAAGTTGCCTTCTATAAATATATTTGTCTCTGAAAACCTTGTCTTGAGCATTAAACCGTTGAAAACTAATAAATACAATTCAAGGCATGGAAAATAAAATAAACAATACCACTGTCCAACCCTGTCAAAACCACTGACCAGAGGCAACAGAAAACACCTTTACTGAAAAACCAGCGGACTTATCCGAATATTGTCAATAGTTTTTTGTTTTTGCTTTTTTTTGTTTACTATGAAATAACAAATTCTTTATTATGAAAAAAGAAACATAAAGAAAGAACACCGTTTAAGCATTTTTGAGAAGGAAAGTGTGTAAAAGCTCCACGGGTGGCCAAATAACATCTCGACTCAGGAAGACAGCTTGTGGAGTAGAGGAGAGAGGAGCAAGCGCTTGGATCAGTTCTATGGGCTTAAAGCCTCAGTGATATTCTTTTCACAATGTCTTAAATAACAAAACAGATCAACAAATGGATGAAGCAGATGCAGACTCTACATCTTTGTTCTATTGGATTATACCTCAGCTTAATACTATAGCACCATCTGAAGCAATAAAGACAAGGCTTAACTTGTTCTCTCATTTCAAACGGTTAATTGTGTAACATTAATAGAGGCATCATAGAGAAATCAATCCAGTTTAATCAGAAAGACATACCTGCCCCTATCACAGAAAGGTCAGACTGATTGTTTTTTTAAATGTGAGAAAAAGTGCAAACTGTCTTTGCCACAAATCCCAGCATGCACCATAGTGGGTGGCAGTTGTGAGGGTTTTCTCTCTATATGGCAGTTCAAATGTTTCCAGTGTTCACAAGACACCAAGTCCCAACAATAGCAGTTTGCTGCTATGCTAATGTCATCTACAGACATCCATTCAGTGATTGCCTTACGCACAGAGTCTGTAGGGAAGCAGAAACGAACCTTAGTAGATCTAAAATAGCACTCAAACGGTTTTCAAATGGGATAAGGGCTTGGGATAGGTCCACCAAAGTGTTTATACAAAATGTGGGTTCATGGCTGAAGGACACAGACTGCTGAAGGCTGCAAGACCTGAATTTGAGGAAGGGTCAATCCAGCAGGTGGAGGGAACACAGGAGTAGGGGGGCGTGTCAGATTTCAAGGTTCAGCCTGGGGTCAGTCTAGCAGATGTTTGCGGGGGCCTATGCGTGAACGGTGGGAGCGTCGGGCATCTGGGGTTCCGTGAGTGTCTCGGCAGCTCTGGCACACATATGTCTCTGGTACGTGGCTTTTGCGGATCTTGGCACACGACAGGTGGATCCAGGTGTTACACTTGTTACACTCAATCATGGCCCGACCTGCGAAAGGCTTCATGCAGAAACACGTCACCAGGTCCCACGAGTCGTCATCTGAGAAGACACAAAAGGTAATACACTGAGCATGCATGCGATAATAATATAAATATATAATATATGCACCAACTCAAAACCCCACCTGAGTCTACCATGATGTCCTCGTCCTCTCCTGATCCATCTTCGTCTCTGAACACCACCTGTTTCCCCTGGCGGAACACTGTTCTGTTTCCTGAGAAGCCCTCCACCTTCTGTACCTTTACCACCCCTTCTTCAAGGTCTCGACCATCCCAGTGTCGATGCTCTTCCTTGGGCTCCTCTTTGGGCTCCTCTTTGCAGTGGGCTGGGCTGGGCAGGTGCTCAGGATGGAGGGGGATGCTGATATCATCGTCAGGCTCTTCTTTGATTGTTCGGCCACCAAAGGAGAATGGGGACGGCAGCTCTGGGACTGCCGAATGGGTCTCCTGATTGTCCTCACCAGCTTGATGCTCTCTTTCCTTTCTCCTCTTCTTCTTCTTCAGCTTATCAGCTTTCCTGCGGTCATCTGGATGCAGTGTGTTGATTGTGTGCTGCAGAAGAATTTAAAAAAAAAATTATGTCAAAATGACAGCAAATCTGTGATTTTTTTTTATGGATGACGGTCAACAAATATCAGGTTAATGATGCAACATCCACACAACTCACATCTTTCTTGGTGTGACTGGACAGCGTAGCCCCTGGCTGTGGACGTTTTCTGCTCCTGTCCTGGGTGACCTTGGAGGGGCGCTGGGGGCAAGAGGGTGAGGGTCCTGGAGTCCAACCATCACTGTCAGCTGTGCTGCCTGTACTGTTGGGGGGGCTGGAACTACTGCGCAGTGGCGATTCCTGTAACAATACATGAAGAAGCAAGGGTCAGTAAGTGATAACATAGCTGCTGATTAAAATATCTTAAATCTGTAAATCTGCAAGCAATGTAAACATTGCATCCACTCAACAGCAACAATTAAATTACCATTCTGTAATATTCCTCATTAACAATCAATGAATAGCCACTGTACAGAGGATTGTACTAGAGGTTTCTGTATGATCAGTTGCAATCAATGTCAGAATTCCCCTCATATATATGTATATATGTATTTGTCAATTGGTTTTATGAGTTTATTTTTTAAATACTTTATTTATTAATTTTCTCCATACAATATAGAGCAAGGCAGCACTAACAGCAAAAATAAAAACACAGCAAAAAGCCCAAAAAAAATAGATAGAAAAGAAAAATACATAAATAAAGATATGAGCATATGAGATGTTAAAAATATTAATGAATCAATTTCTAAGAGCAACCAGTAATTATGTGGCAGGAAATGTGTAAGTATAAAATGTTAGACTGCATTAATTATCATATTGTTTTACATTTTTAATTCAGAAATATGTATTCTCATGGTTATATGACAATGATTTAGTTATATTTGCATTGGCAATACCAACTGCATCAGTTCATCTTGCATCGACAAATAACACAACTTTGACAAAATGTGCACAGGCAGAGGGAACGAAAATGATAAACAAATCTAGCACACATAAGAGAGAAACACAGAACCGAAACTGTGAAGGAAAGATTGTCGAAAGAACAACCGCAAATAAATCAAGATGAGTCCGATTTAGAAAACCCTAGCACTGATGGTGAAGAAGCGGAAGTACATTTATCCTAGTTCTGACAAAAACTGCTCATACTGAAAAAAAAACGTGTCACACTTTGTGGTCTGGATTTGAATCTCAAAGAAAATTGATGACAGGAAAAAGCATGTAATTTTCAAACAATGTTTTGCCATAGTTACAGCACTAGAGAATAACACAGCAAATTTTGATGAAGCCATCAAGGATGTGACAACTTTACCAGAACATCCCTGCCACCTGGAGGGTCTTACCTGTTGGAGTTTGAAGGAGACAAAAAAAAGGTGTTTCTATAACAACAGACAGTGGTTTCAACACTGTGAAAGCAGCCTCCTTTGATAACAAGACATATTTAATTTATGCATTGTGTAAGTGACTGTTTTTTGTGACTATTACTTTACTAAATCTAATGTGTAGATAGCTGGCAGTGTGCATACATGTAGGTGTAGGCATAGATGTATGTATGCACACGACTTGCTACTACTACTTGCCAAACACCAGAGAGCTCAGCTAATGAGGTGACAAGCAGCATCACTGTGGACTAGTGCAGGTGAAGGAAGCTTTGGGTGTAACAGATCAGAGCAGAAGAGAGGCATTACAGCCATGTGACTAATAACACAGTCACAACTGAAATCTTGTTGACAATCAGACTAGTCTGCTATAATCTGTGTGAAAAAAACAAGCTAAGGTTATTTCTTAGAAGAAGGCGTATTTAAAATATACACACCAGAAAAACTACAGAGACAAAAAAAGAAAATACAATATATAACTTATATATTAGTATATAAGTGATAAACTGAAACTTGCTATATATTATATATGATATAGCAAATTTCAAATGTTAGTTTGCTTATAAATTAATTTGTGGATGTTTATTTTGAGCCAAAACATTTAGATTTTATGTAATTTATTGTCCCAATCAATTTTCATTTTGAAAAGTGTATACTATATACTTTTCCCCACATGTTATCCACTACGTTTGTTTTTGTTTAAGAATTGGTTTTCCTATAGTGACAGGACTTTTTCCTCAGATTTTATTTGACTTGCATTTGTTTACATGTGAAAGTATATTGTAATTCTGGACAATAAACTCATAATTCATGTAATGTTGTTGTGCTCTCGTTAAGCTGTGTGTAATATACCGGCATGGGTCGCCTCATTTACATTTACTCACCTCTTGAGGGTAAGGGATGTAACCAGCATAGGCCAAGACAAAAGTGCAAAACTTATTAAAATCTTCAACTGTCCTCCTCCTCCTGTATGGCGGACTAAAACCCTAAAACAGAGTCACGTCATTGAAACATTAGCTACATCAAACCTACACATTCAGACATGGCGTTAACATAAGACAACAAATGATAACAACATACTCAAACAAAACTAAAATACAACATGCTGCCTAACACCAGCTTAAAAGTAATTAATTGCATAGACACATGCCTGGACTTGCTACTGAAAAAAACCCTCCTATAACCCCCCTCCTCCTCCTCCACCCACCGATAAAAACAAACTAAAAGCGACAGCCAATGTTAGCCATGTCGGCTAGCAATGGAAAGCAGATAAGTGAGTGTCGGTGAAGTTTGACTGTCAAACAAAACTACTTAACTATTCGGTGCTTTCGTACTGAAACACTGTCAAAGAGCCACACGGTTTCATTAAAAACCCATCAGCTGTTAACTGAGCTGAAAGGCAGATGGCGTGAATATGGTGCTTACCGTTAACGTTAGTTAGCCGGCGTTGACGTTAGCATTGCACCGCAGTGATGGTGGACTGTTAAAACTGCTTTGACGACACCCACTGTACAAAGTACCATCCTCAGCAACGTTACTGACGCATCATTACACACAATACTATGTTTAAATGGCAAAAGTTGACGGTTTGATCCAAGCTTGTCTGAATGTTTTTTTTGCGTTTAACTAATGTGTCAACATTAGCACAGCGAGCTAACGCTAACTAGCGACAGTTGATCACGGTGTGCTGGACAACCCTGGGGCCACTTGTAGCCATGACTGCAAGACTACTCGATGTAAAAGAGAAAACACAGTCTTACCTCTGACTGAAATGCGTTGGGTGTCGATGGGTTTATGTCACCCATCTTTACCGAGGAACCGACCACCTGGCGTTTTGTCGATAACGTGACAGGCTGAGTAACGGGGCTAACCGATACCGCCTCCGATCGTAAACACCGAGGTAAAAAAACAAAACAACAACAACAAAATCACCGAGTTTACCTTTAGCCTTCGCTTTGCTAGATATCTAACGTTGTAAGCGGACGTTACCTATGCTAAAACTAGAAGCAACAGTGTTCACTCAGTTTGCCAGGGAGCTGTCCAAACAGCTGGTGGGCTAAAAGTTGTAAAAACGTGCCTCCCGTGATCGGTGTACGTCCACCGAGCTGTCCGGTAATGTCTCCGTTTGATTCTGTAAATGACTGCTGGGGCAGCGATTCACTTTGGCTGTCTCCAGCTGTCTGCCTGTCCCCCTCTCTTCTTCTTCTTTTTCTTTTTTTCTTCTTCTACTACTTCTACTCCTTCTACTCCTTCTTCTTCTCCTTCCTCCTCCTCCTCCTTTCTCCTCCTCCTGCTGCTCCTCCTCCTCCTCATCATCATCATCATCAACTCTACGGTTGCTAAACTAAAATTACTCATTAGCGCCCCCATTTGACGCGTGTCGTATAAATTAATGGATAAGGTCACAATTTTTCATGTTTATCTGGCCAAATGAACATTTAAAACGTTTTTTTTCTTGCTATAATCATTCCTCCTGTTCATAAGACCATTAGAAAAATGCTCTTACAATTTAAGTAATGGGGAACAAAATCCACAAGCCTCCTTTTGATAAACTTTCAAGTACAGAAAAGTTTATCTGAAGCTTCGGCCATCCAAATTTGGCAAATCCAGTAGATATCTTTCAACGTTACTGTCTTTTTAGTGCCAGAGTGCCTCTTTTTGTTACTATAGGAGCTTACTATTAATTTGTTTTAAAGGTAAATTTTGATTTGATAAGTGGAGAAACAACAGAAAACGGTTAATAAGTTACTGTCAAGGTAGACGGAGACGGGTTTTAACCTAAAGACTATACTTTTGTTTGATCACTTCCTTTGTGCTAAAAGTAAAGTAAACTCAGATAATATCCACACCAATTGCTGAGTACTCAACAATATATATGGTACAAAATAACCTTTTTCTAGTATTTAAGTATACAACAAGTTCACAGGATCTTGTGAATACACACAATCACACACTAGGAGGACTAACGGTTGTATTATTATTATTAATATTATTAATATTAAAGTAGTTAAATAAATATCTTGTAAAGCTTAGCTTTTTTTTGAGTTATGCCTAGATGGTAACCCTAGATTTGTAAAACTCTCGCGATATTTGTGCGCGTTGTTTGAAATTTTACAAAAATAATTATGTTTTATGATGTGACAACGCTGTGGTTAAAGTCTGGTTAGGTTTAACCAAAAAAAAAAAAAAAAAAAATCAAAATCAAAAAAAATTTCAGCTCCGCGATATTACCTGCTGGTCGTCCTGAGGGGGGCGCTGTTTAACACTTTCCCAACGGAAACTCCTAATTTCTTGTTCCGGTTGTTGTTGTTGGCTTTTTATATATATACACATATATTTGTATTTTGAGCTTCCACGCGCGGTGGTGACAGGAGAAGTGAGGCTGTATACAATATAATATCACTGTTCAAAATGTCCAACACTACAGTCCAGCATTTTCGGAGCTTTTTAACTGAACGGTTTACAGCCGTTGCTGTGGAGATATTTGAAGAAGTTGAAACTATGATGCAGCAGTGCTGCGCGGAAAACACACGCCTGCAGGACGTTGTGCGCATGATGCTGAACCCTGAGATAAGGTTACCGAGGATAGGTTTGTAACCTGTGGTTTACGTGCTAACTATAATTATCACATCATAGATGCTATAAGGTAACGTCAGCAATGCAAGAACTGTACATGTATTGTAGTTGAGTACAGTTGAGTTGTTGTATTTCCATTTTATCCCGATTTGCAGACTTTACAGACTAGGATTTTTTTACATACAGAGTTACTAAAATAATTATTACACAACATTAAAATGCATCTTACATGTTAATCTATCAATAATAATAATCCACTAATGTGAAAAGATGCCATTCTGCATAGTGACTACTGTTAAGAAAACAGGAATAGCAATTGTTGCTGCAATTTGCAATCTGCAATTAACTTTAAGGGGCTGGTACTGCGGCTGTAAAGTTGTTAAACCCAAAGTGAAGTAACATACTAACATTTTTTTTTGCCCCTACAATAGATGTTAGTAAATACACGGTAGCCACTGGTGGCAGAGAGCAGCCCCCTGAGCAGAACACTGATGTGGACCAAGAAGTATCAGAGCCATTGCCTAAAAAACCTAAAGAAGAGCAAACTGAATGTGCAATAAGTTGGGAATCAGAACCACGAGAAGGTGTCGGGGAAGCCTATAACATTATTACCCTGGATGGTGTTAAAAATGAGCCAGAAGCCTATAACATCATTACCCTGGATGGTGTTAAAAATGAGCCAGAAGCCTATAATATCATTACCCTGGATGGTGTTAAAAATGAGCCAGAAGCCTATAACATCACTACCCTGGATGGTGTTAAAAATGAGCCAGATGAAGAAGACTTAAACATGCCATGCATCACTGAGTCGCTCCACATTCAAGTGACAGAGTACAAGCACGACTCTTCAGCCACTCTCTCAGCAAATGATAGCGTTGACAGGGACTTTGGCGACTCAGATGCAGTCAGAGATTTCCCTCAGATATCCGTAAGTGAAGAAGGCACAAGGAAAGATCCAGGACCTAAAGAAAAAAAGAAGGTGTCAAAGAAAAAGGTACGCTTGTTCAAATACCTTAAAACCCACATATGTCTGAATCATTTGCTAAATAAGTCTGACTGTAATAGGCTGGGCAAGCTTTTTTTTAGTATAGTAGTAGTAGCATAAAGTGTAGTATACAAATGCACAAGTTGAAAGTAGTAATGGCTTACATAATTAGTCATAATTTGTTGTGTTTTTTGTTTTTTTCCCTTCTTGGGTGGACATCTCTACATAATAGAAGAAGCCAACGAGACCCCTGCAGAAAACCATGCTGGAATTTTCAAGGTAAAAATGGAGAAAACCTGAATTGATGCAGTGATATAAGTGATACCCGTTTGCTTACATATATCTAATAGTATCGGTTGGTTGTTTACAGGACCAAGCCCTACAAATCTGTCATTGCTGCACCAACTGACTGCCAGTTGTTCCTGGCAAGACTCACTGAAGCCTACAAGGACTTCCCCGATGACAAGAAGCCTCTGATAACTAAGATGGGCCTCACAGAGGATGTGAACTTAGTGGACTGTGTTATTGGTGAAGTCTCTAAAGGTTGTCCCCTGTCCTACAAGCGCCCTGTGCCATCAAGTCAGGATTACAAAACTTATGACAATGCTCCCCCTCGACCGCCGCTTCCCCTGACTCATCACACACTGGAGCAAATGTCGGCTATTCCTACTCTCAGTAATAAGGAGCGGGAGCATTTAAACGTCATGGAGATCACCTGGGAGGCAGCACACAGTCTGGAGCACGCCACACGCGATCACAAGGAGTCCATGGAGGATTTGCGAAAGCTGCGTTTGACCAGTCGTTTCAGGGACATCTGCAAACTTAAATCAGGACACAGTCATGCGGAGCACCTGCTATTCAAGATAAAGAAAGGACTGTCCAGGTGCAAGACGGCACAAATAGAGGAGGAAATGAAGGCTCAAGTACTTCGGGAATACTGTCAGTATTTGTGTGTCAACTGGTTCCCCTGCGGGTTGGTTGTCCACCCTAATGCTCCGTGGCTGGGGGCGGTGCCTGACGGGTTAGTGTACGACCCTAAAGAGAAACAAAGTTTTGGGTTGGTGCATGTGAAATGTACTAGCTACGGGAGCTTGGTCGACTGCAGATTCCTGAACTTGCACCTGAAAAAGTCCCACTCGTACTATTGGCACATCCAAGGAGAGATGATGGTGACGGGCACGTCGTGGTGCGATCTGGTGGTGTTCTCTGAGGAAGACATACGCGTCCAGCGCATCTACCGAGACAAAGCCACCATCAAGATCATGAAGAGAAAGTTAGACGATTTCTTTTTCTATTACTACCTGCCAAGTCTGTTTAAAACCAACATTACAGTTTGACTTTTTGTAGCATCGTCACACTGCTGCTCATCTTTTTTATTTATTTAATAAATTGAGTTTTTATTTGACGCATTTACCCCTCTTACTACTCACCAAATGTGCCCAGTTCTGCAAGGCATCGACTGAAGAGATTATTGATTAATGTGCTGATCATTTACTCAATTATTTAATAATCTTTTGGTCTACAAAATGTCAGAAAATAGAGAAACATGTCCAGCCACAAGCTCAAGCTGACATTTCATATTGCTTGTTTTGTCTGAATTCAGTAAGAAAACCAGCTAAATTAAACATTTGAGAAGCTGGAACAAGGGACAATCTGACATTTTATTTTAAAAATTACTAAAGTGATTAGATCACTTATCAGATTTGTTGATATATATATATATATATATATAACTTTGATTGTTCAAAGAAGATTGTTGTATGCTAAAGTATAAGAAGTATGGCACGTTCAAAAGTTGACACATTACATTTTAAGTGACTACTGAGCAGAAGTGGTTGAAGAAGTGATTATATTACTGTAGTTCAGAAGCGAAGCATGGCTTTAAACAGACGACCTGAATGTCCAGAAATAAAAATTATAAACTACATTAAGTCTGTGTCAATAGTCTTAAATGATCTAATAGGCTTAAAAATCCTCCTCAACAAATTTTTTGTTGTTCCTTTAGTGTTCCTTGAATGTTTGAGCTTCACTGTGCACAGTCATGTATGTACAAAGTTTATCACTAGAAGACTGTATTCACATTATCTGCTGAAAGTGGAAAGTTTCACTGTGCTCACTGAGAGTTACAGGTGTGTGTGTGTGTGTGTGTGTGTGTGTGTGTGTGTGTGTGTGTGGCTACAAGCAGGTTTTATGACATCACAACTAGCTCGGAGCCAATCATGGTCCACTACGTAAAAAGTGTGATGTGAAAACCTGAAGTCTCCAGTGCACAGACAAGAAAAATGACTTCATGATGAATTAGAAAGCATTTTGGAGGCAGTATTTAATCATAGATTCTGGATTTTTAATGAGGGAGAAGGAGTAGATATATTTTTTTAACAATTTGTTAATGCATAGCCAATACATCAATGTTTTTCAGTGGCTGTAGCGGGCTCAGTTTTAAAGCTAGAGTGAACATAACTGGTGGAAAGATATCTACTTGATTTAACTAATCTAAGGCAATTGAAGCTTCAGATAAACTCATAAATACATGTTTGCACTGATATACTGTTTGCCCTGTCAGACATGTGGAGGTGGACCTGTGTGTCCCCTGTCCTCCTGTAGGGGGCGCTGACTTCACTCACCACGTGAGGTGGTCGCAGGATTTCTTTGGTTAAAATTAGATGAGCGGAGCAATGTGTTTTTGAGGCTGGACAGCAAAAAAAAAAAAGGCAACACTTCTGTTTTTTTTTGTTTTTTGTTTTGTAGAAACGCTTTGTCATGTTTAGTTCAAACTGTGTGTGTGTGTGTTGAATCACATTTTGTTAAATTAACAGCTCGCTGCTTTCCGTCACACACACACACACACACACAAACTCGGTAGTCGTCTTGTCGAGCTTGTTTTGTTTTTGGTTTTTTTTCCCTTCACCGGTGTTTGTTTGTTTGTTTGTTTTTGTTACAATGGGTGTAAATAAGACGTACATTAGTGTCGGCTACGCCTCGGTCGGTATGTTTATGGGCTTTTCTGCGTTTCTGGTGTGGAACATCGCGTTCAAACAGCCGTGGACTGCAGCCATGGGCGGACTGTCAGGTAAACACCGCGCCGCTGTCTGCCTTCAACCACATGCATCATAAACAACAGTGTTTCTGCATATAACAGATGTCTTATGTTGTGTTTTTACTCCAAGTCTTCAGATAAACACCAACGACCTCTCATCAGGGGTCAAGGTGACTTAGTTTAACTGCTAATATAAAGTTTAATATACTAGTTTGAAAAGTCAGCCTATAAGTGGGAAAAAAGGGCAGAAATGTCAACTGATACAATATTTGGTATATTTTATGTTTTTATCTAAATAAAAACAAAGTTTTTTTTTATTAATGATTGACAGGTATCAGGTGGTCACGTGTACAAGTTGAACTAGAAATAATGAGAATTTAAATGTTATAGGAGCAAAATGGTAGATAGAAAGCATTATATGTTTAAATGCACTGTACTCATTTACCAGTTCAGAGGACACCTATATAATAAGTTGTCCTTTGTTATAACATGTTATGGCTGATATTTGACTTGTTATGACTAACTTTGCATTACAGCGGTCAACCTGTTGATTGCTCTCCAGTTCAAATTTCAACAAGTTTATGTTATACTGTTGTGAAAATGCACGACACAACACTTTTAAAGAGTCATCAAGTGTGCACAATTATGCAATAGACAGTGTTAATGCGACCTTTGAACGACTGTTTAGCTTTGCAAATTGATATCTGTAACCTCTGCACTCGCCTGTTCACAGGGTGTATGTTATCTGTTTCAGTTATTAAACGCACATGTTCCCGAAGATTAAACCGTCTAAGTGCTGTTTTTGCAGCATCATCTGTATCGGTGATAACCACATGATAATATTGTGTAAATAATCCAGCACATATCCATTCGACTACCTCGTATTTTGAGTAATTTGAAAAAATGCCAAAAAAGACACAAAGCCCACAATAAACAAAGTGAAAGATGAATATGAATATATATATATATATATAATGGACGAGAAGTGATGATTTATTCCAGATTTAGCTATTAGCTAATTTCCATGTGTGTTTCCTGGGTTAGGGTTCGGGTGTGACCAGATGCAGTGGCACAGCTTCACAACACTGCAGCTGTAAACAAACAATAGAAAATACATTTTAAAAAAAGGGGGAACAAGGACAGAGAAGTGTTACTCATTGACTCAGCAACACTTTGCAACATCATGCTGTGTCATGATATGTCTGAAAATGCACAGTAACCCCTCACATCACTGAGGGTTGATGACTCAGATCAACAGCAGTTACATATGATGATGATGATGATGAAATAGCTGCGTGTTGCCTTTAAGGATACTTTGTAACTTTAGATTGTCACTTTGGCAAGTGTATCATCAAGTTTGCATTAATTTTTTTAAAATTTTGGAAATTCACATATAAACTGTATAAACTAAACCACATGTAATTGATAATTTGGTCCACTTTATTTTTGACAGTCACATGCTAATACAGCTTCTTCTTGTTGATGCACTCAAAGTCTATAGTGACTATAGAGAGTGTGTGTTTTTTTGTGTTCGTCCCATCCCTCAGGTGTGCTGGCACTTTGGGCCTTGATCACCCACATCATGTATCTGCAGGACTACTGGCGGACGTGGCTGAAGGGCCTCAAGTTCTTCTTCTTCATCGGGGTTTTCTTCTCTCTGCTGGCAGTTGTAGCGTTCATCAGTTTCCTGTCTACTGCCATCAGAAACCAGGAGTGTAAGTCGGTCCACACTGCTCTCCTGTTTTATATAATTTATGATTATAATAGTGTTGTTGGTCTGCTAATCCCTGTGTATCTCTCCCACTCACAGCACCGACTAACCCTCAGAGTCTCTACCTGTCCTGCGTGTGGAGCTTCATGACTCTGAAGTGGTCCGTCCTGCTCGCCCTGTACGCTCACCGCTACCGCAAAGAGTTCGCTGACATCAGTATCCTCAGTGACTTCTAAAGGCACTCGAACGTCACGCAGTAACTATGCAGACCCTTTAGTACACTCACTGTGTCTCTGGCTTCCCACCATGAGTATGTCACAGTGTGAAAGTGATGGAGGATATTTAAGAGGAATCAGACGAAAGGTTGATATATATTTTTGTGATATGGATGTGCACCATGATCCTGGTTACAGTATCTACTCCAAATCTCCTCTGATTATTTTTTTAAAGGATTTATTCTCAACGTGGCCATTTTTATAGGCAAATCCAGCCGTTTTATATGAGCTTTGATTGATTTTTCTTCACTTCCCTCACATCCTGTGTTGTCACACATCTGCACAATTCCCTTGTGACAAAATAAATCCAAAATATGGGAATAGCTGCATCGCTACACACCCCTCAGTTGTAATTATTTGTTGCAGTTTCATGCGATGGCCAGTAGAGGGTGTCACTCCTCCAACAATTAGATGCTGTGTGCAGAAAGTGTGTGCTTGAAATCCCCACTTTGCATTTGTTTTCTTTACATGTTCCTGTATCAGTAAATGATGAAATAGCTTTACAAAAGAGACATGTTTTTTTTTCTTCATCATAGAGATCAAATAGTGAAATCTGTATTATTACTTTTGCATCAAGTTTATAGCGAATACAGTGCTTTCAAATTTTCCAAGCGCTGCTTTCAGACAGCTCACCAGTGAGCATGTCAGGTCAGCCAAAAACCTGCAGCATCAACATGAATGCTTTCATGTACGATACCAAATCAGCACCACATGTCCTGGTTCAATATATATGGACTATGACCAGGCGTTTTATATGTAAAGAATGATTTTTTTGGTATTAATTTTAACACTAAAAAAAAAATGATGACATTCGATGCCATAAGAGTGAAAACGGGTCCTGATTGGGTTTGTCGATCATATCGCATTCGTTTTTAGCAGTGATACCGCTAACAAACATGCTTGTGTATTAATGTTTGATTTTATGTTACCCACATCGAAATCATTCATGGCGTTTCTATTGTTGCTTAGAAAGAAATTATGTTGTTGTATTTCCTTTATCTCTGTTAGAAATGAAGTATGGCATCGTGTATCCACATGTGTCTGATTGTAGGAATGTGTGTTTCCGAGAGTCACGTTAATAAAACTTTTTTTTTTTTTTTTTTTTTTACATCCTTTCTGCATGAAATCTGAAAATAGCCGTGCCAGTAGCACAATAACTCTTCCTCTTTTTCAGAAGGAACGCGTCAGCATCTTTCACAGTTTCTGTTCCTCCAAAACATTTAATTCCTTTTTCAAACGAACTCTGGCAGTTTAATCATTTATTATTTTTCTTCATAAGGCTTGTGACTTTCATGTTATGTGAGAAAACGTTCAAGGAGGCAGATTGAAAGTGTTACACATTGTTCTTCGTTCTAAGCCTGGGCCACGAGGGTCATTGTTGGGCATTAGAGTGGGATTTGCGCCATGAGAGGAATGAACCACTTTTCCCGCCCACCCGTGCCACATTTATGAAGAAAAAACACCCCACAGCATTGCAATTGCAACAGTAAATGCAGAGCAATAACCTGCACTTTGAAGTCAGGCAATTATTCCATCCATCCACATTTTTATTTTGTCCCTCAAAGGGAAGGTGGGGGGTTGCAGAGAGTTTTTGGTGTATGATTTTGTTAAGGCAGCCGCCTGATAGAAGGACTTTGAAGTTGATGTGAAAAATATGTGACTGAATTATTGCATCGCTATCAGGGTTTGGTGCATTATAGCTCATTAATAGATTAATTCACAGGATATTATCTGGTGGAAAATGTGTCTTAAATCTATGTTGAAGAAAAACTCTGACTATGCTAATCTGGCATAGTTTCCCTTTATTTACAAGAGCTATCAGGAACTTTGATCTGTAAGCAGCCACTATCATTATTTCATTTTCTTTGTTGCTTTCTCCTTCCTTCCTCTTGTGTTTTAAGGACATTTTTTGGTGGTACTTATATCTTAATTGCATTACACTGGTTTGTTTGTAAGCCCCCAGAGTCTCATTGCATCAAGGTAATTGCAATGTTGTGGTTAAATCACCATAGTAACATTTTTTATCTGGCCGTTATAAACTTCGACATTAAGAAACAGAAAAACAATCCGGCTCACTTTCCACTGAGCAAGCTGGGGGCTTTGGAACCAAATGCGTCCTATTAAGTTTATACACCAGCCTGTAAAACGTGTGTGTGTGTGTGTGTGTGTGTGTGTGTGTGGTATGTAAGGAGAGGGAGGGGTCTCATTTTATTCAATTATGGGACTCCTTTCTACCCAAATCAAGGAAGGAAGTTGTCTCAAGTGTTGAATGCAGTCTGGCAGAGTGCGGTGAGACTGGAAACAATAGTTTATGCATTGAAATAACACAAATATCTTAAACATCCTGTACAATTAGATACTAAATAACCACAATTATTTGTTTTACAACAACTGACTTAAAAAAAAAAAATCTAGAGATCAACAAACGGAGGAAATTCAACAGATGCCAGGATTAAAGTATCCGACATTATTCATAGAAAACACAAACACACGTGTTGTACCTTTATGGGCATCCACCTGTCCGACCTCTCAGACCTGTTCACGTGTACCTGCTGACACGCTAAAATGGGTCGAGACAACAGATTTTATCTTCTTTAAGGGTTAATTATTTATTAAATCTGTGCAGCATTGTCTCTGTTGGTATTGGCTGTTTGTCATTGGTTTATGAAGTGTTAGAAGACGTCATGACATATTTTACTGAAGTAAAAGTAACAATAGCACACCGTAAAAATACTTTGTAGTAGTACCCCGCATAGTTTTCTTGTAACGAAAGGCCTTGAATGTATTTCCTTCCTTATAAAACATCTGCAAAGCTGATTTTTAAGATATTCAAAATCGGGACATTGTTTATGTTGATGTTTACTTTCTAACAACTCCTTGTTCACTGCCTTTGTTGACACATTGCTACGTTTGTTGGTGTGTTACCGCCACCAGATGTGGATCAGCGTGCACGATTATGAGTGCCAAACCAGATACAAACAACCAACAGCAACCCACTTGTAAAAACATTGCTCAACAGCGCCCCTAGTGGCCAACCATTCCACACAGAACCTTTAAGTACTGTACAAATGAATTAGCAACAACAATGTAGGCCTATTAACAAGTACTCCTTACGTGGCAGCATGGCTGACTGTCGTAGTGAATTACTGTCACTGATGCATTTCTGTAAAATCTGCATTTTAATATTATATTGTATGTTTGACTAAATCGTGCTGAGAGTGAGTGATTCCATTACGAAATATGGACATCGGTATTAATGCTACGAAACTGAAGTATTTGATCTAAAAAAAAGGAAGCGTCAGAGAAGAAGAAAGAAAAAAAAAAAAAAGAAAGCTAAATGAAAAGCAAACATCTTGAATTGGTAGAGAACCAGATGGCCTCTTTGACATTAAGAAGCCGCTTTGGCATTTTAAGAAGGCAGACCCAGAATGATTTCCGAAGAACTTCCGCAAAGCGTGGTACGAAGCCCACAGATATTTAAGCAATATCCATAGCAATTTACTGTTTTATTTACAAACTGAAACATATGTTTCTAGACCTTTGCAGCCTCCCCCCCCTCCCCCCCATCTCTCCTTATTACCACACTGATTTACTGCTGCAGGATTTCTCCCACACTATTTGCTTCTTTCTCTCCTTTCTTCCCTCGTTCTCTCAATCTGTCTGTCTTTATCATCTTCTCCCATCACTCAACAGTCAGTCACTTTTTTTTTTCCTCCCCTCCACTGCAGCCTGTTAACAGCATAGTGGATGCCCTACCTTTACACTCAGGCATTGTTTTTTTTTTTTCCTCTTCTTTGTGCGTTTCTGTGTGCGATGCTGTGCCTCTGGGACCACTGCAAGCTCGCATCTGAAACATTTTAGGGAGACACATATTTGCTGTTTTAGAGCACAAAGGGATATGCCATGGCAGAGGCTGTTTGAAGTGGCTTCACAGGGGGAACCAGAACCAGAGCGAGGGATTTGAGAAACCATAAAGAAACGTTAGCGCAATGTCACATTGGTAAGGTCATCTAATCTAATGGAAGTGGGGATTGATTCAATGTGAAGGCGTTCTCCTTTGAAGCCGGCTGCTGAGCTCTGTTGATGTTTCTAATGCAATAGCTCTGTTGTAGAAACGCAGTATTCCTCTGTACCTTGCAGACAGGGCTTCACTGTACGTTTGACAGGGGTCGATGCGTGACAGCGCCAAATCCTCGAGATCTTATGTTGACACCGCTTCCAGTAAGCAATATTCGAAGACTGAGATTGGAGACAGCGCCGTTTGACTTCATGGCAGGCTCCTTATCTGAAGAAATGATCCTCCATCCTTGATTAGTGGTTTGAAGTTTCCAATATTTGAACAAAGAGTCGTGTTTACGGAGGGCCACGTTTTATTTCGATTTATATCAAGAATTTTAATTCTGAATTTTTAAAGGTTTATGATAAGAAACATAAAAACCAGGGCAAAAACACAATACGTGGAAAGTGTATTTTACTTATTTGCAAAGTGACGGGATGTCGTCCACATTAACGTATCATGGTTTTAATTTCCTTTTTTATCTCTACAGCATTTTGACATCAGCGTTCAGGTGCAGACGTTTTTTTTTAACGGTTCTCGTGGCTCGATATTCTGAAGTTCACGCTAAAACAGGATTTTTACAGCCCACGTCGCCCCACGGCCAGCCGATCTGCTGACTCACTCTTGAGTCTTATTAGTGTTTGCAAAGAAAGTGAACTTAACACGTCAAATTGAAACAGCTGACTCGGCAGTGAAAATGGCTTTCATGTGATGAGTTGCTATAAATAGCGCTGGATCACATCAGTGTCTTAGTGTGTAGCTGATTATAGTGCTTCTCGTGTATAGAGCAGATTCTGATAAAAATGCAACTGTCTGTTCCTTTTTAGAGGTTCTTGTTCGACTGCTCCTCTGTTTCACATTATCACATGTACACACAGGCCATATGTCTGCTGTTTACACATATGGACATGATGCAACATGCGAGCAACCTCTCTCACACGTACACACACACACACACACACACAAAAGAGGTAGGCTTTATAAAGAAATGTAACTTTAATTAACTTATAACTGATCTATAAAGCATTAGCATATACTTTACTTTTGTGTATTGGAAAGTGGTGCCTAGTGGATGTATGCTTTTAACCATCATGCATTGCTTCCTCCGCGGATGTCCCAGAATGAACCATGGGAGTTACACCTCGGCCTAACCTGCTGCTCAGCGTACCCCGGCCCAGCATGCTCAGCTGTGAGCTCCACTGGGACTGTTAGTAATGTGCCATGGACGGACCCCAGCACTTAAACACTGTAATCAGAGCCAAGGCAGGATATTAGCTAAATTACACATAAAAGCAGGGACATTTGAAGGAAGCTTGAGAACTAAATATTATGATAAATTACGGCCTAATGCATAAAGCTAAGTCACTGCGAAACAGGAATAATCCAGGCAAGCACGCAGCAGGGGTATTTTTAATGCAAGATGGTGCACATTTATGTATTAAGTATGTATAAACATTTTGACAGAACAATCTCACCTCAGGGTCCTCCTAGTAGCCGTTCTGGAGCTTTTGATCATATCTCATGATATTCAGCAGATTGCTGTTTGTTATTTGTCATGGAATCGCAGATCCATTTTTTCTGAGCACTTTGAAACCCCCCTGAAAAGCAAATTGTAAGTATTTCTCTATAACAGTAAATATGTCTCAATCAAACTTCTGTTCTGATATTTACTGTTTAGTTAGACAAAAAATGGATCTGTCATTTCAAATCTCAGACCTCAAGTAATAGTTCGATATTCTGGGATATTTCCTTTTGTGTTTCTTGTCTAGAGTTGGATGAGACGATTGGTGCCACTCTCACATGTGTACTGTAAATATGTAGCTGGAGCCAGTTAGTGGAAAACAGCTAGCGTGGTTCTGTACAAAGGTAACAAAATCCAACAAGGACCTCTACAAATCATTATTCAATATGTTATATAATAAATCTATTCAATCAACCAAAGTGTAAAATCAATCTGGGGTTCATCAATCAATCACAGGTTACAGTCACAGTATATGGATTAAAAAAATGAGATATAACAACTTTAAAGGTTTAAAGGTCCTGTTTGGCAGATTTTTTTTAATAACCTTCTACCATTAGCTTCATATTTACCATAAAAACATCAATCTTCTCATCTAACAAGAACGCAGGTTTGATTCACTAACTAGAAAAGGCAGGTGAGGACCGATTCTGTGTTTAGCAATGATGAACTTTGAGCTTTCTACACTCAGTTTGCAGTAGAGCTGTTTATCATCCACACCTCTCGTACTCATTATTAGCTTGTAACCCCGCCCCCCACATCACAACCCAGCCCCATCCCCCAACTTTCATGCACCTTCACCCCTTCGCCCCCCACCACCCCGCTCCTCCCGAACCCCTCTAAGTAGATACCCCACAGGAAGGGCTTCTCCAGGGGGGAAATGGGTCCCAGATGTCTGCCTTTTGTGCCACTATAGGCTCCTCGGGAGGGTTGGAGCCATGGAAGGATGGGTATGATGGAGGACGAGGAGGGGGAGGGTGGGGGTGCTGTGTGCTAACATCAATAACAGCAGCCAAGAGGGAGAAGAAACTCCCAGGGTGAAGGTGAGGAGGAATTTAATGATTGGTTCCTTTTGTCCAGCCAGTATGGATTTCCAAACATATCACTTATGATTGGACACACTGCTGCTCTCCTACCAGCTGAGTACGTCACTGCAGAGCTTCGACCTTTTGCCGTATGACGATAATTGAATTGACTGCATTACGAACTTAAAGAAACTAACCCCCCCCCCCCCCCACCCCCCATACTCCCACCCCCCCACCCAACCTTTTTTTTTTTTTTGTTCCTGGAGCACTTCAAAAGTTTCAACATGGCCGCTCCTCAGTGCAGTATTTCAATTCAGACCAAACCATATGGCAGAGAGACAGACACAGACAATACATCGGTCTTCTTTGATATCCAAACACCCGTGTGCAACCTCTATATATATTGATATATATTGATATGTCTATGATCTATTTTCATCTCCAGAAAGAGTTAATTATGACCCCTGTGGAAATAAAAATGAAGAAGAGAGCAGCGCCTGAGTGTTTAGTGAAACATTATGTCAAGACTCTGACAAGGAAATGAAATGTGCAACATCAATCAGCCTATGAGGACAGAGATCAAACGAGCCTCCACACTCCTGCATCTGGTTCTGTTTGGACAGCCTCACTTTTCCCCCCTTTCCCCCTTCTCCTTTCTTGTCCTTTTCTTTTCCCCTTTTCTCATTCTTCTTCTATTCTCTCTCTTTTCTCCCTTCTGTTCTTCTGTGAAACGGTCGTGCCACGACATTCCTGTTGGCCTACTTGCTTCGTTAGCTCATTTTTTCCATGATGGTGGCAAGGAGCCACGCTTTCACTAAAGGTATAGCGGCGGCGCTCGAGATTAGCTTCGGCAACAATGACTTTCCTGTCCCTCCACTGTCTCCACCAGAGCTCCCAATAAGCCCACTTCTAATACCAGTTAAATCCTGCAGTTGACTTGGCCTGTTATGTAAATACAACCTGATATAATTCACTGTCTCCCTGTTTTGATGACCAGATGAGGTTTTTTTTTCTTCTTCAAAGTTGATTGAACCCAACTGGGATCGAGCTACTTTCCATTCGGCGTCGCTCTCTGAATGAAATGTAAACCAGCGCAATCACGGGGCTCATCAAAAATCTTCTGAGCCGCTCTCCTCACATACGGTCCTTCACATGCTGCCGCAATCACACGCAAATTGTTGGCCAGAAACCGTCAAGCACCGTGTCAAAAAACGTGACGTGAGGTTGAGTTACAGCACCGTGAAACTTTTGTTGGTAAATACCAGTCTCTCCTAAAATGTCTCATCCATCTGTGTCTGTGTTAAAACGTCTCTTGACGACGTCTCAATTTGAAACATCATAGATTGTAAAAAAAAAGAAAAAAAAATAGGTAACTGTTTGGAAGTGTTGAAATAGGAAGGCTTCTATTAACCGTGCTGTCATCAAAAAGTACAACATTTCTGCTGCGAAGTGCAGTGGAAAACTTCCCACAAGATTTCTCCACAGTGATGCACATGTGAGTCACGTCAAGTCGTGACGCATGAAGGTATAAATGGACATAATGTTGGGAAACTGATTCGGATTCGAAGGTAGACTTACGCAAGAATTAGTAATTTGTTCAAATTGTAGGTTGCTCACCGCCCCTTCGTGTTCTCAGTGGTCGAACGAGTAAAAATCCCGACGCTGATTGAACAAACATGACCCCGAGCTGCGCGCTGTCATTTCTTTCAGGAGGACCTGCCTGCTGTGTCATGACTGCCAGTGTGTAGAAAACGCGTTTTAAGTGGCTGCAGACCCATTTTGGTTCGCGGTGTGGAGGTGGAACATGTGTTGGCTCTGCCTTGAGGCCATGGATGGCACAATTAGGTGCTCCCTCACCTCTGCAGACTGAGGTCACTGGGCCACTGAGGTCAGGGGTCATTTAGGGTCCTGTATGCAGACAGCTGATGTCAGCGGTGATGTTAGAGGTGTTTATTCACTAAACACGTTCACTAAAACAAGCACGGGTCGAGTGTAAGATTATAAATGTCTTAAGATGTTTCCAGTGTAGTTTACACAGACAGTTCTTTGTCAGTAAAGACTTATCTTGTGAAATTCTTTCCAGGATGCGTGCTTGCACAACTTCACATTTTCTGTCTCCGATCTACTTAAAGGTACTGCGGCCAAAACCGATTTATGAAAAATCGTTTTTTTTTTTTTTTGGTTTGCTGGACTTCACGGTCTGTCATGGCAACATTTATAATTTAAGCCATTTATGAACATGAATTCCACGTCATAAAGTGCCTTTACCTATAAAGCCTGTCTTCATTCTTCTAATCTGCAGTGTTTTCACATTCACATTGTGACCTGGGGGTTTAACAGATTCGTTTTTATAGCATCTGATTATCAGCATGATAAAAATCAGCACAACACAAATGTTTTTCGTGAATTCACACGTTTTACATGATAAAGAGAAAAAAAACATAATTTTAGCAGTACATCAACACATGTGATTTATGACTTTTATGCACATTTATTGTAAAAACAAATAAACAAAAAAAAGCTTGTGTGCTATAAAATAAAAATACTCCTAATATTGCATTTGATGAACGGGAAGACAGACACGAGGGTGCATGTGGACTGACGCTCCAGCCCAAATCTGGAACCCATAAAGCCTCAGACATCTCTGCAACATTAGCCAGAGCACTTCTTATTGGCTGAGAGGACCTCTTACCCCCTTCCTCCATTACCCGCCCAGCTAACGCACACTTCCTGCTTTCCTGCCTGGTTCAGGCCGGACCACGCCTTCTGGAAGTCCGCTGAGCCAATGAGCAGTGGCCGCAGGCCTGGGTTAGCGTTTGGGTATAAAAGGGGTAGAGGTGGACCTGCCTGTCAGATGGTTTGTTGTTGTTCTGTCTGCCAGGTTGAGAAGGGAATGTGGAAGCGAGAAGTTTAACAAGGTAACCAGGAAACAGGACAGCCACGGCGACGCTCAAGCCAATGGAGATTCAGCAGCCGTAACTTTCTTTGACAGAGGAGAAGACTTTTTTTTTTTTTACGCAAGCTTGTCAAATTCAGGTTTGTAGCTGCTGTCAGAAAGGCTGAAAAGAAAGAAAGAAAGAAAAAAAGAGTCATACATCGTCCTGTCTTTGCAGTGGAGTTTGAAAGGTCGTCAGTGGACGGTACAATGAGAGAAGAGGTGTCCTGCACCAACTCCCCTGAAGGAGGGATGGGGGCCAGCGAAGAAGAACTGGAGAGGGGATCGAAGAAGAACCTCCAAGGAGGAAACCGAAAACGTTCCCCTTACCCCAAGAAGGACAGCCTCGGTCAGACGGAGGAGAGCAGCACTGGCAGTCCCAACAGCCTGCTGCCTGCTGGGCCAAAGAGGGTGAAGAAAAGCCCTTCGACTGTGGTGACTCTGGCTCCCACGTCGTTGGGCCCCAGGCCGGACCAGCCCTACGAGGACCTCCACTCTCAGCGCGTCATCGCCAACGTACGGGAGCGTCAACGCACTCAGTCCCTGAACGACGCCTTCGCCTCTCTACGCAAGATCATCCCTACGCTCCCTTCAGACAAGCTGAGCAAGATCCAGATCCTTAAACTGGCCTCGCGCTACATCGACTTCCTCTACCAGGTGCTGCAGAGCGACGAGATGGACGCTAAGCTGGCCAGCTGCAACTACCTGGCCCACGAAAGACTCAGCTACGCCTTCTCCGTCTGGAGGATGGAAGGGGCCTGGGCCATGTCCACCAGCCACTAGGACCCCATCAAACTTCTCTCCTAAACCCTCTCGTGTCCACATCTCCACCCCACCGTCTCTGTCTGTGTTTGCACCCACTTCCTGACCTCTGAACCTCTGAATTCTTCCCTTTTGGTCTGATCTTAATCTTGTTTTTATCTGAAAACTTTGCATTCGTTGCTCATCCTGCTTGATCTATATGCTCCATAATAGTTCACTCCACCTCCACATTAGCTTTTACAACAATGGCTGGATCTATACAACTATAACCTTTCACAGTTCACCCTGTTCCCCTCCATTGTTTCCACTCCCATTGCTTTCCCCCCTTGTCTGTCCCACAGTTTAGTCCAGTGCAACAAGACGCTTCACTGCAGCCCTTCAGGTATGTACACACACACACACATGCACACACACACATGCACAGCCACACATGCACACTGACTGCAAAGACAGACATAAACCACACAGACACACGTATAAACACTGCTGTGTTCTCCTTTTCATCAGCAAAGGGATGTGAATATACATATTTATTATATCTTCATATTTATTTCCACTTTTCCAAATAGTGCGAGAAAGCTTCAGTACGTTATTTGTAACCTTTCAGCTCGACAAATAAATACTGATAATTAGCAGGAACTAAAATCATCTGCAAATCTATGGAGGTCACTTACAGGCAAAAAAAAAATTACTATCTAAACATGAACAAATGCATTTATGTATGTTTGTGTTTCATATTTCATCCTATGTTTTGTTTTACTGCGAGACACAAAAACAATTTATGCAAAAACTAAGAATATTTATGTATTTATAAGCAAACAATACAACCTCACCAGAAAAGTCTGTGTGATATCAACACATCAACCCAAGCAGGCCTCCATTTACATGCAGCACGTATTAGATTGATATTTACAACTAAGACTTTTTAAAACTTTGCGTTCGGATGTATAAAGTTTCAATGAAAAAAAACCCATAACATCTGTTCACTTTGTGGAGGATTAGTGAATTTTTTAATTTCTATGCAAATATGCAAAAAAAATTGTATTTTAATGTAAAAAATTATATTTTTAAAAAACTAAATCTGAACTAGACTGTAATAAAAAGCTCAAAAACTTTCAGTATATTTAATAATACAGCTGTAAATCATTAAAATCTAACAGATCTAATTTCAGTAAGATGCAGATTATCTTCAATTGTTACATGAAATAAATATTTTTGATTATAATATATTAGAATTACTTTTGACACATCTTTAATACATAAGACACCGTTAATTATTAGCTGAAAACTGATAAAACTGATGTAAATGTTATGCAGCTCAGAAAACATGAAGTTATCAAAGCAAACGTTGGTGTGTGTGTGTGTGCAATAAATCACGTTGTTATTTTGGACAGGAACATCGAAAAAGAAATATCAATCTCAAGAGGCTAAATAAAGTCATATTTATATAAAGAATAAAAAACTGAGCTCATAGCTTATATGTTTACAAACACAAAATGCTTTATATAGAAATTGGAGAGAAAAAAATAAGATACAGCAAAAATAAGAAATAAAGGTAGTAAAAGTCAGTACATTAAGAAATAACACTTTGATCAACAGTAAATCACATGAATAAGAAAACTGTACAAACAATGTAACTAAGATAAAATACCAATGTGCTTCTCTGAGGTATTTTCACTTTATTAACTAAAATGAACTAACAGCATATCACAGCCGTGATCTAAACTCTCCAGGTCCAGTGTTTGACAGACCTCTGATGTATTTAAGACAAATGTTTTCCTCCAGAATCTACAGGATCAACTTCACACAGGGACTGCTTTTTTTTTTTTTTTTTTTTTTTAAACCATTTTAACAGACACCAGATTCCTGCACAGGTACAGCATGAAAGGAAAGAGAGAGAAAGGGAGAGTGAAGTGAAAAAAGTGGACGCACATCTCTCCCTCTCAGCAGCCTTGCCCTCTCTCCTCAGGATCTTGTATCCAGTGTCGTGCAATCAGGCCCCGCCGGGGCCAGACAAGCAGGAACCTTTAGATTGGAAACAGTTGTGAGGTATTAGGAAGGTGTGTGTACCGGGGTTAGGGTCAGACACACTGGCCTGTGTATGTCAGTGTGTGTACATGAGTACTGGTGTGTGTTTGTGTAGTTGTTTGTAGTGAGATTTAATTAGCTGTGCAGCAGCGCGCACATACATGTGTGTGTGTATGTGTGTGTGTGTGTGTAGATTAGTAAACAGGAATACGCTTGCAGATGTTGTTTCAGCGACTTTATGGTTAAACTTCTGCTGCCAGGAACAATGACAACATCCATGATTTGTATCAAAAAGAGTGACGGGATGAAATATGGTTAGTTGCGGAGACGGTGTAAAGATGAGTGTGTGTTGATGTGCTGGAAAGAACACACACTTTACCATTAGCTAGATGACAAGTCAGGTTAAACACATTTTAAATAGACACTGACAGATCCATTGAGCAGACGTATAAATGACACACACACACACACACACACACACACACACACACACACAAACACACGTTATTTACTGTGCAGAAATCAGTGAGTTAGAAGCAACACAAGTGCTTTGAAGTATTGATAAGAGAACACTGCAGCAGCACATAACTCTACGGTATCATATATTACACAGGCACACATTACACTGTCCAGACACGCACACACACACACACACATACAGCCGCCGGCCATGTGCGCACTGCAGGTGTTCCACTCTGTTATTATTAAACCTCCAGTGGCCTCTGCAGTAGACATCGAGGGCCCCAGCGCTGCAGATTGAAAGCCAAGGCCCCATGCACGTGAGCCGAGTGTCCTTGAACGCAGCGCGGTAGTCATTACCCACCACTTTGCCTGCTCTGCCTGTTATCATCAGCTCTGCAGGGTCCGTCACAGAACGTGCTGGAAACTCAAAGCCTGCAACTGTCCAGAACTAAACTACAGATGAGATTAGCAAGAGTCAGGAAAACTTCAAAGACAGGAACGTGCAAGCATGTGTGCGTCTGAAGTGTAATTTGTGTACCTGCTTTAAGTGATTAGTATGTCAGAGGTTTTTTTTATTTTTTTGTTTTTTTTTAATATCTACATGTCCCCTATATGGTATGCCAGGGGTGGACTAGATAAAGAGGTGTTGGTGGAACTTGGTGGTTCATTTTTTGATGCTGCAGATTTGGGATGCACTAAATTTGAAGATGGATAATTGATTTTATACTTCTTGAAAAGCAGAAGTGAATCTAATAGTTTGTACTTTCAGTGTGTTTGAGCCTTCGGCATTTTTTCCTTGAGAATCTTTAGCATGCGCACACACGAACATGCGCACAGTTCCGTGCATTTTGATGAGTGTAATTTTGGGATGTGTGGGTGTCTGGCTCAGTGGGAGACCTTCAGAATGAGAGGATTGTGCTGTTTGAGTTGGAAAAAAACAATGCTCTCCTTTCTGTTTATACTATAATCAAAATGCCTGTCACTGCGCTTTCCTCTCCTGGAATCTCCTGGCTCAGCTGCATGCAACGCGTGTGTTTGTGTGTGTGTGTGTGTTTTACAATTTGGACCTGCTGGTGGATGCTGTGCATATTAAAAGTCTGGCTTTCACTCCGGACTCATCTAGAAGTCGTGGTTTCTGATAGCCATCTTTCTGAGAGCCACACTGTGAGTGCAGGTGTGTGTGTGTGCGTGTGTGTGGGTGCATTTGACTGCTGCATTTATATATATGTATGTGCATGTATTTGTGCATAATTGTGTGTGTGTGTGTGAGTGTTGGCCTCGCTCATACAGCTGCAAGTGTAAAGAGCAATGGAGAAATTACTTCTGGTTTGACACGTAGGCAACAAAAAAAAAAAAAAAAAAAAAAAGCCGCAAAAGAAGTGAAGTCCAAACTGCATCAGGATCTGTCAAACATGGTTCCAATACAGCATGTCATTCATAATATGCACCGACACTTCACAGAAACAGAGTCGCTGCGTCACTTTAAATAAAAGTTTCAATTATTTGTGAAATTTAAAATAAAAAGGAAATATGTCTAAAAAAGCACCTTTAAACATGATTGCTTTAAAAATCGTTTGTGCTTAGAATCCAATGTGGGAATGGCGGATTCTGCCACAAACATTAAAAAACGACTATAAGAGATAATAATAATAAGAGAGATAATGACTGAATAGAAATACAATGAATGCCAATTGTAGAAAAAAAAATACTTACCATAAATAGGATCAAAAATTAGGCTTTCATGTAAAATCTTTAAACTTTAAAATCTTGTTTTACGGGACATAAATGTGATAAAAGAAAGAGAAAAATCATTTTGGCAATTTACGCATTCACGCTTTTATGGCATTATGAAAGTCATGTGATGAGACGACATGCGTAAACACACTCTTAACTTCTGATTGCTGGACTTCTTCTTCTTCTTCTTCTTCTTCTCTGTCCTCTTGTCTTTCTTGGAGCACGGAAAGGAAAGCTGTAATCAGGGAGAACTGAGAACACACCAGATGAAATGTTTGCTTGTTAAAACAAGAGAGGAGAGGTTGAGGAGCTGTGGGGATTTTTCCACTCCTCACTAAATAGAAGTGTTTGTTTGTTTGTACACACATTTTATAACCTCATCACACATCTCAAAGTCATCACTGGTTTTTTTTTTGGTTTTTTCTTGCACAAGTAGCCGACATGCCACCACTCGAGACGGTAGAAACATGAGTGTGAAATGTTTTTTGTATTTAACAGTGTTACACGTATGACGTTAACTGATCTGACGTTGTGTGTTTCTCTCATCTCTGCAGAAAACCGACAAATGGAAAAATTCTCTACATTTAAAAAGAAGAAATGTATTTCTGCCTCCCCCGGTCCTCCCTCTCTCTCGTTCTCTGGACACGCGCTCGACTCATGACACTGAGATGTGTTCCTCCAGCTTGACTCTTTTCACGGTGTGTTTCTGAAACACTAAACTCTGCTGAGGGAGACATGGCGGTCAAACATTGAACATTTTGAACGATCAAAAACAAGAACAGAAAAAAAAAAAAAAAAAAAAAATACAAAACAAAACTTACAGCTGGCCTGCGGTGACAATGAAACAAAATGGCTGCTGGTTCGAGTGCCTTGGGTAACACCGTAATAACCATCATCCAATTGACTTGCTTCTCACATTGGATGGCTCACTGCCAGATAGACATTAAGATGACTAATGATAATGGCACAGAGATGGTTAGAGGGCGGTCACAGCCAATGAATGTTTACAGCTAAAATGCTAATAAGCTAATCACTCTGGCTCTCAAAGCCCTGACTTGTGGGAAAAAGAAGAGCACGAGGAATCTGATGCAGATCTTCTCCTTTGTTGTGCTGTAGTAACTGGATCGCTTTCTGTGTATTTTGGGGTTGTGTATCTTTTTTTTTTTGTGAATTTTTGGTGTACGCACACTGTATTACTTCAACTCTGCTTTATGCATTACACTTGGCTAAATGTCCATGGGAAACCACTGATCACTCAGCCACTATTCCACCTGTGTTCTTTTTTTTTTTTTTTTTTTAACTTTACTTGTGCTATTATTAGTGATTCATGTATCTCTATTTCCTGCAGCTTTAAGAAGTATCTTCGCAGACCTGCTGTGACCATTTCTAATAATTAATGCAAGAAAACATCAGAAAATTCTTTGTAAAAATGTGCCAAAGCGATGATAAAGTGATTATAGTCACATTATAGAGGATCCATTTGTAACCATAAGTACTGAAATTGCTGTTTGATCATGTTTCCTTTGTATTGTTTTGCATCTGCTCTTGATCATCTTTCGTCGGCTCCTGTGGACAATAAAATGTTTCCCGATTATGTATGTTAAGTGCAATATTTTGATAATCCGAGGAAATTTACATGTTGCCGTTCGTATATTAGAGGGAGACCAAAATAATACAAGACTGATAAAGTTTAAAGAAACAAACAAATCAGTTTAATCAGATGAATATAATCTACCTTTATTAAGGCTTTGTTGGAACAAAAATAGAGACAAAGACAAAAGGCAGACAAAAAAAACAAACGAAACAAAACTGAACAAAGTCATTATTTACACTGTACAGAAACAAAATCAAGCAGTCAGTTATGAAAACTGGACTTAGCCTGCAGTTTTAATTAAGATCCAGTTTATTAAGGCTACCTTTACACAGGTTGGTCAGCATGATACTTCCAGGCACACTGGCTTGTAATTTGGTCTCTAAGTGTGCACACGGCTAATTTTTGAGATCAAATACAAAAATACGTCATTTGCATTAATTAAGACAAAATATAAGACACTAGATATGTTAGGTCACTGTCATGAATGTTCTCCTAAATCTAAGTAAAGTTCAACTGCTCCGTCGGACTGTCCTACAATAAGATCTTCTCTCATTTGTTTTCACATTTTTTTATCACATTAACAAAAGATTTGAAAAGTTCCTGGTTGCATGCACAATGCAACGTAAAGAAAGAAAGAAAACCAAAGAGCAAACGTACTGCATTTAAAAAAATAATCTATAGCACCGTCATAATTGTGTTAGACATGCAAAGAACACTTCAAAGACAGAATCTGAATGTATAAATAGAAGTCATGTAGTTTTTTTTTTTTTTTTTAGTTTTTTTTTTTTGAGAAATAAATTTGTTTATATATCCGTCCTGTGCTTTTGGTGCTGTTCAACTGTTTGGATAGAAAAAAAAAAAAAAAACATTCACAAACTCTTCAAAGTCTTTGAAGTTCTTTAAGCCATGCCAGTCGAGGGACGGCACATTGTTCTCATAAACTTTGGTTGCGCTTAACCTGTGTCCAATTGCACTGTGTGGATATTATCTCAGTATTATTGCTCCGTCCTAACTGTTAAAATGTCGCTGTTTGTTCTGGGGAGCCAAACATCCCCCGATGATGCCAGTAAACAGAACGGCGTTGCATCGGTAACGAACAAGAAGAAGAGCTCGCTTTGACCTTGTTAATAAAGAAATAAAAGTATAAAAGAAGTTTACAAAATACAGTAGGAATGCTCATCCACAGGTACAAAAACACTGCTCCAGTTTTAGATTTTAAGACCCAAGTCATTCCGACCCTCGTTTCCTGAGGGCAACGCAAGTGCATATTGTGTGTGTGATTGTCATGAGTCTCATCCTCATCATTTCTGAGTGGTCACGTTGCACTGAGGCATCAGGGATGATTTCGGATGTGTAAAGAATCTTTTTTTTAGATCACTTTCTCCCCCTGATACTGATACTTCAGTGGTTTGTGTTAGCTCTTCATTGTGACTAATGCCTTCTATATAAACTACAGTATCAGTATTAAGTGTGTCTTCTTTAGCCTGTCGGGGAGCAATAACAATAACTGCAGCAGTCTAGAGCGGTGCTGCATGTGCTCGCCTGACAGGCTGGGAGAGAAGAAGAACAAGAAAAAAAGATTTAAGAAAATACGTGGACATACAAAACAATATGAAACGTATAAAATGTATTTCAGTTTAACTGTAGCTGAATTCTTTAAAAAAAATGTGTGCCACAGATCAAATTAAGGAATATTCAAATAAACTAAAAATACGACCAAACGAGATGTCTGATTGACAACATGCCAACGTGGCTGCATGTTGCTTGCTTTTGTCCAGTTCACATTGCAGAACATACAGTGCAAAAATGAAATCTTCATCTTTTTCCTTCATTGGACCTTTATCACATGACATCATCATAGCGGGATGGGTTTTAAGTGTGTGCCTGCTCTCCTTCACAGGCGCATCCTGCAGGGACGACTCCTTCCGCTCTGAGTGACTGGCTCTGGTAAGCCAAGGTGACCCTTGACCCCGCCTTCAAGGTTACGACGTGGTCCGAGTGGTCTCATGCAGGTCTTGCGGGAGTCGTTTACAAGGTTAATGTTTAAAAAGTCACAGAGCTGCATCAGGAGTGTATTCTTGCTATGTCGCGTTGCCAGCTCCCAATGCTACAAGAGAGAGATCCTTCATAAATCTGCCTCTGGGTGTCTTAAAAACTTTCTCTCAGTTCAAAAAGCGATGTCCCATTCTGTCATGAGAATATAAATGTTGTTCCTCAGTGTGTGTTTGAATCAGACTGCGGCCAGTAGTAATGCAGGTGGAGGAGTTCTTTTGAGGCGATGAATACAGTGGTTGAACTGAAGAGGACATCTGCTTCCAGTGATGGTCCAAATGCATATCTTTGTGTGTGTGTATGTTTCCACTGAGACTTGGTTAAAGGCAGCTGTGAGGAGATTCTTTCTTTACATGGAAACGCCTTTCTCTGTCACTTTTTGTGTTTCCTAAATAAACGATAAGAGAAAAATGTGAGGAAAAAAAAGCTATTTTGACAAAGCTGAATATAGTAAATAGGACGTTTTGTGTTTACTTGTCAGAGGCGATCGCCCCCCATCGACAGTGAGGCGATGGCGCTGACGGCCTCGCTGTCCGAGTCTCGTCTCAGCCGTCGTCTCTGGGCCTGCAGGTAGGACAGATTCACTGTGGCGGCTGAGTCCTTCACACTCTGCCAGTATTCACCTGCAGGAAGTGAAGAGATAGAAACGAGGGAGAAGAGGAAGGAAGGCGAAAGAGAAAGATTAATGGCCTCAGTCTATTTCAATGTTGTTTTCATTCTGAATGGTTCCTGGAGGGAAATTGCCTGCACTGTATTATTAAAAAGGCACTACTTGGTGTTTGATCATGGTTGTGGCTGTTTGATCTGAATATAAGCACTGACTACAATATAAACAGCCCGAGGTTTAAATATCCATGTTGATAATTTCAGAAATGTAAACTCAAATGTTCTTTCAGGCTTAGGACATGCTTGAGTCCTGTGACACGCAGTGGAACGAAAAAATTAATCAGTGAGTGTTCATCTATGAGTGTGTGTGTTCTGGCTGTGCTTGTTGGTGGGAGCATGCAACTCGCATATATTTCACCCCAGGGCTTAAATTATGGGCTTAACATTCTTGTGGCTTTGCAAATATTTTTAATTAATCTAATTTGGTTGGGATAACATTTGTGTGCAATCAGGAGGGGATGTTGCGAAGGTCGTGTGCCAGAGAAGTGTTTGAAGATAATTGGAGCCAGGGCGGCTGTGTGAGTGTGTGTGTGTGTGTGTGTGTTTCTGTCTGTGTGTGGGACGGCTGGAGGGAAGGATGGGAGACAGGGATGTAAAGGAGGAGATGTGGCCAGAGAGCAGGAGTGATGATGAATTAGAGAGAGAAATAAAAGTGCTCATCTTTTAATTGTAAATGTAAACTAAAAAGTGGATCACAATCGAAAAAAAAGCTTCACTTAGTCGAAACATGTTCAATCAGCAGCAAATACTTTTCGTTTAAAATATTATCAATAAATGTGAAAGTTGCATTTGAAAGTTGTGCTGATTTTTTTTTTTAACATATTGCATCTTTTTTTTCTGCCGTTGTTTCTTATCTGCAGGTGTCATACAGATTGCACAGTAGCTGTATTTCTCTCTGCTCTGAAGATAATTTTGGGGCATATTAAAAAAATTACCTGACCTGACCTTGACCTTGAATCTTTTATGTATAAGCTAGAGAACATGGTGGTGTAATTTTTAGGTGGTGCACCAGTGATAGGTGTATATCTTGCTTTCATCTTCATATGAAAACATGAATTACTTCTTTCAGCCGACCCTACAGACCGTTACCAACTCACTGAGTACAGATCAACTCTTGAAAACACATTTTTTTTCTGGATGTGTTTTTATTGAAGAAACCTGTCAGCTAATGGAACACTGAATGTAAAATTGCCTTGTCATCTGAAACAGACTATGACTGATCTCTGGGAGAACAATGCAGAAACGGCCACTGAGACTGAGTGAGAGTAAAGGAGGAATCACACAGTAACTGGTGAGATAAAGAAAGAGAGCAAAAACTGTAGAAATATAACGAAAACAGCCAGCAAAGGTAGTGAACGTTTGCTATTGTAGACTTTAAAATCTCTCAAACATCTCTGGAGATGAACAACCAGCAAGAATGTGCAGATCATTTGTCGTTTAGGAATCTTAAACTGCCTTCGCCTTTAACAGCATAGATCGCTTCAAACAGTGTATGTTTACACTTTCACACAGCGCTGCAAGCCCTCTGATTGACATGCCGCTGATTGTTTTGTATGCTACATGCTGTTGTTGTGTTCAGTTGTCATTTCTCACCTTGAACCTGGATGACCTTCTGTAGCGACTGCACAGCGTTTTCACAAGGCCTCTGGTCCAACACAGACTGGGACAGAGGCTCCACCTGGGAAACAACCCGGAGCCAGTGGTGAGAGGATGCAGCATCTCTACGGATGCCATGTACGCAAAAAAAAAACAAAAAAAAACCACAAAACAAAACACACACATATCTCACCTCCATGCCCAACAAGGCACTGACGCAGGCTTCAGAGGCATCACAGATGGCCTTGAGGTCGTGTCCCCCCTCCAGAGCCAGTACCACCCGACCCCCAGCCAGTGACATCAGCTGACGTGTCAGGAAGCCAAAACCTGGCAGAAAACAAACACACACAGGTTGAGCCAGATATCATCTGGTCAACTTTTTATTCCTACACACGAATGTGATTAGAGTCGTAATAGTTCAAACCAGTGCTCATCAGGTACCGATACTTAAAGTCATTCAGCTGTAAAAGAGTGTTTCAAAATGAAGATACCAATATAAAATGTAGAAATGGCTAAATATTCTATATATAAATATTCTTTTACTGAGACAGATGTTAATTGATAAAGTAATACTCTCCTTCACCTACACCAGGCAAATAATTTATTGAGCTAAATGTTTTGAAGAGCATAGATATGTATGTTATTGTGCGTATGTGAATGAACAGCTGACTAAGCCTTACACTTGGCTGTGACCTTGTAGCCTCCCAGTGGTGACGAATGTCCTTCAACAGCATCAAAGCCGGCTGACACAAGCACCACATCAGGAGAGAACTCGTGGGCAATGGGCATCACCACAGCTCTGAGGAGGAACAGAGGAAACAACGTGCTGTAAACCAGACATGTTCACTTCACATGTACATTTGCTCAAGTCCTGTGGCCTCGCTGAAATTACATACATACATACATACATACATACATGAGATGAGAACTGGGAACAGTGAGTTAAATATAATAATTTGAGAGAGGAAGTAATTCTGGCTTTGATTTAAGATTACAATAGACTGAAAATGATTAATTATTGTAATAAACAGAATGTAAAGTTGCCTGCAAAATAAAGAAGAAAAAAAAACATCAAACTGCAATCACTGCAAGGTTGAGGTGATTGATTTGCAACCGGCACATTTTTCTGGATGGTTAACTGCAAACATTTATTTCACTGTAAACTACGTCCATTTGAAAATGATGAAAGATCAATTACTGACGGCCATGTTCCAAGTGCTTGATCTCTGTTCTCGATCCGCTCCTGGTAAGTGGCCAACACTAGTAGGTAGACTAGCTCCCAGGTGTGAATGTGTGCAACTGTTTAAATGTGAAGCAGAGCACTGCTGAAAAAAGAAGCATGCACGCTCTGCAAACTCCTGGATATATAAAGATTTTTTTTTTTCTAACAGTCAAAATCACATAACTTAAGGCAGGTGGCAAACACTGAAAAGTTGCTGTTTTTGCAAGTGACACAAGCAGATAAAAATGAGACTCTTGACATATCTGGACTGAGACGCCCCCATACAGTCTACTCAGGGGCCACTTTTCCTCACTTCTATCCTCTCCTCCTCACTTCCTCTCCTCTCCCGCTGCCAGTTATTTAGCAAGAGCGCACGGTCCATGCCGCGTTTGATTCCCCCCCCGCCCCTCTCTCTCTGCGGCAGTTCAAAGGCGTTTCTGTGCGTCTGGTTCCTATTAGGAGCTCGTCCCTCTTCTCACGTCACTGACAGCCAGCCATCTGGGATCCATTGGGCCTAATTACGCCGCCTTTGGATTCTCTAACAATGCACCCCCCACTTCTTCTCCTCTCTTCTGCTCTCCTTTTCTGTATTCTCCTCTCCTCAATAGTTCGTCATTTGTCTGTAGCCACCTAAAAATGCACAGAGAAAATATGTGCGCAAACACAATACGTACGTGCAATTCACACACCAAAATACGTACAGTACCAGTCTTACATACACACCTTCCATTCACCTGAATGAGGAAGTGTGTCTAAACTTTTGACTGGTACTATACATGTGCTTGCACTTCCTGTGGAACTGGGTGTTTCATATGTGTGCTGTGCTACCAGTGATTAGACTGACCTTAAATTCTGACCACCTTGGTAATCCTCCACACATACATGCACTACGTCATGACACTTAAATCTCAATGCAGCTGAGTGCTCCCTTGACTGTACTAGAGTCCCACCACCACTCTAACCCACAATATTTTCCCTGTCACTAACACACAAAAACAGAGACGCACAACATCACGGACCACACTCTGTTCCATACTGAAGAGAAACACACTGTCTGGAACAACCCGTCATCTAAATTATGTATTCAAACTGAGCACCAGTTAATCCGCAGAATAATGATAAAAATCTTCACTACATTGATGCAGTTTTGTACATTTTTAATATTAGTGCTGATGCTATGTCTTAATTACAAAGTTGAGTGGCACAGTAAATGTGATAAATGTTGTTGGTCGGATATGCACCCCGGACATCACAGCTATAAACCACTGGACCACCGGGGGCTTCTTCGCCAAAGTACTTTGATATACTGTAGGGTAGAGTTTGTGGGGTTAACACACAATACAGTACAGTACTACAGTGTGGTTAACTGAGGAAGTTTTACACATGAAAACACTTGCCATTTCCCAAACTGGATAAAAAATACCAAAACCAGACGGCTGCTCAGGAAAGGACCAGTTGTTCCTTAATTACCAACCAGAGCTTCAGTAAACACTGGACTTAGTGTTTCCGAGCCTGCCTTTTGGGTCTATGTGTTTTTTACCAGTACGGGTTTGCTCATTAGCATCTTTCCTTTGACGAGGGGCCCACCCACTGCGTGTGCTGAATGAAGCACCATGTAGAGCTCACATACTGTTTCATCATCTGGTGGCGAGCCAGTGTTGCTAACAAAAACACTCCAAGTTCATTACAGTATAGAACCAACCAACATATTTTCATTCAGGAAAATAGCATGAATGAAATGAAAAGTGTGGTTAGCTCAACAATTAATGCAAAGTTACAACTGGCTCTTCACTGATAACTTGTGCACTTTTTTGAGGAAATCATTAAATCCTCTTGAACAGGATGCAACATTACGTTATCCTAGCATGGCAACGCAGTAAAAAGTATGCAGGTCTTTCAGGTGTTGCATTTCTGTGCAGATGGGAAGTTTCAAAGTCCAATAATTGAGAAAAATATGCTTTGTTACAACTTTCCTATTCCTTGTAAAAAGAGGATGTTCTCTGCCTCGTCTTAGCATGGCTGTTTTATGTGGTCATTGTGAATTTAGCAATTTTATCAGTGAAACTAGCTTACTTGACAGTATCGCCACCCATTTGATTGACTGCTGATTAGCAACTAATCACTTTTTTTTAGTAGTCGGGAGAGTGTCAGGTTAAAATTGCAACAGGTTTATGTGATCATTTGTGTTGTCATATTTTTGTACACATTTTTAACCCTCAGACGAGCGTCTCAAAAACAGATGGCTGTTAAGCCGCCAACTCTTCAGTCACAGAACACTAATTTATCTGCTCCTGCTGTTTGTGTGGTGTAACTATTCAACTATTCACTTCATCAGTATACTGCACTGCCAGGATCAAAGGCAGTTAATGTAGCTATCATCTATATTATTTTTCAATAAAAAGTAACCTTTTTGTGCATGTTGTAATAATTTGACATTTTACACATCATGCAATAACAAAAACGTGACTCATTCAGTCCTTGAATGCATCGAAACCTAAAAGCCTTACAAGCAACATTGATGTAACTCTGTTTAGTAATATATGCAAGAATTTATCTAATTTGTATAAAATGGGCTTAAACATGCTGAAACTTTGTAAAGACCTTTGATTTCTGATTTGCAATTGTCTAGAGCTACAGGGTGGAAACACATATAATGTGGCTGATAGAGGCAGGTTCATTTTTTACCTGAATGCAGCCAGGTACTCAGCATCACCCATGGGAGGGTTCAAACCCCCTGTCCATCCTACATTCACATTGAAGCCCTCGCCTGCACCTGCACCCACCTGGATGGAGGGAGAGAAAGGGGAGAGAAAGAGACAGACAGAGTGAGATTAAAGTGAGAGCCTCTGTGAATGTCAAGAAAGTTAATAAGTCCCAGTGAGAGTTGAGAAACGTCATGACACTGATTGATTTGTGTCAAATGTTCACAAAAATCAGTGCCGCAGTTGCAAAACGTTGCATTGCAGCAATCGAGCATAAGTGACTGCATCTCTTTAAGGCAACACCAGGGAGTGATTATGATTCCTAAATGAAAGACGGATGGCTATTAATTCAACACCTCTATCCCTCCATTTTGATTTTGATACAATTTGTCAAATGGCCTTATAAATCACTCTGAGCCACAGAGTTACACCCATTATTCCCAAGCTTTAGGCTACAGCTATACTGGGAAATATTTCATATCAGGCAAGTGCTGCTTGACATATATAAAAATAATGTAGTAGAATTACATACTGCATGTTGTAACATGTAACATTATATTTGTGTACAGAACTAAATACTATATGCTCTGTTTGGAAGTTTACTAGTTTGTTTATAGTAGTAGTATAGTAGTAGTTTATATATGACATGTCATATAAAACATACATGGCATACTACTCTATACTACTCATTTACGTTAACATTTTACAACATACTGTTTACAATTATAGCAGATTTTTTTTTGCTTTACTGAGATATGATATGTTCTCCCCAAAATGCCAGGCAGAGCCGTGGGAGCTTCTTGCAGTTTGACCTCACATATTTGGGGCAGAGTTTGAACCGAGGCCCGAGTCTTGGAAAGAAGGTCTAAAGATTCCTGCATCTCTCTTTGTAGTCCTGCTAGCAGCCATTTAGCTGTTCTCTGAGCCTTTCACCATCAGTCAATGTGTCAGTTTGAGGGGAGAGTGAGGAGGCTGATTGACACACTCTTGGCAACAATGCGTGGTAATTTCCTTTGTGTGTGTGTGTGTGTGTGTGTGTATGGGTGTGAGAGGATGCTTGAAAGAGAAAGAATGCTGATGAGCATCGCAGAGCGTCTGTCTCCATTCTTCTCTCAGTGGACGGGATGTTCACAGGGCAAACGAAAAACACATGAGGCCTCCCGTCCTCTGCCAACTGGTAATGTACCCGCATGCACACGCACATGCATGCGGACACACGCACACACTCTCACAATTGCTGCTATTGCTCCAAGTCTATTGCACTCCTCTCTGTCCTCTTTCATGTTTCAAGAGTTGCTGGACTGGATTAGGCCTTTGCTGGTTTCTGTGTGGTACTCGGCACTCTCTGTTATGGCTATGACATCACGCCCCTACCCCATGGTGTGTTATATACCTACACGGGGGACAGTGAGACTCCAGAGGTTTACCACACAGCTCAACAGAGGTTGAGAAGCCACTTAAGGCAAAGCCACATCCAAGCCAGCGGAGCATTTTATGTACCGTCCCTCATCAGGGGATTTTATGGGAAAACATTGTGTATTTTATCCTCATTATTGTGGGGGAGGATGGGAGAATAAGAGTAGGGGATGTGGGGAATTGAATAGGTGGTGAATGCCACCGTGGGTTGGGGTCAATTCATCTGACTTGGGATAGTCATCACACTTGGTTTCTGGTAAGACCGCAGGCAGAATTCATAGGCATCTCAATTTCCTGTATGCAAACATAGGCATGCAATTCCACTGTACACATCCTGTTTTGAAGTTCTGATATCCAACGCACTGATGTTTCTCAAATAAACTGAACAAGGGAAATACAACCTACAGTATACACACAGACAGTGTGATCTCCTCACAGTGAGTTTACTGGAGAAACACATTTGCAGCATTACGAAATTCTGTGGTAAATAAGTCAAAAACTTATCAAGCTGAAAACTTGTGCATGATGGTGCATAAAAGTGAAAAAATAAACATATTTTAAATTGCATTTTAAATGATTTATGTTATGTATAACACTTGCAGACTTGATCACATTATCAGATCAGGGGAAAAAAAAAGACAATTCTTAGGCTCAATCGGAAGGAGCATATTTCAGTCCTAAACCCCTTTACATTACGAGATAACAGATAACATAGTAACCTGTCCTTTTTTTCCCTGAGCATTGCAGACTCTGATATGAAAACCAGTCATCACGACTAAATTGAGGTTATAATTGGGCTTTAAATCATGTAGATTATCCCTGGATTTATTGTTACAATAATTATTCCTGTTTTGACAAGTAAATGCTAAACGCAAGGCTCTTGAGCTCCCTAATGTCCCACTGGAATCACATAATTACCAAATTTCAACATATCTATCTTCACATGTGAAGTGGGTATAATATCATCATGAACTCCTTATCAAGAAAACTGCAGCTGTATTGTTGTAATATCCAGAATGCACTCTACATGGTGAGTCTGTTGTATAAAGGCTGTTGAGTTACACTGTTTTGTGTACATACAGGCATAAACACATGTACATACACAGTCACTTAGACATCACCGTGACAACACGAACAAAAACAGACAAACACAGCACTATTGTTGAGGATTGTTTTGCACCAACCTCACTGGGATGTCCGCTACCAGGAAAGAAGTTGCCATTGTCATAGCGATGAAGAGAGATGTACAGGACACTTGGATCATCATAGAAGGCTTCCTGGGTGCCGTTGCCATGGTGAACATCCTAGACAGTAATGACAAGTTAGAATATTGCTGACTGAAGCAATTATTTCAAACACATCTAAAAACTTTGTATTGTATTGGTTTTTTATTGTAAATAATACACAAAACTCATGATCCAATATGCAGAGAGCTGAAACCTGATTTTTCCTGTCAATTACAAACACATTTTTAAATATTAAACCTTTTTGATGAAACAGGTGGTAATTAGTTTGATGCTGTAATGTCAGAACTTTACCGCATATTACTGCATTAAACACCACAAACCAAGCTTTTTCAGAGAGTACGTGTGTAAAGACATGGTGCAGGCTCATATACACACACATGGAGAACAGAGACAACGACCTGGCTGTAGATCAATATCTGCACGTGTGTATGTGCGTGTAGGTGTGTGTTCGTATAACTGTGTGTGACTCTGTGTCTTCTCTAAGCATACGTGACAGTTCAGATCACATATGGAGGCCAGAGATAACAATATCTAAATGAACTAAATGATAAATAGGACTGCTACTGTACAGTTCTGCTCTGCTTCTGGGACATTGTTTGTACCCACGATACATTTATGATCCTGTGCTTGTATGTGTGTTTATTCCTGTCCATGTGGAGACCAGTGATGCTGTTAATGCGGCGGATCCTCACCCAGTCCACGATGAGGATCTTGCTGACATTGAGTTTGTGTTGGAGTTGCTTGGCAGCGATCGCCACAGAGTTGAAGAAACAGAAGCCCCTGTGGACAAATAGAAAGGAGGCAGCCATATGTGTTTATCAGGAGATCTTCAGAAAATGAATATTACAGAATCACCATATGGACCTTAGGAACCTCTGAGTTATATCTCCAATTATGTGGTCATGTGGCGGCTATTCAGTCCAAGTTGTGACTGTCACAGCACTGACTCCAATGTGCAAGTTATTCAGGGAAACAGTTTGTCACGCAAACATTTACGACAAATATTTGAGAAATTAGTATGTTTTATTTCAGGTTGTTTTGTATTTCATCTTCCACTGCTGACAAACAAAAATGGCTTTTTCATACTGGAACATTAGGCTTAGTCAAAAATTCCTGTACTCCTCCCCACAAATTTTGCGACAAACAGAAAAACCGAGCTCATCATAAAATTCACTCCACATTCCAATTGATAAGACTGTGTGAATTACTGGCGGGGTGTGTGAGATTTCAGAGAAATGAACTCACAGCTTGGCGCAGCAGTTCCCTCAACACTTACTGTCTATGATAAAGGTATGCAAAAAAAAAAAAAAAAAAAAGTGTTGATGTATGAAAAACAATGGAGGAATGTTGGAAGTGGCAGTGTCAGCATAGGTCATAAACTGCACGTGTGTGTGGACGGTATATCATACATGTCGTCCAAACTCTGCTCATCAACAAAAGTCATTATCATCCCATAAATAACTGGTGACAAGCACTGCTGAGCACACACACAGCCCCAGCTGAATGTGGTTACTTGGCCTAATGCCTCCTATCAAAGACTGACATAAATACATGCACACACACACATGCACTGTTCTTTTGAGGTGCTTTGCGCTGTGTCTTGAAAGCTTAAAAAAAACTGAGTGGAGGAGGTAGTTTGCCTCGAGCATCAGGCAGGTAGCACACATCACACAAACTCAGCAGGCATACACACATTAAGATAGAGAGACATAGTCTCACTCTCTCTCCCTCTTGCTCAGAAGTGTAGTTGATCTGTAATAAATCCTTTGAAACACTTTGCAGAGACCTCCTGGCTCTTGGTATGTGTGTGTGTGTGTGTGTGTGTGTGTGTGTGTGTGTGTGCATGCTGCTGTACTTACAGAGGAGAGGAGTGGTTTGCATGGTGTCCAGGGGGCCTCACCACTGCAAAGCCGTTCTGTGAGAGGAGGAAAAAAAAAACGTTAACACCTTGCTGCTTTTATAAAGCAGGCGTCAGTTTGAAAAGGTTCACATCTTTAAGCTTACACCTGGTTGTGCTGTTGTAGATATTATACCTTTAACATTATAAACAATGGCTGAAATATCCAGAAGAGCTACTGAAACATACTGAAATTCACGAGAAAACACATAGCTCTTATCATATTTGGTAACAAAAACCCACCTTCAGCTCTCCTTGTGCCACCTTCAGTGCCAGGTCTGTGACACAGCCTGCAGCAATACGGGAAGCTGCTGACGTGTGAAGTTCATTCCAGATTGTATCAATATCTACCTGTCAGTAAAACAATGAGGAGGCTATGATTAGTTCAGGATTGTTGGACCACAGTGACAGTATTTAGGAATGTGTCATATATTTCTTCCTTTAGGGAGAGTTGTCTGAATAAAGTCAAGTCAGTCCAAAAGTCGGTCAAAGATATTCTTTTGAAGATCATTGAGAAAAAACAAGTGAGGACCAGTTTTCATGACTTAATTTGACAGTCCCAACGGAAAGCCTGTTATAGTTATACCACATTTTATTTCAATGTGCTGCTGTTGCCCAATAATGAGTCTACAATCAACAGTTCTGTAAATAAACATAATTTTACTTTAGACTGTACTGCTCCCATTTTGAAATAATATTTATTTTTACCCCGAGACACTGTATGAAGTAAATAATGGAAGTTTGAAAGATCATCCTTTTCAAATGTTTCTTGACATCAACTTTCTCTTTGTTGCATCCATCCTCAGTATAAACCCAGTCTCATGTTTCTATATTACTCCATGTTTTAAACTCGCATTTCTGGTGGTGTGCTGCGGTGGAACAATGAAATCAGAGGAATTTCTTTTATCACAGACTTTGCCATCTTGTTCCAATCACCCCTCTTCACCAGAGCAGTCAAAGGCCGGAAATCCAGGCAGATCAGTCGTCTTATCAACTGACACCCAGCCCCCTTCTTCTTTCTCTCCTCTTCTTTCCTTTCCTCTCCTGTCCTCTTATCTGTCTCTTTTGCTCTCATGCTTTACAACAGTTTCTCATTGACATCATTACCTTTGCAGTATCAAAGGAAAAAAGTATTTTGTCCTCTTTTTATCCCCTCCATTGTTCCTTCTCTCATTGTCCTTTGTTTAGTTTTATCTGTTCTGCTCTCCTACCTTTATATTTAACTTCTTCTGTGTCCTAATTCCCTGTTTTTCCACACTCATTTGCTCTAAATAAAATCCAGTTTCACTGGCACGCAACCCTCCAAGCTACAAGCTCTTTGTGTAACCTTTTCTTCCCGGCTTCCGCTGTCTTTCTCACATCTCTCATCTTTGTACAGCCTTTGATTTATGATTAGGTTTCAAAGGTATCTTAGCCAAAAACAATAGCATTAGCAATTTGTACTATTATTAGCTTAATTGTGTAATGAGGCATAATCAGCCGTGTAATGTTTGCTGTTCAGTAATGCAATTAGATAAGAAGAAAGATTCCCACATGACTTGTGGGTCTGTGATGGCTGTGTGTATGTGTTTGTGTGTGTGTGTGTGTGTGTGTGTTGGCGTGCATGTGACACTCACCCCCATGCCTCCACATGGTAACATCACAAAAAATCGTTGAGTCAAGATTCCTGCAGGAAATATTTGATGTGACTCAATAATTGTCATCATTATCATCATATTGTTATCATAGTTATTATTATCATCATCATCATCATCATCACCATTATTATTATTATTATTATTATTATTTATCTTACCAGCCAACTTGCGGTTATCCAGCTTGAGGCGGTGAAGAGGGTTGGTGCCGTACAGAAGCACATGTTTCTCTGAATGGACTGACTGCAGCTCTTCCAGAGTGGCCTTCCTGCTGCGGATACGCTGCACACACACACACACACACCAGTCTGTAAAGCCCTCTGAAGCACATTTGCAATTTGTGATTTTGAGCAATATAAATAAAATTGACTCAACCTGTGTGTGTGTATGTTTGTTTGTGTCATACCTCACACTGGCTCCTGAGTCCTCTTTCTTGTAGTCTGGACCAGATGCTCTGGACCCTCCCAGCATGCTCGGGGTGGCGGCTATTGTCCCCACAGGTACACTGGTGCTTCTGCATCTGAGCATCATAAACCAGACCTAGACACACACACACACACACACACACACACATGTAGACACAACCTTGTTTTTGATTATTTTATAATCCAACCACACATAAATTGTAATACTGTATATGACAACAGTTTTTCAATCTAAAATCCTTCTGTGTGCCTCACCTGTGGTGAAGCATAGCTGGACATCTGCAGCAGGACTGGACAGTGACAGGGAAGTGATGGTTGGGGGTGGATGTGGAGGTGGAGGCAGGGAGGTGGAGGCGGGAGAGGACTGGGTCCGGACCAGAGGCTGGTGAGGCCACATCAGGACAGGCACACTCGGGGAGTCCAGCTGGATTCCTGGTCTATGGATCACCTGCCTCTGTGATTCCCAGGGTAGTGGGTGAAAGAGGGAACAGGAAATAGAGGAGTATTAGCACAAGGGAAAGACAAACTTCCACATACTCATAAGTCCATTGCCTCTTTCCAGAATGTTGCAACTACTTATTATTTGGTCAATTTAATACTGGTTGCCTGGAACAAGCAACTGATAAAGAAAATTCAGCATTGCCAGGCATCCTGTCACAGAACTGTAATTCCCACTCTTTTCATCTTATATAAATAAAGCCGCAGCGCCCCCTAATGTCAAAAACATGGTTCAGGCAAGTTAATTCATATACATAAGCATTAGAAAATCTGAAAATAATTTTTTCTTTGTCATTATCAATAACTTTTTCCAATTAAAAACTAAATTCTAGGTATTAAACAGTTCAGTGTATTAGCAGTATTTACTGTTCAGCAAATGACTAAAATAAATTACAGTAAGAGCAGTTACTTGTTGATTGGACATATGACATAAAATGTACAGCCTGTTAATCCACTAATTGAGCAAGTCATTTATCAAGCTGAATTAATTACCAGGTAGTCTATGTCAACATAGTTTTTCCTACCAGTACTACAAACACTAATAAGGAGTTTTTCTTTTGGGGAAAAGTAATTATCCTTCTGAAAAGCTCTGCGTATGTGTGTGTGTGTGTGTGTGTGTGTGTGCACGCGTGTGTGCAGATACAAAAGTGTGTTTATATTACCTGACTGACAGAATGCGAGGACTCAATCAAGCTCTCCCGTGAAGAGGTAGTGGACTCTGTGTCGTAAACCGAGTCTGTGCTGGCAGTGCTCTGTCTTCTGCGGTAGCCTTCCTCACACACAGAGCCAGGCTCCGAGCCGCACACAGACCCTGGACCCGACCCTGATCCTGATCCAGTCTCCTCCAGGTCCATCTCCTCCGATGGGATCTGCATCAGACGAGGCTTCTCAATGGACTTGCTCATCGACTAATATAAGGTAGACGTTTTACAATGTTTACAATTACAACAATGTACTATATTGAAGCAAGTGTTCTCTTCAATATATACCTGCCTGCAACTTTTTTTTTTTTTTTTTTTTACAGAGCTTAACGCACAAATCCACACAAAGATGTCAGTATTAGAACTAACAAGTCTGTGCACTTATGTGTGCTGCATGTTTGTGTCCACACCTGTCCCCTCTCACCTTGCTCAGAAATGCATTCAGCTTGAACCTCTCCAGCCCGCTCTTGTGACATTGCTGGGACAGCTGGTGCTGAGTGTGAGAGTGATGGCTGGCATGCAGAGGAAGGGGTGAGTGGCTGTAGGGCAAAGGCTCTGAGTGTGTTCGCTCCAGGGGTCTGTGGGAGGACAAGGTGACTACGCCTTCCCTTCTGGTCGGCGAAGTCAGGTGAGGCTGCTGATGCTGCAGAGGAACGGAGCTCAAACCATGTACTGCAGAGAGGAGGTGAGAAAGAGGAACAAGTTATATCGAGGTGTAAAGGTGAGGGCAGGCAGAAGGAGAAGAAGCAGAGGAGTACAGGTACAAGAGGGTGGGAAAAATAAAACGATCGAGATAAACATTAGATTAGAAAAAGGTGATTTAAATCGAGAGAAGGAAAGTAAAATAGAAAGAGGGAATGATAAGGTTTAAGGGATCAAAAAGAACAATCTTGATAAATAATAATCTAGATAAATTATTTAGATGTGACTTAGACATAAAAAGGAGTGCTGAGTGAATTGACATGGCAAAATGTATTATAGCTGTATATGATGTTCAAAATAGTAATTTTTTTAGATAATATTTTAATGCAGAGGTGATAATGTCGCATGCATTTATTGCATGTCTGTATTGTTAGAAAAACAGCATCACAGTCAAGTGGCAAGTAGAGGGCGCCCTTGTGCTGTCTTTAATACACAGACAAAAGAAATGTAGTACAAAACAGAGGACATCAGTGTACCTAAAACTGATGATTTGAAAACAAGTAGGAGTGTTATTGATGGGTATTTAAAAGGCTTTTTGCTATGACTGTCAGGATTTAAATGGAAAAAAGAAACAAACACAAGCATACATGAAATAATTAGTGATACTTCTCTTTGAGGTATGGGTAAGCAATTAAACATACCACCTCAAATGCAAATCTAGTAGTGAAAAAAACAATCTACTTTCAATATATAAATCAAATATTCACAAACATGTTTATAAACTAAATCTACTCATTGACAATATCACTGGGTGGTATTCCTGAAAGCAGGTTTAGTAAAAACGAAAAAGTTTGTTAACCCTGAAATGAGGGAAACTTTGGGTTTTCAGTTCCAGAAAGAGAACCAACATAAATACGAGGTCAGTTACTGCGGTAACTTACTCTGTGAACCTAACCTGCTTGCTGGCACCAGTTTTTCTCTGTCTCCTCCCTCTTACAGACGCAGACACACTGTTTCATTTCCTCATTCATTCAGTCCATATCATTTTAACACTACTCTCTCACGCATGTGCCTGAAATATAAAATATACTAGGTTTGCAACAAGAGATGAAGAGTTGAGAATTCACCCTCAGCTCAGAATAAAACCTCTGCAAGTTATTTTCTTTTAGTAACTGTCAGTTTGTTAGAGCAGCTCATGCACTGAAATGTTGATTGCACATAATGTGTATGTATACGTGCACATAATGTTTTGTATAAAGCTTTAGACACATAGGATCAATGAATAATTGTCTGGTCGCATTCATGGAATAGTGATTGTGCATTTGCAGTCATGTCTCTATGTGTTTAACCTATGGTATTTTTTTTAAATCTTTAACTATATTTTTCATCTTCAGTTGCTAACCCATGTATTTAATGTAATGTAATGTATGTACAACATATTGTGTTAACTTATTGACACTTTCCCCGCTCTGACTCAGGCATTTCTTTTTAAAGATAAATATACACGCATTAATATCTCTAAATCCACTGGATTAAAATGGACGCAAGGTGTTAGGTCATAGTATTGGAGCTGATCATGGCTTTTTTCATTCACTATGCACAAACTTACTCGAACATTCACTGAAGTTGATTGAATAAACTTTAATCAGCGGTTCTGGGACCAAAAACTCAAGAGTTTCCCCATTTCATCAACTCAAGAGGTCAGAGCTAGGCTCAGTTTGTTAAACCTGCATTCTGGAAAACCACCTTAGGAAGGGAACTGAAGGATGATTATAGATTGCTTAAACTCAAAACATATGTGACTAACAAACAACTTCCTGCATGAATGACATCTCTTCCTGATTACAGAAGACAAAGTAAAAGCCTACTCTTCACAATAAGTCTCTTGATCCCCTTGAATGTTTAAATTACGCTAACCTTCCTATCCCTTCCTCTGTACCGAGACTAGATTTAACTTTAGGAAACAGGTCTGAGGTAAGTCCTCGAGGGTTGGTGATGTCCTTTACTTCCAGGTTCCTCACTTAACCATTCTTGTTTTGGAAAGTCCTTAATTATAATCGAACCACTCATTCCCTCTAGTTTGTTTATCTTTTAGCACTCAAATACTCTAATATTATTAGTTCTCAAATATTCTCTCCACCACAACCTGCTTGGTATATGAGAACTGCCTCCATGTTGGATGTATGTAAGAAGGTGGTTCTCTACATCTTTCTCAAAATCAGGTTCAGGTGTAAGTGCAGTGTATTTTTAACAACCAGTACTACTTTTTCATGAGGTCAACATGGATAGCTCTTGTGAATATATGAGTAAATGACTCTGATGACTCCACAAGGCCCCAAAATGCAACCATACGTACGTCAAGGGTTCCAATCTCACTTTGTTTAAATGCAACTATACATATGCCACCTCTTAATGTTGAGACCTCTTTTGCAGAAATGCCAACCTACACATGAAAAGATATAATCAAAGTACTTAGCATTCAGCTGTCTTACTGAGACCTTGGTCAAGATGGCTGTGGTCTTGGGATGGAGTTCGGGAAACTGTGGTTGGATTGATCAGCTGAAAGGATTTTTTGATGCTGAACTCTCAGACTTAAGCAAAGACATTATCCCAGTCAGCCAGTTGGTGCCCTGTAGCTGTCCTGCCAGAACAGGTCTCGTAACATAGTCTGCTGGATTGATCTCTGTGGTCTGGGCTTACGCTGCGTATTTCGCTGTACACAGTTATTCACAAAATCTCTGTAAAATCTTCACGACTTTATAAATAACTAGTCAGTATAGTGTTACAAACATCTAGAGATAGTAAGGTCTGCTTTTTGTCCTCCAGTAATGGTCAGGGATGAGCAGTGGCAGAACATGTGGCTGTGCACATGATAATCCACTATGTTGTTAATGAGTTTGTTGTCTCTGTTCAACAAGGAATGTGACAGATCCTTGTTTTCTATGTGATAAAAAATGAATTGAGATTGGGCCTTGTTAGCTGGACAGATTTCTCCGGGGTTTTGTGGGTGGTACACCCTGAAAAGAGGTAAACATCAGGCTTACATTTCTTCTTCTCGTGGTGTTACCAGCTCAGCATTATTTTTGTCCCAGATTCCATGTGCTCAAAAAAAATTCATCTATCATGGTAGTTTCCTTCTTAGGTTGGGGTCCTGATGTTAAATACTTTAATCCTTTGAATATGCTGGTTCGATTCTGGTTCTAATCATTAATCATTTAAAGAAAATCTATCTATTTATGAACAGATAGATCTAAACCCTCAATGTCACAACGGTCGACTTCCTGTTCCTTTGGTACAAAACTTCTCACTGCCAATGTTGCAGGAGTCAACTGAAGAAAGATGACTACAGATTGCCGAAAAAACAAAAGCTTACACTCTAGTTTTTACATTTAAGTTACTCCATAGTTATGATTAAAATGTGCATGTATACATGTTCCTTTGTGTGAGTATGCATGTGTACATTTACATATCACCTTACGTTGAGATATTGTATATCTGTTTCTGTAGTACAACATATTTACAATTACACAACTCACAAGAGACAAGTTGTGAGTGCACCAGCCCGGTATGTGGTTCCAGTATGAGCATAGGCTGCAAGCGCTGAGCCAGGCCAGGACTGCTTCCATCCAGAGGCAGGTAGACCTGAGGCAGCGCAGATACCGCCAGAGGCCTGGCTACTTGTAGGTCAGCCTGGGGAGAGATGATAGTAGGACATTCTGGAGGGGTCACTAGGAATTAGGGAACCCCTCATCACGATTGCAGATTACACAAATAAGAAAAAAGTAGGTTAGTGAATAATGAAAGGGTTTAACTAGCTTTTTGCAATATAGGGATATAACAGACTCACAATATCATCAAGTGAGTAAACTACCACATGACTGATTCACAAGATATGAAAGCACCACAGAGATGAAGTGGGTAGTGAAAGCCTAAATATAGCACATGTTTGTTTTTATACCTGTTCAAATTAGTTTTTGTTGTGATATAAAACTCAGTAAGTAAGCTATTAAAAATATTTATTCTAGAGAGAAAGCATCTATTCAGAAGGTCTCATTGCTCACATGTGCAGGTAGTCCAGCAGTGATGTTGGGCGTGGCAGTGGGGTTGGGAGGCAAAGTGATATGGGTCAAACTACCATCCTTCAGCAGCAACCGCTGTGCCTGAATGAGACATACATTAAGATTATCTGTGCAGATAATCACATACAAATGATCACATTACAGATTGTGAACATAGAAACATAAATATATGTGTGTTAAAAACTGATAAGACACCCACATTGCTATTGTAACATGCAAGGAAAATTATATTAAATAAATAGAGAATAGAAAATGAATTTAAATTAATGTTTTAATTAGATAGGGAGTGATCATGTTACATGAGCTTTGGTACAATGGGCCATCTGGGCCTCTCAAATCTCCCTGTTTAAAGCACCGGGAACCATCACTGTACTGCATTAAAACACCTCATTAACATTCAACCGTGTTCTGTAAAGAGTAATTTCACCAGGAAAAGCCTTGTGATCATGGATTGCTCTGTAACTGTAGATACTGTAGGCCTTTACTGTTTTATAAGAAAGATTTTTTTTTAAATGCATAAAGGAAAATAATGGGTATTTTGTAATAGAAGACAGAGATGCATGGCAGTTGTGTGATATACACTTGAACAGGGCACTGAACCCCTATCAAAAAGTCTGCTAAGTAGCAATGATGTAAATATACCTCATGGGCCAGTGGGAGGGCCCCGATGTCTGAATTGAGGTTGTCATTGGGTGAGCTACTCCCTGATGCTGGGGTGCTGTTGCTGCTGGGAGAGGAGTCTGGGAGATAGAATTGATTCACTCCTGTTAACTCGTGACACACAACATGTGTGTTCATACAGCACCAAAAGATGCACATAACAAATTGGAAAATTAATCAAATTGTGTCAGTGCAGTGTTCTATTACAGGATCTGTGTTGCTAAAAATACATCTTTCATGTTGTAAAAATAAAACAGATGGTATCAAAGCAACATTAACTTAAAATAGCTGAAAGAGCAGCGCAAATAAAATAGAAGCATAAGATCATGAGAGTGATCTTGCTTAAAGTAGATACTCTACCCAGAGTTTCTGTCCTGTGCTTGACAGCGGGAGGGGCACTAATCTTACGCTGCAGCGGGTTTGGCCTTGTAGTGATGAGCTTCTTTAACTTCCACTTCAGAGTGGGCTCAGAGACTGGACACACAGTAAATAAATACATGAAGAAGCATATGCATACACACACACACAAACAGACACGAAACATACATTTAGCTCATAAACTCACAACTTGATGATGAACTAACTTATGTCTTATACATCTTGTACAGTACAAGACTGCACCCACTCAGTAAAGCATGAACTATAATGATGCACTCAGTCTCCATAACAAAACCCAGTTAAGCCAATCTGCTACATAGCTGAGCAAAGCAGGTCTCAAACCTGGTTAATGGCATAAAAAGGTTCCTCGTTTACATTGCTCAGGCTCCAATAAGCCCAAACAGAACAATCAATCAGAGCTGGCTCAGAGCAGATAAAAGGCAGCTTTGTGTTGTCGCCAAGCCAAAAAAAAGATGTGCGTTTGTGCTGGTACCCAAGGTTCAAGGGTATAAATAAAATATAAATAAATAATGGCATTTTCTATAGGATGACACCACTCCCACTCTCATTTACATGTTGAAAAGGATCTGCTCTGGACTCTCACACATACCTTAGTTAAAGTTATGTAACTGCTTTGGCCTTCGTGTCTCACTGTCACTGTAGTTTTTATGACTCTTAGTTTTCTCTCTTGCCCTGCAGGCCTGGTGCTTAATGACTTTCCTTCATCCCGCTGGAAAGTACACTCCTGAGTATTTTTGTTCTCTCCCTCACCTTCTTACTCTCTAGTCCAGAGTATGTAACGTAATGACACTTTGCTGTAATACATTGAGTCTCACTCAAATTACACAGAGCACACTGTAACAAAGCAGATCAGAAATGGAAAATCACCTGCACAGTTTTAACCTTAGGGTGGGAACCCCCATCACTCAAACACACACAACCAGAGGTAACTCACCTGTCCTGCGCAAGGAGAGGTCCTTACGCTGGTCACAGGGTGCGGCCTGAGGCTTTGGGGACATGTCTGGCACCGGTAGCCTTGATAACCAGAACAATAGCAGATCAGTGGGTATGAGATTTTGTTTTATGATGCATTTTCTTTCACGTTCCTAAATTACTTTTATTTAAATCCAAAAAATGAAGAAGCAGTATTATAACAATCAAATGCCAAAATCATAGACGTCTGCAGCAACTGAATCATGTTAGCAGCTTTCACAGTCTGTGATCCATTTTAAAAAAATGTGTGCTTTTGTCTCTCTCACCTGTATGCTGGTGTAGGACTGCTGTGGTTGGGAGTGACTCTATCATGGTTGGGCTGCTTCTTCATGATTATGTGTTCCCGGAGTTTCTGCCTTACCAGGGGACTGGCTACAGCACCTTTCAGTTGGAACAAGTTAGCAAGTTAGTCATTTAGATTATACACATTTTAGTAAACTGTAGGGCTACTGTGTGTATATATATATGCAGTAATGAGAAAATGTGTTTGATTGATATCCAAATCTAAACAGCTTTTCACAATGTGCTATATAGTCCTTGTGGTATCAATAAGCAGTCAGAGGACTTCAAAAGAAGAATCCAGGATATCTGTCACTTTCTTTTACGCTATCTTCATTTCCGCGACAGGGTAAGAAATAAAAACAGTTAACAGTGTTTCCTGAAACAGGCTTGCTGGTTTTATATGAGTACAATTTCCTTGGAATCTGAGAATACACTACAGTACTGTTGGAAATCCCCCTCTTTTTCATTTAAACATACAGTGTTCTATGACTCAGATGAAGAGCACTCAACAACTGTATGATCTTCCAGAGAAATTGCAAAAACAAAACATTACAGTATGAAGAAATACTCACTTTGCTCATTTTTATTCTTTCGTATCAGCTGTTGCAGCTCTTCCCTTTCCTCGTCCTCCATCTCTCTTTGCCTTTGCTCAGTGTTATACTGAAAAGGAAAAAAAGTTGAGGAGGTGGCAGGAGGAAGAGCATACACTGTTACTTTTGGTCTCTCTTTTTGCCTTGAATCCTAATGCAGAAATGTAATTTTCATTATCACTTGTCAGTGCTGAATCTTTCCTTCCTCACCCTCCACCTGTACTGGCTCAATGGGGTTGTTCTTCTGATGTGCAGGTTTGTCCTTACCTGCATGTGCTGTTGGGAAAACTGGGAGCAATGCTGAGAGGAGAGGGGTCCCAGGTAGAAGCGAGGGTGGGGGGCCAGCATGGCCGAATCTGGGCCCGGATGTACCAACCTCTGGGTGACACTTAGGTCCATGGGCTGCTCCCAATGTTTGTGTAATGAAACCTGATTGCTGATGATCACATCCACTACAGAGAGAGACAGAAACAGAGAACGAAAAACACATCACTATGTTGAAGGTAAAATTGTCTGTCTACAGGTTTATTTATGGTTAATGATGATATATTTTAAATTTTTCTAGAGTATCTGTTACTTAAAGGATATATATACTTCCCTTCTTTTATATGACTTTTGTCCACTAAAACACACAATTATTTGAACATACACATATACAAATAGATAGATAATGGGCAAATCTTAAAGATTTAGATCTGTGTACTGTCTATCAGTTCACAGGTCACTTGAGGAAGTATGTTTTAAATAGATATTCACGGAAAAAGTCCTTGAACAATTGGAGCGTCATTTATTGTTTGTGTTCAACATAAACACAATGAAGAGTGCACTCAGTTTATTTGGCAATAGTGTATGTCCAGATGTGTACTTGTACTTGAACTCTGCACGTTCACCAGTCATATTTCATTTCATTCAAGTTTTCCTGCCTCAAGTCAACTGGCCATTGTCCAGCACTGCATTCAAGAAAGCTAAGCAGAGGGGTGTTTGTGTGTGTTGGGGTTTTGAGGGGCACAAAAGAGTGAAAGAATGAAGGAAACGGGGTGGAGATGGGATGTGTGTTCAAGGCATTTGGGTCAGGTACATTAATCTTTCATCTTCCTTTCAGGTTTTACTAAAATGAAAGAAATAACATGCTAAATTTAGCATCAGAGAGACAACTGAACCAGAACTCAGTGTCTTAACAAAAGACATATGTCTTTTTATACGTGCAGGGGAGTGAGAAAAGGTTTTGACTGATTTATATAATCTAGAGGCCATTGTAAATATGTAAGTGCAACCATTCTTTTCACCACAAATGATTTAACAAAAACAAAACAAAAACACATGCAAGCTCACAGATAACTTGATACTATTTTCACATGTCAATTTAACTGACACCCGAAACCAATAAACATGGCGAGGAATGTTTCAGTACTGATACAAAAGATCAGACATATACAATATGGAAGGACACACCTTGCTCCCTCTGGGGAAGAGGAACAGTGGGAGGTAGGGAAGAACATGGAAATTTACTGAACTCTTACACTTAAATGACTACAACCCAAAATATTACTCAACATTACTCATATAATTCCTGTAAATGCTGCTTCTTCGCTGGCATACCCTGCTGAACTCTATTAACCACGGTCTGCACTAGTGCTGTGACACAGTAACAAGTCTGCAGTAGTAACTCTGCACTGCACATCACAATGTCTGGTAAAAATATATCTGCATCACAATTAGTCACTTAACTACATTGATAAGGCACTCATCAAGTATAAAACCAAAACACGATAATAGCAGATGCAGATAAGTTAAGAAGACACTGCTTCTACAGTTAAACACATTTTGAAGTGTAGTCTTCAATGTCTGCTATTGCAACTTAAAGAAGCTCCATCAAAATGGAGAGTGGCTTGAATAAAGCTCACAGAGACACTTATGTAAACAGCAATCAAATAAAATGTTCAACAATGTAAGAAAACAGCCCAAAGCAAACAGGCAGGGAGTTCATAAGACCAGAACTACCCACTACACAAGACCTCACAGTTTAAGCAAAGTGATTTTAGTTTTGTTGACCTGCTTGATAGCCCACTACAGAGTTCATAATAACACTCCTTCCTGGAGACGGCCATGGGTTTCCATGTTTTCTGTATGTGAGAACTAAAACTTTGGTGCAGGAATATTCATACTTTGAAACACAGGATGACTTGCCTCCTGTAATAATTATGCCTGCAATGTAGTTTTCCTACGTCACTGGAATCCTACCTTGCCAGGTAGCTCAAGAAAGGCATGACACACAAAACTTGACCTCAGAGAAACTCAGAAGTATTTTAACATGTCTCATTTGCAGCACACACACACATGCCTGTGTCACATTATGCAAAACTGTTGAAGTTAGTGGGGCTAGTTTTTTTATAGCTTTGGGTGATTTGTTTTACTGCAATAAAAGAAGTGAAAGATGCACCAGGAAGTACACGTTGCAAAAAAAAAAAAAAAAAAACAGTACTGAAAATTTGTTTTCAAAAGAAATCAGACCATCACAGGAGGAGTGGGATGATGGTGGCGATGGTGGGAAGTCATCTACAAAAGGTCTCATCTCATACACCATCTTTCTCACACACACACACACACACACACACACACACACACACACACACACACACACACACACACACACACACACACACACACACACACACACACACACGAAAGGAAATAATCAGGAAGTCAGTCTTGCTAAACAGAAAATAAACACCTGTGGTATATTTTTACCCAGAAAATGCAGCAAAAACCAGGATGCAGTAACCATATGTACTGAATCTGAATACACTTCACTTGATGAGACAAAATCTTTTCTCAGAGACACATGATCAACACTGACTAACTTGTATTTACCCATTTTTTCTGTGTCACTTCTGTGTTTTAGCATTGACACTGAAGCTGTGACATTAGGAGACATGCACATGCCTCATTATATGACTGGACACAAAACTATCTCAGTCACCATATTATGAATCCAACCAGCCAACTAAACAGGTTTCTTCTACCCTCTCCCTGCAGGGTTTCGAAATATGCTGATTACTTCCTATTATCTTACCAAGACTTCACTAAAAGAGGACATTCACAATACCCAAGAAAGTAGTGCAAAGGTACAGATATTTTTAGCCAACATTGTTTATGTCATTAGTTGTGCACTAAATAATATTGAAAACATGTTTTAAAATTGAGAAGTTCTATTTTTCTGATATAATCTGAACATTTTTTTACAAAAAGAGTGAAGTGCAATCTAGATAAGATCTGTGTGCATGCTTCTCTCGTTGAGTGTTGCGGTGCTAAAAATAGACGGGAGACAAACTTCTGGTTTCTGTAATAGCATATTCACTTCATAACCATCATCCTCTTTTTGTGAACCTTCTGCACAAACACACAAACGCATACACCACACATGCACACACATACACAGACACTCGCTTACACAGAAACAGTGACTTCCTGTTTCTAAAGTTAGTCTGCACCATAACATCCTCTTGGTTCATTTAGGCAAGCAGAAGCTGCTATTTTGGTTTAATGGCTTCATTGCCTCATTTCTGCATAAGAGTTACAGATGTCCTTCAACAGTATTTATATCCACACTGCGGCCCTTAAATATGCTTTGTTTATTGTTGGGCTTGAGTGGTCACCACATTGGTATTGGTTGGAGTTACATCTGGAAGTTCCACTTCAGGTTAAGTGCTAGTTACTGTTTGTATACAGGCTTGAGGCTCTCGTCTGGTTAGATGTGCAACAGAGCAAAAGCGTTCAGAAACAAAACGTCATAAGAAATATAAGCAGATAATATTTTTTCAAGATACCAAGCATGCAAACATCTGCTGAGTGTAAATTAATGATGGTTACACTCAGGCTGACACTGCGCTCTGCATTAACAAACCCACTCACACACACACAATCAATAGCAGCTTTATGACAGCTACTTCACCATGTCTCCCACCTTCAGCGGTTCCTCCTACCCGCCACCTATGCCTCCTTCTCTCCCCCCTACGTTTAGAGGAATCCACAGCTGTTGGGGACATTCTGTCCCTCTGCTGTCCAAGCAGCTGGAGTATCAATCTCCTTATGTGTGCATCCATATGCGTGTGTGCGTGTGTGCTTGTGCCTATACACGCCAAGATATTAATAGCTTGCAGTTGTTTCTTTTGAGTGTACACAGCAGGTCTTTGTGTTTGCATAAGTAGAATCTGCATGCGCGACAGTTGATGGAGCTGGTACATGTGTATCTGCGTATCAGTGCCGGTGCGTGTTGGTATTAATAGTACCCATTTGTTTCTTCTGAAGGAACACTGTGGGTCTTTGTACAGGTTTCAGTATATGCAGCCATGCCGGTTTATTTTTAGTGTCACCTGTCAGTAAACACTTGTGTTATTGTGCATAATCAGGCAAGCACACATGTGTTTGAGGAAACTGAATGTTGCACATTGCTGTTTCTTGACATATTAATAGTATGACACCATTTGTTTTTATGAGTGTATGTGTGCTTGTAGATGTATTAATAGCAATCTCAATTGCCCACACATGCATTTGTAAGTGTATGGCGTGTACGCAAGTGGCTGTCAATAACCTCAGCCACATATATGGCCTATTGCAAATGGATGTGGACAGAGAACATGTTTACTAAAGTGATAATGAGTGAGCTGATAATGTAGGATGATATCGTTTCAGTATCAGCATACAGTATATGTCGGCAAATATTATATACAAACAGTATTGCAGTACATAAATGGTTTGTGTAATTTTGTCTTTTTCTGACTGCAACTATTGATTTTTATTCTTGATTAATAATAGTATATAGTTTGCAAACAATGTCAGAAATTGTCAACCACAATTTCCTGATGACTTTAAAATGCACATAGGTTTAAACATTTACCAAGACTCAAAACAGAGAAATGCCAGAAATCCTGATATTTAAGAGGCTGGAAATCAGAAAACGTTTGCCAGTTTTACTCAGAAATCACCCAAACAATTAATTCTCTTATCAGATAATTAATTAAAACATAACTGCAGCTCTAATTTTGATCCTTGCCAAAAATATAAAGCCTGTACATCGTTATGAAATGTTTGGAATTTTGTAATTGTAATTAAACTATTTAAATCACACACCACAGCTCAATTTAGCCAGAGGCTTATAAAGTAACAGCTTATTATGGCACGACATAAGTCAGACATTCCTACAGTTGACAATCAACAGGATAATAGTACAAGCAAACATGAGAGTCTTTTCCTCTAATACTCTATCAGAACTGTTTTGTACTGTTCCTGCCACTCTCTTCAACCGAAAGGTCAGATGTCAGTGGGTTATAAGACCTGTCTTGATGTTGTGTCCCTGAGGCAGCGTGGGAATAAGGTGAGGGGTCACCAGCTCACTGTAGAGTTGTGTGTATATGAGACAGTGTCACAAGCTAGCTTGCTCTTTAGTGTGATTCTTCAACTTGATTTCTCACAGACCAAACAGACTGACAATTGTTAAAAATGGTTTCATTATTTCTCCTGTGGGTTCCAAAAGGTCATCTTTTCTGGAGAGGAAAACAGCTAAATTTGGCCCAGGGTGGTGTCATAAGGTTGGCATGGGACTGAAACCCAGAGGACAAACGCAATATGTGCTAGTGTGGAAAGAATTGACACTGATGCTTTCACGACCTGGCAGGTGTTCAACATTCAGAGCTGAGAGAGGTAACACGGCACATTTTTACAAAAAGACATGCTGCATACAAATTATAACCCACTTTCAATTATGCAAATTATTGGAACATACCAGACAGGAACATCAGTTGGCTTCCCTTATGCACTTCAAAAAAAATAGGGACTGATCTAAGCATGGCCACCAAATCTCCACCCACAAACACCCACAAACAATTCTGCTCTACGACCACGACGTTACCTGAGCGAATGTGGCCTTTACACACCCGCACACACAGACATTCTGTCATGTATTTGCGTTTTTACATGTAAAAGCTAAATGACAATGAAACAACATGACGAAGAAAATGATTTGATTGAGTGAACAGGCTCTCATGCTTACTTCCTACTATACAGCGAGTTGCTCATGTGTCTACAATACACTGTGTATTACAGTCTGTTATTGCACACTAGGTTAGATGACTATTTACACAGAACGGCTTCTTTGTTTCAAATACACCCTGCAGTCAATATGACGAAGGTTACTGTCTTCTGAGTTTACTGCTGGTTTTGATACAGTTTCTGTCTTTGTGTGAAATTTGTTGATTTTCCTAATACTCTCCATCTTTTGCTCAAAGACACACACACACACACACACACAAATAAAGTGATGGTCCCATTTTGAGGAGCAGAGTGTATCAGCAGTCAGCTGAGTTGATCTTAAATCAGGAACAGGAAATGTGATCTGTGGCTCTGGCCAGCCCAGAACACTGTGTCTATTGTCAGTGCACTGCTGTGGCTCACACTGGGAAAACACTGGGGACTTTTAAAGGTTATCTGTCCTGGGAAAAGGTTGATATTCAAAGGTATACCCAAACTGGATACCTGATGATGTTCTGTGCTCCTTACTATAAATGTAAATTGAACCAGTGGTCAAATATATCTAGAATAAGTGATTCATCCAGTAGTGGAAGGTCCCTTACTAGTCGCCTTAGTCATTCATGCAGCATGCAAATAAAACATACAATGAACTTTTAAGACATTATGAATATGTGTCCCATCTAAAAGGTAACACAATTGACTGATATGTTTTAACAAAAAATGAATAGGAAACTATTTTAATGAATTTTAATGAGAATTTGTCATTTTAATATAAATTTGTTATTTAAAATAAATATGTAGATATGCATTTAAGATTCTAAATTTAATGTCACTGAATTATACTGGATAATGTACAGTACACATTAAGACAAACTCATAATGAAACTCAAAGACAGAAACCAAAACAATCATTACACCTCTCTACCCGTTTCAGTTATAAAACCATACAGTGAGTTAAGTGTCTATGAAAGGCTCTAAAAAACATGATTGTCTTTAAAATAACTGTGAATTTCAACTGGGGTAGAACACAGTTGACACTAATAATTTACTTTTCCTTGAGTTTCACTTTAACCTTCAGCCATATGAGACCTGTTCAAAAAACCCATGGGCTGTCACAGCTCACAGAGCCAAGGAGCCTTTGTGATCAACAGTTTGGGTAAGGTGACACCCTTCGTGTAGAATAAAAGGCTCGTTATTATGATCAAAGTCTTTATTCAGTGATACGCTTACTTGCCTGTATACAGCGTTTGCACGCTGCAGGGACAAACATGCACGCTCACAGGTAGCATTCACCCCTATTCAAAACAATAATGCTCTCTGCTAGTCATCTGAGATGATGAGAGGAAAAAAAATGAAGGAGCGAGGAAGAGATCTGAAAGGCAACAGAGGAGTGTAGGTGGTGTCAATTCCTTTGGCACGGCCAACATGAAACTAATGTAACTGAATCCCTGCAACAGCATTGAGGCTATGACCTCATCCCATCCAGAGAGAGAGAGAACCTGGACACACGAGAACATTATTCCACGCATGGCTGCCGTGTGTGTGTGTGTGTGTGTGTGTGTGTGTGTGTGTGTGTGTTTTCATTTTTCAAGGAACTGAAGGGGCTTGGGTGGGATCTAACAATTTTATGACTTCTGTCATAATACAGCCCACACTTAAACACAGCTGCACAGCCAATGGTCCATCAAACAACCAAACATTTGTTGCTAAGTAGTCAGTGAGTCAAACATTTCAATGACATAAAAAAAATACATCCAGTAGGAAATTACACACCAGCACTCACAATAAGGCCTTAATACTATAATTACACAATCAATTTATGCTATTTAAAAATGCTATATTACATTTTTGTTTAACAGCAAAAAGGGTGAAATGCATGTGCGCATAGCTCTACAGTATATGTGCAGATGTAAATCTCAGCCAGGTGAGCTTTTCCACCTGCTGCTGAGTTTGGAGGCAGAAGGACATGGACTGAACACACACACACAGTCACTAACACTAATTGGTAGGCAAATAATACCGTGTTCACAGTGAGTGAACAAAAGAAAAACAAAAGCGGTAAACAACAATTTAAGTTCAAGTATTACAGCTCACATAAAGCAGTCAAGAGCATTTTCTAATAAAGTTCAAGCTTGTTTTTAAAAGTAGTTAGTTCACGGTGACAAACAAACGTCGCCCATCTTACCTTTTGGATGTGAAGTTCAAAAGCGACACATGGAAGCAAGTCAGACTAAACAGAAGACAAATAAAACCTCCGTCCAAATGTCCATCCTTGTCATCAACTCTTGTTGTTGTTGTCGTTGTTTGTCTTAATTAGCTGTTACTGTGCCACTTAACGGGAGGGTCTTTGACGTAAAATCAAAGACGTTGGTTCCAACGGTCGTCACGCGCTGCTGTAAACAAACTGCTAACCTCAAAACATGCTAACCTCGATGACTCCCCGTCCACCGTCACCGAGAGCTGCTCTACACTTATCTGCCTCACTGAGTCTGTCTGTCGGTGGTGAAACCTCTGATAAAACAGGCAGTCTCACTTTCATCCGTGTGTGTGTGTGTGTGTGTGTGTGTGCTGGTGTGAGGGCTCCATCTACTGAACTAAGTAGGGTAAAATTAAAGATGAGACTACAGGTTGAAAAAAGTACCAAGTCTCTTTAAGATAACATCACAAAATACTCAATAATTAATGTTACAAGCAAATAACTTGCTAGCACAACTATCATATCATAATGTATAATGCTGTCAAAGGGGAATTACTCATTACTCAAGTACCTTCAGATCTCATGTAGTACTGTTAAATGCATTTACTTGTACTTGTCCCATAAATATGGCAACTGTGTATATGATTAACAGCATTACTGGAAAACCACACAATATAAAAATTATACAGTATATGCAGATTATCCTGAGAGGACTCAACTCAACTCAACTCACTCAACTCAACTTTATTGTCATTTTCTCATATGTACACATACAAGAAAACGAGATACCGTTTGCTCAGTGTCCACAGTGTCGCAGACATACAACAACAAATGACATTTAACATTTAACGCAGACATACAACAACAAATGACATTTAACAACGCAACAATCTAACTATGAGTAAAAAAAATAAAAAGCAGATTATAACAGAATAAATATGTAAAGTGTATGAAATGTAAGTAAACTGGTGTTGGTACACTAGTGCAGAAAGTGCAGAATAATTATAATTAAATAATGTAAACAAAGGAAGCGCCCACATCCACTTTACACCACATTTGACCTGATTCATACTATGAGTCCTATAGTTAAAGGCTGGACTTAACCTACATATGCTGCTGGTGTAACATGCTGCTTGTCTTATGCTTTGTATATTGTACTCAGTTATAGTATGTGCCAGTTTCCTGATTCTATTGTATTCTAAAAGCAGATTTCTATTTCTGTGGATACACACACACACACACACACACACAACACAACAACTTTACTCTTAATCTGCACACAGTGCCGCCCACTCATAAATATCACAGTCTTCCCGCATGTGGCCAAATCCATATTTTGTCAGTGCAAAAGTTCACATTACCATAAAGATTAAACATAAAGATGAGGTTTGCCGTCGTTAAGTTAAATTGTGTACGTAAGGGTAAAATTACGGTCTAGAGTTAGAAAAAGGTGCTATCAACAACTCTGATTTCAACAACAGTGTGTCTTTTCTCCTGTGCTCTTGGCTCCCAGTCATGGGGTCATTGACTGTGACCTAAATAATTTGTGATACGAACAAGCAAATTGAATTTCATAGCAGATCTTCCATATTGAAGAGCACAGACGCAGACAGAGTCTCCTCTGTTTTTTCTAAATAGAGTCAGTAGAGAGTGTGTTTGGTTACTGTTGACACATTTTATCTGAAATTATCTCATTCCAAACAGTTTCTAATCAAAATATGACATATCTAAAACAAATGATTTGAATTACTACTTGAACATTATGGCACATGTTCAACTTTTTTTTTTTTAAATAATATTTTCATAATTATTATCATGTGAAGTGATATTTAATATATTTAATGCTTGATAGCAGGTTATGAAGTAAAATATGTGGATGGCATTCTGATTTTAAAATGGAGCTACAGAGTGACTTATTTAGAAAGATTTGGTTTAAAATGATCAGCTGTCATGCAAAACAAACAAACAAACAAAATCTAAAGCAGTTAACGTCAACTGCGTGTGTGTTTCTGTTGTAAATAGAGCTCTCCCTTCTTATCTTTCCCCCTCACACTATTTCTACACACTCTCTGTCGTCATACGAGCTGCACCATTGCTGTGTAGTATGTGAGTGTTTGGTTTAATGCCTGTGTGTGTGTGTGTGTGTGTGTGTGTGTGTGTGTGTGCATAATTGACCATGTCATAGAGAGCAGGAGATTCTTAAATAAAAACAAAAAACATCTCTATCTTAGATTACAATGAGAGAATGAGCAAGGTGGAAAAGTCATCCTCAAAATCTTCATTCAGATGCTCGATTTTATGCGGAATCCCCAGGACGATTTTAAAAAACTAAAAACCTGGACAGTGAAGAGGGGAAAAGACACATATGGCATACATGGGTAGGACTCCAAGGTGGAGTTTTGTGGCCAGTAGGGCTCACTCCTCTTCCAGTCACAGGAAGCCAGTAGGAATGAGAGGAATGCAGTCAGGCAATACGGTGATGGAGGGAGCAGCGGTTGCAGGGCAGATTGCCAAAAAGAATGAAAGAAAAGGGAAAAGACACACAGAGAGAGTGAGACAGTGATTAGAGGGTGGAAAAGGCAGGGGTGCAAATAATTAAGCATGCCTCCAGAGCCGTGTAGACACGGCTCACACACCAAAACAAATGCCCAGCGGCAGCTTTTGTAGTTGCACAAGTGTAATTGTTCTCTCTCTCTCTTTGATATTGACAGTCTGATGTGGATAATGAGCATGACATTGGAGGAGTCACTGGCGGAAATGCCAAAGTACATTACTGTGACTGGTGGAATGTGTGGAGTTATCATTCCAACAGATTTCCGGGTAACAGGCGGAGGCTAGGAGTCCACAAACAAGAATTTTGCTTTTTTTTTTTTACCTTCCAGGAGGTCATCCAAGCTCACACACATGTACACACACACACATGTACACACACACATGCATGCATAGACACGTGGATGGCACACTCAGACACGCATGCTGATACACACAGCATGGCCATACATACATACATACATACATATGTCTGGTCCTTTTCCTGTCTTTTAGTTTGACCATTTAAAATCACATATTTTTCCATTAAAAAAAAACCTCTATCCTTAGACTCTCGACCTCTGAACGAATAATATGTGCAGTTGGTGTTGTGTAGTAGTAGTAGTAGTTGTAGTAGTATTCGTAGTATGAAAACTGGTTTCCAAACTTAGAATCTAAAATCACGTCACCTGACATTTAAAAAAAAAAAAAGGAAAAATCCATTTCATATGTGAAACATCTTTTACTCACGTGAGTTTTGAATAATAAAGCCCATTGCATGTGTGCAGGTAGGCCCCACTCGGCTCTAGCTAGCTGCCATGTGGTAACTTTGAACCTAGACGGTGCTGGAGGCTGCTCGCAGCAGTGGGTAAAAAAGCCTTTCGATTCCCAACAGCGAAGCAAAGTCAACCCACAGAGAGGAGAGATAGTGCTCGGTGCTCGCCTAGTTTCTCTGGAAACTGACTGTGATGTTGGAAAGTGATGCTTTACGACGCCTTCACACTCCCGTGTGTGCACGTGTGGAAAAAAGGTCAAAACACTGAGTTCAGAACAGCGCGTACCCCTGTGAGAAGGTTCGCAGTGTGGCTTTTTTGAAGCCCGTGAGATGACAGTTTCACAGAAAATTTAAATTTAATGCTCATTTTGAAAATAAAGTTTTATGGTGTCTGTTTATTAAGCTACAAATGAGGATAAAGGTCCAACAGCCAAATATAATTGCATAAATAATAGATTTCTAAAAAATGCTCCTGCCTTTTCGGCCCACATTATGGCCTAGATGAATGTAAACAGAGAGGAGTGTGGAAAAGGCAAAAATGTGTCATTCATATTTCTTATATTTCCTGCTAAAAAAGGGTTTCCATCTCTGTACAACTGATAATTGTTCAGACTTTCAGTCTTTCCCTGTACAATAACTGTCACATTAAAATTAGATCGGATTCTCTTAGGTCACATTCTTGCAGTAAAAATACTTTTCCACCAGGGGGTGGTACTCAAATAAGTGACTGCATCATTTGTTTTTTTAACTAAACACAACAGCCTGTTCAAGTGTATGAGATGGAAGTGAGCTTTACTATGGGCCACTTATTAGTATCATGTACATCAACCAGTAATCTTGAGTCCCCCTTCGTCACCCTTTTACAGTGCTCACTTGACCTCAGTTGGCAGCCTCTGCTGTCGTGAAGAACCCTCTTCAGACCAGAGCAGACTTAATGAGAGGTGATCCGTTTTAGATCACCATACTTTTGGTCTACTGTGCAGCCAAGTAACTGTACTGTCTTTGAGAAACGTGGAAAATGTGATGGAACCAATCCAAAAGTCATTTTGGCAATTGAAAACAATGTATTTTTAAGTTTTGACCGGATTGACACGTTCAGAGAGGCAAAAGCTTTTTTTTATGAAGTTATAATGGATGAAGATTTTTTAAAAAGGCAAGTCATTACTGTTTGGAGAAGACTTCAATACAGTATATAAGACAAGACTGTTACGTCTTTAAAACTGGAAAGGCACATCATTGTTGCTAATCCCTCTGTGCCCTCAGTCGACACCCTCTCAGCTTGATTTAGACACCCGTGACGTGACTCTAGTCTGAGTCAGTGACCCTGAGAGAGGGACAGTTTTGTCCCTGTGGGCCACTTTCAGCTGACTGTGGCCTCATAACCTGCTGCCCCGCCGCGACCTTTCCAAATTAAACAAACCTGGGGTCTGATGATTTATCTCAGTGCCAGAACAACAGACTAAAGTTCATCAAGTTATACAGTTTGGCTGATGAGATGGATTTCCCATTTTGCACAGGACATTTTTTTGTTCTCCCCTAATTGAATAAAAACATTGCTTCAGTTTTCAACATGCTCTCAGTATAAATAGAACGACACGAGACACAGCACAGTGCAACTATTGCTTACAAGAAACTCGCTTTAAAAGGCTTTCAATCCCAACAGATAACTTTTCACACTGAAATGGATTCTGAGACACATAAAAATGTATTGATTATTTGATTATCAGGTAGTCTGAAGTTCATTTCAAAAGATAATGCGGCTACGTTCAGTTCCTAGAATTTATAAAAATCGTTGTTTGTACCGTAAGTGAGTACAGGGAGGCATCTGTCCAAGGAGAGTTTGTATTCTGCTTCAGTTTGTTAAGTTTGAATTAGTATAAAACTCTCTGAAACAGGAATTTGTAATCATCATCACCACTGTGGCAAAGCCAAGAAAATCAGGAATGTCATCACTATACCACCCATTATTTTTATAGTGATTTATAGCCCAACAAACCACGTAGACAAATCCTCGTAGACAGCACGGGAGAGTAAAAATAGAGCAAAAGTTTAGTGTTTTGGACGAGAGAGCGAGCGAAGGCTGAGGCCAGTATTTCATCTTTTGCAGCAAGATTTATGTACAGCGCACAGAATCATGGAAGCGGTGGAAAGGGGTGAGGTGTGAAAAGCCAGACCTGCTCCACTGCAGACTATACTAACGTTTTATAATCCACTTTCTGATATCATGGTTTTACTCATTTGGTAGGTCATGCAGTGCCAAGAGTGGTGATGTTATACACCGCTGACTTACAGTCATATTTAAAGTACAGTATGTGGTAGTGGTGACAGGATATACAGGAATAGATGAGATCTATAAAAAAAACAACTCTACCAAGTCAAGATTCTTTCAATTTTTGCTCCTTGCTTATAGTGCCCTGGCTTGAATGAAGAGTTATTTAGCACAGAGGACAGCTGATGTTGTGACAGCAACTTAATCACTGTTTCAAACAGTCCTTTTTCTCCCAGCCTTTTTTTTTTCCTATACAACTTCTCTTTCTGATGGCTGTCTCTCTCTCTCTGTGTGCTTGTCTCCTTCAGCATATTGTTTTGTGTCTCCTCATACTTTGCACACTTCGTGGACAGACTCTCTAGGGTGGGTGGGTCTGTTTCCAATTTTCTCCCCTTTTTCCCGTCCTGAGAAACAACACTTCCAAAACCAAACAAATAAAAAAAAAAAAAAGAAAAAAAAAAGAGGTATCATTATTTTCTGACCACAGTGTTCCTCTTGGCATTCTTGCACATTTTACACAACTGCATGAATTACCACTGATAACAATGTATATATGAATACAGAGTCCAGGATAAACCCAAGTTTCTCAAAACTGAAGCCAACCAAAGCTGCCGATAGTCACAACAGAAGACTATGATGGACAAAATCAACAACAGGACCAATCATTTTAAGCATGGGCAAAACATCTGCAAAACTACCAGAGCAGCTAGATTCCTGTCTTTGACTTTTTTTTGGTGATTTACAGCCCCTGAAACCCACATTTTCTACATAGCTGTTACACATTCTTTTTACAGATAGATATAATATGTGCAAATGTGTAATATCTCCTACCGATTTTGGGTGCTGACATCCAGTACGAGGTCCCTTCGTGCTCCCACAGCAGTCCAGTCAATCACAGAGGCAGCAGTCGGACAGGCTGGGAGGCTCGGGGGGAGAAGATAGATCCTGCTTTGACAGGGGAGTGGTGCTGCAGCGCTGGAGCCTGGCTGTGCACTGACAGAGGGAGTCACAGTCAACTGTCTGACACGACAGGCTCTGGATTTTCTATGTCTTGCACTTCCTCTCATGTGAGCTATACTTGCTCTCTCACTTACTCACTCCCTCTAATTCTGTTTTTTCAAAGAAGACAGTTGCTCTGTCCTATCAGCCACCCGTAACTTTGTCAGTGCTGCCCCTGCACCAGAAGCTACAGGGAGGGAAGAAGGGAGGGAGGTGTATGTATCTGTGTGAGTGTGTGAGTGTGTGTGAGTATGTGTGTGTGTTGGAGAGAGAGACTAACAGATTGTGTTGTCGCTTTTGTTTGACAGACAATAGCAGGAAGTGTTTGCTTTAGGATGCACAAAGCACACAGGGTTGAAATAAGAACGCTGGATCGCGCATTACATGTGTTAAAAGACATATCACAGTGTTATTACACTTTCCTTTTTAAAGTCGGACAGATAACACCGTAAACCGCCACCTCCAAAGCAAGTCTGCTGGTTCAGCGACGTTTTTGATTCATCACCATAGCGTTACTTACACCAGTTAAATGTGTTCTGGTGGGACAGAATGGCTCTGAAGCAGCATCTAGACCCCGAGAAAGCTTTGACACCAACATAATTACTATTCAATGATGGTTTTCTTTAAATGTCGTTAATTACATTGTGTTAATTTATGTTCTCTAAGCGGGAGAGATTAATATGATCTTCAACACAGCGTGTTTAGTTGTGCACATTCACAGTTTTCTCGGTAAACCTCGGTCCTAAAGTACCCTTATTGTCAAGAGTTACAAACGCAGAGCATACGTGTGACATTCAGGGTGTATAAAACACATTTCCTACTAGTTATTTGAAAGCAGCAGTTGACTCATGGTGCTTATCACATGTAGATAACTACAGCATGTAGCACTGAGCTTTAAAAAAAATAACAAAAAAAACCCCAAAAAACTCCATGACCCAGTCAAGCTCTCACAAATGGAGCATTCAGTGTGATTACTTACACAAGGCGACATATTTCACTCCAGCAATTACATTTCAGCCTGAGTGAAATTAAGTAAGAAAAGAGCTAGAACGTTGTCGAGGGGAGAACAACTCCACGTTGTTACATCTAATGAATTAAAGTAGTCTATTTGATTGTGATATTACCTCTGCAAATCTACAGAACAGCTACTTACATAAACTTGGCCTGCATATTAACATGTGACATTAAATCCAGTAGCAAACTCATAGGTCTAGGTCATAACTGCACAATAAACGCATACAGTAATAATAGTAATTCTGGTACGTAAACGTGCAACAGCGTACATTTCCCCGGAAATAGGGGCGGAAAAGCCGAGCGACTGCATGTGGTTTTCTCACAGTTTTGTCACTGTGTCACCGCTGAGCTCTGTCAGGAATAAAGATTCATTCATATAAAACTACGACATCAGAGAAGGAGCCGTGGTGGAACGTGCCTAATGCATTTTCATGCAACCTTACAATTAGTCATGGCATGAGGATGGAGCGCATGTATTTAACATACGTGTAAAAATAAAATGACAGCATGGTGACGGGAACATTGATTCTTTCAAATGACTTCATTTCTCACAATGTTCAAATCGCTGCACGTAGAAATCTATTAATCGATAATATTTGCATGTTTTTTCTGCCCTTATTGAATTAACACATCATTCATCTGACCAAGCCGCAAGCTTTACGACAGACATAACAATACTACAGACAGACATAACAAGTCAGCGGCAAGACAGCTTACTGCAGCTAAGCCAACACACATTAGTGCCGTTAGTTGAATTAACCTGTGTTGACTCTCAGAGAGTCCATACCCCCGAGTTTTCCGCCGTCGCTGAAAGAGAGAATTGCAGTTAAAAAGGTCAACAACCCTCCTGACCTCGACCGCTGTGTGGTCTGGATCCTTTGCTACTTCGCTAGTAGCGATGGATTAGCTTTGTGGTTCAAATGTAACTTCATCCTTTAGGAAAACATACTGACCAAAGGAAACTTATGTTTGGGGGTCATGACCCTTTGTCCTTGTGGCAACTGGGAAGGATTCTGAGGTAGGCTTTTCTTGGTCTGAGGAGAAACAAACTTTTTCAGCAAGTTTGTTTCTCCTCAAACAAACTGGTTCATGCCTATACATACAATCTACAAAAAAAAAAGAAAAAAAGTAATGTTTGGATGGTTGTTTTATAAGACAAACTACAGTGGATGCATGTTTCTTTTTGCTTTTGTCTGTTTTATCATTTTTGATTTACACTCCCTTGCTAAGATTTCCCAGAATTTCCCCCATAGCCATAATGAGAGCATGTGGGTTCATAAAGGAAACAATCTGCATCAGATGAACCTGCTTTTTCAAGCCCTCTGAACACAAATTCCTCCGAATCTGGAATAATCAAGGGGAGAGGAGCTCCCGTGAAGCCGTAGAAGTTGATTCAAATAGCCGACCTGTTCCTTTTGTAGTGCTTGGCGGAAAAAAAGACCAAAAAAAAAACCTGATAAGCTGATAAGAAGCAGGATAGGAGTCCTTGAGGAATACAATAGGATCTGCATCATCTGGAAACATGAGTTGCACATGTTGAGGCGGTGCAGAAGGAAAGGGGAGGCTGTTATCTGCCAGAGCAGTTGAGACAGATCACAAGAGGAAAATACTCCAAATGTCATTTTAATGGTCATATTTTTTCCCATTATACATTTCAACTTATCTAATTAATGATTGGCCCTCATGTCTGCTATGTAAACAGTGTTTAAAAACTGCTGTTAAATATATATATATACAGTATATATATCGTATCCTCCTTTGTATTGTTTGAAAGGGTTTTGATAGTAGTACTGATAAATGAGACCTGAGCTTCAGGGACCAACATTAAAACTAAACTTTTCTGATACTTTACTCTTGTTAATATAAAAAAGTCTTTCACAATCTATCTTAAATGTGGTCTAAACACAAACAGCTGTGCAGGAACTTTGCCATAAAAATGCTCTAAAATTGGAGAATTCTTGTTTTAAATTAGGAACTAAGTAAAGTAAACAAGATTATGAAATTGGTCCAATATGCAGACGTGTTGTGTACATACATCATGTACTTGTCAAACACATTTTAGTCAGTACTGAAAACATATTGTGGTAAAATACCAAGCCCTAATCCTCCCAATACTTCAATTAATTACTTACTGGACCACAGATGGCTTCTTTTGACTAGTGAAACTAGTCTTGATGTCACAGGTACACCCGCAAATTAAACCCAAACCCAGGTCACAATCCTGCAACTGAATGTGAAAACAATCATGTTTCAAAATCTGCACATAAATCATTCTACACAGTGACACTCAGCAGGTAAAGGTGAAGTAAGAAAATGTACGTTTTTACGTCAGAGAAAAGGCTCTATTGTGACCACAAAGTGTTGCTTTCTCATGTGCAGACCCTGATAACCTCTTGAAGAAATGCACCCACTAACTGTGTTGAACACGGTCTCACACTTCCAAGAACGGTGGCTGTTGTGTTTCTCAGCCTTCAATCAGCCCGAGCGGCGAGCCGACCTCTCTCTCTCTCTCTCTCTCTCTCTCTCTCTCTCTCTCTCTCTCTCTCTCTCTCTCAGGAAGGGGGAGTTTCCTGAAAGGTCACGGTTGTTCCAGCCAGACCAAACACTGCTAATTGCTTTGTTGTTTGTCGGGTCGGTGCCTGTTTTTGTGTTGCACTTTTCCTTTGTTTAGCATTCCTAAGTATATTACCTGAGCCTGTGGCCAAAAAGATGGTGGAGAACAGGGGAGGGGAATTTTGAAGAGTGGGAGACAAAGGGAGGGAGGGAGGGTGAGCGTTGAAAACACTAAGGCAGTGGTCGCACGGTGGATGCCATGATTAGGCTGCGATTGGGCCCCCCATCTCTCTTTTTCCTCTCTCAAGTTAAAAATAGCAGAAGTAGGAAGGTGCTTATGGGACCGGGGGGAGCACTGGAGGGGACAGGATGAGCAGGGACTGCAATAATTGGCAAGAGACAAACAGCTGGGGGAGTGTGTGTGTGTGTGTGTGTGTATGTTTGTATGTGAGGGGGATCTACACCATGCAGCTGTACTCTGTCTTTCAGGCTCTAGATCCCTCTCAAATTGTTACATTGCCTCTTTCTCTCTCTCACACACACATATACACACAGCAGGAAGGAGAGTAATAGGTCCCTGACAGCCAGAGCCCTAAAGAATGAAAGAATGTGCAACATGAGGCAAGGGAACAGCTGTATAGAGAGAAAATGGGAGGAGGAGGGGGGGCTAGTTGATTCACAGAAGAGGGGCGAGGTACTGCTGAAGCAAAAATGATAAAAAAATTTTTAAAAAAAAGTGAGAGAAAAAAAAAACAAGAAAAAAAAAGTAATAGGGTGGATGTTTCTGGAAGTGGAATCAACAATTTTATCGGTTTATGTCAAATGTTGGTCTAAATCAAACCCAGAGCGTCCTGGCTGGGATTGGAAGCTGATGGAAGCAGATGTTTCGCTCAGCTGTTGCAGAACCGATCCGCTGTTGGGTGGATGTGCCTCCGATTAAGTGGGGTCTCTGTAATCAAACAGCCTTGGGAACTTGAACGGCTGAGAGAGGCTGAATGGACAAGACCAACACAAGGACGACAATGTGTATGTGTGTGTGTGTGTGTGTGTGTGTGTGCGTGTGTGTGTGTGTGTGGGAGGAGGTGGGTGGTAGTGGAAATAACATGAAGTCACCCTGGCAAAGAGAGTGCTGGCTATTTGGTTTTGGCTCTGTCCTCCATCTTCACATGTGAAAGCTGGACAACAGAGGTGTGTGTTCATGTACTGCATACATATCTCTACAAATACACATGTCAACACTTTAATGAGCTGTTAACTGCCTATTTTAGGGGACACCTGGTCAAGATAGACATCTTTACATTGTATTTCTGTGTCACTGCCTGTGTTTTTTTTTTTCTGTTCACAGTAGAAAGCATCTGCATGTGGTTTATTGTGCCACTCCCATTTTTTTGTTCACCATACACACAGCGGGGGAGAAAAAAATAGCATGAAAAAAAAAAAAAAAAGTTCGGCAAAACCACAAACATCATGAGAGCGAGCCAGAAGACTGTAGCAGTGCCACACGTGTAATGTAGATACACACGTGCACAATCACACGCAAAACACACACAGAAACACAAGTATTTGAGTCGATCGTTTAAATTAAGTGGGTATCAGTTTTTATATCTTATATCTGTTGCTGCTAAAATGTTGATTCTGACATGCACACTTTGTTTCGAGAGGTTTCTACATCTGAGGCCCACTTCTTGTGAAATCCCCTCCTTCTCCCATCTGTACTGAAATACCACTCGCGCCGTGGTTGGTGATGACACTTATCGCAGCATCTGAAAGTGTGTTTGTTGATGTGTGTGTGTGTGTGTGTGTGTTGATGTTGCTCTGTGTGTGTGTATGAGATCAAGGTTATGCAGGGGCTACATATCACCATGCACCTGTGTGCTGACGGAAATGCAATGCGTCACCCCAACATGCATACAAACATTGGCCACCTGTATTGTCGCTTGTCTGTCTTGTTACCTTAATAGTGGAGCACATTCACACTGCAAGTTTGTCACTTGTCACCGCTGCATCTTTTTTTCTTTTTAAGCGTAACAAAAAAAGCAAACATTTAAAATAAAAATAAACTCTATGGGAATAAGAAGCCGGAAAAAATACAACTCCAAGTATATTAAGGGGGTCAGAATATGTGCAGCCTTAGGTCAAGTTTCAAGGTTCATGCAACATATGATAGTATGAGTAATTTCTTAAAATATATCATCATTTGTGTGTGTGTTGTTTTTTTGTTTTTTTCTTATTGTGTGTCTGTCTTTCTGTTGTATGTAGGCCACGGTGACCACAGGGCTGACGAGCAGCTCGACAGGTGTCCCCCTGTCTCCAGCTGTGATCAGAAACTCTCTCTGATGTTTTTTCTTAGAAGAAGAATGCCACAGTGCAGAGGTGTGAACACATACACTTTCTAGCCAAAGAGCTGCTCACATTACACACACACACACACACATCTCTAAAACTGTCTGACAATGAGTGTGTCACATATTGTACAATGTTATATAGTAGCTTCAGATTCACAGTATGTGTACATTTACAACCACAAGGAAGTACTGAAGTGACCTGGTTTGCACGGCCACTGTGCCACTGCAGAAGAACACCTACTCACACACACACTTGCACACCCAGTAGCACACTACTCCTCCTCCTCCTCCTCCTCCTCCTGTGCTTTGGTTTATCCACAAAACCTGCTCAGTGGCTCATCTTACAGTAATGTTCTCTGTGCGTTTCATGTTCTCATGTGTATATGTGAGATCTCAGTTAAGCCTGAGAGACTAAATATTCAGGAAACCACAGAGACACTCGGCGTATAAGCGCCACACTTTGACATTTAAAATCATACATACAAACACAATCACACACCCACCCACATGTAATGAGCACATACTAATCATACGTATATATATATATTTACTGGAATACTACATGTATAGACAGACATACTGTATTCATACAGGTCAGTTTATGAATTAAAACTAATACTGATGCGATTTCACAACATATGCTCTCATCTAGTTTTTGCTGCAGAGTAAACTAAGACTGTTGTCCTAACATGTTAGCATGCTGACGCTGAACACAAAAAACCTCTCAGTTTCATATCACACTAAAAGCTTTCACTCTTTTTCACCTTTTTAAACAAGTATGCTTGAGACGAAGTAACGACTCATCTTGGTATAAACGGGGACTATTTTCACCTCCAGCTTACATGAAATGACAGTAAACAACAAATAGTAGAAGACATTGTGAAGAAGACTGTCATAAATAAGGTTAGAAATCATCTGAAACGTCTGAGTGTGTCACTATAAGGGAAGAATTTTGTTATTCACTCATGCAGGATTTCACCTAAACTCAGAAATGCTAATCAGGTTGCTGATTTAGTTCTTTTCCCAACTATTATAAATGAAAAAGACCTGCTATGTATGCAGATTTTTTTTTTATAGCAATGCCCTACTTATAATTCTCACATATGTAAACCTGGAACAGTTGTTTCCATTGCCGAGCAATCAGGACTTTAAATGCCTCGCTACAGGACTTGATAGAGTTTCACAGTCAAATTTTCCCAGTTTGTGTTGAGATTGAAACCGATGACCTTTCATTTGGTTCCATCTCACAGGTTTTAGTATGAGAAACACAATCATATGTATGTGATAGTTTCATCAATTGTCTTCCAGTGGACTATACAGTAAGAACATGTGATGCTTGCTGAGCTTCTGGGAGTCTGCATCAACATTTCAACATATGGAAAAATGAATATCGTGTTACATTCATGGCTTTGAATATAATTAAACCAACTGGGTCACTTCAATTTGTATAAATTTAGCCAGAACATTTATATACGGTAGTAATCGTATAGCAATAACAGAGTACACACAAAAACTACATACAAGTGCGAGAAGTGTATGTGCGTGTGTTTGTGCTCAATGTATAAATATAGGGCAGGGGAAAACATGCTGGAACTGTTTGGCTTTTAATGCAATTTTGCAGCCATTATTTGCCTAGAACACTTCCTCACACGCACACACACACACACACTAGCACAGCTTCTTCCAGCTCTGCCCGCTTCCTCCTCCCTGGAAAGTAAGGAGGGCACAAGAACAATGTCCAGCTCAAAAGGGGGAAGAGGATAAAAAAAGCAATGTGTTGAGAAAAAGAAAACATTCTTCATTTCTGTGTTTTTTTTCCAGCTCTTTACACTTTAAAAAAAAAAAAAAAAAGAATGTGATGCTCATCCTGTTTCACATAATAAACAACAGGATTATTCACACTGCAGCCCTTGCGTGCTACGCTTGGGTTAACAGTCATAGAGTGTGTCTTCTGCCTCATGAGAGTTACATCCCAGAATCTCTCATAAAATGCAGGTTTATTGCTGCTCTGTCTGTATGTATTTTCTCTCTGTCTCCACCTTCAGCTCTGTGAGAGCAGTAAATGTTATTTTGCCCCACTGAAGGCCTGAGAACAGAGAAACATCCATAGGCCATGCAATACGTTCCTCGCATTCTCAACCAAAACCACATGGTTGGTTTAGCCCTAATGATATTTGGATGACTTGCGTAAAGGGCATCCAACATCCAATCTAAGTGGGCACAGAATCAATGGAAAATGAGAGGAAGAAAGGATCCTCTCTCTTTCACCCTGTGGGCTCACGGACAGACAGTCAATGCGTAGCATGAGCTTCACATTACTAATCTGACTGCATCGCTTTTTGCTTAGTCTTAGACTGGCTGTTTGGTTTGAAATAAAACTCTCTCTCTAACACACAGACACACACACACACACACACGTACACGAGATATGCACACAGAAAACAACACGCCCTTGTTATTGCTGGAAAGTCACAACTGACATCCCCCTGCAGGCGGCTATGTGACATATCAACAGTCATACCCCAAGCTGGGGTGCAAAAATAAATAAAAAAATAAAAAACGTATAATGCCGGGGCCATTCTTAGAAAAACATAAAGTTACATTTCATCCAGAGGTTCCCGTCTATCAGTGTGCACATGTGCCGCTCGAAGCTGCATTATCAGTATCTGATAAAAACAAGGGCACCACCCGTTGGTATTATTACCCCTCATAGACAGAAATAAATGCTTTTAAGGACCACCCCAGTGTGCCTGAACATTGAGGCCACACTGCAGTGTACGTGCGTTTGTGGACATGTTTATCTGGTACTCATGACAGGTCTCACCCAAAAAAACCTAACGAAGTCGTAGTATTCCAAGAAACTGTCCTACTGTGACCCTGGCCGCTGAGCACAGTTTGGTTCACCCAGAAGCAGCTAAACGTGAAATGATATTTTGAATTATTATTATTATTTTTTAGATTTGCTACATAATGTATAATGTAATTTTACTTAATATAATACCCATACCGTGTTAAGAACCTGGTATCAGTATATTCTAATGCTGAATAAATTGAATATTATCGCCATATAATGAGTTTATATGTTGAATGTGTTTGTTGTAACATTAGCATTTATTTCAGGTTGTGTTTCTGGCCACCTGGTGAATGTCCGTCCAATATTTACTGTACTTTTAGCTCTGTTTCTGGTCTCCACTAACTCCTGATTAATTCTGTCCAACAGCCGCCTTCTGCATCTAGAAAATATGGTCGATGAGTAAATAAAGGATATTACTTCCTGAGCTGTGGTCCAGAAACTAAAGAAACACATTTTTCTCAGTGGAAGGAAAAGTAGAGATTTGACTCAATGTTCAGACTAGTTTTAAAACATTTCATAGTTAAACCTTATGAACTTTTGGTAGGTGTACTAAATGTTGCTTTTGCATATTTGAGTGCAAATCAGTGCCAGCTGATTGAACATTAAGAATAACATGAATGCAAAGTGGCCTGACTCCTTCACTTCTCAATCAGATGTACTTAAATCCGAGTGTCGCTGGCTCACCTTTGCTCACCTGAACGCTGCAGGAGACGGATGCTTGTCAGTCATACTCATGATCTATAGAGGGGGAATGAGCAGCCTAAAATATGTCCCCTGTGGAAAAGTACAGCGTGTTTCAGTTTCTCGTTGCTCTGTTGTGAGATAATACAGCCAGAAAGCCCTCACCTAAGAGATGTTGCTGCAACCAGAGCCTCTCTTTCCTTCATCTAACCTCATGCACAACGCAACGGCTCAGCAGACCGCACAAGCGCAACCTTATCAGCAGGCAAAAGAAGTGCCTCTGCTTCGTACCAGCGCTGACAATTAACTGTCATGCAATGACTGGATTTCTCTGATAACCTTTTATTTGTTCCTCCTGCACATTACTTGTCATGCAATCTCGCTCCATACGCGGCCAGCCAGAGAGATGTGCGCCGAGGTGAGCTCAAATCTCTTTTGACATATTGTACATATGTCAGATGTGTGTTGATACAGACCTCCTGTGTGTTAACCAGCTCTGTTGTATTTCCCCCCACACACACATACCACATCTCTGTGGTAAGATTGTCCAGTATGACCTAACTGATCTTAACTGGTTCTGGCTGACATCAGTGTTGAATCAGGGAGGTCATTAGGTCAATGAGGGGTATGCTGGCATACTTAATGAGAGACAGTGCCCTCTGGTGGCCATGCAAATATTTAAAGTTGATTTTAAAAAAAAAGACCAACATGGACAACCTTAAATGATAAAATGTAGAAGAAAAAAAGGTAAGTTAAGAGTGAAAAAAGAGACAAACTATCCTTGTCATATGTCCAAAAATATAGAACAAATATAATGAAAACAGAAAATCTGTTAATTTTGCCTGAAAAAAAAAGCAAAAACAACCCTGGAGGTCAATGATGTTCCCGATTAATTATGTATATTATTATATTATATTAAATGTATATATTTGACATGATTATCAAGAATTTTAAATACCCATCCTTCAGGGATGAATAAAGTTCTCATCTTAAATTGCACTGATATGAAAACAGTGATAAAACTCAAAGTGTTACCACAGTTCGATTCAGTCACAAAGGATTTTAAGGGTACATATAACAAAACACTTTACCATAAATCCCTTATAACTGGTATTGTGGGTGTGCAGAGAAAGTGCATTAATCTGGTGACATGATATTATTAAAGATCAGCTAATATGAAAAAACAGATCACACAGAAGCCTGATGCTATGTACAACTGTTTATTTTTGATTTGCAAAACATCTGACAAAAATAACATCACATAAACACCAATTTATAATAGAAAAAAAAGAATATCTTTGAAAAAAAAAAGAGACAAAAAATAAATTGCAATTACATTAGAATTTAGGTGACATTTTTTGATAATTGGAGCCATATCATGCTGACCTAAACAGGCAGTTTATGGCAAGTAGATTCATCAATATGCATGTGTTACAAACATTACATTAAGTGCTTTTGTTGTTTCAGGCATTTATTTGAATGTGGCATGATTAGGGTTCACAATGCAGGGTTAGAAATTCAATGCCAAATTCAAAATTTTACTCTTTACAAAAGATCAATATACTTGGCTGACATAGTACTAAGTAATAAGCCAATCTCACACTTGGACAACCTTCCTATTTATATGAAGCTGGGGAACATCTGAAGCCAGCTTCGTTTTAACACCCTTCCCCTGCATGAAAAAGGGTCATATGGCACACAGCTCAGGGTAGATGTGACCACAGCGTATTCCTTAGTATTCACTGATTAATAAAAACTCTTTTAATTTCATTCAGTGTTTACCTGAAGCAGTTTGACATGAATACAAAAAAAACCTTTAAATTCACCAAAGTGAGTAGTTGCTCCGTTAATATGATACTAGGATCTGACTGGAATTTTTTTTTTTTCTTCCGATAAGCACCACTAAGTTACGTCCGTTTCAAAAGACACAATATTCCAATGAGGCCTGTCGTGCCTCTTGGGGCCGACACTTTGGACGATGCCCACATTATGTTGTGTCGACAAACACGTGACTTAGTGGTGCTCAAGATAAAAGCAGCATTGCATGGATATTGAGGATTTCACCTCTCCTAATTCCCCTCAGTTGATCAAACATCGGCAGGGAATGATGAAGGTGCAGGAGCAGACTTTAGGACAGAAGGAGAGGTGAAGACACGGAGAAGTGTATGGAGGCAATGACGGGGCGAGTAAGAGGGACAAGGTAAGGATGGCGTACTACAGAGCAAAGATCATGCTAACAGTACCAAGTAAAGCACAAACACACCTCTCATTTCTCCTACTGCCACAAAGTCTTTCAGGTTGTTCCTTCTTTACAGCTGCACTCACTCCGCAAAGTTCCTCTCCTCAATTTGCCCTTAAGAACTAAAAAGATAAGGTAGATATAAGCAATGTGGCAACAAGATTAATTGCATCCGTTGCTGAAAACCGCCTAGATATCCCAAGGACAAAGTCACAGAGAGAGAGATGTCACTTTTAAAGTAAGTGCAGCCTCATCCTAGCCAGTCTGAGCCCCGTTGGTCAGAGTGCAGGCACTATATTAAAAACACTCCTGGTATTTTGTGCGTTAAAAAAAAAAGGCAATGCTAAGTCTGAGAAGAAAAACTGTACAAAACAAAACCAAAAAAAAAAGAAAAAAGGAAAAAAAAAAGAATGAATGACTTCATTAGCTGGACTCTCCCAAATCTGTGAGATATCTCTGAGGTAATCATTGAAGTATGACTCATTAGACAGCAATAAATACCAACATGAATACAAATATTATAAAAGTAAAAACAGAGGCAAATGCTTAATGCTAAAGCAAAATCTGAGCTAAAAGAGGTAGGTTTTTAGGTAGATTATGGTGTACATCCATTGTGGACACTCCTTTTTTTCTTTTGTAAGAACTACATTAAGTTGATTCCATTACAATCCCTGTTCTAATTGAAGGAACAAAAATAAAGACTTGAGAGCCTTTTGTGTGGGAGATGGCCAACGGTTTTCTGCAAACAATAAGATATCTTTTACAGACAGGGTTTGTAATGGCAACAGTTATACAAAAAACTTCAAAAATGTCTACTAACTTGATAAACTGTAAAGCTTGCTGGTGATAGTGTACCATGAGTTGTATATTGCAGGCATTGTTACTGTGTTATGTTGCCAACCTTGTGACGGTAATGGGAATCTGGATGCCTCTTTTCAAGTTCAAATATTTGAACAACCACAACGTAGAGTTAAAACTAACATGTTCTGAGCAGCCTACCATGGTAAAAAAAAAAAAAACCAAAGAGGAAAACCTGGGGATGCACCATATTTACATGTAACTGTATCTGCATGTTATGTACAGTGTGTCGGATGAGGAATAACAAAAGGGAAACAGGGGGTTTCCCACTTATGATAAAACCTCTAGTCAGAATTTCCCTGTTACAATTAGCGGCTATATGAGACAAAAATATTTCCGTCCAGCTTTTAGATCCCCAAGAGCAAAGCCTCTCTTACCCTGTTCTTGTGTGAAGGGAACTCTCCCTGTGGCACTTGCATGTTTACCAAACCTTCCACCGTATTAAACATACACAAATCAACACTGCATCTCTATGTCAAAGAAGAAAACAGAACAAAACCCACATCTACATACAGAAGTATGTATTCAGAAAAATCAACATGGAGACTTTTCAAAACTTCAAAAGTCAGTGTTCAGTAACCAAGCACATCACACCCAAACTGACATACTATACATATGAGTGGTACTGCCTAGAGACAATCGAGCCTCAAGTCCTTACACTTCAGGGAAATTTGTGGGACACAAATAATTTCAGGAAGAAAACCAAACTCTTAATTATGGAATTATGAAAACATCCAAAATCTATTTACTATCTGGGCTACACAAATCATCTATATGTTAAGGCCCCGACTGTTGGCTTGCAGGGTGTCACAGTGACGGATGTTGAAACAAAGCCACAGTGACACACACACACACACACACACAGTATGCTCTCTATCACAATATTCCACTAAGATCACAGAGTAGCCCTGGTCTGTTGAAATGATGTTACAGGAAGCTCTAGGTCTGATATGGGACAGTATGGCCAATCACAAGAACCGTCTGAACAGATGTCTTCTGCCACACAGCAAATAGAAGACAAAAAGAGTCCATCATTATAATCATCTTCATCGTCATATCATCTCTGTTAATTATTTCCCTCTTAAAGAGACTCTTTTTAACTCCATCCAAGTAGCCTCTAAGCGAAAATCGTCCACACTTGGCAAGAAACTGACTTCTTTGGGGGAACTGTCTCAACATTAGAAATGTCTTGATGTAAATTTTTTTTACGATACTCCCAAATGCAGCAAGCCATACATAACTGGTCTGGTCAACCTAAGCATTTAAATTCTCTTGGAAGTTTGGTTTATAAGCCATTAGATGCTGTCTGATGAAGCATAAGCCAAAGGTGACTGACAGCAGAAAGAAGGCATATAAGTTCCTACCTACCGTAGACAAGATTAAAAACTTCCAAAGCCATAGATAAATAGCATATGAGTTTAGTAGATTATATAATGATAATCGGTGTATAACTAGCTTGGTGATCTATATGGCTTATATTAGAGAGCAGCACGGTATGTTTAGCTTGTCCTCTTTCAGAAAATAAACCTTGGAAATTAGTCAAACACATCAAACCCACCACGAAACAAACTAATAATCTGACTGTGAAAAAATACACAAGCAATCCCAACAAGTTTAAGCCACTCCTAACTCATTCTTACCAAGAACATTTTCAAAGTCAAAAACAAAGAGCATAGTATCTCATAACATAGTGATAATGAATCAAGAACAAAAAAAAGGGTCAATATTGTATTTGCATATATATATTTTTTGAAAAAAATTAGCCTTGAGAAATATCTATGTAGCCCTATGTACAGCGGCGGACACATTATATATACCTGGTATTTACATGATACAGCCACTAGAGGGCTGCGCAGCATACATCATCGAACAGGAGGGCCTGGGTGAAGAGGTGCGCGCCGCCACCACAACCAGGCCCTCAGACATTCTAGAAAATCCACTTCCCAGTCAGAAACGAAAGGGGTGTGATATCTGTGGAGGTCTGAAGCAGCTTCCCAAGCTCTCCGCCCACCGAGCTCACTGTATAATGAGGAGGAACAATTCATGGAATTGTTTTTAAAAAGGTGAAATGACGTAAAAAACAAAACAAAAACAACAATGACAACCATAACAACAACAAAAAAAAGCATCCGTTGTAATTACATCCATATCTATGCCAATTCCATGTATAGAATGCAGCTATATATTAAACAAGTCAGGCCTCTTGCTTTGGCCTTGATTTACTATTCCAGTCAGATTTGGCATTTTAGCCCTTTAAAATCTGTGATAATATAGATACTGTATATCAATGATAGGCTTGAGTAAAAGGTGGTATAACAGTGCTTAGGATATATGTGGTAGCAATTAACTATTTACAGGGAAAACACAAATTAAAAAAAAGAGAAGGAAAAACAATTTAAAAAAAAATAAAAGAGTAACAAGCCATAATGCGGGCTTGGTTTGATTGACAGTTAGCAGTGTAAAAGCAGCTAACACATTTAGTGGCTAATTCTCACCTCAAAACCAGGCACCCCAAAATCCAACACTATTTATTCTGTACTCTGTGTTATAAACCTAACTAATGACATTTTTTTTTTTCCTTCATAGGTTGTAAAGGTTGTCAGACAACTTGCTAGCACGTCGAGGGGCTTCATGCGTGAAGAAAGCCACGGAGCAGCAAGGTTGTTTTTAAGTACTGGAAGCTTTTGAGAAAGTATTTGAACATACCTTTGGTGAAAGGCATGTGTTTGAGTCATATACACAGTCACATACATACGCTGCCTTGGAGAGAAGCAGATGAAAAATACAAAACAATAATAACAACAATAATAATAATAATACTAAGAAGAAAAATAATAAAGTATTCTGAAACATCAAAACATGTAAAGTAATGTGCAGGCACTGCTTTTGCACTGATAAAAATGAAATGTCATCTTTTGCTGTATCTAAATTGTTCTGTGTAAAAGTTACTGTTTCACATAGGTGATGTAAATATAAAACAACCCCAGTAAAACCAAGAGGTAGCTCAACTGAATGGCTAAATTAATAACTGAGTATGCTTGTTGTGTGGGTGTGTGCACGACATGTACACACACAAAATGTCCAGGCATCTGAAGTAGCTGTTTGTTGATTTAAATACAGACAAAAAAACACCGTATATATATGCAGACATCGTATGTATAGTTTAATTTGTATCATATGAAGTTCCCTTGTTTACTGCGCCTCTTAACATCTGCTTGCTCTCCATACAACCTTGGACTTTTTGCCAAGGTAGACTTCTTTAAACATGACATATACACGAAGACGTACACACACACACGCACACACTCACTCACTCACTCTCACACACACACACATCACTTTCTTTCTTCCACTTGCTTCATACTCCACACCTCCATTGAGTCCATCCAGCACATCCTCATCTCCCTCCCTCCATTTTTACCCCAAGGGGACTTGTCTCCAACTTCGTCTCCACCGCTGAGGTTCACTCTAGGAGACTTCGCTGCCAAACACCTCCAACACCAGCGGGGTGAGCTGCATGCTGTGCTCTGGCTGGAAGGAGAGTGAGCGGTACTGCTTGGAGTGCTCCTCGTTGAGGCTGCGCAGGTCGGCCAGCTTCTGGATCATCTTGGCATAAAGCAGTCGTCCTCCTGGGTGGTGAAGCTGGATGTAGGCCTGTAGGGTTTCGGACAGCCGGTCTTGAAGGGATTCGATCCGTGCGTGGTCCTGCACCCCTGGGCGATCTGCAGGATAGGAGGAGAGAGCAGAGCGGTGGTTGGTGGATTACAATGTTTGGGTTTATCATAAATCAGAAATTAACATTAAGTCACATTGTCTACGTGTTTGTATTTCTTCTATTCTGGTTGGGTGGTTAGCTAATTTTAGAACAGGGAGAGCATGTCTATGCAATGTTAATGAAGTGCCTCATATACACAAAGGGATGCAAATATCATCTTAGTTTCACATGCTTGCATGACTCTACATGTATAATATATGTGCTACACAGCATGCAAATGCATACTGTATGCATGAATGTGCATTCAGATAAAAGCATGACTCACAAGACACATGAGAATCTTCAATCAGGTTAGACCTGCGCTTCAACGTGATTTAAGTTTTATGCTTTCAAATATACACTAATCAATATTACAAGTTGATCTTTTGACACAAAAAAAACAATAATGAGATAAGATTTTCTTTTGGAAAAAAAACAAGAGGCAAACAGATCACTCATGAACTATTCATGGTGACCCTCCTCCACAGTCAGACCTACAGTACCTGGAGAAAGAAGGCAGATGGCCATCAGCAGCACATGTTCCTCCTCGTGCAGCTTGAGCTTCTTCAGGCCCACCTGGAACTTTACCAGCGGCTCCAACAGCTCCAGAGTGTGGCCCGCTATAAGAGACACAACCCATCATTACTGTCTATACAGCACATACAACCAGCTCCATACTATATCACAGAAGAAAGGTCCTCTGGGAAATGTTACCATCCATCTATTACTCATTAATATTTCATTTTGACTGTTGCAATCATCTGTGGTGAGGATTTGTCTTGTATGCACCGTATTCTCATTTGTAAATATCTAGAAATTAGAAACTTTAGAATTTCTTTTTAACTGCAAATTTGAATTACAATCATCTTACATTTTGTTTTTGTTTTTTTAACATATGATATTTAGATTTGAAGTGGAATGTACAAATAAAACTTGATTTGATTTGAATGTGTAGACGGCTGGGGCTGTGTTTTGAACCTCAACCCAAATGCTTTTGTCAGATTAATATTTCTAATTATTCAATTGTTTCTAATTGAATACTTTTTTTTATGTCTATTCTGCATTTTATTTAGGCAGCAATCATCCGACAATATAAATAAAACACTAATGCATTTTAAAGATTTGGCTTGAAAAACATGTTCAAATTTAGCAAAATGAGGTAATGGAAAGTAAAAACCCTATTTCTCCTATTGTCATCCTCAGGTCAAAGATTACAGGTGTTATTTTAAGAAGAGCACAACAGAGCTGCGTCGGTTGTTTTGTGTGGTGAACCAGAGGTCAGAAGTGACATTCTTTGGTTGATCCCAGAAAAAAAGGGGTCTTGTTTAACTCTTTTAGCACAATAACAATAGATATATTTATTAAAACACCTGGTCTTTTTTTTGTCTATTTTTGTCAATAATTGTGTCAAATGAAAGTCAAGCCCAGGACTGGCCCAGGACGCCTATGGGTGTATATACAAGTTATCTAGACTCCCACACTAATGAGCCAGTAATCAGCTGACAAAAACTGCACAGCAGTCACAGTACATGTGGCAGCATTTAGACTGACCTTTAGTGACATCACTGATCTGGTATTTAAAGTCAGGCGCACCACAGCTCCAGGACATGTCTTCCAGGTTGAAGCTCTGATTTGAGCGCAGCATGATCACCTCAATGGCGCTGGACTTGAGCAGGGCAATCTGGTCCTCTGCAGTCAGCTCCCTGCAGAGAAATATGTTAGTGTGCTACAAATAGTGAACGCTTAAATCAAATAACCTAAATAATTTAGTGCTGATCATGTTAAACATTACAGGAAAATGATGCAGCTACTGGTAAACAACAGATGAAAGCCGAGTACCTGCCCACTCAGTGTGCACTATTACACAATGTGTGTATGTGTGTTTATATCTTTTCAGTTTCTCAGTTGTATATTTTATTCCACAGGATTTTGCTTATCAATAATTTACCGACTACCGGTTCAAGGTCACCAATATAATATGAGGTATACGGTGTGCGAGAAGAAAAACAACATCCATATGTTACTTTATGTTTGTTTCCTCTTGCTATGATGGGGTTACTGTGTCTAGAAAAAAATCATGTGATAAACAACAAGCTGGAACTAATGACGTTCTAAGCATCATTACTGTCACAGATAAAATCCTGCATCTAGTAATGTTATGAAAGGTGTTTAAATGTCCATGAAACTACTGGGCCAGCAGGAGACATACAGTAAACTGAAACCTTTGAATCTTTGGGGGAGGACTGGGGTGTTTTTCAGGGCTTAAGGGGGAAGATCATAAGTGGACAAACATTCCAAGGGTAATCCAACCATCACTCACTGCCAGTGGGAATGACAACTTTCAGGAAATACAGGCCCCGACTCGTTTTAGCCTCGACTTTGGGGTGACCCCCGAGACACTGAGCATTTCTCCCTGTCAACACACTGAAAGGCAAACACACCGCAAGGCAACAGTTGCCATGTTGGTGAAGTGGGAGAGAAACAATGAAAAGCTCCGACCGACCATCATCATCATCATTCTGTCTTCACAGTCACAAGTAATATGCTGTGTTTTCCACTGGCACATTTTAAATTCTATTGCAGAGAACAGATGTTAATATTTCCTAAAGTTTTGTTTTTTACTGTTCAAGGCGTCATGTGCTCACTATACGGTTGGTGTACATGTGAGACAGACAGGTGACTGCTGAGAATTAGAGCGGCGTCTTCCTCTGAGGTTACGCAATCACCTACTGACATACTTAAGTGGCAAACTTCACACAAACAACGGTGACCATGGCAAATGAATAACCTAGTCCAGGGAAGGAATTGTTCTAGGCTGAAGATTTTCCGCAATCTACCTGCGATATACAGTCTATCAGTAATCTGTGGCCTTTAGACCAGAGACTTTACTGTGGCACAATATCGACTCATCAGGTAGAAAAACAAGTCTGTGTACAAAGTCTTCAACACACATTTAGGTAAAAAGTCACTTGGAGACAAATAAAGATTACATGCAGAGGAGAGGACTACGGCTATCCTGTGAAGTGGGATTTCCCCGGCCATGATTTGAGGTGGCTAAACAGCCTCAGTATGCAATATTAGAGCAAATTTTTTTTTTTGTTTTTGCAAATTACTTCATAAATCCTGACTTTAGTGCTGTATAAATAAGCTTTATTATTAGGTATATTGTTGCTTTTTAAAAGACAAATGTGACACAATTTAAAACAAATTAAATACTTGTTTCCTGTTAAATGCAGAACGCGCAATGGGCAATGAGGGAACACAATGTAGGCTACACGTATTTTCTTCCTTTATGGAAAAAAAAAAAGGATTAAGACTAGCCTGCAGTCTAGGCTAGATATAAATTGTAGGAGTAACAATGTTCCTGGCACCATGAGCAGAGGAAATCTACCCTGGTTGTTGCGCCACCAGGTGAGTGGATCTGCGTTAGAGTCTAAGGGCTCCTCCTGTAGGTATCTGCTTAAAGGTCTCTTTTGTTGCTGAAGGTGGCACCACTATTTGCACAAAGGACTCATCATCATCATCATTCATTTCCAGCCGCTGACGCATTAGCGCTACTCCCACTGTCCTTCACTCCCAGCATCTCTTGGATGAGTGTGTGTATTTTGCCTCCTCCATAGCACCAATATGATTCTCCCTATATTTAGGGTCCAGCAAACGGGCTTCTGTCTAAAGTTTATGAAAGGTAGCTGGTTCGTACGTCTCCTCAAGAACACTTGATAACACATTCTTGAGTTCGCTTTTGACGAAGTAAAAGGTACTTTGTTGTATATTTCCGGGACAGCAGTCTCTGAGAAGTAGGTTTTGTCGGACAACTTGTCACATTTTTAAAGCATTGATTTGAATGCAAGTTTCTCGATCGTGCTAAACAGAACCATCCCCTCAACCAAATATTGTGTAACAGTAGCCGCAAGGCATTGATGCCTGTTACATTCACGACTGCATTTGGCAACTTATGCAAAGGCAGATTTTGCATATTGCTTTGTCTAAATTGGCTGCCTCTCCCCTTTCATGCGGTTGAAAAGTTACATTTGGTTTTGCGACCAGAGCAGCTGCCATTGTTTTTGTCTTAAAGAACAAAGACTGAAAACACCGGACATGAACAGACAGTTGTGGTCATTGCCGTCCTCTGCGACTGGCTTGTTAATAGTGCAGTATTGCAACACTGCGGTTATTGCGAAAACCCTAAAGAAGACATCTGGAAGTTCTGTCAATACGTCTACATTTAGGCAAAGATTTTATTTTGCCAAAATATATCTTTTGGAACTGAATGTAAACTTCAACAGAAAATCAACAGAAAGTCCTCTGCAAAGACAGAAATGCAGATAAGAAAACAGGTCTCTATCTCTATACTAAAGTGTAGATAACTAAACAAAAAGTGAAAGTCAACCGTCAGTTCCAAATGCAGATAGTACAGATTGGAAACGTAAGTATCAGGATACAGACATGGCAACATGTAATTATTGCATGAGAATTATTTGTATAAAATTTACCAGACCAGCTTTTGTGTCAGCCTTATATGTCTAAGAATCAAATTTTTTTTTAAAAAGGCATGTGTTTTCACGTCAACATTAGTTATCAACAACTGCTGCAGAGTGACACACTGGAAACACACACACACACACACACACACACACCTGAATCCGGGTATCATCTTGGCAAAGCCGATAACCTTCTGGATGCTATATGAGACCAGGTCAGCCAGGTGAGGCAACATGGAGAAGCTGGAGCCCTCCTCCTCACTGGAGTCAGGGCTGCTGCCCTGCTCCTGGTACATCATCAGCAGGTTGTTAAAGTTCATTTTGGTGTCTACAGACTCTGCAGTGAGAAAGATGAATACAGCAAAAAAGGGACAAAAGAAGGAAAGAAAAGAGGGCAGAAGAGAGTAGAGAACAAGAGAAAGACAATGGTTTATAATGTCTCACTATTCATCTACGAATACAAATGCTCTGTGCTGAGAGAATTGGGAGAAATCATAAAAATAGATTGGAGGGGGTGGGGGGCTTGTTGATGGAATACATTATCTGAAAATACGCATCTGGTCAGTAGAAGTGAGATAAAAGCTTAGATGATGGTCCTGACATCATGTGATGCATGCAGAGCTAGCTGAGTTTGTTTTGAATCATCTGTCTCAGCTGAGTGCCGGCAGTAAGCCACGTGACCGTGTCCCTTGCTGTGTTCACTCCATTAGTGATGGTGCATTAATGAACTGATGTTTACTAGTAGGAGTCAGGTGTCTACAGGGTACAGGTTATTCACAAGATATCCACTGGATTCTGGGTAAAGCTGCGTAACAGATTATGTAAACCAATGTGCAAACAGCTGAACTGGAAAAAATAACTTGAATTAAGTCAAATATTAACTCTTTTACTATTACTCCTTGGTGTTTTCTTATTGTCCTCAAATTGTGTGATTGTTTCATTTTCTAATGCAAATTAAGTTATTTTTCTTTAATAAGTCTTGTTATATTTTTAGTGACATCAATTGCCTTTTTTTAATATAAAATTTGTTTGAGTGCAACTGTGCAGGAAAAACTAGTTTAATTATATCTTACAGCAATCAACATTTTCACTCCACTTTTCACTCACATTTTAAGCAAAGTGTTTCTTACCTGGAGAGTGACTGAAGGAGTCAGAGGAGGCATCAGACAGAGAGTGGAGAGAGGCAGCTCTGCTGGCACTACGTGTCACTGGGCCCTCGCGCACAGGAGGCTAAACAGGAGAACAGAGGGTGACACCAGAAAAATATTCTAGATTTATAAAGAAAAATGCCTTTTTTTACACTCTTAATTTGAATGAAACTATAAGAGACCAATTAGAGTTTAGCATTCAGATTCTGATTTAAAACCGATTGTTGTTGAAGGACCTCTCAAAAAAAGAAAAAGGTTAAAGGGACCCTAGCAGCCTAGGGGCTAAGACATTGACCATAAACCACAATGTGCCGCCATCATGTCCCTACAGTCTGCTGTATAACAAAGTATAATTTGACAAAAAAAAAGAGAAAAGAAAAAAAAAAGTTTAGTTGATGGATTTGTGTGGACAGGATGAAAATGTTCTGCACCACAGGTTAGATGTCTGAGGAAAAGGGCTGTTTGAGAGTTTCAGAGGAGAAATGCCTTAAAGGACTGCTAGGTGTGAGGTTAATGTGTAAACCAGATGAAACATGATGTTGTTGACGGAAGCAGAAATGATTTCTGATTTGAGAGCGCTGTGCCTCCCTCTCTGCCTCGCGCTGTGCCTCCTCACAGCAGTAAAATACTGCGAGTATACTAGCTAATGCATTGCAGAGCAACGCAAGGATCCCAATTGTAAAGGTACACAATATTTTAATTGTACTGGACTATGATAAGTCACAGAAAGTAAACTTAAGGTGATGCTTTTCTCAATACTGGTCCAACAGAGCTAAAACTGTTGACACTAATCTTTACATTATAATAACAATATTGAGGCACTAACCCTAAAGCGGCAGAAGTCAGAGTAGGAGTCATCATATGTTTTGTGGTGCGCTTCCACCAGCGTGGTGATGACCTGACTCTGCTCCTCAGAAAGCCGAGGCTGCCGTGCCTCCTTCTCCGCCTTGCGCTGTGCCTCCTCATCCTTTCTCCGCTGAATCAGGTCCTTCTTCCTCTGCACTTCCTCATCTGTCAGAATGACTGGAAGTGGGGAAAAAGGGGGGAGGGGGCAAGTGTAAAGAGACAAAGCGGGAGAGAAAGAACAGTTTTTGCATTAACATTATATCAAACACGTGGGTTACCATAGCGATCGGTTGAAGGAACACAGCTTATGAAGCTTTTCAGTATGTACTTGTGTTGTACATAGTGATGATAGCTATGTCAGTGTGGTGCTGGGTGGTGGCGGTGGGGGAGGGGGTTGTTATTCTCTGGGGAAGGAGAATGGGAGGGGACTGGTCCATATGGAGACCCCTGCTGCACTGAACAACTGAGCGCATTGTCTTTGTTCTCTTCTCTCCTCGTTGTTCTAGCCACTGAATTAGTTCAGAGACAGAGCCAGAGAGAGAGAGCGAGAGAGAAAGAGAGAGACAGAGAGAGAGAAAGAGAGAGAGAGAGAGAGAGAGAGAGAGAGAGAGTTAGGTCTCAACAACATGCTGCTGTTTTTGTGACAGCAGCGGCAACAGAAGCGCATGTCTGTTCACGTACAGTGAATCGCAGCATCGTTGCCACCAATCTTGTGGTATTCCCAGAAAAAACAAAAGAAAACATTAAGTTGGAAACGGATGGCCTTTTCTCAAAAGAGGCTTGCGGACAATATCCGGATATTAGGAGAAAACAAGAAAGATGTACCTGCTATTTACAGACCGTGAAAATAAACAAGACTGTGTGTAAAGCTGAGGCGTCGCTAGATTGTACATAACAGCAGGTGTCTAAACTTCAGATGGAGGATACTAACTGTATACAATGTGGGGAGGCTCCACTAGTTCAAATAGAACATGTAAACACACTAATGGGGGCAAAAACCCAGAGATACGTGACCCCAGTCCAAATATTACGTAATATTTACATGAGGGATAGTAGGCCCCCAAAACTGCAAACAGCAGTTGTGTAGATTTTACTGTCCATTCAAGAAATAGAAACAAGATTTTATGTATATAAATGTTTTATTAATGTCTAAATTGTGGGATGATGGCCTTAGGTTAATTCAGAAAATAATGTCAATCATTTCATACTATTATTCTAAATTAGTCTTAGAGTCAGGTATTTAATCTAAAGGACCAAACTGGGATCACCAGTCACTATTTAAATTGATACAGTAAACTGAGTGGATGCCCCGAAGACATATGGGTCACCTGTCATACTTACACTCTTTCATCATGCCAATGTCCACGCAGCGTTTGAGTCGACATGCCTGACAGTGGCGTCTGTTGTCCTTGGTGATGGTGCAACTGCCGTTAAAGGGACACGTGAAGGACGCCTTGCGCTTCATACTGCGCCTGAATGAAATATGGGTGTATATGTTACAGTCTGTCAAAATACACTGACATTGCAGTTTATACAACACACAAGACTTGCTGTAACATAAAAATTTAGTTAACAGTCAATACTATGTTGATAATAGAGCTTTGTGCGAGGGATGTGAATTTAGATGCAGCAGTGCATCTAAACCTGAATTGAACTTTATAAATAGTTTTGGGTTGACTGAAACAGCAAAAAATATGAATGTGTGCCAAAGAATCCAGGTGTAAAAGATAAGCCTTGTCAAAGGGTGACACAAAGCGTAAAGATTTAGGCAGTGATGGACATGTATGTATGAACGTTTATACACAGTCGTGAGGAAAAACACACATGCATAGTGAGAGAGTTCAAACAAGGGCCAGCTGAGGGACGAGGAAGGAGATTATTAAACATCCGTCTATTTCATCCTATCCCTTTAAATACACTGCTGAGAGTAACAGTCGCAAATGAACGGATACATGAAACACACACAAACTCACCAAATAATGACGTGCTCTAGTTTTGTCTTCAGTTAAATTGGAAACTCGCGTGTGCATCTATGTAGGCAGGCATTAACTGTAGTATCGAGCTCTCTACCTGCTGCTGGGCATCAGTGTGAACATAAATGCTAAACATAGCATGTGTTCTTATGTAACTGCAGTTGGCAATTACATTTGATGTGTGCAAGTGAGTGGGTGGCCATCACATATGCAAGTTCAGAGCTGTGTATGCATGCTAATGTGTGTATGTGTCAATAACTTCGTCAATTTTTTTTGTTTCCATCAGGATGGTACGAAGCATACACAGTGTGTGTCAATTTATGTTTGACTGTTTGTGACTTCTCACACACACACACACACGCAGTGTCGCATGTGTTTGTTTACCTAAAAAAACCCTTGCAGCCCTCGCAGGTCATGGCATTAAAGTGGAAGCCGGTAGCTTTGTCGCCACACACGCCGCAGATCCGGGGCATATTTCTATCGAACTCCTCAGGGGGCAGAGTGGACGTACTCACAACCGTGGGCTCCATCACTAAACAGAGGGAGAGGAATTGGAGAAAGAAAAACAGGAGAGAGAGAAGAAAAAAAAAGATGAAACATGTTTACTTACTAAAGCAATAAGCACAAATAATAATGATCTTTTAATTTTTATCTGTTCTGTGTTGCACTACACTACACTCTGAGAGAAAAAAAACATCATGAGACTTTTAATACAGTGATCATGTTTCAACTGCCATCTGTTTTTATCTTACAAAGCTTATTTCATAACAAGTCGGACACATTTTATGTCACCTCTGTCCATGCCAACCAAACTGTGTCCTTTCCTGCAGAGGAGAGTCAAGACCACAGTCTACCCTCTGGAGGTGAACTCAACTTTTGTGTTTCTGTCCAGGGGCAAGGAATTGGAGCCATACAAATTAAGTGTAAAAACCCTTGTTCCACTCCAAAATGCTGGATCTGGGTTACATTTGATTACATAGCGCTCCGAGTATCTATTTCACTTAACAGCCTCGTGAGAGGAAGAAAAAAGGCATGTCACCGCAGGGCTAGCATCCTCATAAACAAACAATCACTGTCCTTTTCACAAAGCTCCTTTCTTACTGTTTTCTTTGCTTCCGCTGTGGAATGAAAGCAAAGCAAATGATGGAAGGAAATGGAATGAAGAGGGAGCCGAGGGGTGTGTAACTAAACCGATACAAACCTCGACAAACTCACAAATCAACAGCCAGAGAGGTACGGGCCAAGCTGAATAATTTAAAATGTTTTGATAGATCATTCCATCATTTACTGCTAATTAACAACAACAACAAAAAAAAAATCTTAAAGTCCTCCTGTAAATGCAAAAATTATTATTATTCTTAATTCTGCTTTTCTACTTAATCCAACTGTGATTGTACACAGAATATGCCTTTAAACCAAATTGCGTTCCTGGCCAATTCTATTAACAGGACATTAAGTTCTTATTTAAACAAAAGGTCAAAAGAAGAAAGCAAACAGAGCATCTAGTCATTGCGTTGCTCCTGCGGGCATCATAGACAGCAGTAGATCAGGCATTGACAGCATGGTGACGTCTTGGATCACGGTACCACATATTCCGACCAGGCACATCTGATACAACAACATTATGGTACAGTGAAACACTAAGTCTACACACAACTGGAAGTAGCAGCAACTAACAGCAAATATTTGTGGAGTGGAATTCAACAAATGGGTTGAACAGAACGCTGATAAACAACAGACCACAGTGAATCTCGTATGTTGACGGGAAAACGCTTCAGACTGCTTGGCCACATCACTTGAGCTCCTGAAGCTATGAGCTCTGGCCCGTTGATGTAAAGAAAACTCAAAACAGACAAGTACTTTTTTCACATTATGCAGTAGGGGAAAAAAAAACAGACACAGCAGATTAAATCGACATTGTAAAGCCCGTCAAATACAACGCTTTGATTAAGTATTACGTATCAACTCAGCACAGTGATTGTAAAAGTTTCTGTGAGCACTGTTTTGTTTTGTTATTATGACCAACTAGCCTCTAGTGACAGAATAGCCATGGGTGTGTCTTAAACTCTCTTGTTTTCGCCCGACTGTGTCACTGCACAACTTCTTTTCTTTCTCTTGCACACATCCCTCGTCTTTTTTAAAACGCAAACATAAAAAACACACACAGCGAGTCAAAGGTCGTCGAGGAATGACATACTGGGCTACAAAGACTGCACGTTTAAAGGGCAGGTGACTTTTTGAAGAATTAAACTGTGAATAAACGAAGAGATATATTCTTTTACCATTTTATTATTCTTTGGAATAAATGATCACACATATTAAAATGTTATAGACTCATGACAATGTCACAACAACGTTTATCCAGCCACATAAAGATGAAGAGGCTATTTACTACATATAACACTTGTCATTCAGGTTTTACATTTCAAGCATTCACAGTCTGTGTAGCCTGTGCTGCTAATGGGAGTCTCAGGCTGTTTGGAGTTTCTCTCTTTCTAAGCACCAACATTATAAAACAAAAAAACACTTTAACAGGAGATTTCCAATGAAATAATCCCATGAAAATGGGAACCTTTCTTCAGTTGGGGTTTACACAAAGCTACCTTGTCAACCGCTTTATTAGTGTTGTGGTTCTTTAATAAAACTGATTACATGGGAAAATACAAGTTTTATGTAAAGTCTTAAGTAGGGCTGCTGATTATTTTCCCTAATAATCATTGTGAAATGTTAGAAAATAGTGAAAAGAAATGGCATTCACTATGGTGATATTTTCAATTGTTTTGTTTTGTCCAACTAAGCCCAAGATATTTAAGATTTAAACTACTGTCATATGACGAAGACAAACAGCTGAAACCACTTAAAAAAGATGACTTAAAATGATGAATCAATTATCAAAGTAGTTGCTGAATAATTTTCTACTGATAAATTAATTGACTAATTGTTGGAGCTCCAGACTAAAACACTTGCTAGATGGATGTCACACCAGTGGGACATAAACAAGGACAACGAAGACTCGTTGCCTCCTGTTGTGAAGTGGTCAAAGCACCCTTTGATTAGTTGCCCACCTGTGCTCCCAACTTCTGGGACGTCCGATATCTAAAAGGTTTTTGTAGTGAACAGTTGTACGAGCTGGACTGTAAACATGGCAATCATGTAATGCAAGGTGTCTCCAAAGCAAACACCAACTTATGCCTGACCTAAGACATTAGTGACCAGCTGTTCTTATATACAGTATTAAAATGAGGCCTTGCGGAGGTCTGCTGACATTCTGAAAGGTGATATAACCAATAGACGTATAATCTTTATAATCCAACAAGAAAAGTGCAGAATCTATAGCTGATTAAAAACATACTAAAACCTTGAAGCAGGTGGAGTATAATGGCTACATAAAGCATACTATATGTTTTAGTGCAAGCAAGCTAATCCAAGCAGGCATTTACACTCATCACTCACAGTGAACCAACAGGGAAAGCACTCATTTACCTTACTACATCATCAACTGATCAGTGAAGTCGGTCCTATGTGATTTCATTCAGCCTTGACAGGCCATTACACTAAATGCACAGTAGTATTGAGAGAGCTCTAAATAATGCATCGGGTTATTAGACCAGATCTGTACTCATTTCAGTCTCGGTGCACGCAACACAAGGGAACAGCTTTGAGTTTTAGGCTTCTACTGAATGTCTCACTCTTGAACGATCTACATACTGTATGTATGAATTTTGGCAGCATCAATCAAATCTGACATCACTGTAATAATGCGGTAAATATTGCTCACAGAGCCACTTCTTTGTGTGTTACATAAAGCAACATACGGATAAAACAGTAACGCTGTAATTTCTGATTGCATGCATTGTTGTCGAGTCCGTAACGAGCAAACACGTTTGAATTTTTCACCTGATGGCTGGCTAATAGCAGCCGCTGTGTACTGTATAATTACAGAATGTAATGACAAGCATCCAGAACCAATATGCTTATAGCTTGTACACAGATACATTTACTAATTAGGGATTTTTTTCCATGTGCATTGATTGGTGCATTGCAGCAGGAATGAATTTCCCCGGTGTGGGATAAATAAAGTAATTGATTGAGAGATATTATGAATTGCCACTGTCTATATTAGCTTAACAACTTGGAGTCCAGCAACTTTTTTTTTAGCTAAAAACTGTTCTAACTACTCCAACGCATGTTATATAACTGCAACATCCACAGATCAGTTTCCGAACTGCTTATTGTTAATGAACCTACTTTTAACTATGGCTACAAGGCAATGACGTAATGTTGGTATCACCTGACCCTAAAAAATAAAAAAATAAAAATACACACTTATGTCTGCAAAACTTTATTAAAAAATGTTTTGTAGCTATTCAAAACAAGCCTCCAAGACTGCAATGACATATACAGCTTTAATTCACACAGGAAGAAGCAGTGTTTTTGGCTAGTAACAATATCACTACTTGGAATGGGAACTTCTGCTAATGTCATTGATGCTAACACAATGCAGCCAAATTCCAGACTATTCTGTACAAAAAGAAAGAGACGCCGAGAGAGTGCGTTGTCAAGGGAGAGTAAGTGAGCAGAACTATTTATCTTCATTTGCTAATTGTTTATAAGGGGTTGTGTACTACAAGAGAAAAATAACCAGGGAACACAAACAGCTTTGGAAAGCGAGATGGACATACTAAAAAAGACATGGAGGAGGATAAAAGATAGACTATTATCATCAGTGAGTGACACTGCTTGTTGAATGTATTCCATGTGAAGTGGAAAGCTTCTGAGTGTAATTAAGATAGCTCATATCAATCACATGACTAGCATGAGTAGGAGTAAGCTTACACCAGCTAAAGGAAACAAATCTCTTAAACATGAACAACTTCTACCAGATTTTTTTAAGGCAGCAACATTGGTTTATGTAAAATACTTTGAATTCCTTAAGTTGCCTGGGCTGTTTATTAAATGGGAGCTCTCTCTCTCCCTCTCTCAAAACACTGGTAGCAGTGTATATGACTGGTTTCACAGCTTTGTGCTCAGTTGAACCACGTCATACCCAAGTATGAAAAATGCATTTTTAACATTGTACTGTGCTAATGAATGGTTTTCTCAAATTTAAAGCCAGTGTTCTGCAGGAGAGCAATTTCTTTTGGCCTTATGTGACCGTCACACCATTTTGCTTACAGTAGTAGAAGATGCCACTAACAAATAAATATTATTTTCTCAATTAATATTTTGTCTGTAAAATGTCAGAATATTGTGAAACATGCCTGTTGCCTTGTTTTGTTTGATCCGCAGTCCAAAAGTAAGTTGATTTGTTCTGATAATCAAAATAATTGCGAATTGATTAAATCAACTAATGGATGCAGCTCTACATGGCTGACGGTGTTTTCACTCCGCTTATGTGTCAATTACGCCTCACTACACAGATAGTTCAGCTGAGCTCTCATCTACTGCCCTCTGAATGACTGTTTGCTGTTAGAGAGAGGAAGTGCTGGCCCACAGGAGACAGCAGTGAGAATAGTGTAGGAGGACAGAGGGATGCACAAGAGAAGGAGGAGGGGTGGGGGGGTAGAGGCAATGTTAAAGAGATGGAGTAATAACAGATAGGGATATATACATATACCCAGTGAGTGAAGGAGGGGTGACTTCTTTGTCATAGCGACTTGCTGTGTCACAAAGCCCCAGTGTAGCATGCTGGCTGTTGTGCGAAAATGAGAGAGAAATAGTATGAAGAGCAGGAAAACATCCGTGGTCCTCAACATAAACTGCCTATTTTTGTTATTTAAAAAAATTGGCTAAAAATACACAGTCATAAGCCACGTCAATTACTGGCTAAATATAAATGTCTCATCTGTGACAGCTCCTCATCTTCAGAAGTATCTCGGGGAAAAAGCAATTTGCTTTTCATGTTGGTAGTCACATTTATAGTATGATTTATTTCTGTTGTTCCTGCTTCATATTAAAAAATTGAGAGGCTGATTTTGGTGTCATGTGCATGTACACTGATCCATGTGACTGTGGAAAAAAATCTGTTGGCTTGCCAACTCAATTCTATGAATGAGAAAGACTGATATACTTATTTTGATTTAATTAATCTTAATGCAAGTCTCTTTTGGACTGGAAACTTGTTGGTTAAAGGCTCTGGATGTGGTGGAGTTGGTAGACAGGGGCTAGCCACATGTGACAAGCACCACACCCCCCTGCCCACCTAATGAGCAATGCCACTTAAGCTTTTAAGGTTTGTTGTGGAGATTGGACAAAATCCAACAACATAATAACTAGGGCTGCAACTAATGCTTATTTTCATTATTGATTTATCTCACTTTCTTGATTAATGGATAGAATGTGAAAAAAAAAATAGTGAAAATGCCCATCACAATTTCCTACAGCCCATGATGATGATCATCATCATCAGACTATGATTTAACTGATCAATGATGAAGATGAAAAAGTCTGGAAAACTGGAATTTGGCAATCTGAGAGACGCAGCAGCAGTGGCCGATGAGCAAGAGATGAGGCCTGCTGTAATTATGTGCTACACCACAAACTGACTCCAGCTTCTCATTTTAACTGGGTGGTGAAAGCTGCAAAATAAAGACATTATCCCAAGTCTGCTGGTATAGCCGGAGGACAGGCTAGGGAGTTTCCCCCGTCTTTTAACCCAACAAACTAGCCGAGGGAGAACAAGTGCTACTTAGCATGCAGTGGAGCAGTGACTCATCTTTTCCTCCTTTGATTTATTCACATCATGGCTGAAATGACACGCATGTGTCTCATAATTCAGGGACTTGACGGTAGAACTGGTCCCAGGTTGGATTTGAAGACATCAAACTGTCTGCAGAAGCCTTAATGTTAACAGTTGATAGTCAATTCTTAAAGGGGTTATATTAAAATATATGTTTTTGAGGGCATTCTTAAGCCTTTATTACAGCAACAGTGGAGAGGAAATAAGAGGGAGACAGAGTCTAGGAGGTGCCATGCAACAAAGATCTGCCGCTGGAATTGAATCACGTACAGTGCAGGCATGTGGCACACATCCCAACCAGCAGGGCCCCACCACTGGGGTGTGCCTTAAAGGAGACATATTGTGCTTTCCTAATTTTATGTTATTTATGTATTATTATAATGTCAGTATCTAGATTAAACATAGTCAAAGTTCCTAAACTTCAGGTTAACACATGTAAAAATGCTCCGTGCAAGCCAAAAGCCCAAGCCGATGTCAGCTGACGCATGCTCTTAAACATCTGCCCATTCCGTAGTCTTGGTTAAGGTTTATACATGCGTTGTTTGCACCATCCACTGTCATATTCATACATATGACATAGACCTTGAAATATGCATAATATGTCTATGGTTGTGTGCGATCAGTCACCTAGTCGGTTAAACGTTTCTAACATCATTAGTCGGCACTAGAAACACTAGTTAAACTACTTATTAATATTTTGTTGACACACAACGTCAGTGAACTGTTGAGTCTAAGCCACCCTGAAATCCCGCTCTTCCTGACACTTTAAACCAGCACGTTTGGCAGTATTTTAATCGAGCAAAAGATAATAAGGTCATATGTAGGCTGTGTCAGAATAAACTGGCATATGACCACTTGACCAGAGCAATGCGTAACCACATTCAGCACAAGCGTGTGGACGTTAAGGAAACAAAGTGCCACACATTTCAATGGCAATTTATTTATTTTACATGTTATTTGTTGACTTTTATTTAGTGAATTGTGGTCATGTTTTGCAGGATAATGTGCAGTGTTCGTAATGCACGGCGGCAGCGGCACAAAGTGCCACACATTCCAGTGGTATTTAAAATACGCTTTGTTTATTGAAGAAAGTGATTAATGGTTTTAAATGGCTCTTAAATACACACAATATTTTTTCAGACAATGTTTAACATTGTCGATTACATTGACTTTCTTCTTACTTTTAGGCTATTTGACCAATTTAAAATTCTGTTTATTGACAGGTAAATTAGTCATAAAACTTAATTGATTAAATATTTATAAATGAGTTCTTAACTCCCAATGAAGTTGATGGAAGTTTGCATAATGTCCTCTGATGACCAATTTATCAGCATAAATGGTTTGCACCATCTGCATCCTGGTTTCCCAAATGGATACCTCTAACATGCACTTTCTAATTAGTTGACATTAGATGCGTCAGTCAATGCGAAATGAAGTCTCGACTACAGCTGGTGTGAACCTGAGGAACAGAGATAGCAACACTTCATGCAGATGTTGCAATATAGTCATTCAAAATTCTGTGTATTCCTGCAGCCGTTTCTGTATCTACAGGGAATGAGCTGCTGTGGGATATTAATCAAGGGATAAGTGCAGAAGTGGGCGATGGCAGGACTCCAATATCACTCATAAGGTAGCTTATTTCCTCTGTTCTACTCGCCATTTAATTTCCAGCTGCACCATTGTCTAAGTATATGATTACCAAACAGGAAAGTGGCCATTGTCAGGTGCCCTGTTACCAGCTTCAGCTAACTTCAGCTGTGAAAAAGATTTGGAGCGTAGCCCAGATGTTAGATTAACTTCCATCAAAGTCAATACTAAGTTCACTGATGCCCACCATCTAACAAACCTAATTAAGTGGTGCCATTAGGACCTGGGTGTTTAAATGAAATGTGATTGAGGAAATGGGACGTTATAACAAAGTCGGTAAAGAGGAGGATCCAGACAGTATTTCAAGGAGGCATCATTTTAACTGCACACAGACATGTAGAAGAGAGAGAGGAAAGCGGGAAATAAAAAACCTCTGGCATCACGTCCCAAGAATGTCAGCAATGAACTTACAGACCACATCCCAACACACAAGAGTCAGAGTCAGAATCACATCCAGACCTATAACAGCACTGGAAGAAAGAGAGGGATTGCTGTGGAACGCCTGAGTGAAAGGAGGAGGCCCTCGCTGAGAGTCCAATGAGCATCCTCCTTCTATATCACATGACGCAATCCTGCAAACGGTTCAGAAATTGTTACATGCTGCCAAATGTTTCTCTTAAAGGGAAAAAAAGAGAGAAAGAGAGTGGGAGAAAGATATAAAGGAGGAGAGAGAGAAAAGACAGGGAGAAGTTGTGGAGAGAGTTGGTGGGAGAAGGGAGAAAACATAAGGCGATGTGTTTTACTGCATACCTCGGGTTGGGTCACTATGAGTACAGAAGAGACATAAAACAAATCAGATCTGGAATGACCCAGGCTGCAGAGAGAACTGGGATACAATGGAAATACACAGACACCTGATTCACATGTAGAAGCACAATAATTGCAGAAAAGAGGGCGAAGAAGGGAAATGTTGAATTTGCAGGAAGGTGTGGGGTGAAGAAAACAGGTATCATTAAAAGAAAACATGATGTGGGATATCTGACAGAAGATGTTTAATTCCAATCTGCTTGATGTTTAGAAATTTCTTTGAAAAGAAACAAAAAAAGACAATACATGGGGAGAGCAGATAGAGGAAAGAGAACAATGGACAAAAAGAGACAATGTGGACCTAACAACAACAAAGTAGACAAACTGAGTCTGTAATGCAGCTAAACAACTGGCTGAGCAGACTAGTCCAGTCCTGTCCCTTCGCTTCCCTCTCTCATTCTCCCTCCCGCAGCCTCCACGGGTCTATCTCATGCTCTTTTCCTACGATCACAGAAAGCACGTTACAGCAACAGTAATAGCACATGACAAGGTGACCTGTGCCCCACACGGGATGGGCTAAACTGGGGTGGAGGGGGGTGGGTCCCATGTCCCGTGTCCAAACCTATGGTCTCTGCACCACTACCCCCCTGCCCCGGCCCCACTGCTGGCCTGCAAGGGGAGAGAGAGGCAGTGACGGCAGCCTGCCCCCTTATGCTGGGCCCCTTGCTGGACTCTGGAGAGGGGAAAGAGACGAGGCAGGGAGAGGCCCACTCAAACACACACCGAAAGTCCTGTTTATGTCTATGCCGAATTTGACAGAGAACGCACATTCTCATGCACACACAGTCATGCACACAGAGGACCAACTGACAAGCAACATGTGGGTGAAACGGGTGCAAACACATACAAGTCAAAGTTATATAACCTCCATAAAACGCTGTCTCTCTTTCAGGAAATACCTCTCTAAAAGAAAGAAGAAAAGAAATGACTGGCATTTGTATCATAATTTAAGTCTAGCTGAAATCTTATGAAGTGAAAAAAAAATATTCATATGTCAACCATTTACACATTGAAAGAAATGCTAAAAATAGGATATACATTCACTGCCTATGTGTCAAATAGTGACATATATTTTGCTTTCCAAGAAGAAATTGTTCTGCATGACTTGTACTCCACTTAAAACAAATATTACCTGTGTGATGTGTTTGGCCTAGAAACCATCAACCACAGGAGGTAATTGAGGACCCAAAGACATTAGCAGGAACTCAGCACTTCATTAGTTTCAAAGGCGAGTGAACATATGTGGAAAACAACATGCATGTACCAAGGTACATACAAGTGGGTCTTTACAGTAAAGTACAGCAGCTTCTTTCTTTCTATAGGGTTACATGTGAGAGGAAGCAACCAATTACTGTAGTCACGAAAGGGGAGAGGGGGCGGGGTATTGGACTGTACCATCACCACGGCACACAGCTTCATAAACAACCTGATACAGTTACAGTCAATAAAGAAACAAACCAATTCGTAGTTTCCCCATTCTAGGTCTATAGTCTAAACTAATTGGATACTAGGTCAAAAGCAGATGTATACGGGTTCCCTGTGTGCCCACTTTTTGTCCCAAATAATACAGGTTGTCCTGTAAATTTTCATTTAAATTCAGAATATATGCAACTGTTGATCTTACGTCAGCTAAGATGTTGGGAAGGGAAACCCCATTCAATTGTTCCGAACTCGGACAAAGAAGCAGCCGATATATAAAAACAGCATCCTCTTTGCTATATTTCATAAACAGAAAGAGATATGTGTGATAAATACAGCATTAAATCACACCTGACTGTTTCAGATTTTAATGATTTGCAGAGATGGATATGGTCGAGGCTGTTTATAGACACACACAAAAAATAGTCTTCCTTCTGATGGTATTATCATCATCCGGCGGTTCAATTTTCCATGACTATTTAATAGAGTCCTATAACCTATGTGTTTTTCTTTTTTTAAAAGAATAACTAAGAAAGAAAAAGATTCTCCGAAACAACAGTGTGTGCTTAAAATAAAGATGTATGAATCCTTCCATGCTCAGATAATTGTATGGTCTCATACAGAGAGAAACTCTTAACAGTGTGAAGAAAGCTGAACGCTGCACTGAGGAGTCGGTATCTGAATCAGTAAGCGTCTCAGCTGAGATAACAGCGTTTTATGATGGGGTTGTCAACACAGTATAAAAGCAGTAATATAAAAATATACTGCAGTGTTTTATTAAAAGGTGACTAAACAAGAAGCAGTTAATATTATTTTTTATAGGGGGGCATGTTCATTCTGTGACAGTATAATAAACTGCCCCCGTTTAGATAGTAACACACCTGAATGGGCTGTTTTGATTTTATTTCCTTTATATATTTTTTTTACTTTTTCAGTTCAGTCAGGCTTTGACAGGTGACATTCAATTTACAAAAAAAAAGTTTAATTAGTGCTATTTACAAATTCAGAATATGTAAATGTATCACTCAAACATACTGCTATTACTATACTATAATACTTCATACCTTATGTTACAACTTACTTCTCAAATTTATTTTCACATAAGCTATTGATATGAGTAAATTGATGTGAAATAACACAAGTAATTAATTATTACATAACAAGGCTGCAACAAGCCTAGAAAAATGTTAGTGCTCAAACTTTAAAATTCAGAGCAATATGAGTTGGGGCATATCTAAAAAAAAGTGAATAGGCAATATTGCAATTCATCTTCTCAAACACAGCAGATTATCAACATACACAAGTGTCTATTGAAAGGTGTGGCTTAAAAACAAAGGAAAAAATGTCTCACCTGAGGTTTTATCATGCCCTTGTACAATAGGTAAGACTTGTAACCTCTCTTCAATTAATCCCCAAGTTGTTAATCCTGTTCAATACAAAAGCAAAATGGCATGTCGCAAGTCACAAACTGGGCCTTTTACCCTAGTACCTGACCTGCTGCTGCTGCTGCTGTTTATGTAACGCTCAACTACTGATAATCATCATATAGCAGTTATGGCAAGTACTTAGACTAACAGTGATTTTAAAAAAACCAACAAACGTAACAATGTGCAAAAACATGTTTATTGTGTGTTGTTGAGCAACTGAATTCACACAAACTCAAAGTGTGGACTTTTGCATTCCTCCTGTGCATGCGAGTTTCATACCTTAGCTCAACTTTTCCCCCATCAAGAGCGAATTGCGTTTTAATCCTCTTCAGCAGCCGTTGGTCGCCCTCTTTCATGCTCTTGGAAAGTGTGTCCCCTCCATGTTGACTCGGGAGCTTTTGAGGAGAGAAGACCGCGTTGTTTGTAGCAAACTCAGAAATGTGAGGAGACTTGGGGGAGAAAACGTCAAACTCGTACGCCCTTTCAGTCGTTGGCTCACACACACACACTCACACTCACTCACTCACTCACACATATACACACACACATACACACATACACACACACACACACACACACACACACACACACACAGAGCAGCGCTGGTAGTAACAGTTAGCTAACGTTAGCGGGGCTAGCAGGCTGCTTTAACCCTAAAACGCGGCACCAAGTTCAGTCAGCTTATTAACCGTTATGCGGCCGCGGGCAACGGACAATTGACGGGGGGAAAAAACGGTTACAACATGACGGAGGTATCAACGGTAGATAAACGCACTCGCTAACAATGAGACAACTAAATCACACCTACGATAGTCCGACGAGCAATATCCCTCCTTCTTCAGGACCCAAATAGATGGCCATTACTTTTTTTTTTTTTTTTTTTTTTTTGTTATGCACCGCCCCCCTCCTCAGGACCTCTACGGGAAAGAGGGATTTCCCCTCAGCCCCTTCGATAACCAATCACGGGTGGGCTCGGCGTGTCTCCCGTGTTGCGGTTGGTGACATTTGGGTCCAGCCCAGCTCTGTTTGGTCAGCTCCGGTGCTCATAACGACGAGAGCCGCCCCCCTCAAACAGGGGTGTGTCGTGACGTCAGAGGTAACGAAGAGGTAAACAACTTTGACCGCGTGAGGTTTAAAGCAACATCGTTTCTTTTTTTTGTCCGTGATATCTGAATCAACGGAGACCCGGTGTGGGGATTACTGTGCTAACTTTAGATACTGCACGGCGCAGTGTGGCGTCTCAATTGGTGGAAGACGTCCTGTTGAGGCCGTGCGTTGTTTTTTTGTCTTCTCTATTTCTTTGTGTTGTTTTTTTTTTTTTTTTACAAAGGCTTTGAACCTTGTATGTGAAATTCAAACAAGCCACAGCACTATTTCCTTCGATATCACACAATAGAAATCACTATATGAGCTTCGTCTGCCCCCAAAATGTTTCGTTTTATGCATTTTGCTTCATGATTTCTTTGACACTTTGCAAATGTGTGCAGTGAAGCGTGTGTGTTTTGGAGGGGTGTGTCTACTCTGCAGTACAGTGGTAGGCTGAGGGGAAGCAATGCATGGCCATGTTGCCATACATTTGCAATGCATGAGAGACGACCGAGTATGCTAAAAATAGACGATTAAACAACTCCATCACACGATCGCATCGAGCAAATATCACTGATATTTGGCGCTCCTCTCCTCGATAAAATATCAATTATTTTGCAGCCACGCGTCTATTTGAATGTCATTTGTTTATTCACGGTTGTGTGCACATAGGAGCTGTGGTATGTGATGAAAATGGTGGTGTGTGTGTGTGAGGTGTTAGGGCCAGCGGAGGGGGCCTGAGTGAAGGTCATGAGGGGTGTGTCTGTAATGTAAACACGGTAAAGGCGACAGATAACGAAGGAGAGAGGGAAAGAGAGAGAGAGAGAGAGAGGGCCCCTTCCGGTACTTATATCCTCTTCTTGCTGCAGGCTGAAAACAAGAGTGCAGACTGTAAGACAAAAGAGACATTGGATTTGCAAATTCATGTGGCTTTGTTATGATGAAAGAAGCTCCTATTCAATCCCTATTTGGAGTATATATTAAAAAAAAATACAAAATGTATGCCATACATAGTTGTTTTTGGTCCATTTATCAAGTGTGTATTTTGCAGTCTCACTGGCCCTCCATTTATCCCCTGCATTGATCCAACAGTCTGCACTCTGCTAAAGCTACAATATGTTGTACACTGCTGTCCAAATCCCCTTGCCAGCGCTGCTTTGCCTCCGAAACAGCAAGAATTTTGACAACAAACATTGCCTGAATATTCCAGTCCTTTCCACACTAGACAGTTGTACATTTTGTGCCCGCTGCGTGGCTAAAGAGTACAGACCACTCAACAATTAGGGTCACACTCGTAAAAACCCAAAGTTTGCTGTCAACTTCAAGACCTGTTTATGTCCACTTTTGTATTCTGTCTCAACTTCAGAATTAGCATATCCTGAACACCTCCAGCACCTTAGACATTTGTCATTAGCCTTTTAACTGTTGATTCATATGCAGTAACTGGTAGTAAAATGTATGGGTGTTAGGTTCATGCTCGTGGAGAGCTGATCCTTGTCCTGTGGCTTGGGCGGTCTCCAAGTCTGGCACCAGCGCTAGATCAAGCCGTTCTGCTGACAGGGATTTATTTGGCTCCACAACACCCATGTCAGACATGTATCCTGGCCCAGCCATTTTGTGTCCTCAGATGCTCTGACTTTCACAGTGAGCTGGCCTGCTGTTTGGAAACCAGGAGAGTGGAAATAATAAATAAGAAACACTTGACCCACTAGAAATACAGGAATTAGTATTCGTGGCACTAGTGCAGAGACATAAATAACTTACATAGTAACAGAGCACATACGGACGCATGCCTTAAGGACAGCCAGATTTGACTTTCCATGGTGCAAAGGGATATCAGGTGACTACACATATTAGTATGCACATCCAAGCAGTAATGTGGCTCCAGAGGAGGAGCAACGAAAACATTATAGATGAAGGAAAAATCAGAAAAGAAAAGAAACAAAAGGAAAGCAAAATCACACAGAAAGAGGGGCGTGACTACGGTGCAAAATTCTGTTTATGTATTGTTACACATCGTAGGTCAAGGCCATAAATAGTAGATTAACAGACATAAAACCAATCAGCTGACAGCAAACACACACACACACACACACAAAGGCACAAAGGCTCATCAGATATGGTAAAAAGAACAACATTAAACAACAGTATTATTTATTTCTGGTTACTGAAAACATAATCAACATTGGATACACACAATCTGTGCTTGCCCCAGTTTGTCACGTTTAAATGCTATACAATATGCATTCTCATAGAGCCTCTGAAAACCAGGATATCCTGCCTGAGGGACTACCTCCTTGTTCCACTTACATCTGTCATCATGTGATGCCTTGAACTGCTGGTGAAAACCCACATAGACCTATTTTCCCCAGACAATTTAGACTCTACAATTTGCATGGAGCAAACGCATCAACTGTTACCATAACCCCTCTCTTACTTTGACAAGAACATATTTATGTGAGTATAATTGATTACAACATTTACCTCAATTTCCTTTTCTTGAGTACCACTGTGTTGCAACTGAATCCTGGACTTGCTGACAGCCAGACCACTGATGGTGAAGATGGGCATTATCCACTCCTTATGTGCAGCACAGGGGACATCCCACATTATGTGCTAAGCCCATGCCAGTACTCCAAAATCACACAGAACTGTTTGGTACCACTCCACCCCCGTCAGTTTATTAATGACACCACAGTCACTTTCCTGGCTTTTAGCAGTAACTGGATTTTTAAACACCATCCACTGAGCAGTAGGATATTTCAAAAACTTACAATAAGGAATTTTACTGTGCACAGTAAGGAATAATGTATGCATGCATTCTGGCAGTGATTAGTCTGCATACAAAAAAGAGTTGTGACTCTTTTAATTTGGTCTTCAGGAAGCAGCGAATTTGAGGAGGAATCACCCTCATTCTCATTCAATATGCCTTAAGTGGAGAGAGTCAGCGGTTTCTATTTCCTCTGGATCAGCATTACAGAGAAATGTTAACATGGAAATTCAGATCCTCACTTTCTACATGCTCTACGTTGAGAGTATCCTTAACAGCTGCATTATGAGTTGCACTGTTCTGGACTGTAAAGATGTACAGCTTTAAAAAGCCTGTGATGTGAACAGCATAGTTTCTCACAAGCAATAAACAGCCAATCCTCCAGGATATTTACAACAGGTGATACCGCGACAGTGTCAGGCCATCAGTCTGTTGCATTTATAATCAAATATAATTTGCTCACATCAGGCCTTTACTGCCTGTATTTTACAGTTTTGTACCATTTGTCACGTCTTGTATTTCTACCTGTAGCCTATGTATTATTCAAGAATGTTTGGTAGTTTGTCTTCCACTGTTCTCTACTGTTCTGTTTTATTTTAAAGCTGTAGCTGGTCCAGTTATCTATAACTGTGCAAAATTAAAATATTCAAGTCAAGTTTTAATACCTTAAAATTAGTACTTGAAAAATTGTACAGTCCATAAAAAAATCAGTGCAGTAATCTCAGTAATCACATTTCGCGCTTTTCTTCGCGAAGCATTAACTGATACATTTCAGAAGCCTACTACTTACTGACTTATAGTGGTTTAGTATTAGTATGAGCTCATAAGAGTTACTCAGACATATCTCTCATGTCTTCCACGCTTTGCATTGCAGCAAATCTTCTACGTTGTTGGAATTCCTTTGTCTTTTTCAAATATTTACTCAAGAGAACAAAGGATATTTTCTTTTTATAATTCCTCAATAGGGTGTGGAATCTGTTCCTGGACTCCTACAGTTCTTAAACTTCATAATGCACAGAAATAACAGCACTGATTGAAAACACATATCACAGTTGCTACATGATCCAGAGATACAGGGACGCTGACTGTGATTCTTCATTCACTGACAGAGAAATCCTACACCTCACACCATGGTTCGACTGTTTTCTTCTGGAGGCCCGGCGGGAGGTGCAATATAGAACTCTGACTCAGAAGGACCAACATCAGCATGGTCCATTACAGTTCCTCTAGTTCCCTCCTGTGGGAGAATGAAGGACAACACTCAACACTCATTACTGTATTATCGCACATGGATCCCTGTGTTATAACAACAGTGCAGTGCTAATTCTTAAAGTGGTGTATTTTTCAAAATTGCGTAGTAGAAGTCAGCCTTGAATCCCTGAGTGGCTGCCAATGAAATGTAACCTACTGCTATGCAACCGGTTGATCCAGTTCCAAGAAATTACACCAAAGTAAATAAGCATGAAGCCCTTAGGAGACTAAAGTAAATTACATAAGTGGTAGTACTGACTCATAATATATCTTAGCTGAAACAGCTGAATGTAGTGTTGTAGTGAGAACCTACAAAACAGCTGGGCTAATTGTTAGGTCTATGGGAGCACCTAATAATAAGGCTCTATGTGTTGGTTGAGTGAAATGTACACCTGACCAACCAACACCATTCACACCAGCATGGACATCTTTTACCACTGTAACAGGCACCATAGCCAGCATGCTAACTTCAGTATATAGCTCTGCAACACAAATCATAGATGTCTTTGACATAACATCAAAACTGTTATTTCTTGATGATTTTGGAATGTTTTAAATCTAAATCTTACATATTACACCTTTAATGTTGACGCAATCACCCGAAACAAGTTAAAACATGTTATGATCCAGGCAGTTCCTTTTATTTTGAAATCAAAGCTTTTATTTTGAGAAGCCCGAAACGGATAACACACGGCTAGCTAGCAGATCGCTATGTTCAGGGTATTTGACTTGATTTTAAAATCATCAATTATACAATTTAAGGATAATATTTCTCGACAGCATTTGGTTAGACAAATGTGGGCGACTGTCTGAACCTTTAGATGCATATGTGTATGTTAACAGCGGACTACCTGTCATTTTATAGTCTGTGACGCCGCTTTTTTTTATTTATTTTTTACACCACTCACACACACACACACACACAGCAAGTTAGCCATGACAGTTAGCTAGGTTAGCGTTAGTTAGCCAACTAGACTTGTAGAGTATGTTTTGGTACGAAATATAACTGCGTGACTAATGTCTTTGATTATAGCCGAAATTGTTATAGCAAAACAATAGAAAACCAATTAATAGGCGGATTATTAGCACACTAAATGAGGATTTCTGACCTCCGTCTCCGTGTGGTTGGTCCCATGGTGTAATGGTTAGCACTCTGGACTTTGAATCCAGCGATCCGAGTTCAAATCTCGGTGGGACCTCATCCTTTTATTTAGTCGGCGTTAAAACTATTATTACTTGTATCCAACAGCATGGTTAATGGAGATGGTTAAAAAACTGCGAATGTGCGAATAAGACTCCCAAATAGTGCTGCAAATGTTCAGCATCTCACTGTCATCAAGTAAAAAAAATAAAAAATAAATTAAATAAATAAATTAAAATCTTAAAAATAAATGTAAGCTGAAAAGTTATCTAAAAAATAAGTCTTTCAATGATGAAGCATACGCAAAGATTGATTTAATGACTTTATTTTCCTGTCAAATATGATGTAAACCAAACTCCTTCTCATCCTCCACAGAGGCCTAAAATATATTACTTCTTTTACATAAAAATCTATTATGAAAAATAATAATTGTGCTAAAGTCATCTACTGTTTCAGTTTATAGAAAACACACAAATACCAAACAACAAAAAAGGTACTGATAAAAAACAAAAACAAAAAAAAACTTTACATAATAATTAAGTCTTTGGCTTAAAGCGAAACTTGACTCTAAAATATAATTCACTCATGTGTTGCCATCTTGGCTCTTAGTTAACTATGGCCATGTGAGTAAAGCAAAAAAGGACAATGTGTCTGTGTACATATGTATGCATGTATTATGTCTGCCTCACAGCATAATATTACACACTGTCTTGTGATATGTAGAGGCTTTGATGTATTTGCTCTGTTTAAAATGACATCACCAAGCTTTTGGACATTGTAGTTTTCCTCAGATGCGAACATCCTTTGATTTCATGACATTTTTAGCTTCACAAAGTAAGGCCTGATATATTTATTTATAGTTGTAAGAAAGCTTTTGTTAAATTGCGAACCTTGTCTTGTAGGCTGGTTTATCATAATGCATTTAACTATTACTGCATCGTAACTTCAACAATAATACACTTTTAATAGTATAGTTTAATAGTATAGTTTCATTGAGAACAAAATGTTCATTGTTACATGCTGCTGAGTTCAAATGTAGCCAAATACACTTCATCCTTTAGTTAATCAAAATACTGAACCTCCTCATTGATCACATACTTAACTCCTTCCCACATTGTGTTAGGTCAGAACTGTTCAATTAAACCACTGTCCACCTTAAAACATGACATGACATTCAACTACATTACCCACCTTCTTTATCATTTGCTTCAAGATTCAAATGTTGAAAAGGAACTTAAATACAAATAACTGTGTGCTAAATGGATCGTTACTCATGCAGTTTGTAAAGTTTGTTATAAGTCATGTGAGCTGTTTGAAACAACAAATAAAATTAGCATGACTCTGTTAACACCAAAAAAACAAAACAACAACAACCCAAAAACAAACAAACTGTTCTTCAAATCTCATTTGGCAACAATTACCAAAGTTAGTTCAGTCTTTGGTTTATCAAACTTTGTGACTGTTTGCTCTGTAAACTTGCATATAAACAACACTTTGCCCCAAAGGCAGTGAGCTGTCACAACTGGATTCTCTTATAAAAACAATCACACAGCCGAGCACAGCGGTGCAACCTTGCACAAATGCAGGCTCAATTGTAGTTGCAAACGTACTTCATTACAAAATATGCCAGAACAATATGAATATCTGCTCTCCAATAGTCCAGTTGTCAAATTCTCCCCCAAATCTTCATCGGCGTAGCTGTGGCCCCAGCATAACCTTGTTGATAAAGTTGACAATGGCCACAGCAGGTTGTTCAGGGTCCATCTCTGCAAATAGGTGACACACATTCTCTGTAGCACTGCCTGTCCGCCTGGCCACAAAGCCAAACATTCTGCAGCAAAAAGGAGACACGAGAGGTCAGAAGACAGGAGAGCAAATAACATTTGACAGTAAAAGAAACACAATCTTGTCTCCAACTGTTTTACTAACAAATCTAATTGCCATGCAAAGTAGCAGTTGGTAATATCACTCGCGTAAGAAAAACACAAAGTGACACAAGCACTTACTTGCTTGACTTGCTGTCACAATTAGGCCACCTGAAGCACAGGCACACAAGTACAGACAGACACAAAACATAGGAATACATGAATAACAAGGACATGGAAGCTGCTTTATAAGACTAGGTACTGACTACCAATCTACATTCACCTCTCAGAGTGAAAAATCACACAAGCAAAATCACAAACAGAACTTATATTTTAAAAAATATAAGTCAACACAAAATATATTTGTGCAGCAGCAGCACATCATGTCATTTTTTTTATGTCCCACCTCTGGTCTTGCGGGTCAAGACTGCTGAAAGTCACACTGCTGATTGGATAGTGCCTCCTGAAAAATAGCCTGTGCAAACACAAACAGTATTATATGACTCTGTCTTACGTTGACGAGTTCAAGAGTCTGAAAAGTCTCTGTCGAACAGGTGCACATCAGAAAATCCCCTGCTGTTGCTAACAAGTAAGATTTCTGTGTCCAACGTGTACCTTCTTTTGCTGTCGGTCAGAGTGATGCCCTGAGCAGACACTTTGAAGTGGACCACTGTTGCCATGGGACGCGGATTCAGAGCCAGAGTGCATTTGGTTGCTTTGGAAACAGCCTCAGGCCCCGTCAACGATTCAGTCTCCACAGAGTTCAGGTAGAGCACGTTGCAAGCTTAATAATCAGAGACATGAAGAAAATGTTATGCATGATTAACATGAACAGATGGTGTCATTATGGGCTAGTGCTATGAAATGATTAGGTGTGAGTGGTCTCTGCTGGTCAAAAGTAAGAACTGAAAATATTGTGTAGTTGTGGAAGTCTGTGGAAGTTCATGTAAAAACAAGCATGTATGCTACCTGCTCCTTGTTTGAGGAGGTCAGCTGCTGTGCTCGTGTTTGTTGCACTCTGCATCTCTTGAAGTTCCCCAACCAGATCTGAAATATCAGTCTTCAGTTACATAACAGCACAATTATAGAGAAACCAGTCTGCAATTGTTGTAATAGCCCACTCTATGTTATATATATTCATATATTCAGTCATTCATCATTTGAAGGGTTAAGTACTTCAGATTTAAAGGTAATAGTACTAATATTACCTTTGTCTGGAATGCGAAGGGCAAATGGCAGAGAGATGGGAGTGATTGAATGTTGGTACACCAGGGCAGATAAACTTCCTGTCAGGAACAGATCAAAAGAAAGAAAACCTCTTAGTATTTACAGATCAAAACATATCATTTACCGTATATATATCATGCATAACTAAATACATGCAACATTGCGCAGCAATTGTGTCTACTGCATAACTGACCGAAGTAGGACTCATTCTGACAGCCCTTGATCTTCACTCCCCGCGGCCCAGTCTCGATGAGGAAGTGCCTCACCAGCTGTTCCAGAGGATCCCCTGGGAGAGAGGAGAGGAGGGTAGGAAATAACAAGACTGTCACTGCAGATCATTATAAAGATGCAAGAACACAAAAACATTTCATAATAACATACATTATTACATACATGAAACAGTTACGGTTGGAAAGTTGTGGTACCTGTACCATTTATTTGACTCACTTTAAAAGAGTTTTATTCATTTATTTCATTTCATTTATCATCTGTCAAGTGGAAGATTATGTTATGCAGTTATGCAACTAGCAGTTTTCTCAACTAAAACAGTTTCAAATGGTTATGGTTATTATGGTTATTTAAGCGTATTGTAACAGTATAAAACAGGCCTGCAAGAACAAATGACTAAAACCTTAACAGTAAATTTAAAACATATCGAATTTGTTAGATCAGAAACAACTTGAAAGCTATTTAAATTAAAAACTTGGATTTGTTTGGTTTGTGATGGATACCTTTGCTGCCAGTTATGTTGGCATTAGGAGGAGGGGTGGCCACCTTGAGGGCCAGGCCGTATGCCCCTTGGAAGGAGTTACTGTCTCTGATGAGGAAAGATCCTGGTTCCTTGTCCTTCAATACAGCTATGGCTGCGGAAGAACACACATAAGATTGAGGGGATGCAACAATTAAAAAAAAGATTGGTTTAATTGATAAATACAAACCTTGTATATCCCTCATCATACTACATTTAACCCTCACCTTGGTCTCTGGAGATGCCTGGTTTGTACCAGTACTTGGAGCTGTCCTGGACAAACTTAGCATTGACCCTGATGTCTGCCTCCTCCCTGCAGCTGGACTGTGCAGACGCTCGTCTTTGATCTCCCACAGAGGTGGAGAAAGTAACGTGGTGCGTGGGGGAAGGACCTGAGGTGCCCTGGAGAAGAGAGCTGTGTCCGTTCAGGGATCCTGGCGTTGATGACAGCCGTTTCTTCTCTGGGAGCGGTGGCTGAAAAGCGGGGATAGTGACTGCAGTGTACCCAGTGTATGGGACATGAGGGACGTTTAGTAATGGGTAGTAATAGGAGGCTAAGGGGAAAGTTGGTGTATGATATCCGTCGGGCACTGGTGATGGTGGTTTGGTGTCAGCTGACCTGTCTCTGTCTGGAGTCAGTGTTTGTGCTGCTGCGTCTGTAGCCAGTGGGGCGCGCTGAGGGGAAGAATGAAGGTCTGGGGAGTCAATGGGAGAATTTGGGCAAGTGGTGGAGGGGCTCGAACTGAGACTGACAGAAGGGTTCATGGAAACACCTTTGCTGCTGTTGGATGGGGTATCAACAGGAAGGGCTGAGCCATTGAGTTGCACTTGGACTGGGGTAACGATGATCGCAGCATGTGTTGAAGTCTGTAACTGAGTACTCTCTGCAGGTCCTGTAACTTTCGCTGCTCCAATCTTACCCTCAGAGCTCAAACTCTGAGAAGGCTCACTTGATGGTTGTGTGACGCTCACAGGCATGTTGGAACTCTGGGTTTGTGTTTCTGTCGGTACTGGTGTGGTAGTTTTGTTGCTATTTGTGTTGGATTCCAGAGGTGTAAAGGCTTCGTGGCTTTGAGGAGTATTATCAGCAGTTACACTGAGGAAAAGTATGGAAAATAAATTACAATTGTCTATTTTCAACATTAGTAGATATCTAAAAAAAGAAAGTTTTACCCACCTGTCTTCTGTGTGTGTGGGGCTGCTGCTACCAATAAGTGTGTAGTCATGGTCAGAGTCCAGTCCAGGGGTGCTCGACTGGCCATTAGAGTCAGATTTACCTTCTGAACCCTGGGAGGTGTCATCCTCAACACCAGTCTTGGCCTTTTCCACTGTGACAAGAGAGATAAAACACATTGAGATGAAGGCAGAGCGAAGAATTCACATATGAGAAGCAGTATTTTCATTTGAAAAAAATTCTGACTGTATCCGTCCTGCTGGTTCCATCCTTATTTACCTATGTGATGCTCAGTGTGCTGCTGGTCTCTGGCTCCAGAGGGGGTCTCAGGCAGCCTGCCTCTTACAGGAGAGGGGCTACTAGCAGCCAGAGGAGAGGCTGATCCAGAGTGGTATCCTGAGGCATAACCCCGGCTCTCGCGGCTCTCGGCTGGAGATGACTGATAAGGAGCAAAAGGGCAAGAGTGGCGGGGAGGTGGAGGGGTGTGGTACCCACTGCTGGCTCCATCCCGTATATCCATCAGAGACTGGGGGCTGGGATAGTTCTGGTGAGGCGCGAGGGCAAATCTAGGCTGCTCCGGGTTTGGACCCTGATCCAAACTGGGGTGGCTGATGCGAAATGCTGGCATAGCTGATTTGCACGGCCAGAACTCTGGCTCTCTCGTCGTCTCCCACGGATTTTCAGTTTCCCATAGTGGAGGCACCTCTACTGTCCGTTGCATCCCCGCTCCTTGGGGCCAGTGTGGGTTTTCTGATTGGTTTGGGTGCAATGGGTGAAATGTTCTGACTGAGGCTGACTGGTGCTCGCGCCTGCTGGAGCAATCCCAACAGGGACAACCAGAAGAAGGTGTTGGAGAGCCGAAGAACATTTCCCTGTAAGGGCTAGAGGGCAGTGATTGGTGGGAGAGATGAGTGGATGGGGCATGAGTAGAAAAATGGAAGAGGTGGCATTCATCCCCCGTGCAGAGTCTGTTTGAGGCAGGGAGGCTATGACTGTGTGGGTGTGGGTGTGGGTGTTCGGGGGTGGAATATGGGAAGCATGGCCTGTGGAGACAGGGCAGGGATGGGGGTGGGGGTGGCGTTGGACGTTCCCATGGTAACTCCGGTAAAGGATGGGCGCTATGGCGATGACAGAGTTCCATACGAGTCAGATGAGGAGGAGGAGACACAGATTTGGATGGTAAGGCTGGCAGAGTTTGACTTTTTGGATGTTTTTTAACACTATTGCAACGTCCAACACAGTGACCATTGGAGAGACAGGGCTCTCTCTCCCGCTCCCATCCCACGTTGCCACAGTTTGTACCTGATCGACTGCAACATGAGTGCTCTCGCCTCAACCCCCCGGGGCTTGATGGGTCTCCATCATCTAAAATCGCTGTCTCTCTATCCCTTTCTTTTGCTCGTGATTTCTCTCTTGTTTCATCTTCTCCTCCTCTCCTCAGTGGACAGTCAGTGTTTTGTCTCTCATGGTGGGTTGTGGAGGAATCTTCCACATGATCAGAGAGCATTGAAGAACGGCTGGATTCAGAGGTGTAGGTGAGAGTCTGGGTCTGGCTACGAGCTTGTGGCTTCACTGTTGGGCTGCTGGTGATGTAACCGTTGGGTGATGCTGCTGAGGCAGTCGAGCCCGGTCCACGTCGCTTCCTCACCTGGGCGTACAGGCTACCATCCAGAGGGCCCCTCGTATGAGAGATATCTATACATTTCTTACCTTCCATACTGTCTTGGTGGTGCAGGTTGAAATTCTCATACGAATCCCATCTGACCACAGGGTCTGAGGTGTTGTAGTCTACTTTGATGGAGGCGTCATTCTTGCGGTATTCACGACCTTGTAGAGCAGACATTTTTGATATGAAGCATATGAAAATATGAAAAGGAAAATATTTAGGTGCACAAAATTCACCAAAGGATTTAGTGACAGACAGAGCGATGATAATATTTACCTTTCATTTTATCGGGCGCGTTAGAGAAGATAAACTCGACTGTCGCATCAGGAGGGAACCTGTCATCTACAGAAAGATGAGTATAAAGACAATGTCTAAAATATCCAGAGCATAACTGCAGAGTGATAAAAGCAATCACAGAAACTTGTGATCTATGAAGTAGAAATCACAAAAATCACAAATATCAATGACAGAAAATAGATTAAGTAAACAGAGCATAACGCTTTAAAGAAATGTGTTTTACACAAGACTGTAGGTAATATATATATTTTTTTTACATTAAATTCTTGCGTCAGGATGTAGCACTTATAGTATATTCAACTGTCAGACTGCTGCTTAGTGAGCCACATTGAAGCATTTCTGTTTCATCTAAACTGACACTGTCATTTGCTATTTATCTCAAAACACACACACACACAAGCACCACAACGGTCTGAAAAATAAGTAGGTCTATTAATTAATTATCATGTAAACTATTTGGAGGAAGCATAAGAAATATACAGCGGGAGATTTTCCATTTGTTCAATTCATTATGTTATCAATACAGTGCATTACAGTATTATAATCTAATCAACCATGCTGCAGTGATTTACTGTAGTATGGTACTATGGTTTCTGTAAAGCACAGTACTGCTGCTCGTTCTCTATTCAGTTCCACACAAATTATTGAGCTTTTGTTTTCATACCTGTGCAGGCCAGGTCGAGTTCAGTCTTGCCAAACCACAGCTGGGCTCCGTGAACAGTGCAGGTATGGAACTGGACCCTGAACACCACCTCTCTCTCTGCTGCTCGGCTCCGTCGATGGTAGCATTTAACCTGAAGAAGAAGGACCCAGGTAAGAGAGGCAGGCAGAGATAAAGTAAGGCTCATTTCTCACTGAATATCTAAAAATAATGATGTGAATAGACTTGGTGATTACAAATGTGACAAAATGGTAAATTCAGTTTTCATTTGCTTTGTTATACAGTAGGGTTTTTTTGTTTTTTTTGTTTTGGATCATATGCTCACTGTGCATGTCGCTGCTGTGGCAACCAATTATCCTGAGATCATGAAAAGTGCCTATATAATTTTCTTGGTTGCTAAGGGTTTTGAATGTTTTTAACCTCACAAAGATAGACAGTAAGAAAATGATTAAGCACACATGTTGACAGAGTAAAGAGTATTTGGAGCTTGAGTGGTTTAAAAATACCTTTTAAAAGCAAAGTTGCAAAAGTGCATCAAAGTGTATTTCTTAAAGCAATTTAGTTGCTTGAGAACAAAAGTGTTTAGTACACAGTTCAGAAGTGGTGCATTGCAGTTATTGCTATGATGTACTGATATAATTCAAATCAAAGTATGATTTTCAATCAGTGCTTTTTCTCACCATAATGTCCCCCTTTAATAATAGTGCTGGCTCCATAGTCACACAAAGCTTCCTTGCCCTGGAGGTCTGGGGATCACTGGACACACACACAAACACACACACACTGAATAAAACTGGGCATACCAGCAAAAAAACATACATAAAACCAGTCAACATGTTTTAGTTGTGTAAAACAATAACATTTACATAAGCACAGACCAGCCTACACCTAAACACAGGCAGTATCTGTTGGAGGGACAGAGGAAGGAAAATGTTCCTCCTGCAGGAGGTAAGTAGAGAACACAGTGGCACAACTGGATACCTGACCACGTACTTACTAGATGCCTGAGGTGTAAACCAGCTGTAGAGACTGGTAGATCTTCAGGAACGGATAGAAACCTGCAGATGCAAAGAGAAGTTGGAAAAAAGTGGAAGAGCATTTGCAGACAGACAAAGACTTCATTGTTTTTTTTTCTTTGATATTGTAAAACACTTTTTGTTCAGTATTCATGACTAGGAATTACCATAACAGTACTGCAGAGCTGCAAGCTATTACACAACATTCATTTATGTAAAACTGACCTCCTCCCGCCTGGAAGTTTGGAAGTGAGGGAATGAGGATCTGGTGGAGGAACAGAGGACTGCTGTTCATTTTGATGGTACCCGACAGCAAACCACCAAAGTAGTAGATGTACCTAAAGAAGAGAGCTGAGGAAATGAGCTGAAAGCAACTGAGGTGATGACAGCAGCATTACGAAGGAGTCATGTATGGCAGAAGAGCAAACACAGATATATATGAGTGTGTGTCAGACCTGTTCTGAGAAGGCTGTAGGGAAGAGGAGACTTTGTCTTCACAGAACTTCCTCATGGCCAATGTGGTGAGAGCCTGGTCCGCTCTGTGGACACACAACCACAGGTATATTAATAAATGTAGTAAATGTAGTGGATCTCTCTAAGCAAAAATGTATATGTGTCACCCTTATAATGCATTGTGGTAGTTTCTGAGGTAGAGATCCAGTTCTTCTTGGATGAAATTCATCCTTAAAGGTAGTTGAATGTGAGAGACAAACTTTACCCAGCTGATATCTTGCTGTAGTGCATATAGGCTGCCACGATGACCCCCGTCTTCCCTTTGTTACCCTGTCAGAATATAGACCAAAGCAACAATGAAAGTGTTTTTGCACACTTTTAACATTTTTTATGTGTATTCCTGTTGCACTGACCTTGCAGTGGAGGACAACAACATTATGGGGGTCAGAGGTCAGCCAGGTCTCCATGGCCTTACATACAGCACAGATCCTATCCAGGGGTGGGGCGTGAAGATCAGGCCAGCCGTAGTCCTGTACCTGAACCACAGTGGAGGAGAAACATTTAAAATTCTTTTTTGGTTAAGATAAACCTTTCCATTAACCTTTTGATCGCATACACAGTGCATGTATTTCAGTAGTGATGTAGTTTAAAATGTAAATACTACCTTTGGGTTCAGTCTGGTGATGTCATGTCTCTTCTCTGATAAATTCAGGAGCTGGAAAAGGCAGAGATGCAAGACAAGATATCACAAATCTCACTTTTTTCTTATCTGTCTCAAAAATATTGCAAAATACAAAATTAAAGAAAGCCATGGAAAGAAGGCAGTTCTCATTTGAGGAGTAAAAGCAATAACCTTTTAAGATAGTTAAGGGAATAGGCAAGTAAATCCTCTTGATTTTGTTTTTTGATAAAAAAAAAAACTTTTAACAGCAGCCATTACCTACGCCTGACTTTTCATTTCTCATTCAGTCTTTTAGGAGACAAATTCAGCAGTTTACTGTATTAAATTATGTTTTAAGCTTTTTCTGACTAACCAGGAATTTGTCTTGATGCTTAGATTTAAGCATGGAGGCCACTTCCTGTAGATTTCTGTGGTACCGCTGTTCCTCCAGGTCTGGCAAGAAGAACACAGAGATGATCCTCTCCGTGATGTAGGTAAGGTCAAAGTCGTAGTGACGCTCCATCACATGCTCCATAACTTGTTCCACACTTTTACTCCTGGACATCGGAAGAATTCATCATTTTAGTCAGGCCAAAAATAGCCATTAATTAAGATAGCCAAAGTCCTTAACGTTAAAGTCGTTAACGTTAACAGTCCTAACATGTCAAATATCATTTTGTTTATTCTTGATGTGTCATTCAGGCTTCGTGGTACCTTGGTATGGAGCCTCTCTTCTTCTGTGATGTTGATTTAACAGAGTCGTGCTGTGAAACAAACAGAAAAGTAACTAGTAACTGCTGCAGTTGTTGCATAACAATAAAAAAATACTCTTAACAAATACATGTACAAACTTACCAGGTCTGGTGTTGAGGTACAGGTGGGGAACACCTGAAAGAAAGAGTCAGGACATGGTTAGTCTATGCAGCAGTCACACATATTCACACATGTACAAACACACAAACACGCTGGCTGCCAAATCACGTGTTCGGTTAAACACTCTTGGCCGTGCTTCAGTGGCACAGATGGAGGGATGGAAGGATGAAGCGATGGGGATGAATCTGAAGAGCTGATTGAGAGGATAGAAAGATTCATTCTCACTCTCCCTCAGTCATCTGCAGCGGCTGGTTTGAAGAAGAGGCTGTCTGCACAGATTTGGCCGTTCCACATGATGAGTTAGTGACGGAAGATGTCAGACAAACACACACATACTGGTATGCACAGACATATATACGTAGTGACAAACCTTGACAAGCACCTGCAGGCATGTCTATGTAAAAAACTATTCATCTGAAGTAAGTGTTTTGACTCTGGATTTCTCTTCCTTGTTATATAATGACTGGTGTTTATTGTGCTGAGCAGGCAGTTGAATAAGCAGATGTGTTCAGCATAGCAAGAGGTACTCAATAAAAATGATTAATTGTGAAAAGAGAGAGATAGAATTTACTAAAGACTACATGTGGCATGCAGTCATTGTATTCTGCTGGTGAGCCAACACTAAATTTGACAAAATCACAAACACACGTTTGAACACACGAGAAAGAGAGAAAGAAAGAGAGAAAGATGGAAGCTGGGGTCATACAAACAGTCAACAAGCACCACCATTCAAATAGACTTGAGACATGAGGACAAGCTAATAGGGAGTGGTATGTTGTCCTAAGGAAAGGGTATGTGCTGGTTTTTTTTCCAATTTATGAGATGATCTCACCAGATAAAATTATTTTAAAAAGTGGAAATCGCATAATGTTATCGCAAACAGTCAGGAGAAAACGAAACAATAATACACATAGCATCGCATTAATAGCACCTCCAAGGTTTACAAAAGGAAATGAGCTAAGGAAAGGACGGAAACATTCAGTACTACCGCTCCGACTGTAAATCTCGACAGGTGACACCATGTCAACCTTTGACCTTTGAACTGTGCCATGAGAGTGATTGACAGCTGAGCTGCCTGTGTGGCTGAAGGCTGGCCAGTGCTGACAAGTCTCAACCAACGTGTTGACAAGTCAAATGCCGGGCAATCACAACTAAAACAACCTCTGGAAAACAACAGCGACTGTGCTGAAATATGCTCATTGGAAGTTTTTGATAGAAAGAACAAGCTAAGGAATGGTCAATACTGCAGGGATATTTTCATGACCGCATTTTAATATTTCTACTCATTTGAATTGATCTTGTACCTATTAGAGAGCTATTGGTTTTAAGGAGTACAGACTTGAACAGAGGATTTTATTGGGTATTTGATCTCTGGCCCTGATAGAGGTTGATTCGTTAAAAATAAGTTTAAAAGGTGCAGAATAGAATAGATGTGCTGCATGTCACATCATGATGTAGTCAACGGCAACCAAATGATAGTTTTCATATCGTTTTTCATGGCACAAAATGGAGATGGCTAAGGACATTAGAGAGGCGGCACAGAGTCAGACTGACATTTAGTAGAGTGTGATGGGGGAAAAAGGAAGGGGTGAAACAGGCATGTGATGCAGGGAGGAATGAGGAGGAGGAGTGAAGGGGAAAACGGAGGAGAGAAAGGCATGCTGTAATTGGTTACTGCATGACAGAGGAAAGTCAACAAAATATGCTTTGGCTGAACTTGAAAGATTATGTCATTACATGATTATTGTCAAGCAGGTCTGAGTGCCAAACATACAGTACTGAGATTCCTCATTTGTTAAATATGATTTCACATATCTTGAGTGAGCTGTGGATAGTAATAATCACTGAGTCAATGAGTCACATTCCACCATGGCGTCACAATAACCGGGAAGCTCAAGTGTGTAAAGTGAGCAAAGACATATAACAAACATGTTATAAAACCTACAGCAGGAAATGAAAGGCCACGGAGATGCAGCCATAGGGGGACAACTCTTCTCTTAATAGGGTTAATAATGGTAGTTAAGTGGATAAAATGGTCGGCTCCAGGAAGGAACAGTAGGAGACAGACACAACATACTCATGTGTACCAATGTATAAACACACATGCAAAGGAAAGACCAGGGTTGAACCTAGAGGCAGAAAGCGCCAACATGCAGCGTAAAAAGGGAGAGGAGGAAGACACTAAAGTCAACAGGAAGCAATTTGCAACAGGATGCCAGTGCTGGTCAACTTAGGTTCACATGTTCACACGCACACAGAAACAGACGCAAGCATGTAGAGTGTGTTCACGTGTCTTTGGTAGCCCTGCCAGCCGCAGGGTCTGAGTTAATGCATGTGGACTGTATGCTGGAGCCACCGGGAACTCAGCCATCTGGTTCAGTTTGTCTTGTTCATCAGCCAGCTTTTTACTGAAGTGCCAATGACAGCACTCAATCCCGCCCTCAGGGACCGACTGACTGACTGTCATTGGACGAGATGCCAGGTCTGTTCAGTAGTTTAGTTTGCCTTGTTCATTAAGTAACACTTTTCATTATTTCGTTATTTGGACAGTTGGTTGGACAAAAGAAGCAATTCAAAGAAATCAGTTAATATTCTGTAAAATTCTTCATGTTCACATTCACCTCTTTACATTCTTCAGAAACAGGTAGCAGTGTTATACGGAGTTATGTGCCGGACTAATACTTGCATAGTGTGTTCCTGGAGTCTTAATGGTTGCCTTGACAACCTAATAGTGATGTCATTTTTACACTTGTGTTTTTGAACAGACTAAACACACATGATATGACATTAATTAGTATGCTTTAGAGGTGGCAGATTTTGTGGAGCGAGACAGACTTTATGCTAAGCTAAGCTAACTGGCTCCAGTATCGATCTTCTCATTTATCTCTCTGCAAGAAAGCAAATACATGGATTTCCAAAAATATTATATTATTCCATGAAGACATCACCTTGGGCCCTGTGAATTAGTTTTTCTCTCATTTTCTTGCGTTTTTCTAAACCTTTAGTGTAACACCTGATTGTACTTAAGCATTTCCTGGCAGATAATCCCTCCACAACAAAGTGATTTTGGCACAGCAACGTAACACGTTTTCTTCCAGGGAGAAGGAAATTAAACACAGAAATGTGTTGGAGCAGCTGAGTCAGTTGTAGGGAAGCGGGAAAATAAATGTGAGTGTTTGAGGCAGACATCAGCATGCCATCCAGGAGGAGCGAGTTTCTTTCTGACAGTCAACTCAAAACTGACGTCACACTCTGGAGAGAGAGAGAAGTGAGTAAGCGTTCCCATTTTAAACTGGAAAAATCAAAAATAACCGTGGTTTGTACCAGAGTGCATACACTCACAAAAAGACACTAATGCCCAAAAAAAAAAAAAAACTCAGGCATTTTACTTTTTTACACAGTTTTAACATTTCACCCAGGGCACCCAGAGGACAATTTTAGGAGTGGCTGTGATTTAGTAGGCTTCACATTAAGAGATGACATCCCTTCTCTTTCCTCTTTTCATTATCGCTCTTCCTCTCCCTTTTTCTCTCATCTTTGACTCCTCATTTCTCCATTTCCTACCCCGTGCTGTCTGTCACTCCCCTCTGCTTTCGCCTTCTCCTTCTACCTTCGTTTCTCTCTCCCTCCACTCCCGAAAGGATTCAATGCCTCAGGACAGGATGACCACAGGATGATCCTTGCTGTGAGACAGAAATATGTCCTCCGACGAATAAACAACATCAGATGACACAAGGACACCTTGATAAACATCACACATAACTGTGGCAAATCACTAACTGGCTCGGAGGAGAAGGGAAGCACGAACAAAGACTCAAAGCATAACATAAATTGTCCGGGGAGTAGAAAGATAGACAAAAAAAAAAAAAAAGACACCAGGAAGACGGGAAGAGGAGAGGCAGACAGAAAGCGAGAGCGAGCGCTGGATGGGCGAGACATGTCAACAGCTGAACATGCCTCCTGACCACTGACACAGAGCAGAGAGATTTCACAGAGCTATTTTGATAGAGCTCCTTATTTTAGACCATAAGTCCCTCAGAACACTTAAAGGCTCATTTTGTCTATTTGTCCATCATCTCTCAAGTCTACTTGCCTTTCCTGCAGCAGCAGCGGTGACATGTTCAATGGATCTAGCAATTAAAATCTCGAGTGCAACATGGCTGCAATCAGCAAGCACACACGCCTGGATGGAGTTTGGTGGTTGTCTGACAACATACAAGAGTCAATGTGTTAAAAGTGACAGCAATGTCACATCAGTGTATCGTATCCTATTATCCAATTCTATCAGAAAAACATGACCATATTTAGAAAAATAAAGTCACACACTATAATCTCTAATTTTTGACCTGGCCAAAAAAAATGAAACTGTATAATTCCTGGAATATTAAACAAGGCTTGCTGTGCACATATCACTTGGCTAAAGCTTTCAGGAAATGAAAAGCAATATAAGTGTAATGTAAATATAAACACTATGCTCATGTATGTGTGTGTGTGTGTGTGTGTGTGTGTGTGTGTGGTTTCCCTGAGTCACTTTATTATTGATAAGGCAAGGAAAGCAGTTAAATTAAATTAACCATGATAATTATTAGTAAACAGTGCATCATGGCACTGATGGCTATAAATAGCTACAACGCTGGGACAGCAATAAGTCACCACCTTAATCAAGTTGCACAGATGTTCATCTGACAGAAATCAATTCCCATCCTACTGAGTTTTCTGTCTCTATAGACTTTGCTTGTTTCCACCTTCCAATTGATTTGCAGTGACACTTAGAGCTACCACAGGATAGCATGTCCACTCAGTCACCTGCGGTGACATCCGGACAACAGCAAAGCTTGAAAAACATCATGCATGTTGCCATGTTCCTCAAAACACCTATTAGGAGAGAGGCCACAGCTACTCACAACATGTGAACAACATAAAACAGGCTTCAAAGTTTGCAGAGTCTCTTTGCTCTACTGCCACTAATTAGGACAAGTGAGCAACACTGTTATGTGCAACACTTGTCTATTACACAAACACATAGTCCTTATAGCGTCATAATTGGTATATCAATTCATGAATCAGTATGAAACATTAGCAGAGCAGCTGCTGTGTATGAGCAGACACTGTAGCCATCTGTATATCACGATCCAACATTAGGATCCATTAGATAACGTTAGGACAGCTGATTGAGTCTGACGTACAGACATTCGTCTCTGTCACGTGGCTCTTTGGTAAAAGATGATTGTCTGTACACAAAATACATAGACAAGCACACATGTATACACCGTGCTGAAATAGAGAGATACAGTTGATAGACACTATGAGAAATTGCCTTGTCACAGCATCATACAAATGTCATAGAGAGTAGTTTAAATCTTGATAAAAATTAAGCAAGTACACGCAGATGCACTCTGGTGTATGCAGTGAGAAACACGGAGCGACACACGCACACAAACACATCTAATCTAAAATGACAAAACATGTTTGCACAGCTTGGTTGCAAGTTTTACAGAATTCACATATGGAATAAAGTTGTGGGCGCAGTTTTTCATTCTATAATCTGCAAAACCTGCACATGGTGACAAATATCTCATTAAAAAGTAAATCTTATGAATTCACTCTAGTATTAAAAATTAAAATCTGTGTATTTTAGTAGGTCACAGCAGGAATCTTCTCTTCATTTTCTGCACTTGCCTTAACCAGGAAATGAAAATCCTCTTTTTTGGGCAAAGCGAGCACACCCAGTCTATACAGATTTAATGGGATAATATGCACAATCACATGCTGCATTATCAGAGTAAACACCGTGAAGAGGCTTTTAAGGTTGTTAGATCACGACTGAATAAGAAAAGGAAAATATACAAAGTATATGAAAAGTACAAACTAAAGTGCTGAGAATATATAAGTAAACTAAACCCAGAGCTTTACTCTGTAAATACAGCGCAGAGCATGTTTTTACCTCTCAACAAGCAGCTTCAGTCTTTCCCTCTGCCTCTGAGCAGTCCTGTCTGTAGAGTGGGATACACCACCTCCCTCTCTCTCTGTTTCTCTCTCTCTCTCTCTCTCACACACACACACACACACACACACACACACACACACACACACACACACACACACAAACTCTGCTCTCTCTCTCTTTCTCTCTCACCAACTCACTTTACGCCCCCTCCCTCTCTCACCATAACACACACATACACGCTCCCACTGTGCCAGCAGCATTTGCAACTTAGCTTTTCCATCCCGCTCTGCCCATGTCGTAAGCCCAGAGACAGTAAAGCACGTCAACTGTGCAAGTACTTTCCAATAGTACGTGCACGTGCATGTGCACACACACACACACACATATACACATCAATACACCACAAGCAGACACCAGGCAGCCCTGCAATGTCACAGGGTGCCGATGTCCAGTGACCTCTTCAGTGGCCTGCAGGCTGAAAGAGAAAGAGAGAGATGACAAGAGGTAGAATGAAAGCTGCAGCAGCACAGGAATAGGAATACAGTTGATTAGAAAGACGGAGAAGAAACAGGGAACGCACAAGGGAGAATGTGGTGACAATTATATAGATGAAGTAAAGATAGCACGACGCAATACTGAAAGGATTAAAGGCTTCAAAAGGAGTAAAGAAAATCAAAATGTTTAGGAGATGCTTTAACTGCAACTATAAAGCATCAGGAAAGTGAGGAACCTAACATAAAAAATAAGCCGCAAGAGATGAAACAAGTAAAACAAAAAGAAAGCAATAGGTTGACATATGAGACGCACACAGAAACCATGAGAGACCATAGCGTGACATTAAAGCAAGCAGCAATTTGCAGCCTTGACCCAATGTTCCCCTTTTATTTATGAATACCCCCAAATGGGGCTGAATACACACTCGCACACACACAGATTGCCTCCCCAGCTGCCTCTCACTTATTTGTGTCCCCCACACCGATCACTCACCGGCCGGCATCTACGGCACTCTTGTTATTTTCTATATTTACCCACTCTGACTGACTTCTCCTATCCAGATTGATCAACGTCCTGCGTGACGATGTCCACTCTCATTCACGGCGCCTGCCTCTCCTGCAGCCATCCATGAGTTGTTTTTGGCTATCGCCGTGGTGACCAGGGGACGAGTATGACAAAAATAATAATCCTCTTTTAATACATGCTGCTAAGGCACAACAGCTGGTAGTGCCCATTCAGTTGCACACCATTATAGTGTGTGTGTGTGTGTGTGTGGAGGAGGGGGCAGGAAGGCAAACTTTCTCCCCCTGTTATAAATCCTGCAGGATTTGAGTTGACCTGAAGAGCTGAGTAAAGGCGGTGGGTCCCTCTGCACAGTTTTTTGTGTTTGTGCTGTTAGACAGGGAGGCACAACAGCACAGTTACAGCGAGGTCATGAGCTCACTCGTTGGTGTTTGATACTGAGCTACTGTGACTGGAGGTCACATGAGAGCAGAGGCGGCTACTGCCAATGACATCAGCTGTGGACATAGAGCGACAGATAGAGAGAGATAGAGAGAGAGAGAGATGTCCTATTAAAATGAAATAGCCCACTCGAAAACAACAAAGGTCAGGCACCTTAGTCGAAACTTGCTGATATAGCAAGGCAACTGTTTGTAGTGATAAATATGTGTTTCTGTCTTTTCTTTGATGGATGTCAGCATGTATGATTACTAAACAACAGCGCAAAATGCTGCCGCGAAGCTCTCTGACTGACAGAAAAGATCTCTTATGATGTACAATGGCAACATGAAAATATGATTTAGTTTGCACAGCTCATAGATATGTATGTGAATAGTTTGGAGTGTTACATAACTTTACTTGTGAACATGGAGAATTATTCACCGTGTTTAGGCCTCCACATACATAAATATACATTATCCTCCTCAATAACAGTTGTTAGTATTTCTCAAGGCTGTCGCTAGAAGGACATTCACTGGACTAAAATGCTTCTATTAATCAAAACAGCGAGTTAAAAGACTCATTGAATGTTCAATAAAAAAAACATCTTTCATCATCAGAGTGGCTGAACATGAAGAACTAGAACATAACGTTTCAAGCACAAACAGACCACTGAGACAGCTTAAGGCTCATTACTACCCCCTAGTGATCAGCCCCAGAGCCTCCTCACACACAATACTAATCAGCATTGGATTATTATGAAAAATATATTATTATTTAATAGACACAAATGATTCAAATCAAGCTGTACCAAACAGTCACTTCAAACTATTCTTCAGCCTTCATGGATGCTTGAGGACTCTCAAGAGCTCCTGCTACACACAACGTTACCAAATGACTGAATTACTCATAGCAACCTGGATGGTTGCATTTCAAGGGGGGCTTCTTTAAACAGACATCTAGGTCAGTGCACATGGCTTACTCTGTTTGAGTCACATCGTATTACCATCGCTACCCAAGAACCTCCTGACACAGGAGCACAATTTGCTCATGACAGTCGGAAGGTAAGTTACTTAATCGTTGATGAATTTAGGAAGGAAACACATGGCTTACCTTGGCTTCACATGTCTTGTGAACTGCAGCCTTGCACTCTGCAAACAGTCATGAGAGCACAGAGGTGAGGAGCATGTTTTAACTCTGACAATCAGATTTAGAAAAAGACAGCGAGAGAGAGAGAGAGTGCATTCATGCTGGTCAGCTGTGTCTCTGGATCTGCTCTCCTGACCTGACTGAGAGGTGGACTCACCCTTGCAGAAAGACGCAGGCTTGTCGATGTTCTGCTTGCACACGTCGCACGCGCGTCTCTTCTTGAAGCTCTTCTCTGTGAAGTTGTGGCTTCCTGCTTTGGTAAGCTGCAAACACAAAGGTCAATGGACCAAACAAAGATCATTCTTAACAACAAATGAATAGAGTTAAGCTGTACATATGCACAGTATGTCGTCATAAATTTATACTCCGACCTGATGTACATTCAGCCTCCTCCACTCAAGTCTCGTCCTTTCACTCGTTCTGATTCTGTCTCATGATGTGTCTTTTCTGCTGCTTGATTTTATTGTTTTAGTTGTGGCCTTTGTGTTACTGATGGTTTTCTTTGGGTCTGTGTAGCTTATACCCGCGCTGCTTTGCTGTCCCTGTCAACACTACTGTTTTTGTATTGATTTGTCTGTGATCAGTTCTCTCTTGTCTTGTCACTTGTTTTACTTTTCGTCCAATCAACGGGCTTTTTTTTTTTGTAAGAATCCAACATTTTATCTTATAGACAGATATTTTTTTTAAATATATCTACAGAGAAACTGAACATCCAAGCAAACCAAAGCAAATCTAAACCAGTTTTTTTTTAAGCAAACCTAAAGTGAATACTGTGACTACATTATATTTAGCATTTCTTCAATGTAGGTCTCACTCTAGCTGGGGTCTCTCATCCCTGATGGGCTTACTGTAAGGTGCTACCACACTGAGCCATCATGGCAGCTGAGTAAACATGAGACATGAGCTTTTGTGGACAAAGGAAATAAAACACAAAGGTAAATCTGACAGATTCACCCTAACCTCTGCTGGTACTATTTGAACTGGATGATACTTGTTAGCCCCATAAATATAAATGGAGAAGCAAATATGAAAATAAAACTTATAACCTACATGTTGTTACACATACACACAGCTTAATTGAGGGTATTTTTTCCCAAAAGGAAATAAACATACTGCCCTGAGTTATAATCCATGGATTTTTTTTCTTTTCATAAACCGATACTCAACCGTGCCAGTAAAAAGAAGTGGGACAATGTTTATAGAAAGTTATGACAACGCCCATGGTGACAGCATGTGAAGCACATTAAACCATTAAATCTTTCCTTGGGTAGAGAAGGATGTGGTGCCTGGAAACATCAGGAGGGAGATGGTGTTTAGTGGATGTGGATGTGTGTGTGTGTGTGTGTCTATGAGGCAATGGGAGAGGTGGAGGGCCACAAACACCATACCTGCTCACACTGATGGTGTTTCTTTTCCTGTTTTTTTTTTTTTTTTTGCTTTTTCCGATGCCTGGGTTTTCCTAACAGGAGGGGTATTGAAATTAACTCTGAAAGGTACATGCAAACACTTATTGACTATCCAACACTGCAGAGTCTTACTTCTCCCAACATCTTGAATTATGAGTGGAAGCCACTTCATTCACTTAACAGCACTGCATTATAAAACAGCCATATCTCTGAGGCGGAAAGCACGCAGTCTAAATCCTTTATGAGCAGAAATGTATAATTAATGTAGTATGTAGCCTCACCTTGAGCTTTGTGTGGTTACATAAAGTGAACATAGATGCAGCAGACGGGCTCAAACTACACTTTTACAATCTTAAATTAACATTGAATCATTGATAAAATTAAAATGATTTAAGTGTTCTTTAATCCACTTACGAAGCTGCAACATTTAAATCAGCAGTTTAAAGCACCTCATTAGTACTAATCACAACTTTATTAGTCAGCAAAGCATAGTTTTAAGCACAAGTTTGGCATTTTAGGAAAGATAATGTGACACTCTGGTTCTGTCCAAAGGACAAAAAATACAGAATAGACTCACAAGTCAGTTATCTTATCATAAAGACTGGAAACAAGGCTCTATTTTATTTTAAAAATATTATATTAATAGTAAAACATATTAATAAAACAACTAGTGAGCTTTGCTTTTTATTACCTTTCTTTTTCCTATGCCAACAAGCTGCAGGCGATCACAATTACTAAACAGATTTTGGCCTTTTCATCTAACTTTTGTCGAGTTGTGTATTTGATTCTGATGTCATGAAAACTGCACAATGTTTTTATTTTAATGAGGATCTGATGTCCCATAGTCGGGTCCAGGCAGGCTTCAGTTTTTATTATCAATTCACCAGTGCAGTCGACAACTATAATGCCATTCTTTTGTCATATTTTTGGTCACTGACCCAGACTGATTAGATGCTTACGTGCGATGTCAAGAGTGCAAAATAAAAACAAAAAATAAAAAAAATCAATGGACTATTGACATACCTCTGCTGTTATGATGAATGCCTGCTACTATAAACTGTGGTATTCATTGAACATGTTGAATCTGGGTCTCCGTGTGTTGTGTGTACATGTAACTGTGTGTCAAAGTAACATTGATACCTGTCACAGTCACAGTTGAGTGCCATGTGACTAAAAGATATTACATCGATTTTTCCTTTTCCATTTGCTTTGGGTCGACTAAAGTTCTTTCCATGTTTATACGTGTATTTGGATTTTTTTTTTGGCTTCACATCTGAGCAATCTGTACAGCTGAATACAGATTCCTTCAAACGTGGCCTTTCTAGAGACTCACGATTAATTACTTAAATATCATCTAATTACACCAATGAGACGGCAGTATAAATTACATTAATATGTTACAGATCGAGAGACAAACATTTCAAATGGCAACTTTAGACAAATACTATTTCATCTGCTCCCAGCTGAAACCTCATCACAATTACTGATATTTTATTAACAATGTGTCAGTTTGAACTCATAACACAGGACGAGTAAAGGGCGCCACCCAGTGGTCAAGTAGTCACAGTGCAGCCTGTTTTTATACTGAGGACAGAAATTTATTTCTATTACAGGAAACTCATAAAGTCAGTGTTTTCCACACATTATCATAACTTAGCTTTTAATCAGATGCAGATATGGTGGTATCTGTGTTGCAACTGACATTTCTTTCAGGGTGATGTTGCCACAAGATGAAGTGGACAAATGTATTTCAAAATATGTCTATAATCTCTAATCACATCAATTTTTTTAAAATCTCTTTTTAAATTTAATTTTCCTTTACTTTAGCATCTTGGCTGACAGGCTGCTTACATTATAAATATACCTCATATTAAGTGTTTCTATAGCAACCTATAACATTGCGTGCTTTAATTTTGCTCATTCATCTCACATTTTACGAGTGTACAGGTGTAATATGATAAGATTAAAAATATTCTCTTTCCTAGTTTATAAATCAAGTGCAATGAAAAGTTAAGAATAAAAATTTAAGATTTTTCACAGCGTGTGATCAGAGTTGTTTGTCAAATAGTCAGTTGGCAATTAAGTTAAGAGAGTTGATGATTCAACCTATAGTAAGTGATGTTTGACGCTGCAAAGTTTATGGTGTTGGATTGCATTTTTATCGTACAGTGTTCATGTTGTTTTGTCCAACATTTCAAGCTTCTGAAAGGGAGAATTTAGTTTGACTACACAGGTGTTGGTGATGTTATTTCCATGTATTTATGTACTTTCAATACCAAGGGAACTTTGGTTGACTGGACATTCAGTCTCCGGAGGCTCCAATGACTATCAGCAGTGTTGCAGTATTGCGTTTCGGTATTAAAGAACTCCACCCCGTTTGGATGTTTGGAGCCAAAGTCTATGTCATTCTCCAAGCATCTCTGACCACTGCAGAGCCCCAAGCTCTTCCACTTCTACCATGGAGATGAGGCGGCACCAACAGAAGCATAATGGATCGCTTTATGACTGTGGCTGCATGAGCTTTTTTATTTCTGTGAGGGTCGGCAGCAGCAGAAAGTTACTTAAAAGTCAGTGTCCCATTATATTATTGTTGTTTTGTTTTGTTTTTTTTTTTATTTGGAGAAAGTTAAAAGTGCAAAAAGTACCATTACATGACTGTAATACAGATATAATTGCAATGGTGATTCCAATCTTTTCTGTTATAAATGTATAATCCTACATTTTCAGCAATAAACACACTGTGTTCATACATTCAATTGGTAAAAACAAACAGCTGCAAAAAATGTGCACGCAGACACATTAAAACACACACACGCATACACACACACACACACACACACACACACACTGTAAATGAATACAGGGACAGTGACACACCCCCTTTGACACTAAATGCATTGGTCTGCGTGAGTGTTTTTTTCAATGACACCTCACTAGTGATGATAGCTCTCTCTCTCTCTCACACACACACACACACACACACAAAACGCAGCAAGGAAGGGACGGGAGCAGGTGGTGAGCCAGGGGTATGCTCCAGTTCTGGCAGGGTATTTATAACAGTGTGCCTGAATGAGTAGGGGCTGTCACCTCTAAACAGCCATGAAAATGCTGAAAATAGGTGCGGGAATGAGTGTTTGTGTGCGTATATGTGTGTGCGTGTGTGTGTAAGAGAGACACAAAGAGACTTGACTACAAAACAACATAAAGAACTCCTGGACTGTATGAATGTATGACACATTTGATTCTTCTCCACCCATTCAGAAGGGACAATGTAATCATATTTTGGCATGGTCAGAAACACACACACACACATGCACACACACACACACACACACACACACACACACACAGAACAAGAAAGGAAGGCAGATACAAACGATGAGGGCTTTAGGGGATATGAGGCCACATGTGATGTGAATAAAGTTTTTTTTGTTCCAGCAAGATCCAGAAGTTGCAGCACCGCTCAGCTCAGTGTGAAACTACAAAACCATCACACACACGTCCAAACCTTTTTCATACTGTATTTCATCATTTCATATTCATTTTTTTCTCTTTGTCATGTTTCCATGACATGCAGCATGCCATGAGTGTGATTTACTATGTTATGTGAGAACACATAACATACGTTCTATTGTTAAACCGACAGGCACTTTTTATTTTAGACTAAAAATCCTCCAGAGGCTTTACGTGTGTGGAGCAATGTGGTGTGTTCCTAAATCTATACATGTGTGCCGTTCCTAAATAGAGCCAGCAGACAGGCAGACGGCAGATCAAAACCGGACAGTAACTTATACCACTTCCTCTTGAACCTTGACCTCTGCGGGACACGATTAACAGCGATCAAGTGGATCATCCGCTGCTGTCTGTGTCCTTGGATTCCTATTGTATGCAGTGGAAACGCCAAATATATATATATGGACATCAAAGATATTATCTTATACATTACTTGAGAACAACTGTTTAATATCTAATTTGGCCCGTGCTTTTGATGCAGGTTTAAAAGCGACACACGTCAAACACGTTTATCCCCCGGTATGCAAGCATGTGCAGCATGCTTCTGTTGTGTTTAACGCTGACGCCAACACACAGAGGAGATACGTTTCCCGAAGTGCAAAAAGAGCTTTTAATTCGGAAACGTAGTGGTAATTCTTTGGATTCCTTATGACTGATATCCGTTACTAGTGTGTAATGAGAGATTAATGTCTGAAAGTTAAACACAGTTCATGTCAATGTCACACACATGGTCCCAGCGTGTTATCATAAGCAACACCTTTCTGCTGAATGTTTACAGTTCCTTATAGATTATGATTGATTCACTCACCTCAGCAAGTTGGAGGATTTCAGGATGTACCTCAGGATCTGCCTTTATGGGGATTCCTCCTGCGTCACGTCCATGTTTCTCCATCCTGCCGGTGCCCGTGCTGTGAATGCACCCCATACTTCCAGCAGATATCTCTTTCGCCTCGTATCTTCAATTTCATCAGCTATTATTCGCTCCTCCCAGACGAGTGCTTTTACTCCAGAAGGTCCTTCTTTTCTTTTCCCCCTCCTCTCAGCGCTTCATGTTTGAAGGGTCTCCTGTGGCTTCTGGCAGTCTTCTCGGGGACCTCTCCAGCATGTTCCTTCTTCCCCCAGTGACTCCTCACACCTCTGCAGTTCTCTCTCTGACAGCTTGCCCTGCCTATCCCCCTCTTTCCCCTCTCCTCTTACAACCCTCTATCTCTCCTCCAAGAAGTGTCACCAAGCACAGGCCCTCCACTCTTTCCTCCCCTCTCTTCTTACACTCTTCCCTGTCCCTTGCTCTCTGGCTATCCTCACTCGGAAAGCATGCAAGCATACACTCACCACCTCTCTCTCTTCCCTTCCCCCTTTCCACTTGCCAATACCTCCTTCTCTTTTTGCCTCTACAGACTTTTAAACGTCTCATACGGCACTCTCTGCAGCTTAACACTTAACTTACAGACCCTCCAGTCTTCCCCTCTCTCTCTCTCTCTCGCTCCATCAGGCTTGTCTTGCTTTCTCTCCATGGGGGAGAAGGGGGCAGCTGTTTTGGCTTGTTGATGTCAGGCCCTTCCCCTTTCCTTTGGCTTCACTTCAACCCCTCTTTCTCTCTCTCTCTCTCTCCTCTTCCTCATGGGGGAGTGATTAGATAGAGCTTCTTTCAAACACGTCACCCCTCTAGACTCTTTAACTTAGCACATTAAAACATACTGTAGGCTTGATAGCGCTGATCCGAGCTCATCGTAAGGAAGCACTTGAATCCAGCTTGCCTGGATTTTTAATAAACAACTGGCTCTACTTTCCTTTGCCATTAAATATTTCTCTCTTCTATCTCTGCATGTCAATCACATATGAAAATGCTGTTCTGTAGTCCACCGCCCTGTTTAATAGGAGGCAGCAGACACATGACAGCAACATTAATGTCCTCTCTACTCACTCAGTTGCACGCTGCTTGCTCCACTGAGATGAAAACAATGACAGGCTCTGTGTTTAAATCTAAGATCTGTGTTCTCCTTGTTAAATTCCTCCAGACTGCAGCCCTTGCTCTCTCTCTCTCTTCAATAACACAACTGGATTTTCCTGACGAAATACTGCTTGCAATGCTACAGGGTTTTGGGGTTGTGATAGGAAAACGTCCAACAATAAGCTCTTTCTAAAACCATCATTTTAACCCTCAGTTAAGTCACACAAAACGGTCTTTGGTGTTAAAAAGTGAGACAAATCCGCAGCTGTGAGCTAAATTAGGTGACAAACCATTAACATGCGTTCCATCACATTAATTACAAGGAAATCACGTGCGAATGTGGGCTTAGGAATTTAGAAGATTTTCAGCAAGTTTAGAAACGCCTCTCTTGTGTTGCAGTCGATGGGGAAATTCTTAATGCATCATCTGGGGACAGGAATGACACACAAACCCCAGCCAGGTTGTGGCTTGATGTGGAAGAAAAAGACCCTCCTGTGTGGACCAGCTGCTGATTCACATGGCTTAAACAGGTTGGGTGGGGGCTGGTGGTGGGTGGATGCAGCCCCGTTTACGGACATTGCAACATGGTGATTAAGAGAAACAGATTTTATTTTGACTGTTTTTTTTTTAGGTGAATTCAGGTGGAAGCTCTTACCAGCTTCCCTCATTAATGCCATGCCAGTCACAGAGCTGTTAGGCCTTTTAGACTTTTTTGATTAATAGGCTATGACTATTATATGAAACAATGTGAATTTGTATAAACTGTTTATCTCCAGTACAGGGATGTGGAGAGGTGCTTTTAAGAGGTCCACCTTAAAGCAAAGTGAGTGCCCTGTGTGTGTGTGTGTGTGGGATGTGAAACTCAGCAGGATCCAAACCAGCTGCCACCAGGAGTCCAGACCTCAGCGGGGGTCCGAGACTGAAGAAACATCATGGAAATGTGTCCGTCTCACAGACCACACCAGAAGAGAAGTTAACAACAGAGAAATACTACTGTTGTTGTTGCAACTTAAAATGACACGTCTGATGACGCAACTTGCCATGCTGCCACTGACATGGTTTCATGGATCATTTAACATGGTGCATTCAACTATGTGGTTAGTAAGGGATACAGAAAAGCTGTTTTGATATGCAAGTATGCTTTAAATTTGTATTGAATCCCTTCAGTAACACAGACAGATACAATGACCACATACTATTCGAATGTACATAACGACCCCAATTTATTGCAAATTGGAAGACAGGTCCTTATAATCTCATGAAAATCCTATACTAACTATAGACTTTCCCCAATCTCCCCATGTCTCACTTCAGGAAGAGTTTAAGGTTTAGACAGCTGTGGAGAGTCTTATGATGGCTGGATATGAGACCATATGAGCCTTTAATTGATGTGATTATTTCATCAGAAGATGGAGAGAGAGAGGGAGAGGGAGAGAGAGATACAATGACTGCGGATAACAGCAATGGCACTTGATTGATTCTCAACAGAATCGCGTGGCAGCTGCTTCTCTTTTTGACATATATGTCACCCCTGCAATACTGTGTCCTGTATGGATTACACAATCACTGGCTGTTACACTGTGTGAATCAGTTCAGATCAGAAAGTCAATCAATTATTTGTTGAATGGTACATACATGATTAGAAAATGTTTTTAGATCGGTAGTTTCAGCATCCATGACTGTTAGTACTGGAAGACAGGATTCTTAACCAATTGTCATTAATAAATTTACTAAAAGATTTGGTGTTATAAAATGGCTTATAATAAATAGATGTGGTGCATTTTTAACTATTAATCAGATTGATAAAAATTTACTTAGTACATCTTTTGCCCTAAAATCCAATCGTACCACACCTGTGATTCACAAATATACAAATTCACCTTTTTTCCCCACTTTTTTCATTTATTTATTACAATTAATTCAATGTTATCCATCACTTTTCCATGTGTCAGCTACTCCTTTTTCCATTTAAAACAAGTCCAGTATGTGACTATTATTCTTTAGAACCTGAAAAGTCCTGGAGGTGAGGTGGGGCGGGGGAGGGAGAAAGGTTTGGAGGTTTTAAAGTAAAGGACAGATTTGAAGGAGGAAGCAAAGGAGGAGTGATGTCCCCCCGGGAGCCTCTTCCATGTGACGAGATTTTTCATAAGCTATGCATGAGATTTTTTTTCTCTGCGTTCATTTTTCTCCTTTTCTTGGGCCTTTTCTTGTTATTTTCTTTCTATTCGACATCCTCGACGTCATCTCCTTGGTCTCCGTCCATTAGCAAAGCAGCGTACTTACTGGCTGAGCTGAACTTCTAAAAAGAAAAAAACAAAGCAGAGCAATCAACAATCAACACAATGGCTTTGGATGCTGCACAAATACAGCATGGATGTCAAACATTTTCAAAGCTCTTTACATAATACAGTTAATGTGCAGCAACATTGAGGGAAATGATTTTAGGACTGATGGGCTGTTCATCCACTGGAAATCAATTACAACGTACAAGGGGAGCTCTGGTCAAAACAACTTGAGGCTTCAGGGAAACTCTTTACTGAAGAATAAAACTTTGCACTTATTCAGTCAGACTTTGATGCCCAGTGAAGGACTTACAGGGGTTGGGGTTTCTTCATATTTCTTTGGCTCTGGTGGTGGTCTGGAGTCTCGGTCTCTTCTGATATCCTTTCTACAATCAGAACGAACCCTAAGGTTAAAATTTATTGGCAGGGCTTACCAGCGGAAAGATAACCCTTTCTGTGAATACTCAAACACGCACAGATCTAAAGACAAAACACAAAAAAAAAAAAAAAAAAAGTGCTTGCTTTGATCATTTGAAATTTTACATCTACGAGCTGCTTGGCAACCAGTTCACATAAAGCTCATTCCTCGTTTCAGAAAAGAGGAGAAAAACATCAAAAATAGTGATGATGTTACTATTTATAGTAGCAAATGTATTATATGTGCACATCCAACATCCTGGTGTCCACAACACTAGGAACTAGTTGTAGCTAAGCATAGGCCACTCTTTACAGATGCCCTGATAATTTCCTCCATGTCTAATGTAGAACTTCGGAGTTGCTAACTTTGGATGGCTGACCTGTCTGCCTCCTTTCTTCGGTCTCTGTTGGGACCCTCTCCTCGGCCCCGCCCTGCTCCAGGCCCTGCAGGCCCCCCTCTTGCCCGTGGGGGCCCCCGGTCCCGACGCAGACCGTCAGCCTTGTTCTCATCTTAAAGGAGAAGCCAGACAGTTGAGTGAGGGGAGGTTGATTGACTAAATACAGTAGACTACACTCACAACACACTGCAGCATCAAAAGCCACTGGGTTGGATTCAGAAAGTGTTAGTCACTGATGTGGGGCCAAATAGAAAGGTGCACCATTGCTTGAATGCAAGCTGCGCTGATTTCTTTTAAATGAGATTTTTTTTTTGTAGATATTATTCTGCTCGATTTCTCACTTTAAGTATTCGTTGCCATAATTCTCTCCACAATGAGCACCAATTATGTCTGAGAGCACAGAGTTTTGCTGCATCAGTAAAGCTATACTGTACATTTCTCATAAGCTTATGTTGTTGAACCATTCTCATCTTGTGAGGCGTGTTTTTGTGCTCCCCTTGTAATATATAATATAAATACATTTTCAGCAGGAATATGAGCTCATAGCCTCCTCCAGTCAGACATGTTCTCTTTATGTGTGAAAACCTCTTCACGTAGGTGAGCTAGACTTGATAGAAATCTAAACTCACACCCCCAGACCCCTGTTTTCCCCTCAGTCTCTCCTTTTGCACCTTGAGATAATTTCCTTTTGCCGATTATGACATTTAATTAATCTAGGTCTTGCACATTAATCTGCAATTTGCGATCAACAGTCACTTGTGACATGTGATGCTGCCACCATTTGCAAACTGTTTGTAGGCGCTGCTTGCAAATCACTTTTTAAAACTTGGCTCTAGGACTACACAAGTTTCAAAACAATTTTCATATCAGCAGCATTTCAGAAATATTTTTTACAAGAGAAAACTTTCTGCCACAGCCACTTAACTGAAGCGGTCAAGCAAGTAAGTCCACAATAAGTCCTTCAATAAGGAAAAGACACAAGGACACTGTAGATTGTGGACCACAGTCCCAAATGCAATTTTATAAAAGGGCTGCCAGATGTTTAAAAAAAACAAGAAAAAAACATTACACTTTCAGAAACATTCTACACAGAACATTTTAGCCAAGTTTGTCTGAAAAGTTTGTCAGACTTCGTGTGTCCAACACTTCAGTTCATGACAGGACACCTCTAAAACGAATGACTCAATTCCCATCAGCAGTGATCAATATGCATACTGACACTTAACACATTAGCATGTCGCCATACTTCCTGTTAGCATGTCAACATTGAATACTTGTGGACATGCGTGTTAACATGCTAATGTCAGCTTTTAGCTCAAAGCGCAGATGAGCAATAACAATTAAAGCTGACGAAGCGCCGCATAGGTTAAGTGAAAGCTGAGCCAAGTGTGACAATGTAGAAGCTGATAAAAAGTCAGAGACATCCTAAACTGGCCACCGTAATTTGATGTGAATGATGTAATCCACCTTTGTCACCTCACAGGTCGCTAATGTGGCTGCTGACTTTGGGGACTGCTGCAATGTTTCTTTGTTTCCACAAATTTCTTCCTTCTTCAGTTTTCTTTACTTGTTAAGACATCTTTTTTTTTTTTTTTTTTTAATTATGAAGGCCAAATAAATGAAGCCCGAGAGTGCAAGCATCATGTTGACTTCAGTTGTATTCTTATTAGTCAACACTGAGGTTTTGCTTACAGTAAAATCACCACTGTGTTGAGCACTCATCAGTTGGCCTTACCCTTTCCAGATCCTCTTTCATCTGCAGAACTTGAGCTAAAGAGAAAGCAAAGACAGTCAAGAAAATGTACAGAACGATAAAATGAAAGCTTAATCTTTTAAGATAGCACTGTACAAGTCTGTAATTCCTAATTCTAGGCCTTTAAAAAAATATTTGTTCTGTTCTTACTTCTCTACAACACATTCCTGAAAGGCTTCCTGACACTGGATAACGTGTCCCAATTGTATTCTCACCTGAACTTGGGAGGAGCTGAACCACTCGGGGAGACTGGAGAGCGGCCATCACCTTCGCTAGAGCCTGTGCTAACCGCACTTCTCTTGGCCCAGGCATTCTCCTTGGGAGGAGGTGCAGGCATCACCTTCAGCGGCTCTTTGGAGGAGCTGGTAGATGGAGGCCGTGGGGAGGCCCCAGGGGATGAGGGTTCATCTTCTCTTCCACTGAATACCTCATTCTCCCCAGTGCGCTCGCCATCTCGACACCGTGAAGCTGGCGGATGAAAGGGGTGGGATGTTAAGCACTGGGATATAAAACTTTGATTTTTATTTCAACAAAAGGACTATAGACAGGAGCTTCAATGGTTTACAGGGCAGCATTATTATGATATAAGTGATAGAGGTCCTATGATAAAGGATTCACAGTCACCTTTATCTTACCCCTCCAGGTTTACAAGGAGAAGCTAGATACCTGAAGTCAAGATATTTCAAAATGAAACACAGAGGCATCTCACCTCTTCCAGAAGTGCTTCCTTGCTGTGAAGACTCACTTCCTGTGCGAGATCGCTCAGTATGAGTTTCCTCATTGCGCCAGCTTGGGTCCCTGAAAACAATGGACAGCCTTAGCAAAACTGAAATATATTGAAGTGTAAATAACCTGTACTCCTCTCAAAATACCGAATCTTCATATAAACACAGTACTATTAATCAAAATGATTCTTCGTGACCAGTGTAACAATAAAATGATTTTACACTGTTAAATCCAGATTAATATTCAACCGCTGACCTGTCTCGCATCTTTCTGTCAGGTCCTCGACCCTTATCTTCCTCCAGCTGCCTCTGCAGCCTCTCTTCTTGTTTCTTCAGCCTCTCCTCCACCTCCCTCTCCTTGGCTGCTGTGTCAACTGGCTTGGCAGCGCCAAAGATGGATGAAGCCCTGCTGCCAGAGGTCGGAGGTGCAACTGGGGGCGTACCGCCACCTCCGCTGCCACCTTCCTCCTCCTTGGGCACACTACGGGGCTTTAGGTTCAACTTGGGTCTCTGCTGGGGAGCTGAAGGGAAGCACAGGGAAGGGCAATGTTAATACAGAGTGGTACAGACATGAACATTATTAACAATCCCTAAATTCAGACAGAGAGAAGGTTTATCACAAAATACAACAATTCATAAATTCACACTGCATATATTTTAATTTCTAACATATTTTGTGAATTTATGGTAATTAAGGACATCCAGATCTTAAAGATCATTAAACCAGCAGACCATACTTTAATGCAGTGGTTCAAATAAGTTTTGTTACCAAACTTTTGAAGGTGTGGCCTGATTCACTGAACCCACTAAAACATGGCATAGCCCCACATTGTTAGTAAAACACCAACGTTCTACTTATTAAGTGCCTCACTTCTTAAATGTAATATTCCATGTAAGTAAATTAAGCAAAATTGTACAACACATTTGAGCTTTCAGCTTTTTTTCAAGCACAAATCATTTCAGATTCCTGGATTTTAAGGAATCAACAACCTGAATTGGTGGTCCATTAATGTGCATCATTGTAGGGGTCCTTGACATAAAAATGGAACCACTGCTGTAATGGACTGTATCAGGGAGCAGCTTCTCATTTTCAGTTCGTTTTGAACCAGGACCAGTATTTAGCTAGCTTATACGAGTATTTTTATTTATGTATACTTAAATAAAAATATATATATATTTATATTGGGATGATTTAAGTTCGACATCTCATTTTCAAGTTGTAGCTTCAGTGTGCACTAGGCAGCTGTGTCTTGATAAATGCAAGTACTGGTTCTGACTTGATATTGGTATGAAATGATCAGAGCTGAAAACACTTGGTAAGGACATGACGTATTGAAAACATAATGCCAACAAATTTAACTCCCATTAACACCAACAGTGAAATAGCCTTATTTCATATGAAAAAAAAAAAGACGTACAAAAACAAAATATTTTAATGTGTTCTTAACTTCACTCTCACCCCTCTCCTCACGCCTGTCATCGCGTCTTTCATACCGGTCACCGTCACGGTCGCCATAACGATCCCTGTCCCCATAACGGTCACTGCTACCCCGACTGTCATCGTAATCACGGCGGAAGCCGCTGCCAAAAGCACGACGACCTCCTCCACCACCACGAGAGTCAAAACCTAGAAAGACAGTAGGACAGGAGAGGAAAATGGGTAAGGGTGCTAATGTAGCCAGGTGGATTTGAATCCCACATATCTTCATCATCCAACACAGGACACAAACAAACAAAGTTCTCACCTCCTCTATCGTAGTCTCGGCGGTCTCGGTCATCATAGCGATCCCGATAACGGTCTCTTCCACCTTCATAACGGTCATTGTCCCGCCGTGGCCCATCTCTGTAGCGATCAGACTCATAACGGTCCCGAGATCCTGCAAAAATTGCAAGAACAGTTTTTTTATGTTTTACACAAGCAGCTTCACTGCTAATCACTGGGTTCCAGTTGAAGGAAGAAATAAAAGCATCATTTTTGCAGAAAAGTCAACATTTTGGAAAAAGGTGTTAACACTTTGGAACATTACAGTTACTGAACAGCTAATATTATCACAAGTCTGGGAAATCTCCTTCTCGCAAAGTCAGCAAGTTCATACATTTTAAACTTAATATTCTCAGACTCCTATAAAGCTGTGATTCACACCAGTGATACTATAAAATAGGTCCCAGATCAAGAATTAACCTGGGATTATGTGTAGGAGTTATAAAGTGTTAACAAAGACATTTCTGACTTACTCTCTCCAAACGCATCATCTCTTTTGGGAGGTCCATCATCGGCGTCTGCACTGGGCCGAGCCCTCCAGTCACTGTCTGTCTTGTCAGGGCCCATGTCCGCCATCCGCCCACCCCTGTCACGGCCTCCCATATGTCCATCTCGCTCTAATTTGTGAAAGAGATGACATTTTATTACATAATGGACCGAATTACATTTGAAGATTAAAGGACATACTGCTGTGTGAGACGTAGAGAGAAGGGTCTGAATGTCACACTACCAACATTAGACAAAGTCACAGCAAAGTAACTTGCGTTGTACCTTTATCATTAGATTGGCCTGCAATATCCACACGGATCCTTCGGTTGCCCAGGTTCTGTAGACATGAACAGATTTTAATTTCATCTTTGTTATTTTAATGCAATGACGCTAACACATAATATTGAACCCGATACGTTACTGTGCAATATAACTATGGGTACATACATAAACTGATGCTTTAGCTCAGTTCCACGTGTAAAAAAATAAAAATATAAAAACATGAAACCATGTTGCATCCTCTCACCTCATCACTGAGACTTAAGGCACTCAGGAAGGACTCCACATCGTCAAATTCAGCATAACCAAAACCCTTCAGCCTCTCTGGGTTATTCGGCTCACGAGGCAGACGCACTGCACTGATCTGAAGACAAAAGATAGTGACAGAATAACAGATGAAATGGAGAGTCGTGTATGATCTGATCTGGCCTTAGACAAACAAGTCCCTGTGTTGGGATAGACATTGAGTTGTGTTTGATATGACCTTGTGAAGCATAAATTGCAAGAATTTCCGTGCAATCGTTCAGGTCACGACTAGCATGGTTTCAGGCAAATCAGCAAAGTTATCTTGCCAACATTAGTTGCTTTGCATGGTTGTAACTGCTGTGTAATCAGTGAAATAGCTTATTGTTTTTATTAAATGGCCCTGTTATATGAGAAACAGACCTTATGATGCTATTTTAACAACAGTACACACACAGGAACAAATGGTTAACCAGTATGTCCTGTTCTGTATTACTAAACAAATTCACTTCTCGGTGTACACCCTGCAGTTGTCTCAAGGGCAATGTGTGAGTAATGAAAAACACTTCAGAAAATAAATATAGATGAGACTGAGTACACTGATAAATTCTGTGTTTACAGATCATGTAAAAAAATAATTCTTAAATAAACTTAAAAAAAAAAAAACTTTAATTGCTTTGCAAAACAAAGAGTTGCAGTAACTGTAACGACAAAGTGCTATATGTTATATGACTCACACTGCAGTTGTGTGTGTGTGTGTGTGTGTGTGTGTGTGTGTGCATGCTAAACCTACTGCCAAGCCGCGGAAGAATTCTTTGATCGATTCCTCAGTGACTTCATAGGGCAGGTTGCCCAGGAAGGCCGTGTAAGGCGGGCTGCGGGGCAGTTGGGACCGGTTAATATTGGGTTCACGGGCTGAGCGGGGTGCTGTGGGCAGGATGGAGCGGTCAATGGGCGGCGCCCGATACGTGTCCTCCTCTGTGTGCCATGAAGTCGAGACTAGAGAGATGGATAAAAACAATTACTTATCTCAAATTCGCCTTCAGTTGCTGACTATATTCATTTTCCCTTTGATACATAGTCCTATTGTTCTTGTATTTGAAAATAAGAAAATAAAGCAAAATATATGAATGAATACACATACTAGCATCTGAATGCATATAAGAAGGACACCAGAAGTTTAAAGTAAATGTCAAATCAAAAAATCATTGCGACCTAATTGCTGAGCCAAAAATTCTTGGTTCGATACCCAAAAACTGGATCCGACATTGGAACAAAATAGAATTTAAACTTCAATGTGAACCAATGACAAATATACCCCAAAATGTTGTGAGTTGAGGCACCATTTTGCATGAGATGCTATAAAGAAAACTAGCTACACATCATGTGATCTTGTGTGATCATGCAGTCAGCTTGTGTCGCTCTAGCAAGGGGGACAAAAACCAAAAAAACAACAACAAATGAGTGTCTGTAGATGTAAACCAGAACTGTATTGTTCAGCACCACAAACTTCATAAAAAACATTTAAAAGGAATGACAAAAGAAATATGACCAGGTTGTGTAAGCCAGAAAGAAAAATGAGCCAAAAAGACATTGCATCTGAGAATCACCACCCAGAGAGCAATAAACAAATACAGCAAACTCTAAAAAAGGCCCTGATCCATACTATCCAACCACTCAATACTTAAAATATCTGTAATGGAAAGCCAGTTAATGAATTAGGCATTTCATAATACTTAAAACAGAGCAGCAATCAGTTTACCGTTGACACATGGAGGTTAAAATGTGTGTCCAATGTCATTACTGAATCTGGAACTAAACTGCACATATGAGTTTTATATTGTAAAAAGCAGTTTAATAGTAACAGGCAGCGTGGTTATATACAGCTATATAAGGCAACATGCATTTCAATGGATTAGAGAACATAAAGAAAAATGAGTATCGCCCATCATCCTCAATGGAAGAGTCATGCTGTCTCTTCTATATACTACACTGACCTTTTCTTACTGCTGTAAAGTTGGTAGTGCTTCGTCACAACATATTTACACATAAACAATGCAGATGCTCATTTTACAGTCAGTCAGGTGTTAAGAGTAGGTAAGAGTAAGTTTCATTTTAATACATAATACATTTTCAAGACAGACACTTAATGTGTGTCTATTTCAGCATGTGCTCACCATCTCCATCCAGGTCATCAGTCTCATCAGCCCAGCTAGTGGACTTGGGCGGGTAGCTGGGGGCCGGGCCGCTGCCTCCGCTGTCCTCTGCCAGGAAGTCAGTCAGAGTGAGGGTCTTCCCCTTCTTATTCTTCTTCTTAGCTATAGGGAAGATGAACAGATAATCAGACATGGGACAAAGTCAAGTCAGTCCCAAAGCCTTCATCGTTAACCAAGTATTTCCTTAATAATGTAAGAGATTATGTGGCATTATATCACACAGTTATAAAGTTTACTATTTGATTCATTTCATTTCATCAAATAGTCTGGATCAATTAGTGATGGGAAAAGCCACAGATTTTGGGGTGTAAAAAGTTAAACATCACAGAGTTAAAAGCCTGTGAAGGTTTCACTGGATTGTAATTAGAGCTGCAATGATTAGTCCATTAATCGATTAGTTGATCTACAAAAAAAAAAGTTATCGAGGACTATTTGGATCACTGAGAAATTGTTTTTTTAACGGTGTTTTTAAGCAAAAATCGCAAACATAAGCAGCTTTCAGTTTCTCAAATGTTAAAATTTATCAAATACGAGAGTAAACATTCAGACTACTGGTCGGACAAAACGACGCACGTGAAGATTACCTCTTCCACTCTGGGAAATACAGACAAAATTGTTTATGAAAATCATTGTTAACTGCAGACCATCTTGTATTAGAATTCAACTGTTTTACTAAAGTGAAATATTACAAAATATAGTGAGTGCAGTCTGGTTTTCAGTAGACCTGCATGTGTGCATGACAGCTGCATCTCTGCGTAGACCGAGATAGATAAGGAGACTGTAACGTGGTAGTGATAACAAAAAACAGACATATTCTCCTTTTAGAAAGAAAACACAGGGAGTGGTCTGTCAGTCCAACTGTCACTGTACAGTAACTGGACTGTATTTATCCAATTTATGTTTCTAAGATTTTTTTTTACTAGTTAAGTTTGTTTAGGTTGTTTATTCTATAAGTGCACAGTTTTGCTCTAGAAAAAAACTGAATTTAATTTCATTGTACACAAGTACTAAGAAATCTTGAATTTTAAACAGCAGGTCATTTGTTTAGCTCAAACAGTCAGATGCACATTTTGAGGAGTCTTTTGAGTTACGGGGGGTTTTTTTTGAGTCATGTTTCCTCTGCAGAATATTCCTCATACAGTCTGTGGAGCCACACATTGGGCTTCATACAGCTCATCTCTGGCAGGTCTGATTTGTTTTGGTCTGAGGCAGGAAAAATAAGGGAGTGACAAAGCTGGCTGTGAGCTCCATTGTGAAAATCCCAACTGTCATGACATTCTTTACACACAGTTCACAAAAACCTGCACACATGCACAGAGCAACACTCTGGTAACATAATGCAAAGTCATTGTTTACAATTAACAGGACTACTACCTAACTGATCACTTGTACCGTCCAGCGCAACGGCTATCAATATATTGATTGTTTGGTAACGATATGACAATAGCAAGCTAAGACCAGGATGACGTTAACTTTCGCTGACTTCTGCTACAAAAGGCGTAAACATCTGCAGGAGCCAACACTTATCTGTTATACTAACTGTGCAGGTTATTAGCTTGCCAATTAACGTCGGTCGCTTTTGTCTTAATGCGTATGAGGGCTTAGTCATCGAAGGACTGCTGACGGGGGTAAGTGTCTCTGCTTAGCTGGCTAGGTTTTACGGCCTAGTGCGCGTCGCAACGCCAGGATCCAAGTGCGCCATCAACGGATCAAGACTTGGCCGGGAATGACGGGACGCCTCAAAGTTGTTAAGCTACCATGGAAGTGTTGTATAAGATGCGACCAAAGTGGCCCGGCTGCCCCGTTTCATCAAACACCGACACAAGGCTGGCAGGCTGCACACGTGGAGAGCCTCCTCGGGCAGCCCGGACTACTCGGCCCGACCGACCCCTCCTCCACCAAACGCGCTTGCGCCCGGTGCTCTGAGCGCCGCAGCTAGCTCCGCTACGGACATGCAATGTGCCAGCTCCGCACGCAGTTAAGAGACATTTCACCACACGTCACACACTCTCCAATACTTCTAATACTATATTTATACCAAATGTAAACACCCTCAACACTAAAATAACCATTTTATTGCGAAAACACCGCACCGTTATCTGTAAGTAAAAATGTAAAGTCGTTGCTTCGTTCATTTGCCTCCCTCCAGCAGTTACGTCTTTACCGTGCCAAAAACAAGCAACATACCGATTTATACACGCGGGACAACGACGCGGATCAATAAGGCAACATATTAACAGTTCCCAAACTGCATGTGATTAATTGTATATAGGTATAAGCCTCTGAAATTCCCCCCAACCGACCCTGATCGTTCACCCACATAAACCTCACCTGACGCCGCCATGTTGGAGAGCGAGTTCGTAGTAGTTCCCGGATGAAGGCGTCAGAGGTTTATTATCGGGAGCGCGCATCGCCGTTCACGACGTGTCTCCTCCCTTGTTTGCTTTTCTGACCCACATCTACATATTTCTTTACATTTCTGTCACATTTCTTACTGCGCTCTGCAAATCTTTTGGATTCGTATGCAGCCCTATTTATTATTCATAGTTAATCCTAGAAATGAGTGAACAATTAAATAATTTAAATAAGTCATATAATAATAAATGTCTGTTGCGTAAGCTGCAAAACTTAAAGCGGATATAGATGTCGTTCTTGGCGACCTTTACAAGTCCATGGCAACATGTCTGAAATTCAATGCTATCAAATATGATTTTATAATGTTCAAAAGTTGCCTGTAGAAATTTGTTTGTAGGCCTACTGCAGCATTTTAATGTTCTGTATTTGCTGAAGCCAGTTAAGCTAATTTTAACAACTAAACCTTATAGTGGATCATATTTTATAAGATCATTGTATGTTTTCTTGTAAGATCTAAATGTAATGTCATGTAAAAACTAATTTTCATCTATTAAAGCTGCAAACAAGATGAGTTGGAGACCAAACCAGACCAAACCAGAGGGAAAGGCCTTTCAGTAGTGGATTGACATCTGGCTTGTTTTTGACTTATTCGTCCCCCTAGTGGCCAAACATGAATGAAGGCAGCTTTAAGCCTCCTGTAGGTATGAATGGCAGACTCTAACTTCATCAGGGTGCTACTTCAACTGGATACTGTGGCCTTAATTTTAACCAACAAGTTTTATAAACTCAACACACAATAATATTAGCATTACTTTTCATAATTAAGCCAACTATAAAAAATCATGTAATTTGACAGCCAGCCCTTTAAAACAGGAATGATTGGATGTAATTAATTCCTTTATATGTTTCTACTCTAATCAGTGAGGGCTTATAGACAACAATATGACACAATACACAACATGCATATCTTTTATGTTCTGTAACAATAACAAATGCACAAGAGCTGTGACTGTGGGTCAACAAATGCTTTTATTTGTTTTTATTTTGCTGCCAGGTCAGACAATGATTCATTTCGATATATCCTTGCCAGTTTCACTGAGGTGTGTTTGAATGATTTTTTATTCAGAACGGTTTTTAAATCATTTATTAAGGTGCAACTTATGTGGTCATGGTAAAAAATAAATGCCCTTTTTTTTAATTATTCTGAACAGTTGTGGGTTGCTCTGCCTTCTCTCGGTCCCAGATCTTTAGCTTAGCTCATGGCTGCCAGCTCATCCAGTGCATCTTGGAGCCTGATCAAAACACAAATGAAACATTTTGACTCTCATAATTGAACTGGCCATATTGGTGACTGCTGCCAACTGGAACTGCTGCCTCAATGCTGAACGTAGTTATAGTTGAAACCAGGAAAACAAATGACTTTAGTATTCACCTCCAGCACCGCAACCCTCTTTTTTTCTTTTCTTTATAACTCTTACTTGAAGTCTCCACCATCCAGCAGAGTCTTGTAGGTGCTAATCTCAGCCTCCAGTTTCATCTTCAGGTTGAGCAAAGCCTCATACTCTTGGGTCTGTTGCTGGATGTTTGCGCGCAAGTGTCTGAGCTCCTCCTCCAGGCGAACTACAATATCGTTGTACTTCTCCATTTCCATGTTGTTACGTAGCTCTGTGTTGCGTAGTGTGTCCTCTAAGGAGGCTTTCTGATGATTAATTGAGGAATGAGAGGTCGTTTTAGGCAAGCAAGTAAAATGAAAAAAGTTCCAACGTTTATGTAAAAGATTAGTTTTTAGTCTGTGTGTTATGTGATAATCACGATTCAATTTCACAACAAGAACATATAGAATAAATTATACGTTTCAATTCAAACGTAATGAGACTTACTAAGCTCTGTTGGGATGCAAGTTCAATTTCCAGGGTCTGTATCTGTCTGGATGAGTCACTCTTTTCCATCTGGGCTCCCTGAAGAGCTTCTGTGTTCTGTGATACCTGCATCTGTATTTCCGCAGTCTGAAAGAAAAGATGGGCGAAAGGACGTCAGCCAAAGAAAATCACATATTTATTCGGGATGACCCTTTATAGCACAGCATTACCTGATTTTCATGCCACCGTTTGAGTTCCTCTACATTCTTCACAGCGATCTTCTCATAGTTGCCCCTCACGTCCTCCATGATCTGGGCCAGGTCTAGACCTTTGGGAGCGTCAACATCCACTTGAACACCTGAGTGGGAAATCTGACTCCTCAGCTCCATCACCTCCTACAGGATAGACAGAAAAAAGTGAAATGAACTTAAAACATTCATGGTGATTTAAAAAACGCCGCCGTAACGGTTCATCTTGACGTAGTGTAAACTCACATTCTCATGGTTCTTCTTTAGGAAGACCAGCTCCTCCCTCACGGCTTCAATCTCACTCTCGATGTTCATCCTGCTCATGTTGGTGTCATCAATGACTTTTTTCAGCCCGGCAATGTCGGCCTCCACAGACTGGCGGATTGCCATCTCATTCTCAAACCTGTAGCACAGACCCAAACTCTGCTATAATCCTACTTACACTATCTGTACACCAATGCAAAAACAACAACAACAACAACAACAACAACAACACACCAATAAATGAACACATAGAACATAAATTTCTAGATTTAATTTGAAACATACTTCACTTTGAAGTCATCAGCAGCCAGGTTGGCATTGTCAATCTGGAGCGCCAACTGAGCATTATCTAACATCCTTTTAAGGATCTGGACAGAAAAAGAGAATAATGAGAACTAAGTGACTTTTATTAGTTGCGTTACATTACATTTGTTGGCCAGTGGGTGTCAGAACGCTCCTCCAGAAGCCTCTTCATACGATGCATAATGGTCTGCTCCAATCATTAGGTGCTGTTAATGTCTAACAGATGTACAGACTTAAACATGATTTGAGTCACTATTTCCTTATTTCCCTTATGTACGGTAACAATAGCAACCCCAGAGTCAAATTATAATGCAACATTCAGTTAAAAAATAGGAACTGTTAACTGAAGAACAGGGAGAAGGGTTGTTCCCGTGCCAGAACAGAATCTGGTTTGTTTTAACATTGTTGGAAAAATGTGTTTCCTGTCTGAGTACTTTTTTTTCCCCCTCTACATTTGTCACGCTGCTGCATCGTCTCTTCCTATCTCTCGTTCTTTTTATATGTTTATGTGTGGAGAGATTGCAAAATTCTTTTATTTTTTATTTTTTTATGTACGCATCACATCCTGTCCCAGAGGAATATCTCTTTATGTGTTGGGGAAAAGTGCCACCATTAATGTGTCATTATGAGACTATTGAAGAACTGGAACTGGAAGAATGTGACATTTGACTCCGCTGATTGTTATACAACCAGTGAATTCATACGCATCTGTGCGCGCGCACACATTCATGCTGGCAATATGAGACCCTTTGTGTGTGTCTGTGTGTGTGTGTGTGTGTGTGCCACACATCTGTTTCACATTGAGGCCCTCCTACACCAGAGAATGCTTGTGGAAACACAGTTTACTAGCAGAATGATTTGGAAGTGTTTTTTTGTCTGTCTGTTGAAGATTGTTTGCTGCTGTTGGAAAGCTTCTGCGTCTGAGTTTCTCATGATGATACCGTCGTGTTTGTGATTCATCAGAAGAAGTGCTGACCAGTTCGAGTTTTACAAATGGGGGGAAGGGAAGGGCGTAAGAGGGTTACAGCTCAGCAACCACACCCTTCATTATCTTGCAAGAAATTTGATAACCTACAGAAAAAAAAAGTACTGCCCATCACAGCAGAAGCATTCTCAATCTTAATGTTTAACATTAGGCTCAATGAATACATGGAGATAAATAATTATTTAACTAATACAACTTACTGCCACTAGTAGGTTAACACTTTTGGACACTGTCTGTGATGTACTCATTGATTCACATCATTTCAGAGGCCTCAGCAAGCACTTAACAGAGGCACATTTACATCTCTCACTATCAAAGCTGAATGTAAGTTTTTTTTGTCATGCTTACCTGTTGGCGTAGGTCCTCTATGATGGCTTCATACTTGCTGTAGTCTCTCATGTCAGGACCCCCCTTCTCCAGAGCCCCCCTGATCTTCATCTCCAGCTCCTTGTTCGCCTGCTCCAGGTTCCTCACGGTCTGAATGTAGTTGGACAAGCGGTCATTCAGGTTCTGCATGGCTCCCTTCTCATTGCCCATGATCCCACCACTGGCACTGCCACCTTTTGCCATGAATGCACTGGAACCACCAAAACCTGCTCCCATACCACCACCCATTTCATTGCTCAGCCTGAAGGCAGATGAGGAGGAGGTCACTGGGGCACCAGAGCGCAGAGAAGATGTGGAGACAGAAGAGATGCGGGTGCCATGTCCACCAGCACCACCGTAAATGCTGGAAGAACTGAACTTGGGTATGCTGCGGGTCTGATGAATGGTGGATTTTCTGTAGCTCATTTTGGAGAAATTCAGGCTTGACAGAGAACAAAGTGAAAAATGAGATGTGGAGGCTCACTGCTGGCCAGCTTAGAAAGTGACGCTGGCAGCGGGAAGTGGGGAACTTATACTCCTCCTGCCTCTCTCCCTCAATCACAGCTGGTCTCTTAGACCCTGCCCACTTCAACATCGCCCCATTTTTCCTTTCTTCCTTCCTGCTCTCCTCCCTGCTCTCTCTCTCTCATGCTCTGATTCACTCACATATTCCCTTTTTCTAAACCAACAGTGTATTTTTTTCCGTCTCCAAGGAGATGTATGTGTGAAACATATATTGCTGTGTAAACACATAAAAACACTGACCGGTGCAAATGGATTGGACTGAGCAACAGAGATCACAACAAATCAAAGTTGAAAAAAAACAAAAAAACTAAGAAAGCTGAAACAGAATTAAAACAAAAAAAAGTTAAAGAGCAGAATATTCTTGGCAAAAGATTCACTTTGTAAGCATGCAACAAAATTCCTTTGGTTTGTCCATAAAAGGCATAATGCCTACCATTTGCTGCAGTCTCTAAGTTGGTGGTCAGCCAGGACCCAAAATGAACAGATTTTGCCAACCTTCCTATCTAGATTGAACTGAAAATGAGGTTATAGAGGCCACACACACTTATTCGTTTTGTTAATCAAAAACAGAAAAGGGAAATGTTTTTTTAGTTTTTTTTATTTATTTATGCTGTAACCATGGGAAACTAAACTGAATTACTGATTAACAGTAAAATGGCAATCACATTTCAACACAGGCAATAAGGTAACAGTATTAACAATGAAACCTGTCATGTTTAAAAGGAAACCCAAGCTTCAAATATATACCCAGAGGGCCCTACAAGAGATGAGATGCACAAAGAACAAAGGTTAACTAATATCATGTTCAGAGCACAATCAAAAGTGAGAGAAAGGCTGCCCTCATTCACTGATCATATTATAGCTGGTTATCTGTGCAAATCAGTTCTTTTTAACAATTACCTTTTAAATGCTTATCTGCAGTACCTGTCTTTGATTATATTAGTATGAAAAATACTCATCCTTTGTAAACCACAGGAAAACCAAAACTGTCAACATATAATCAGGATTAATGTTACTTTTTTCTCAAAATAATGTGTTTTTTTTCTGCATCAAAATAGTGCTTACAGCTCCTAAAAAAACAAGAAAGCTTCAATATAGAGCGTTCTGGCATAACCTTGGAAAGGTTCATACTGGTTTAACTGAGGCTGAAGCTGTGGTCAGAGTTTTAGAGAGGAATTTTACACAGAGCTCCAGAGAAGTGGCTAACAAAACCATATAAACCACTTGGGGGACATTGGCAAAGGCCCTAACTCCCTTCCTGAGCCCTCATACAAGCTTTTCCCATCAGGTTTTTATTGTTTTTTTTTTACAGTCCACGCAACCTGATTCCAAACCTGCACCCGTGCTTTTCTTTTCCACTTTTCCACACTCTTTTATTAATACTTAATGGTGTAACATGGGAGTGGCAAATAGCAAAGAAAGAGCAAAGAAACCACTAATGAGTCTGTCCTGTGACAGCGAGGTATAAAGAGGAACGATGAATTAAATTAGTGTGACTCAACCTCATGACAGTGTTGCTCTTGTCTTGTTTGTTTGAAAGTGTGTTGGCAACATTCAGCCTCACTCGCCGAGACCCAAAAAAAGAAAAAAAAAAAACAGAAGAAAGAAACAAATACATATTGGCACATACAAAAATATACATGTTTGCATACATGTTTTTTTTGTAAATGATCACTCAAATTTTATCTTTACACTTTTCAGTTTTTAACAGCTCTTTTCCAGTTAAGACAGGAAAAAAGAAGGGAAAAATTGAGAAGCTGGGGTCTCTTAGTCATAAAGTTACACATCAGGAATTTGGAAACGACAATAGACCATGTGCTTCACTAACTTTGGACAACTACTCTCAGCCTGGTGTGGCCTTGAATGAACTTCCTTTTCCCTCCCTCGCTCTCTTTGGGTTCCTTTCACCCAACCTCACAAATGAGCTCTCTCACACACTTATATACCAGTCAAAAGTATCTATTTGCATAGATGCATATGCATATTTATGCATGTGATTGTGTGCACTCTGACAGATACAAAAAGAAATGCATACAAGCATGTGAGTGTGAAACACTCCTATACACTTTACACACCCTCCTCTCCGGATCACTCCCTCATCCATTCACCCAAGATGCTCAAAGGGCACCAAAAGATTTGTTAATTTTGTTAAATACAGATCTATATTGCACTTTTATTACCAAGACCATCAGCAAAATGTAGGGGTCACGCATCAAAGGTCAGCGAAATGTGTCGACCAGAAGACATTTTCTCTGTGAGCTGTCATGTCCATTTCTGGTGCAAAGACATTTCACAGGAAGACATAAAAGGAACAGTGAGTAGGCGAAGAGTCACCTACCCTCCTATTTCTCATGTGGAAACAAATGATTCGTTTAATTTAAGGAAGTAAAGCTTAAAGGGGAATTCTACCCCGTCTACCTATTTGCAGTCTTGATGAGTATTACTGCTTAATTTGAAAAAAAAAAAAAAGCTTCAGAGGAAACTGTGCAGAGTCTGACAAATGATCTTATGGTTGAAGCCAAAGTCCTCAAGTTTGAAAATGAAATATAATCTGTGGGGGTGGAGTAAGAAAAAAGTGAGTTTACCAGATGTCCAGACTGCTCATTGTCTCTGTTTATGGCCCACATCTTTGACTGTTGCATTGTGGGTAATGTAGGCGCCAGTTTTGACAAGGAAGACAAATGCATGAAATAAAAAAAAAGACAATACCTCTGGTTGTGCTGCATCAGTTTTGTTGTTTGTGAGTCTCTCTTCTTTTTTTTAATAAACCTTTGTAGATTATAGACTATAGTCTTCTAAATGTCTATAATATCACATTTGCTGCACTGTGCAAACATTTTAGGCATGAAAAGTAAATTGAGAATGCTTTGAAAAATAATACTATAAATAGTATATTAATTAACTTCATGCAAAGTTCAGTAAACATTAGAAACCTAAAATCAATATTTGGTGTGAGCACGCTTTTTCAAAGTACTCGTCAGGTGTTCCAAGTATCTCGGAGAACTAGTTCTTCTGTGGATTTAAGCTCTCAGTTGCTTTAGTATGTTGTTTCCATGTAATTCCAGACTGGCTCATTGATGTTGATGCCTATAGGGATGCCCCAGGTGAGCACAGAGAAGCGTTCTGGCTTCATACATCATTCTGCACAATGAAGCTCAAATATCCCACTGTTAGAACGAGAGGAAACACACTTCCGACTTAAAAAAAAGAAAAAAAAAGATACACCCTTCAGTGTGTGCATCAAGTTTCTTAAAGTAGATTACCTAATGTTTAATAAGAATCAAAGAGGATGTCACATGGCCACTCCTCATGTGCAGCCACTCCAAAACGTCCACTTCCAATCTATGGTCACTAGGGGGCGTCAGTCTCAAAGCAAACAAACCAGTACTGCGTGAGAGGAGTGTGGCTGTCCAAACACACCACTGCATGTTTAGTAGCTTTCTCCTTGACTTTGTTATAGTGAGTACATGTGTATTCCCATTATTTACCTTCATGTCTTGGCTGGAGCCTCTCTGTCTGACCAGGCAGCACAAGGCAAGGCAGGAAGTGAGTTTTATAACTGATTTTACTGATAATTTCGAAGGCTTGGCAGGACCCTCCTCAACACAACAAAGTCCAGCTTCGAGACCAAAGCTTAAATCAACACCATCACTTCTGAAAAGGAATTGTTACAGACAGGCTTTTATTGCATTTGTCTTTTATTGCTATAAAAAAAAACAAAAAAACAACATTACAAGATGTTTCTGCATTTGTGAACTTCAACCTGGGTAAAATTATATAATGTTTATATTGCTCGTAACCTACTGAATGCATCGAGTTCATTATTAACCATATCACAATGCCAACATGCATGCTGAAGGGGTGTCATCACATTTCTTATGGTCTTGCTTTAGGTTCCCACCCCTATTCTTTCTGAACATCTCAGTTCATCAGCTCGTTATCCCCAAATAGGTTTGTATCTCATCTTTGCTAATTGTATTCTCATATCACCCACTAGCTCATCTTCTCTCCTCCTCACCTCTCCGACTTGTAGCATGTACGTGTCTCTCTCAGCACATTCCTGACTCGATGTGTCATATAGCAGCTTCATACAAACCGAAACACCACTGTCCTCTTAAGGGATTTAAGGTCGGGGTGTGAGCATCTTAAATTACCCTCTTACTTTCCTCATACAGAAAGAATGAGGAATTCTATTATCTGGAGAAATGAGAAAAAACAACAACAACTTGATTCATGTTCAAGCCATCAAACATGACTGACAGCTCTGTTTATCAAATACTGTATTTGTCACTGAGGCTATGCTTGTGAAACAACAAAAAAAAGGTTAATTTGTACATATATGGTTGCCTCCAAGTCTAGCACAGCAGCTCTATTGTGAAGAATCACGTCACTGTTTGAGAAAAGCCAAGCAAAACATGCACTTTATGATTAGTCCAAAGCATAGACGTCCCTTTCAGGTTGTTAAGATGTACTTTCCACAACACATGCCCCCTCTACCTATTCACAATTAGTTTCCACAGTGCAGAATACCCTGGGATTTGGTTCTTTTTCATTAGCTGGTAAATGGTGGTTGCTTTTTTTAACCACATAAAATCTCGAAAACAAAGGACTATGGGTGTGAGAACGCTGGTTAAATTATCTTGAGGGCTTCTGGTGCAAATTAGGTAACAGTCATTGATTCAAAAGATTAAGTGTGCAGAACACTCCTATACACTTTACACACCAGGCATCCATCTATCTATCTATCTATCTATCTATCTATCTATCTATCTATCTATCTATCTATCTATCTATCTATCTATCTATCTATCTATCTATCTATCTATCTATCTATCTATCTATCTATCTATCTATCTATCTATCTATCTATCTATCTATCTATCTATCTATCTATCTATCTATCTATCTTTATGGGTGGGGAGCTGTTTAAGACTAAGGTGGGGGGTTCAGAGTGAAAGAAAAAGATTGTTTGCACTTCACTTTGCTGATATGGCAGGAATGTTCATCAATCGTGTGTGTGTGTGTGTGTATAGTTTGGTCCATTGATCAAAGCTGATAATGGCAACATCCAGCACATTGCACTTTTTTGTCTTTTGATGTTTTTGTCATAAACATTTGACACAAGGATATTTTTTTTTTTGCAACATACCTGCTCAAACACTCGTAAAGATAACAAAGATAGTGGAAAATATTCAGTGGATAAATCTGGTTCTCCCACAATTATGAGACATACAGTCACTGCCCACAAACACATAAAGCACATCACACTAGGTAACCACAATTTACTTTGCAATATGTCACATCTATGAGAAGTGTTGTAAAGCAGAAGAGAGGGTCATAAAATGATGTGCCTGTTCATTATAACCAACGTTTGACTTTATATTCTAGTGCTGTGTGTGTGTGTGTGTGTGTGCGCGTGCGTGTGTGAGAGGATACAACAAAGCTGATATTGTCACATTTATTAATTGTAGCATTGCCACAATGTTTCAGTTATGGAAAATGCTGTTTCATAAATGTCTCAAGGTGGATAAAACAAAAAGGCTTTTTCAGTGAGGCTGCAGTAGTTTATAGAAACTGGCACACTGATTATTATGTAATTTTTGTGCTCTCTCCAACACACTTTGTGTGCTGTAAATGTGTAACAAGAGGCGATTTTCTTCCCTCATTTCTTTTTTTCTCCCCCCATCCTGCACTCCCCAGCTGAGGACACTAGCCAATCGCATTTAAGCAGGGTACCTCCCCTGCTCTGATAAATAGCACCAGGGACCAGGCACGGTCTATCTGCCTGATCCTCCTTCCCTCAGCAGACTCTCTCACACTTAGTGCTGCAGACTCCCTTCTGTGACCATGTCTGTCAGAGCTGTGAAGACCACAACCTTCTCCACGTCATCCTCCAGGGCCCCCCAGGGCTACAGCAGCCGCTCCTTCTCTGGCTATGGTGGCCGTAGTGTGGGGAGTGGCAGGCAGAGCTACGCTGTCCGCACCTCCTATGGGGGAGTGGGCAGCAGTGGTGCTGCCGTAGGTGCTGGGGGGTTTAAGGTGGTTGGTGGGTATGTTGCTGGGGGGTCTGCACAAAGAGGTGGTGGAATGGAGTTTGGCTATGTGGGTCTTGGTGGCGGTGTAGGAGGTGGCATGGCCAATGAAATGGTTGCCCCCATCACAGCAGTGACTGTGAACAGGAGCCTGCTGGCCCCTATGAACCTGGAGATTGACCCCACCATCCAGGCCGTCCGCACCCAGGAGAAGGAGCAGATCAAGACCCTGAACAACCGCTTTGCTTCCTTCATTGACAAGGTCAGTCAACTTAATTAAGATGAGATTTTAAAGACAAACGTCAGTGTCCCGACAGGAAATTTGGTCTTTTATGACATAAAAGTTGTAAATATATAAATAAACAGTACATACTGTATGTTGGATTGTAGTTTTTTCACCCCATGTTCTGTTATTATCTGTGACAGTTGGGTTAAGACTATTCAATTCCACGTAGAGTAGAAAAATAACTCAGGGATTTAAGAGGAAATGAATGTAGTTCAAGCCAAAATAGCCCAAGGTGAAAGATGGAGAGGATCATTGATACAATCCCAGTGAAACCTGTATATATACCAATATGTTGTCTGCTAAAAGACAGGCACAGTGACTTTGTGGAGGATTCTTGCTGTTTTGAGTAATGACATAACCTCCTTAAATGTTGAGATCATAGAGCTCAGATAAGAGGATCAACCCTGATACAGAGTCCACTACAGGAACAGTTTCGCTTGAAGGGGTACACATATTCACATCCTGTCTAAAACAGAACGGGTGTGGCAGTGAAAAGGTCTGTAAGATACATAGTTAAAATATTTAAGGCTATCAGTATCTGAATCATACCAAGCGTTAAGCACTGAATTACCGAGATGTCAGAAACAGTTATGTTATCAGCCAACATACAGACACAGTGTGTACTGTTCACAACCTGATCGATCAGATTCTTCAGTTATCACCTATAGTCACTTATAAATGGGTTTTTCTTGTTTAAGGAGGCGCCCAGGACTAATGCACGATGAAGTTAACTTGTAAATCAATCATGCTGATTCTTTAGATCGTGAAACATCAGCCATCCTCTACATACCATTGTGATATGGCACACACACACATAGAGTGAGTGTCCCTCTCGTCATGTTTGCTGAATGGTATCAGGACCCCACCCAGGGTCAGGACTATGAATAGAAAAGTTGTAAAGCGATGAGCTGTGTCACAATAGGGAAACAGTGCCACTTTGTGTTGAAGTGCTGCACTGTGGGTTAGAACCGAGTTGAGTAATTTATGTGCGTGTGTTGGAGGTCGGAGACGTTCATTAGTCATTTTTCTGCATGCGATTCTTTGTCCATCAGCAAACACAGTGAACCTATTCACTCCCATCTTTCTCTGTCCACTAACCCCTCCCCACTCTATGCAGTTATGTGTGTTGTTTGAAACATATGGAAATAAGGAGCCGGTTATGTTTCTATTCATTCTCTTATTCATCAATGTCCAGTCCGTTGAGATCCAGCCGTTAATTCATTCATGATGAGTCTGATTCGTTAACGTTTTCTTTCTGCAGGTGCGCTTCCTAGAGCAGCAGAACAAAATGCTCGAGACCAAATGGAAACTTCTGCAGGAACAGACCACATCTCGCTCCAATATCGATGCTATGTTCGAGGCTTACATTGCCAACCTGCGTAAGCAGCTGGACAGCTTGGGTCATGAAAAGGTCAAACTGGAGTCTGACCTGCATCACATGACGGGCCTGGTGGAGGACTTCAAAAACAAGTGAGTAAAGTTTTTACTGGTATAGTCAAACCTGAGATACTATTTACTTATTGTAAGGGAACACTGACAACTCAAACATCTCTATTTTTACAGGTATGAGGATGAGATCAACAAGCGCAATGAGTGCGAGAACAACTTTGTCCTCATAAAGAAGGTCTGTTCAGGTTTCCAAACAAACATCTTGAAAGTATAATTAAGCTTCAAGCGCAATGAACCCAAACAATGGCCGTTTGTACCTTAGAGTCGGGACAATGAATGTTCTCAGTGCTGTTTGTTCTCATGCAGGACACAGACGCTGCCTACATGATCAAAGTGGATCTGGAGGCCAAACTGGATGGGCTTTCTGATGAGATTGAGTTCCTGAGGCAGATCTATGATGCTGTAATAACCTAATTTTTTTTTATATAATTTGATGGAGCTACTGTTTTTTACTTGAAACAAAGGGTATCACTAAACTGAAGATCCTCTCATGTGTATTTCTCTTCTACTCTAATACATCATGCTGTATAGGAAATCTGTGAGCTGCAGAGTCAGATCAAGGACACATCTGTTGTGGTGGAGATGGACAACAGCCGCAATCTTGACATGGATGCCATCGTTGCTGAAGTGCGTGCCCAGTATGAAGACATTGCTAACCGCAGCAGAGCAGAGGCTGAATCATGGTACCAAACCAAGGTCAGACAACCCTCTGTGTAATTTATATGTGGCTGACAGTTTGGATGTCTCTTCTCTTCTCTTCTCTTCTCTTCTCTTCTCTTCTCTTCTCTTCTCTTCTCTTCTCTTCTCTTCTCTTCTCTTCTCTTCTCTTCTCTTCTCTTCTCTTCTCTTCTCTTCTCTTCTCTTCTCTTCTCTTCTCTTCTCTAAACACATATCTAGTTTGTTACATTGCATTTTGATGCATCTGTCTGACTTGGCCCTCTTTTAATAGTATGCAGAAATGCAGCAGTCAGCCGCTGGTTATGGTGATGACTTGAAATCAACCAAGGCTGAGATATCTGACATGAACCGCAGGATAATGAGGCTTCAGTCTGAAATCGACGTTGTTAAAGCACAGGTGAGCATTGTAGTCATATCATGTTTAATCATATTTTACTATAACGGGATTTTGTCTTTTATTTCTTTGATCTGATTCAGTAACTACCGTACTACTGAAGCTGAATCTAGTTATTAATACCTGGCCTAATAAAGACTACTAAATGTTTGCACCACACTTCCTCCACTCTTAGCGAAACAGTCTGGAGGCTCAGATAGCAGAGGCTGAGGAGCGTGGCGAGCTGGCAGTGAAGGATGCTAAAGTCCGTGTGGGAGAACTGGAGGACGCTCTTCAGAGAGCCAAGCAGGACATGGCCCTGCAGGTCCGCCAGTACCAGGAACTGATGAACGTGAAGCTTGCACTGGACATTGAGATTGCCACCTACAGGAAACTTCTTGAGGGAGAGGAGGACAGGTAAGGTGTTACTATGAGAGTAGCACTTGAGCGCCAGCTTGTGGAAGTTATGAGAAATGTCTTCTTCAAAGCAATATTATTGTGATTTTCTTATGTGATCTGTTTCTATCTAAAGGTTAGCGACTGGGATCAAGACCAGTGTGTCTAAGCAGACTTGTAAGTATCTCGATTTGAAAGATTTTTTTTTTTAAACTATTGGGAAACTATAAAACAATTAAAGCTAAAACTAATTACTCTTTATCAGTGATTATTTGATTAACTGATCTAAAAAATATCAGAAAATAATGAAAACACCCAAGTAGACTTACTCAAATTGTTTGTTTTGTCAAAGCGAAACAAAACAAACAAAAAAGCAAATAATTAGGTAACACTTCGTTTTACCAGCCTGTGATTTCCTTTAAAAGTTACCTTAATTTGTCAACAAGTGTCCTAAAAAAGAAGTAATTTGCTACTAATTAAAGTGAAAAGAGTAATTTTCTTAAAAAAAAAAAAAAAAATTAAATTTAAATTCAGGTAAATATTCAGTCATTATTCATTTATTATTGTCATTATTTATTTATCACTTTATTCTTCATAAACGCTTAATTGTATGCTTGCTGGTACAAAGATTTCACATTTCTATACTCACGCTGACCTGCTGTTCAACACCTAAAAGACTCTCTAGGTACCAATTAACTGAAGTAATGTAATGAAAAGTTAACGCAGTCTATTTCCCCTATATTCCCCCTATATTCCCAAGTAATACCATCATTCTTTCCGGGAATCTGTAAAATAAAGCATTACTAATAAGGATGTGAGATGCTGGAAAAAGTTGTTAAAAAATGACTTAAATAATTACTTCATCAGAAGTTTAATCCAGTAATCAATCAGTAGTTTGTCCTATCCTGTTCAGCATCTCAGGTCAAAGAAAAAAATAGATGCCATAATATATTATTAGTAGATTATCTCACTGTTGTCTGAGTCAACACTATAGTCAAGTGTGTTGTAATGTCTCAGTGGGCTTTACAGACCCACAGCACCGTCTGTACCTGACATGAACCAAGAGCTCTTAGAAGAAAAGGATACATTTTTGCAGATAGACATTATGGAGTGTGGAGTTTTAAATACAGAAAAACTCATATGTTAATAAATGTACCTTTCCTCCCACTTTTTTTTTTTTTTTATCAATGAATGTCTTTTCTTTCTAAATGTGAAAGCTGTGAACTACAACGCCTACGGCCTAGAGAGCTCCCGCATCCCATCCTACGTCAGCAGCTCCTTTGGTGGAGTCAAAGCCAGCAGCGGTTCCCTCGCTGCCTTCGAGGGAGCAGTAGAGAAGAGCACCACAATCACCAAGACGGAAACTGTGGTGATCAAGAGCGAGGAGAAGAAGGAGGAGAAGAAGGAGGAGAAGAAGGAGGAGGAGAAGGAGCAGGAGCAGGAGCAGGAGCAGGAGCAGGTGCAGGTTGCAGCTGAGGAGCCAGCTGTTGTGGAGGTGGAGAAGAAGGAGCAGGAGCAGGAGCAGGTGGAGGTTGAAGCTGTGGCTGAGTGATGTTTCCTGTTTCCTGTTATATCTTGATTTTGGTATTGAAGGTTAAGAAAAAAAAACAAAAAAACAAACAAAACAGACCTACTCTGTTAATTGTCCAGTTCTTTAATAATAAAAGGTTTGTTTCTGCTGTAAGAAGTGCCTACACACACACAGGAACACTTTTCTTTCAGATATTCTTAGTGAAGAAATATAAATGTGTCTTTTCGGAAAACTTACAAAACAAAACAAAAACCGACTCTACTGTTAACTGTAATGTCAGTCACTGGTTCAGTGGTTCAGTGATCGCTGCACCGCACTTGTTTGTACAGCAAGTGGCAGTATGGTATATGTTTTTCCCCTCCCGCTCCATCAACACGAAGCGATGTTGTTACACCAACCTGTTATTCACAGTGGTAGCATAGTTTTAACACAGTAGTAACATACTAGGAGTCATTTGGGGACAAAAATAAACCATGCTGAGCTTTTTATGTGAACCTTCTGTGCCCAAACAGTCTTTCTGATTTCTGCCGAGAAGAAGCTTTTTCTGTGCGTTGCTGTTGAAAACACCTGGAGTCCTGTCAACAATAAATCTCCAAAAGTCAAATCTACATGGTGTTTTGTTGTTTATGAATATCTTATTCTTATAGTATTTTTCAAATACTTTTTTTTTTTTTTTTGCCAAACAAACACTTCATCTTTGGGAAAAGAAATATCAAAATAAACATTTAAGGACAGCTTGAAAACATTTGCAATCAGCCTGAAGGGACTTTGTGTTTACTTAAATAAACACTACTTATATATAGGTCATGTCGTGTCAACACACACACACACACACAAGCATGTACACAAACACAAGTTGCACTTATGTTCCACATAGAAAATGACAGAGGTAATAATATTTAAGACAATTTAACTTTTTCTCTTTTGACAAAGGGGATTGTAGGTCATATACTTCCACAGAAGTCATATTCTCACCTTTATGAATTACCATAATAAAATGCTAGGAGTTGTATACAACACAGTAATAAAAAAAAGGTATGTGAGGGTGTATTGAAATCGCACATTTATCCAAAGACCGGGGTATTTTCCCATAACTTTCTTTTACAGGATTACTTAAGAGGCTTTTTCAGCTCTAGGGGAACAGGCATGAACATGAATTTTGGGTGGTGGAGCCACACCCATGGCTACAAGACAGAAAACTGCACAAATCCCACAATCCCACCCATTGTTCATTGCTTTTAGCAGAACTGTGACTGCTCACATACATACACAGTGGAAGAAATAGTGCATTTCCAGGTTTGAAAGCTCGATCGTAAAGTATCACGCCACGGGCACGTACGCAGAAATATGTTCACCTGAAATGAAAGTAGTGGCTGACTACTCCACACTGACTCACCTTTACTTTTAGGAAGTAAAAAGTAAGGTAGTTATAGCAGCAAACTGTGCTTATCTATCAAAAGTAAAAGTAATCAAGATCTGTGTCATATACTATTGGCTCGTTCACAGCACATCATATTTTATAATCTTATCATATATTCTCTTCTATTTCCTCCTCAAGTGTCTAGTAGTGGGGCAGTATAGGTCAAATCAAATATCAATTAACAATTGTTAATTTTGTGAGAAAAGCATCCTGCCTCGTTCTTTATCTTAACTCGGGGGGTTAACGGTATATCACAGGTAGCAGTTTTACCTTTATGTTATGTAATCTATACAATATGCCTCTGTGTACTACAGTATGATAGGATTCCTCATGGCTGTCTGAAGAGTAAATATGTCACCTCAATGAGAAAAGAAAAGAAAATTGCCACAAACTGCCTGCAGGCAAATGTTTCACTGCTGCGCCACAAGATGAAAAGCCTCTCTGCAGTAGGTTATCGTTATCAGAGCATTTATGCTCATTTTCAAAATACTGTATACTTATACTACCATACAAGGTGTCTGTAAATGACGTATTTAGTTAATAGAGTTCCTTTGGATAGTGCCTATTTCTTATGTTACATTTGTATACGGGATCCGCCCAACAACACACAAACATTGGTGCTTAGTCCTCACATGTAAAGCTTCTGTAATCACACACTGAGTCGGCAGTGAGTCAGTGCGTGAGCTCATCGGAGACACTCTTGTCTCAAAATGTCTTAAACAAACTTTGGCATGAGCACCGGGTGGTTTAACTTAAGTTGCTCTTGCAGTAATGCTTTGTGCACAATAACAAAGAAGGAAAATGTCAAGTAGTGTTTAATACAATAATATACTAATGCTCATAAGGAAACGTGATGTGTGTCTCCAGGGTATCGTGATTTTTGTCATGAAAACTCTCTTGCTTTTGATTACGCTGCTTGCAGAAAAAATACGAACATACAGTAAAAAAATAACTATCTTGTGCAATGTTTAGCGTCTCAGCTCTGTCCTCATCACTCACCGCATAGAGAGAGAGAGAGAGAGAGAGAGAGACAGAAAGTGGGAATAGCCTGGAGGTTAATGCTGGTGTGGTAGTGGAGTTGATGATAGTGGGCATACTTGCAGAGCCATGAAGCAGTACAGTCAAATTACCATGAACCTAAATGACAAGTATAAAAAAATCTATGACTTTGGTTGCTCCCTCTAAAACGTTAATCCAGCCGTGACGAGTACACGGTAAGAGCAAATTCACATTCAAGGGTAAATAAGTTCAAAACTTCATGGTATGTAATCCATGCCTTCCCTTGTTGCACACCTGTCAGACGATAATATATGATACCTGTGTGATTTTTCACTGACACTGATTGACAACTGGCTGTGTCTATGTATGTATGTATGTATGTATGTGGGGAATCTCTTAAAGGAAGGAAGGAAGGGGAGAAAAAAAAAAAAGCTGACAGCTGGACCAACCTGAAAGATGCAGCACTTTAGTTCCAACTATGTATCTGAGCTATGATCTAGCAGAACTAAGCTGTCCTGTCTAAAAGGGCGGTGACTGGGTGTGGAGCTCTAAATTTTAGATGGTATCCAACCTCAGCAGATGTTTCCATTGTTACTTAGACGTAACAGAATGCCAATCTATTTATATGTAGACATACAGGCAATCACACAGATTGTTTATTTCACAACAAAATATCATATGTTTTCTTTTCTAATTCCTCACAGATACACATTTAATTTTTATTGTACTGCTGTGCAAATACGTCTTCTTTCTTGTATCTTTTTGACATTGTTTTCAAGAATCTGTGTGGGTAGTAGGTGTGTATACTGATTGCAATGATAAATATTTGATTTATTTTTTCTTTGTGCCAACATTAATTCAATGTCAATAGAAAAAAAAAAAAAATCTCAACAAAACTACCTGTTAAAATGGCAAAAGAAGTGTTGACATTGTGTGATACAGCTCAATCTATCAACATATGGATGAATGTCTTGGGGTTACACACTGTTCTGAAGTAGTGTGGACACAGCATAGGCCTGCCCAGGCTGTGTTTTTGATACACCTGCATATCCCTCATAGTGAGAGAGGTGTGGACATATCCGGCAGACTAAGCACTGATGTCCAACTCTGATAGAAACACTCTGATTTTTTTAATCTTCTTTCTCACATGTCACTTTTATTTTGAAGAATGCATGTGTTGGTCAAGCCAGGTTTATTATTCGGTATCAAGATTTCTCACGCAATGTTTCATTGTAATGATGAGCCATCTCTGGGCCTAAATCATTACATATTGATTCATTTATATTTCTTCGCCAATTTTGCCTATGAATAACTTCCGCACCACAAGTACATGTTTAAAGCATTACATTTTAATTCAGGTGCATGTCTCCTCTGATGCCACCTTTAAAAAGAAAAGGTTTTACATGTATATCCACCCTATACTGGATCTATGAAAATCCATCCAAAACATGGTTATTGTGAAGGGAATTGCCCTCTAAGGGGATGTTTTCAGGGCTTTGCATGTTTTCATTGTGGCTTAAACCTGGTCCATGCCTACCTTAACAAATACAGTACATTAAAATAATATAAAAGCATGTTATTGTTGATGTCAGACATTGTATAAAATAAGAGTATAAAATGAGTGTTTTTTTCTTCACTACAACCGCATCTTATTGTTTCAGGTTTAAACGTGATCATACTTTCTTTGTATCTCCTAACATTGTCAGGCCGTGAATCGTATCCTGTTGGTACAGTGTGGTTTATGAGCACAAGTTAATAATTTCCTACTATCATTCAAGAAGAGTATATGATCTTAACAGGGCGGGGTGGTTTGATGATACATTCTCACTTTTCTTTTGCTTGCGCAAACATGCAAGTAAGCAGGAATGTGCTTACTAGTGTTCTGCATTTGTCTATTTTCCTAAAGTAACTTTCTCTCTATCTCACGCACACACACACACATATCCTTTTACTTCTATCTTATTGAGGACCCTCATTGACATAATGCATTCCCAAGCTCTTAACCCTAACCCTCACCATCACAGCTAAATGACAAACTCATTTCTAACATTGACCCTAAGACCGAGGCTTAACCCTCAAACAGCCCTTTGAAGAAGTCAGGTTCCAACAAAATGTCCTCATTTCCAAAACATTACCTCACCTGTTGGTTAAAACATGTTCCAAGGACACACTCATACACACACATGGGGTGGTGAGTATAATGACAAGACAACAGTTGCTAGGTGATGTAGACACAATAACAGAAAGTGCCTACATATCAGCCATGGTGAACTGTGGGAAGAGATTCCAGTCTGTCAGATAACAGCCGATTTATGAGTTATTCATGAGTTACTGTAGATGTTGCTCCATTTAGTCTACTTTACACAAATCTTAATATTTCTGATAGACATTTCTATTCAAAGATAATAATCTGAGAAAATAACACAACTCAGTGAAAGCTATGATATAGTGAACTCAATTTTAAACATATATATATCACAGTGATTTCTGCATAATCACAAACACGACATTATCGTGCATGTCTGTAACGCTGAAATCGTACTAATGTTAAGGCCAGTTGCAACACCAAACAGGTTTCCTCATAAGGGCCTTTAAACCCATGACTGTGTTGACTTGGCAGCTAATCAGGAGACACACCTTTTACAACTTCATTTGTAGACAGATTCTATAGTTTCAGTGGAAACAGCGGTGTCCTAGGAATGTTTTCACTGCGGGCACAAAAAGACAGACCTGCTTAGACAAGTTTCCCATTAAATGGCCACAAACTAAGTGTCTGTGGTAAAACAAAAGTTAAACAGAATGAAAAAAAAAGTCCCTGTTAGTACAGGCAGGGAGGTAAAAAAAAAAATAGATCTACAAATTGGGCTGTGCTGAGCAACGATGAGGTGTGCCAGGGTGTGTACAAGTATATTATCATGAAGGTACTCTAAATGTATGGATAAAATGTACACGGTAGAAGTCAAATTAACATAAAATAGAGTCCTACTGGAAACGATAAAATGGGCCAATTTCATTTGTACAGATTGTTACTAAGAGTATAAGCCAACAATATATATTATCAGATTTAAGGAAATTAATGAAGCAGTATCAGATAGATGGAAATATCCCATTATCGCCCATGTGTTTCAATGAGCCCACGGTGGTGGAGCACAACACGCACAGAAGACCAGAAGACAATGTCAAACATGTCAAGTGTCAAGTTTCTTTTGGTGCGAACATGCAAAATGTTTGACATTCCTTTTAGTCTCAGTGGAAAATGCAATATATATGTTAAGGTAGTTTCGACATTAAAATGCATTTTGGTAACATGTCTAGCAAGAAATCTGCTTTTTACTTTGATAATCTTCATTCAGTGAATCTATATGATGTTTAGTTTGTCAGTTATTACAGTTATTACATTTCTATGGTTGCTCTGGTGGTGTGATAGTTATCTCGATGCAGCAGTGCAATTACTAGTTTGGCTGGATATATTCAGTAGATATTGCTTCTAGTGAAATTTTTTTTTACAACCCTATTTTGTAAACTACAACTGTGGCGCTGCTTCGTATTAAGCATTCAGATTTGTGTTCGGTGCGTTGGCTACTATTTACACAACCCCAGAGATTTTTTTTTTGTATCTTCATGATACATTCTTGGTTTTGGGATTTCAGCCCAGCATAACAAACAATCAGAATCTGTTTTATTAGCTAATGCAAACAGACAAAGAATGTGTCTTGGCATTTGCCCCCCAAAAAAACAACACAGAAGACTAGTAAAATTAATTTCAAAATTTAAAATCTTAATCTCAATTTCCTTTAGATAACTATGACCTAGATGAATGAGAATATTCACAGGCAAATAGGTTTTCAAGTTTTCAAATAGGATATAAAACTTAATAATTACCATACAAATAAAAAATATGGATTGTTTACTCCCATTTTTCATGAGTTGAAATAAAGGCATATCAAGATGCTGATTAGATAGCAGTATTATTGCAAATGTGTGTCTTGGGCTGGTCACAATAAAAGGCCACTTTAAAATGTACAGCTTTTAAACACAATACAATGCTATAGATATTGCACGTATTAAGAGGGTGTGCAACTGACACGGGGACAGCAGGAATGTCCAATCAGAGCTGTGCTGTGACTGTTGTTTAGTCAAACATTAAAGCGCCATGCTGACGCCAGCCCAGAACCTTGACATACAGCTTCTTCACCTGCAACATCGTCTGAGCCCAAAAAAAAAACGGAAGAATTTCTGCACGAACTCAGAAACCACCTCAATGAAGCCCATCTGGGTGCTCCTTGTCCTCACCAGGGACTTGCCCTGAGTGCAGTTTGTCAACGAACAACGACATGGACAACGAACACAGGTGCATTTTATTGGTGGCGATTTGAAAGCACAGAGATACTGTGATGAGATCCTGAGGCCCACAGCTGTGCCACTCATCCACCACCATCACCTCATGTTGCAGCATGATCACGTACGGCCCCATGTTGCAAGGATCTCTGCACAATTCCTGGAAGCTGAACACATCCCAGTTTTTGCATGGCCTGTAAAAAACGGGTGACATGACATGTCACCCACTGAGGATGTTTGGGGTGCTCTGGATTGACATATACAACATAATATATAATAATGTGTCTGCACTTTCTGCTTTAAGGTGACATTTACACCAGACAATTCATCTATTAATGGAGTTAGAGCGGTTAACCACATCTGTAAAAGTGACCCTGACTGCACACTGCTTTTTGTATGATGCTAATAATGCTAAAAAGATTGGAAACCACTGGTTTGTTGTTGAAAAAATTAACTAAAGATGTTAATATTTATTTGGCAATATGAAAGCAGAGCAAGTACACATACACAATTACACAATTATTTTGGCCGTCCAACAAAAAAAAAAATGCTCAACCTATGCCCTCGAAATTGGAGATGATTAATCTGTCTTTACTGTTCAGACAAAACCAATGAAACATTGAACAATCCCAGTGTGTGACATCATCATGCAAATGCAGGTGTTTTCAAACGCACACTCACGCAAGCCAAACCTTTGATTCTGTTGCTTGATTTATATATGACTAGACAACTTCATCCGTCTGAGTGACACATCCAGTCAGACGGCAGTTTGCGCCAACGTTCCCATGCCTGATTTCTTCCCACAATTACAGTGTATGTATGGGCCATAACCAAGGTGTTAAAGTCCAGAACTGTAAAGTAATATCTCAAAGTGATTTTAAGCAAACAGTGTGGATGTGTTTGAAAAACTGCCAACTGGCGACTTTATCTTGTTGGTGTCAGTTCTCTGAGAGGTGTCGAGAGGTGCTATGAACCAACGTTATATTCTACTCAGTGTCTGCTCAGTTAACTACAATCTCTTCCGCTGTGTTTTAAGGTTGTGCACCTTTTTTTTTTTTGGTGGGCGAAACTGTCAGGCTCAGATTAATATTGAACAACACTCCCTCGTGAACACACCCACAGCCTTATGAGGAAGCCTAAACGAGAACGAAGGGGTGTGTGTTTGTGTGCCCAAAGGCTTCAGATTTTCTCTTTTGTGTTTATGCATTGTTCTTCATACAGTCAACGTATTTCTTGATTATACTGAGATTGGACAGGATTGTTGGCTGTATGACTTTTCTGAACATTGCTGTTTACGAAGCTCCGCAGTAGTGTAACCCCCCCTTTTGTGTTTTTTAGCAGTTCAACTGAACATGGCACAACAAGCCAAGGTTTGCTATATACTGTGTTGTGTAAAAAGAGGTGTGCTTGTTAGAGATTTGAGGCAGACAAGAAGAAACTTGATTCTGCCAAGTGTGTGTGTGTGTATGAGAGTGTGTTTGCCACAAAGAGTATTGCAAAAACATTGGAATTTGATTGTTTGTTGAAAGTCTTTTTTTTTTTTTTTTGTCAATGAACCGTGCTGCCTTGAAGGAATGGCCTTTGTCCAAGGACATCAAACTTAAAAATAAAACTTCAAATTCTTCACTAGCATTTTATTTTAGTCACTATATCATGATGAAAAGATTCATGACAGACTGTCAGACTTACACAACCTTTATTGTGACAAGAATGTACTCCACCCAGAGAGATACATACATGAGATACGCTGGTGACTAGATGGAACAAAACAGGACTTGCCAAAACTATTTTCTCAGGAAATTCAAATTAAGGTACGAATATGCTACTTCTGATTTATCAATTAATTTTTTACTAGTAGTCATAGTCGTAGTAGTATTTTGATTTGGAATAGAAATAACTCTGAATAATGGTCACTGGTCCCTCTTGTGTAACTGTTCGATAACTACAGACGATGTTTTATGTTATGTTAGGTGTTAAACAATTGAATTTAAACAAACAATGAACGAAAAGTAAATCACCCCAAGACATGGAGGGCTGGAGCTGTTCAACAGGTTTCAGCATCCAGAGGCAATGCTGTTAAAACAGCAAAGGCATGTTAAGATCGTAGTGCCTAAAGCAGGGAGCACTTGACAGGTGGAATTCCCTGTTTTGTATATTGTTCTCTCTCTCTCTCTCTCTCTCTCTCTCTCTCTCTTTTTACGGCCGTGGGTTGTAAAGCAATTGAAAAACCTTAAAGTCATTTTTTACCTTTTCTACAACCATTTCAGACAAAACTAAAGAGGAGGAGGAGGTGGAAGTGGATTTTTTTTTTTAGTGCTGTGGATGATGTGCAGTCAACAGAAGTGAATGACAGTGCGTATTATACGCAGGTGTGGACGGACGCCCAGGGCTAGTTGATGAAAGCATTACAGCATTACACTACATGGCAAACACAAACGTAAATTACTGTCACATGAATAAAGCACCGAGGTGCAACTCAAGACTACAATGTAATCCTTCGATTTGCTTCTTTACTAGGTGTTGCCTTAATTGACATACTATACATACGAGTCATAAAATACACACACACACACACATGGTGCAGCCAGTCTTTGATCTATTCACAGGTTGGGCTTTTATTCACATGGAAAAATCTCCGTCTGTATCATTTCAGTTTTTTTTGCATCGTCTTATTCATATTCAGTACAAACATTGACACATTTTATTGACAAATTCAACAAATTGACGAATTTACCCCTACGGTGGATCAATTCCATCTTATCTTATCTAGCATAGCCTACACCTCACACATAGTAAAGTGCCCACACCCAGTTTATACATATCCAAACTCTATTGAGTAGGTTACATTAAGTGGCTTAGTTTTAAATTGAGATAAGGAATAAAAACCACTTCATAGGATGCTGTTTCTGAAACGCTGTTCGTTCCAAAGACAAAAACAAACAGCATCTTAGAGCAAAGTTTATTAGAGACCATTACCTGCGACTGATTACTTACCTGTTGTGTTTGCAGCAGTGTTTGCTCTTTTAATATTTTCTTAGTAAAAAATAATTACTGGTGATTATTTTGATATGATGTTATATGCAAATCTGGTATAGATAGCGAAGACAGAGCCTATCACTGAAGCAGCGTGAGAGCAAAGACGGGGAACGCTTTCCCCTATTTTCCTTAAAGGCATTATTGTGCAATTACTTAATACAGAAAAGGTTAAGAGGAAAGTCAACAAACGTTTATTTGCTCTTCCACAAGATTTTTGTGTTATCAACTGAGTTTCATTTCTTATTTTTTATGCGTGTGTGCCAAACTGCGTGGACTTGTTTGCTTTTGCATTTTTTGTGACCATTTGTCCATATGTGTGTTATAACAAATAAAGCCCTGACGAGGCGTATAACGTTTTTTTTCCCCTGAATGCTGGACAACTGCTTTTCGCATTACCACAACAAATAATGCAAAACACATTAACAGATAGATGAACTAATAACCCCCAGCCTGACCCCACCCCCTTTACTGAGACAGACGAACATGTTTCATATTATTACTCAAGATTTGTAAAACATACACATTATCATCTCAAACATGCGGTAACATTTAACTTGTGGTAATTATATATGAGGTTTTACACGTTGAGTTGCTTCAAATGATGCAGGGTTCATCAGACTTGGGAGCGTAATTTGTGACATTCATGACCAATTACAAATTTCAGACAAGAGCAGACAAAGCTTACGATATTTGTAATCTGTGTCAACCATTTCCTCGGGTTATATCATCAATATGGATATTCACATGGAGTCTCAATGATGGTACTGTTCAAACTAGCCTTTGTTGTTGCAATTTATTGGCATCATATGTCACTCAAACAGGTGCTAGAATATGGAACAGCAGGAAAGAGATACAGCTGTCAGTACACGCATGGTTAGCAATTTACATAATTGAATCTCAGTTCCTCACTGTGTTCTGTGCAAGCTGACTAGCACATAAATTTTCTCCAAATACCTACTGGACAGTAGATATTTGAGCTTCAGAGTAAAGTTCCACACCATGGTAGAAATGAAAGGCATGTGCATGTGAAAAGTTGGGGAAGAATGAAAAAGAATGCAGGTCTCACGTACGGTGAAGGTGCAGAGAGAAGAAACAAGCATAGCAGTGTTTGAGAATGAAGCAACTGGGTGTGGTGAAATTATGTAAAAAAAACAAACAAACAAACAAACGATCAAATCTTTTCCTGTGAAAGATTGTTGTCACCATAAAGATGATATCTCAATAAAAACGAAACAAGATGCATGTTTACTATAAGCCTGAATCATTCTGTTTGGCACCATTAAAAGCATTTCTTTTGCTCTCTGTTGTAACAAAATTTTTACCAAAAAAAAAGGCTTTAATAAAGGGTTTAATAAAGGCATTTTTATAAATAAACTTTAATCATATGCTATGCTTGTAGTTTAGCCTATTGTGTCTATTAATATTTGCTTGGCTGTCGTATGATTACTAGAAACTTACACCTACTTATGCACATGGATTAAAATAATCAGCTGACCAGATCAGATCAGATGATACAGCTTAAATGTTTGCATAGGCAAATATTGAGACAAGCTCTGAGAAAGTAAGACAGTATTTACTCAAGCATTGTACTCTGAGGTACTTTACTCTCTCTCTCTCTCTCACAGTATACATACAACCCACCAGTGATGTTAACTCATCTGCTAGAAACAAACAAATACAGTTCTGAAGGGCAGAAATATTTGAATTTTAAGAACACTGACAGAATTGGTGATTTGGACAAATAGTTTAAAAACATGTTTATATTCAGTGTCAAAGCAAGACGTAGAAGCAGCTTAAGTCATGGAGAGGAGGTCAAGGTGGAAGAATGATCTTAGTTGACTTTGATGTCAGTGAAAATAGTCACATCGGTTTTGTCTGTAAGAGAATAAGACCAGTGTCTGAATGAATCAGACAAATGCGCGTAGTATATGATTGGTTGCTGGTGAGGCGGTGAGTGTTTTTTAGGGATTGTGACATAACATGAATGAATGACGAGAATGCGTGTGGAACTGATCACATAACTTGATCAAAACATTAAAAAATAAATAAATCACAAAAAAGCCCCCTTCTGATGACTTCTTTTATTATATTCTGAGTTTGCGGTCTTCTGCCTGACCTGCATCATCTCAGCGTTACTTCCAGTCATAAAACATGTTAGACTAACAGTAGCCACCCTGCTAGTATCTCCTCCAAAGATGACTGAAAGACTGCTGGTTGAATTTGTTATCTTCAAAATAAAAACTTTGGTTAACAGCCAGCGGGATGAGGTAAACCTGAATCTCTGCTTGGGATTCTTGTGTATTGTTATGCAACATACAGGATAGATGTTGCACATCTGTTTGTTTTTTTCATGTCAGCAATGGGGGAAGGCAGACTGGGTTACTGTGTGCACTCTTGTTCAACATGTCTGTCCATGGAGTTATTTGAGCTTAAAAGCTTGTAAAGCAGGTTGTGTTTTTGCAAACCGTATAATTAATTTTCTCTTATTTTAGTTTATTTTATTATTTAATGCTGCAGAGAGGGACGATTTGATGCAAACAGGATAAAAAATGTCATATTTCATACTAAAATGTCTACTGCACTGAAATTCAACTGAGCGCTCTATCTCACAACAAGTCTTACATTAAAAATGTAACTTTAGTATATATCAAAAGTAAAGGTTATTATGCAGAATAGCCCTTTACAGATTGCTATACAGTAGCCTATGTATTATATTCCTGAGTCATTATTATGAATTCATTCACGTGATCAAAATTAGAATATTGAAGATGGTTGAAATGAAATTTAACTACTTTATATATTATCTGGAGTTTAATTTAAAACAGTACATGGTATTATATTATATTAATGGTCCCATGTTTTGGATAAAAAATAAATAAAAAATCAAATAAGCTTAATGTCAATCAATATTTCCCTCTGAGCTGAGAGGAAAACTACAATGTTACATAAATGGAAGCCGACATGCATGTTGAATGGGAATTTATCTAATCTTATCTATCGTACCTAGAAATGTGATTTGCTATTTTATAACATGCTTCTACTGTAATTGTATCTTATACCACAGGACAAAGATATGAAATAAGCAAAAGTGAATTAAAATAAAGTTTGCAACACTTAAAGAGACTCTGTTTCCTTACATAACCACATTTTCACTCACGCACACAACTTTCCCCTCTTCCTTTCTCTTTCAGCGTGTCCAAAGCACAGGGTGTGTCACGGCTTATCTTCTGACAGTCCCTCCCTACCTGTTTTACAGGATTAGCCACTCCCGTCATTCAGGGCCAGAGGCGTGTAGGCTGGGTGAAGGGGAGGCTGGACAGTAAAGTGAGAGTACAGGTCGAAGTGTCTCAGGAGGATCCTCCCTCTGGTTCGCACAGCCATAAAAGCAGGCAGAGTCTGCAGTAAGACACTCAGAGGGACTCGGCTCTCCTTTTGAAGCCTGCTTATCTTTACTTCTCTGCTCAGACAACCAATACCACTGCAACAAGATGATGTCCAGGAAGGCATACTCAGTTTCACACTCCGGCGGCAGCACCAGGAGGTCCTTTGCCACACCAGGAAGCAGCTACTCCGTCAAAAGAACCAGTTATACTCTTGGTTCTGCTGGCGGTGCTGGTGCTGGTGCTGGTTCTAGTTTCGGCGGTGGTGCCGGTTACGGTATGTCTTCCATGAGTACTAGCTCCGGTAGTTATGGAGCAGGTGGTTATGGTGCTGGAGCAGGTAGCTATGGTGCTGGAGCAGGTAGCTATGGTGCTGGTTTCATGGGTCCACCAATCACCGCTGTCCAAGTCAACCAGAGCCTGCTGGCCCCTCTGAACCTGGAGATTGACCCATCCATCCAGGTTGTCCGCACCCAGGAAAAGGAGCAGATCAAGACCCTCAACAACCGCTTTGCCTCCTTCATCGACAAGGTAGATTCCTTTGAACTCTATGTCTCTATCTCTCGGGAATTGTCTTATTTTTCCATTTAATTTATGATTGAAAACTGCTCACTTAATTCAATGTTCTTTTCGCTGACAAAGTTGAGCAAGCAAGAAAGCTGTGAATCATATCTCTGTTTATCTATCCGTGAGTTACAGCCTCTGAGATTAGAGAAGTTTAAAAAAAATCTGTGTGTGTGATTGTGACTCCTTTTTACAATGGCAGCTTCATCCAAATTCTACCTTTGGTCAAAAGTTGACCTGTAGCCTGTCAGAGCCTTTGTTTGTGTCTCTGGCCACCTAAACATAGGTGGGGTTTTATATTGCTGTGACTCACCGATCTATTACCTGTGAGACTGGCAGATAAAATAAAGATCTCTCTGCACCATGTCCACAGAGTCCAAAGTCTATCATTTGCACATTGCACCTATCACCTGGTTGTTATTGGCAACATGAGTGAGTTATGTAGAGCGAGCCTCTTTGAACACTATCAATTGGCACTGATCAAAAACATTCGAAACAAAGCACTCATCCCATAATCCTGCAGCTGCTTTGTCTTCTGTGGTTTGTTTGCCACACCTAGTATTTTATGACTGACCTGACTATGTGGCCTTCATAGCCAGACAGAGCATGTTAGTTAAGTCATAGCCACACAATAGGTGAAACAGTCAAAGTCACATACAAATCTATCCTTAAAAACATCCAGATAGAAGCATTATTATTTTCAAGCCAGAATAATTGAAGATGTGTTGTTGTTGGTGTTAAAAAGCTCTAAATATCCCCTTTACGACTTTTACAACTGCTTGCAACACCATGCAAAGATATGTGTTCATGAGTTACAATGGTCGTGACTATAGGGTGTGGCTATTCATATATGTGTCTACCTAGTCATGTAGGTAAAGGTGTGGCACCAGATAAAGCATACCAGCAATTGCATGACTTTCAAGTGCCTTTTTGTGCTGATTCACCCCTTTAAGAATAATAAGTTGTTTTTTTTAATCTATATTTAGATTTTTAATTGAAAATAATTCAATTAAAAATCACCAGCCAATCCATAATCCTCATTTATATACTATTTGCCAAAGACAATGCAATAAAAATCTTTTTAAAACAAATATATTATATTTTTTGACAATCTTCCATGACTTCGTGTCTCCACAGGTGCGTTTCCTGGAGCAGCAGAACAAGATGCTGGAGACCAAATGGAGCCTCCTGCAGGACCAGACCACCACCCGCTCCAACATCGACGGCATGTTCGAGGCCTACATTGCCAACCTGCGCAGACAGCTCGATGGGCTGGGCAACGAGAAGATGAAGCTGGATGGAGAGCTGAAGAACATGCAGGGTCTGGTTGAGGACTTCAAGATGAAGTGAGTTTTGGCATGATACAGCTACTTGTTATATAACATATAATCAATATATGAGCGGATATTCAAAATGAAAGGGGCGTGCTGACGTGTCGCCTCGTGTTTCAACAGGTACGAAGATGAAATCAACAAACGCGCAGCTGCAGAGAACGAGTTCGTCCTCCTGAAGAAGGTGCCAATAGATCAAAATAAATTTTTTGAATGATGGGGGTTTAATACGGTGTGGTTTATTTTAACAGTTTGTGTTTGTGAATCATTTCTTTTCCAGGATGTCGATGCTGCTTACATGAACAAGGTGGAGCTGGAGGCCAGATGTGATGCTCTTCAGGATGAGATCAACTTCCTCAGGGCCGTCTATGAGGCTGTATGTATCATCTGATTCAACCAGTTTATTACTTCATATTACTATACTGTACTATGACATACTATACTATAACCATTTGAGTTAAAGATGATGGTCATTATATAAATCTACAACAACCATCGGTTCTGTAGGAGCTTCTTGAGCTGCAGTCCCAGATCAAGGACACCTCCGTCGTTGTGGAGATGGACAACAGCCGTAACCTCGACATGGATTCTATTGTGGCTGAAGTGCGTGCTCAGTATGAAGACATTGCCAACCGCAGCAAGGCTGAGGCAGAGACCTGGTACAAACAGAAGGTGAGTACAAAGCAAAGCTGAGGTTTATCCTCTATGTCTTACATTACACTTGCAGCGTCTTGCATCCCTCTGGTTCATGCTCTTGATACACCTTGTTGCATTTTTCCCAACAGTACGAGGAGATGCAGTCCTCCGCTGGACAGTATGGTGATGACCTTCGTTCAACCAAGGCCGAGATTTCTGAGCTGAACCGCATGATCTCCCGTCTTCAGAATGAGATCGAATCCGTCAAAGGACAGGTATATTTCAAGAACTATTTTTTTCGTGGATGACATCTCAACGTTTAAGACGACGTAATTATTAAAACATCCGTGACATCGTTTCCCGCAGAGGGCCAGCCTTGAGGCTCAGATCGCAGAGGCTGAGGAACGTGGCGAGCTGGCAGTGAAGGATGCCAAACTCCGCATCAAAGACCTGGAGGATGCTCTGCAGAGAGCCAAGCAGGACATGGCCCGCCAGGTGCGTGAATACCAGGAGCTGATGAACGTCAAACTGGCCCTGGACATTGAAATCGCCACCTACAGGAAACTGCTGGAAGGAGAGGAGACCAGGTAGGATACACTTGAATATCTAATGTCGTTTCATGACCGCAGCATTAGAACTCTGAATTAAGCATTAATTCTACATTATTCCACCATTAGACTGGCCAGTGGAGGCGCCAGCGCAACAATCCACGTGCAGCAGACCTCCGGAGGCGGTGGTAAGTGTCAGATCTTATAGAGTTATTAGAAGTGGTACCTGCACTGACAGATCACACTGACAAATCGATAGATAAATGATAACACTTGCTTGTTGTTTCCCCTCCTCCAGGATATAGCTCCAGCAACAGCAGCGGCTTCGGCGGCTTCAGTGGCGGCAGCAGCAGCTACGGTGGCGGCAGCAGCAGCTTCGGTGGCGGCAGCAGCAGCTTCGGTGGATACGGCGGTTCTGGTTATAGTGGCGGTGTCACCAAGTCCACAGTCTCAACAACAAGCACAAGGAGAATGTATTAAAAAGGAGAGCATGCCCTCTTCCCTTTTAGAAACCCTTGAATTACATCTAAATCAGTACCCTTTCATGGTGCTATGTAATATCACTAAGGCTGTTCAACAAGAGCAGACTATCCACAAAAATCGGTGATTCCCAAAATCATATAAAAAAAACCAAAACAATACAATAATATATTGTGTTACACTACCACCAGTTTCAAGACCCACTGGGTGCTTTCTTACTCTGTACTGTTTAACATCATTCATCAAGAGTTTTTGAAGGTAAACATGGCCTTAAACACACAAGGGCCAGGTCAGTTAGCAAGGCAAAATTTGTTTTCTTTCTGCACTGACATCGAAGAAATAAGAAAAAGCAAAAAAAAAAAAAAAAAAAAAAGAAAGGCCTTAACAGGAGCGTTAAAACCAAGCAAGGAAAGCATTGGGAAATATGTACTCTATCACATCAACTTACACACTGTTTGTATTGTAGTGCACTAAATTAACTGCTCTGAAATACGATCATGTAGCTAAAATGGGCAGAAAATTTCTACTTTTTATACCCTCAGTTCTGAGTTGATGTTTCCCATTTGAGTACTGATACTAGTAAAAGGAACAAGTCACTGACCAAATCTGATCATTGTACAAATATAAAACAAATTAATTTTTTTTTTTTTACATGTTTACAGTTAGGGTGCAAACTTTGAACTGATCAGTTACTGCCTTATTCTTTTTGCTTTCAAATGATTCCCTGCTTCGTTTTTACGTCTCCTTTCCTTTAAATGCTGAAACCAGATTTGTTTTGTAAAGCTGCAGCAAATGACATCCGAAATCTGAATGAAATAAATCTGAGAACCAAAGTTATTGTGTTATTGTGTTTAATGAAAGAAAGAGGAGCAAACTGTTTGGCTACTTCAAGCCTTCTAGCTGTTTTAACAGCAAGTTGAAATTTCCACCCTGTAAATTTTCACATGAGGGCAGTGCTGTGCCACTTTCCCCACTTACTCACTTCCTGCTTGGCTTTTCAATCCTTTACAGATAAAGCTACTGTATATCTGATTCCATGTTACTGTTTCTATTAAAGTAATAATTCATAAAGGTTATAAAACCACAAAACCTCACACATTATATTACCACTCAGTGACAGCACATTCACTGCACATCGGACTTGCAGAAAACCCTTTTTTTCAAGTTCGTCTTATAATAGACATGCCATCATGTATGTGGAAATGAAAGTATACAGGTCAGGAAGACTCTATAAGCATGCTGGGTAAGTGAGGTATGACTGATATCATAATAATATAAATATAAATCAATGTATAATTATCATCCCAGCAAACTGCACCCTTACACCCATAATTAGTAATAAAAATGTGTTTAAAAATGCCTCAGGATTCAGGAACTGAAACTGTAACTGAACCCTGCAAACTTGTCTGATTGACTGGTTACAGGTTAAGTAGTGAAATAAATACAAGCCTTCAGGCTGAAAAAAACGCACCCTATTAATTGAACTGCACCATGTTCTGCACACACACACACAAGGGTGTGTTTTTAAATATGCCTCCTGCACTCACATTGGTGAAAGAAAAACAAAAGAAAACAAAACAGATTTTGATCTTCACCTGAGGCTGTGAGCGCTGGCACTGATTCTACTTTAACTGTTAAATTCAATCATATGATATATTAAAGCTAGGTTGACTCATTCGGCATGTGCAGAGGCACACGTCTGTAACCTTTTGGGTTCCCACTAAACCAGTTGTATCACCACTAGAATAATTATGGGCAATCTTTTTTCGCTTCAAGGCACCAGGAATCACTGTTCCTGTTGTCTAAAAATGTAAAACACCTGACAGTTCAATCTTCTTTTTTGACTGGCACAATATCCCCATATTGTCCGTTTGCCCATTCTCAAGTCATTGAATAACTTATGCATCAATACATGCCAGAGCAAATGTCTAGAAGAGCTAAAACTTTCAGTCCGACAAGCAGTGCACGACCATCTCTGCTGTGCGCCAGTGTAACTATCAGTAACTGTTGATGTTTCTGATGCCCTTGATGTAAAGCAAGAGCCAATCACAATCCTGTAATTGTTAAGTTTGCGTACATCTGTAATGTTGTGCATTGCAGCACAAAGAGGGGGAACGAACAATGGAAAAGCACTGGTCATTACCCAGATATATATATATATATATAACCTATACAGAAGAGTACTCATAAACAAGCCGTGCTGTTACAATAGAGTCAATAAACTGGATTATTGTGTTTCTTCCTTTGAGACTCTCTGTCTCCTTCCTGATGTTTAAGTGTGTTAAGACTGCTCTCAAATAGAGACATAAAATAGAGGAAGTAAGAAATGCTAGAGTCACAGGTACTTAGGCCCTTCAAAGTCATCATCTAAACTCAGAACATAGCCTGCAGTATGTGATTTAGAGAATGAGCTGAAAGACATATTTGAAAAGAAAAGGAAATAGTCTGTGCAAAGAAACAAGTGGAGCAAAACACTCAGCACGTTATATAGTATGGCCTGTCATAAACAATGTTTTGCTTGAAGCGTCAACTTATAAATAATCCACAAAAGAAGGCAAACAAAGAAATATTCTTGCTGGAACAGAAGCCTTTTTTTGGGGGATTTATTTACATTCATCAGAAAAAAAATGTAACATGGGACAATATTTCAATTTTGACTTTAATTTCTTGATTACAAACAGTATTCATTATATTCATTACAAGACTTCCATAATGCTTTTGTAAGCAGATACAGAGGCTACCTGCAGCTGAGTGGAGTCTGTCTCAGGCTGCTTTACTTGAGTAACTGTTGGAAAAAACTCCTTGAGGCATGATTTTCCAGAAAAATAAAAACTCACCATATTCACTCACTTATATTCTTTTGACATTTTATGACACAAAGGTTAATGAACAGTTGGTTTTACCTGGTAAAGGTTTCACTGGCTGTCCGTCCAACTGTAAAGTTAGAAAACTGAAACATAAATCCAATCTGTGTTAGTCTGAAATCAAGATACCACCAGATATAACCGACCATAATAAAACTAATTATATGTAATTAACACAGTGGGCAGAAAGCATATCAATCACCTGAAGACAGAAAAAAGTTCAGCTTTCTAGATAAATGTTGTCATTCCAAGATGATGAAACACAGAGTGAGATAAGGAGAAATAGGATATATATATATAATGAAAATGTAATTAAGATTAATTGATTCTGGCAGTTTTTGAGCTTTTATATTCTTATGGTTGTCAGACTACACACCTGTGGGAACGTGATCTCAATCAGGCAAAGTTCATTAGGAAGCTGATGCCGTTGTGGAAAATGACCTGTGTGTTTTTCTTTGCCTTTACTGCTTGCGTGAAGAAGCACAATAATGAGCTATTGATTGAAGGGGGCTCTTCCACAGGACTGAAAGAAATCCTCAGGAGTGATTGAAAAGATTGACCTTACCCTTAACCCAAGTCCAGCACTGCAATCAATGAACATTACACCTTCCACAAACCCCCGACACCTTGATCGATACTTGTGAATATCAGCAGCCATGCGTGGGAACACTGATGAGCAGTATGCAGCATGTGGAGTGGGTAGGGGCCAAATCACTTAGTGTCTTTGTCAGGTGGTAATGAGGTGACTGTTTATGTGTGTGTGTGTGTGTGTGTGTGTGTCCAGGACAAAGACATAGTTACTGAGCATCATGTTGCACTTGACATCTTTTCAATAACACTCATAACTCACATATAGTGCGGTGGAGATTGACAGAAAGGAAGGTTTTTATCGTGTAATAAAAAAAGTTCTCCACCACAAACTTTGGGTAAATAAGGGTCAGAATAACAGTCAGTAACAGTGTGGAGGAGGATGACTTGGATAAGAAGTTTCAAACTGGAATAAGCAATGCATCTTTATTCTGACTGATGTCTCATTCTGATTATTGATTCAATTCAGAATGCAAACACACTTTCATCTTCGTTTATTTCTGATATATGGAGGCTTTAAAAATGAGTTTTGCCAAAATATTACATCCACTATTCATGCTAGATGCTTCAAATTTTCAGGAATTGCTTTTACACTATTAGATGCCTTTAATTTGTAAAATAGTTGGCCCACAGTTGGATATTTGTTTATCAGCGAGCCAGAGACAAAATTAAGGCATCTCATTGCCACACTATAAGCATAAAGTAGTTTCAAACATGCAGATTGAGTAAAGCTCTGAAGTCACTTTGAGAGAGAGAAGTGGTTTCAAAGAAAATTGCTTTTGGGTTACATAAAAAAAAAAAACCAAAAAAACCCATCAGACCTCAGGTGTGTTATTGCATTGTCTATTGGCACTGCAAAATGAGGCCAGCGTGTAATGTCACAGTATATTAACCCAAATAGTTGGCAGCAGCTGAGTGATAGGCTGTCTTGTGTTAGGGCTGCCACTCCGTGCCCTCCAGCTGAAGTGTTGTAGCTCTAGTCCAGCGTTCAGACACCAGCTCTTAAATGGAGGAAGATTTATAGTGACGCTCTTGCAGCATTGGCCTCAGTGAAAAGAAAATTTTGAGGTGATTATTTTTTTCTCAGATGCGATTTCCTCATACCACGTCGAAGACACAAACAAAAGCACTCGCCGTGCCCTTCCAATTCTGTTTTGTTGCATGCGAAGGGTGATTTCCTTTACCACTTTTGACACACAGAGCAGGCAATAAACTAACTCCCTGAATGTTTGCTTATGTGTCCTACAGCAATATGTCTCTGCTCCACAGGCACTGTCCCTGTCCTCAGCGACACAGCAGTGTGTTTGAGTGATGGTGCTTTGAGGAGGGACAGACAGACGTGAGGAGACAGAGTGTCTATGCCAGGGCTCCGACACCAACCTATTCAGCTTGTGGGAAATGATAGATGCCCGGGCTAATTTTAAACTCTGGGGTAACTGGGACACAGCTGGAGGGTTTAGATAAGACTTGCGTTCACCTGTGTCTCCACATCTTCTTCGCACTCTTCAACTGCGACACACTGGAAAATGTTTGCTAATGACGGGTGTTGTGACGATTGATTGGGTAAATGGTTAAGATGGCACAGATGGTCATTGAGGTTGACCTGTTGTCATGTCAGGAAATGTTACAGCAAGTCAAAGCTGCACTGACTCAAATGCTGGACTGTAATACAATGCTGAAAGATGATTCTGCAAAACCAGATTCTGCTCATGAACAGCGCTTTTATTTGTATATCTGAAGATTTGTATGCCAGCTACAGCATGGGTAGGAATAGAAAAAGACTGTGATGCTGGTAAATGAATTGTGGTTAATGTATGGTATTATATAGTATTGTTTCATGTTTCTCAGTTGTTTCCATATAAAGTGTTGTTTAGTGCTACTATAAAATCAGTGGACACAATTGTTACTGGTAGCGCTACAGTGCTACAGCCTAACATTTATCCTATACTCACTGCACCATTAATAGAGACCCCCACAGTGCAATGCTGCAGCATGCTGCACTACAACAGGCCCGTGTGCTCAATGACCTGCTCACAAGACAAATGAATTTAATTGGATCACACAAAAGTGAATTTTAAACCATTTAGAAACCGATTAAAGTTTGACTCTAAATGTGTTAGATTTGAACGCTGCTGTCTTTCCTAACACAAGTTTGCTTAGCAAAAAGTTTTTTAAATGCAGTGTGTATTGATGTGTTAAGCCTGGGGACCCTGTGGAAAGTGACTATCTGGACTCATTATCAGAAGAATCAATGCGCCTGCTGCTGATGTTGATTGGTGTCTTTGACTCTTTACAATCTATTGCATGAGAATCTCTATCGACAGCTGCAGCAACAGACCATGCATTAAAATGTTAGTTGTTGGAAAACAATCATAAAATAAATTCCAAATTGTTAACTTTTAATGAGATCTTACTCCTGTTTGGTATGTTTTTTTTTGTTTTGTTTTTTTGGTGACGGGACTTATCTCCCATCTCTCCCCTCATCTCATAAAAAGACAAAACATTGTTTCAGAAATCATCCAAAAACTTTACACAGCCATGTAAAAAAAAATTTAAAACATTTTTTGTTTTGTGTAAAAAAAACTATTAGCGCTTAGAGTCACAGTGCAGTACGTTTTCACATTTAAACCTCGGGTGGGTCGTGGTGATGGAGGATTTCTTCCTGGCATGAGTAGATAAAAACAGTCCCAGTGTTCATTTAGGCACCGGTGATGGTGCTCTGTCCAGTTCCTCCCTGTGTCTGATCATCGCAGTACAACCTCCCTGCTCGCCAACAGAGCGTTTAAGGGAGACGAATGAGCGCTGACCTTATCAGGTAATAGATATCCTATAGTGGAAGAATGGGTAATTGTTCTAGGTTTTCTTTCCTGCAAAGCCTTTTTTTTAATGGCAACAAAGGGAAAAAAAATCACTCCAGGTCACTTCATACATACCCACACCACTGATAAACACAGACAGGTCAGTTAAACCAGGCTCACCTTTGTCTCTTGATCTTCATAATGGAGTATAACCTTATTGTTGCCATCATAGCTTTCTATAGCTGTCAGAGTTTGTGCTTTGGTATCACTATCATTTGTAGTTTCAATCCTGAATCAATCCTGCGTCTTTATAAACAAGCTACAAAAAAACATTTCCCATTTTTCTTTAAAAAAAAAGAAAAAAAAAAGGCTCATTTTATATCAGAGAACAAATCTAATAGGAGAAAGTCAAATCAAATTGGCTGGTGTTGGTGAGGTTATGCAAGACTAATGGGATGTCAGCTTCTATCAGATCAACCTGCCTTGTGACCCTGGGTCAAACCAAAAACGCTTGACAGGAAACACTGTGTCACTGTGCTTCCACGGCAGCTTCTAAGATTTACTCCCCCGCTGTCTATAAAGAACATGCTGTTTTTAACAATCTAAATTGAAAACCGCTGGAGGGGAAAATGATAGTGTGTCACAGGCAGGGAGGTGCCAGGGGTGGAGGGGACTGTAAAGAGGCAGCGACGGGCCCGATGTGTTGGCACCCATCAGGGAGAAATGATTACACTGGTGAAGAGAAAACAGAAGAGATGGGAGGGAAGGAGAGATTAACATTTTGGAAACATGTTGCAGCTTAAAATTATATCATTCATACTGATCCAGTTTTTAAAAAAATAGTATATATTGTATGTATATATATATATACACAGTTTAGGAGGCTGACATGTATTTAAATTAAACATTGAATGGTGGTATTACAACAGTATGGAGAGCTTGCACCCAAAATCATGATCATTCAATCAATCATGAATTATTTTGCAGGTAAATTCATAAGATTCTTCAACTCTGTCACAACACACCGAATCTTAAAGGGGAAACCAGTGTTGATACGGTGTATAAAATGAGCAGCACTTATTTAGGCAGGAGGAAGATCACAAGGACAGTTGTTGTGATCCAGTGTGAGTGCAAATTAAAAAACCCTATATACCATTTTCCATACTACATATGCTCTTCTATAATAACTGTCAGAGTATTTTGTTTTCACAGTTGGTTGAGAAAAATAAATTTTACTTTTGTAATAAAAGGAAATAAAGGAAACATGTCAATCAAACAGCAGCATCTCTCCGATCGCACAACTTCCTTTCAATTAAGATGTGAGAAAGAGATATTTGGTTAATCTAATACAAGCTATATGACTCTCTAATAAAAAATCCCATACAATGAGGGAAAACGTGATAGATGTGAAGGTTGAACAGTCTTTCTGTCAACACGTTGTTCTTCTACACAGTCTACACAGATGCTGCGGTGAGGTGTTGTGTCTAAAGGGACTTAATGCCGGTTTCTGATCAGCAACAAATATAGAAAATGAATTTGTTCTCCTCCAACCACAGAACATCCGTCATACAGACAGTCCCAGTCCGCCAGGAGTTCACCAGCCTCTGGCCAACTTTCACGGAGGTCTCTGCTCCACGAAAAAAGGTGTAAAAAGTAATTGCACTTTCCCCATACTTGTTTTGTGTGTGTGAGGGAGACAGAAAGTGTGTGTGTGTGTGTGTGTGAGTACACTTGACTTTAGCTATGAGTTGTGTTAGAAAATTTAAATCACTAAAATTAACGCCAGCTGGACGGTAGCAGCTGGCTTAGACTACATCCTACCCTTTTGTTTTTATTCAATCTTGCTCTCGCTCTGCACTTTAATTCACTGATATTTATCAAAATTCAGTTTCATGTCGAGTTTAAAGTCAGTGTGCGTGAATATGCATTAAAACATAAAAAGGCAACACATAAAAGAGCAATACCAGCAATACCGGCTGCCATATTCCCTAGCTAACTAGTGCACACTGTCAAAATACAGTAGGATAGTATACCATGCTGACGGAGAAATTAACCACAAATGATTGGATGCCCAGCGTGTAACATCATCAACAGATCAATCTCCTCATCGCACTCTCCACATAATCTATCTCTCCACAGACTGATGGAAGGACACGTCTATATCATAGGTTTGTTTTAATTAGCTCTGTTGCCATTATCACAGGCGAGAGGAGTTGCAGCCGACAGCTTGTAGGAATTGAACTCTTAAGCTCACTAACTGTGTCAAGTTTAAAAAGACGTGTGTAGCTCAGATTAGGTTGGAGCTGACTGAACAAAAAAAACATAGTGAATATGAATCATACTGTGACAACAGTAAAAGACAACAAAAAAAAGGACTGCTGTACATTTGAGTGCATTTTGAATTTTACAATTGGCCAAAAACCCCGGTGAGCTACACAACAATCTGCCACTATTTTTGTTCCAAATCACTGTCCCCCATCTAACCCAATTATCCCAGTGAGCTGGGGTGAAAGGTAATTTGGCGCTGACTGATTTAGATTAATGCTGTGTTCTCTGCACAGCAGCTGCAGGCGGTGGACCACTGCTTTACTATTTCAACTCCCTGCCACTTTGCAGCTCAATGACAGCCAGAGAGTTCACTCAGTGTTCAACAGTAGGATTTCATTGGGACTCACCTCTGTGGCTTATTAGTATCCTAGGGTCCATGCTACGTACAGTAACTATATTTTAATTGCTGGAGGATGGGTGTCTTTGCTGACAGGTCTGTTCTTCTATCATGTTTTTTTGTAGTGAAGCAACAGTTTTGTCCAGAGAACTAAACTAAAAAATGCATCCCCTCTTCTGATCAGCGTACTTGCAGATCAAAATGATCCCAAAGAAAAAGCTGTTTAACCCTTTGTTCACGTCCTAGTCATAAGTCAGGTCTTTGTGGATGTGAAGGAAAAGCCACTGCGCTCTGGTGCGGCACTTTTCAGAGGCTGCAGATTTATCATCATATCAGTCCTGCTGCCTTCAGATGATGATGTATGGATTTCATGAACTAAAGAAGCTTTTCATACAGTCAAAAGCAGCTGCGGGCAGCAGATAGTGTAAGAATCACCCACGTTCAAACTGATTTATACTTTCCTGCTTTAACCACATATGTTGTTATTTTGTTTGAAGAGTCTTTAATTAAAATAAATTATTTATATTTTAAGTATTGATCTTTAGCAAGTATTTAGTTGATAAAAATCACCAACGCAGCGGCGGATTGACGTTGGTTGACGTGGCTCTGAGGTCCAAATCACTTTGATTTTTTATTTGAATTACACAGTGGTTCATTATTATTGTATTTAAGGGTCCAACACGTTAGAGAAGACTTAAAAATTATAGACCTGGTTTAGATGTTTTTGTCTTTATATTACATAACACTGAAAGAAAGAAAAGCTGCAGTGTTTGATCACAGATGCTATTACTGGAACCATCTGTTTCCCTGTTTATCTGTCAAATGAGATGATCGATACCGCTCACATGTTCACTGTAGCTGCAGTCAGGATGCAATTAGCTTACTTTATCATAAATGGGGAAAACAGTTCACCAGGCACGTTCCAGAAATACAGCTACTAACACCTCTCAAGCTTGTTGATTGGCATGACGTATCTCATTTATTTAGTCAGTACACAAACAGTAGGCTAATGTATAAATGACAAATTATGATTTCAGACGACGTCACACACTGGAACTATTTCTTGGTGACATTGTGGACAGCTTTTCCTGTATATGTAACTCCTAAAACCACAAATTGTGACTTTTGCATTCCTATTTGTGTGTAGAAATAGACCAGTAGATTAGGTAAGCCTAAGATTAGAAAGCTCAATACTCAACACACAGACATAACAGTGGGTTTAATCTTCACATTTATGCAAGACAGTCACTATCACTACGAATTAGTTTAGTGTTATTCTTAAAAAAAACAATATAAGGAGCCCCCTGTTGGCCATAGGACACATACCACATAAACATAATGCCAATGGTTTGTTGCACATTATACTCCACCCATCTGTCACTCTCTACACTCTCAAGTAAAGGCAAAATGCCCCACAAATTAACTCTGATTTAAAATCAGCACAAGGTAAATATATAATAATCTCTCTTTGATCAGCCTCTCTGATGAAAGTTGATCAGTGTATAATTTCATTCTCTCAGTTTTCCCCCTTTCCTCCAAGCATGATGAATACCTGATTTAAATTCCTCCTGACTGTACAATTCCCTACCCATGATCCCTTCATCTACTGGTAATGGCCATGTCTCCAAGCAGCCTGACCTCTATTAGTGACACTAATTAACCCCACGAGTCTGGCTGTTCACCATTTGATGGGGCTGGACAGGCAATGGTCTGAGAACAGGCCAGTTGAGAATAGAGGTAAGCCTGAGTGGACTTGTTAAAATGTATGCATTTTTATCACATTTCATTGAGGTTACTTCATTTGCTGTTTGAACCAGAGATGTACAAGCATGCAGCTGAATGAGATTCGGTATTGGATTTTCACAGAGGGGTTGACCGGTCTGCCAATTAGGTATAATTTGAACGGTGCATCTTATATTTGTTCCCTCTTCAGCTGGAAGCAGGCACAAAAGGATCTGAAGATATAGTAGGAGTAGATGTGCTCAGGGATAGAGAAATGGTTGCTTTGATAGCTGATTGATATTACTTGATTAATATTAAAACTACATTTACAATGAACAATTTATCTACATGCTTTGATTGTGTTAAGAGTAGAGAGAAACCTAACAAATCTTAACTAAACTGCATAAACTACAGGTTATTAACTTATTTTTAAAATACAAAAATTATATCTTATCAGCATGAGAAGCAGGTAATTATCAGTTATCAGCATCATCTATAAAAAAAAAAAAATCCATATTGTACATCCCTACCAATATGTACCTAAGTGGCTCTTACAAAGAAGGCCAGCCAGGTGATATATATGTTTATTACCTTTCTATAATTTTCAATCATAAGATATAATACACTGGAAACATGTCTGGGAACAGGTAGAGTCCATTATTATCACCTTTCAGTAATGCACTGCATTGCTGTTGCTGTTTAGCATCACGTTTGTCATGACTAGAAGTATGACAACATCAATGACATTCATGGTTCCTGCATGAGTTTATTAAGTTACTTTGACTGTCCCTTTATCTGAATGAAATTAATTAAAACAAAATATTATACCAGCTATTTAAAGTGCAAGAAATTATCGCAGTCTTACTGACATTGCAATATGAGAAAGAGATGCATATAGGGGATGTAACATTAAGCACAAGAAAGTGGACATGGAAGCGGAAGGCATTGGTACTATTGATTTCAGCAAAGGTTAGGGGATAATTGATCAATTACTTGACATCTATTAAATCCGAACCTAAAGTACAAAACATTATCATTAAGCAAGTAAAGAAATCTTGTGTTTTCACATCAGTTTAATTTCTGAAATCAGCAACACTTCTAAGATTCGTCTTTCCTCTTTGTGTCTCTTTCAAGGTTACCTGCACCAGGCATCTTGCACAAGACTAGACACATGTTATAGTTGCAGTATTTTATATTAGCTGTTGCCGTCTGCCACTTGACGCGATTTCAGACATGACAAATTGATAATTGATTGTGCCATATTGATATAATATAGAATCATGTAACATTATGAACATTGTGAACATGACACAATGTGCATTCAGTCGGCAACTCGGCCACTGAGAGCGTGAGAAAACAAAACTGGAAAACAGACTGATGAGAAGAAGCTCAAGTTTTGTTTTTTGTTGTTGTTGATGATGATACAGGGTTTTATGAATCCATTCGTTCTATATATTCATTATGTGACATTAACAAACAACATCATTAACAAATCATTGTGTGACTTATACTGATATTACTATTAGTATATGATGTTTTAGCACTAGTTTAATTATGTTTTTTATGTTTTTTCACATAATCGACCATTTCATGAAGTCGGGAAATTAATATGATAATAATATGATGTTCATTATTATTATTCATTAAACAGCTTAACCCAGTCCACACTTCTTATACTCTCCAGCTTTAAAGTGTCACCGCATCGTAATCTGATAATTAATTAATTGTAATAGCAGTTCAACGACTGATGACGTCCTATTTTTTAATACATTGTTTAACTTTTGTAGAGTTGATTTTTTGTTTTTTCAACAAATGTGGATTCTCATCTAATTTTTTGTCTTTTTTTGTCTTTTAAGATGATTATGATGAACAACATTATGAACTCTGTGTTTCTCCAGTAAAGAAACACCCGATTGGGCGTTTCCTTTTCATGGTCTCTATTTTAAAACGTATGATATGTCGATAATGTAGGGTCGCAGAGCTTATGTTAATTTGAGTTGGCTTTAATACATTTGGCCCTTTCCTGCGGTATTTTCTGAGATGCACTAACAGGAATTACATGGTGGGGAATTGAGAGGTGGAAGATGTTGGCGCTCCTTAATGCCCCGGAGAGCTGGCCTGACTTCTTTTATCTCACATGAGCAGATCAGACTGCTGGTGGGTTTCTGACTGCATGTGAGAGATTTTCAGCTCCGCCGGGCGTGCACCAGGTAACTCTGTTGTGGATTTGCACTTGCATACAAATAGACCTGGTTTTTATGTACAAGTAGTGCAACTGAATATTTTAAAGACTAAGCCATAAATATACAGTGAGCAAATATTTTAAGAAGTGGACCGGAATATTTTAATGTAGAATTTGTTGGATGGTGTGCCAGAGGCTGACCACATATTTATACCACATGTAGAGTCTACTCCTCCTCCTTTACAGTGTCAAATGACATCAATCATTAATTGCAGTGTTGTTACCACATGTGTCTAATATCATGGCACCCATCACTTGCACTGATTACAGAATTAGCTGCACAGCACAGCTCTCTGCAGCGTCAACAGCAGTAATAGTAATAAAACAATGAAGAAATTTTTTTCGGATGACAATTTAATACACGACGTACTATTGCTTCTTATGAAAATAGATTTTTGCAGAGCAAGAAAGGTCAAGAAAGGTTAAAGTCTAACATTGCTTACATTTCAGTCTTTTAAAAGTCATCTTTTTTTTCCTCGCGGTTTGCTTTTGTCACTTTCTGACATTAGCAGCTGCTACAGGTCAACCTGGTGATTGAAGTCTTTATGTGAGAGAATTCACCAAAGAATTAGCTGTTTGGTATGCAGACAGACACACTGTATTCCAATTGAGGCATCACACTGTGATCCTCGGTCCCTAATCCGTGTTGTTCATGGTCACGACTGCACAGAAATGTGCTCCTCATAGCAACCAAGTGATTAGGGCTTTTGAAACATCTCAGAATTGTATTCTGTGTCACGGACAGACAAACTCTTTATTTTAATTGCACGCCCCCTCCCTCCCTCTCCCCCCCCATCGAATTCTGGTATATTATCACTATGTTAACACTGCTGTGATTACTGTGACTACGAGTTCATTTAATTCACTGCTTGTCTATCAATTTCTTTTCTGCTACAGTAAGTCTTTAGTCTGCAGGCTGTTGTTCCTTTGATGACAGCGAGGCGAAATTGTTCAAATCCATTTTTTTAAAAGGATCACAAACAGATGCTGCTTGTCCTCACAGGAGACAGCGTGTATCTCTCTGTAAACCTCACGTCTATTGCCGGAAATCTGCTCGCAGAGAGACACAGTAAGACCTTATTTGAGCTCATACGTTGGAAAAATGGGTCCAACTCGTCTGTATAATACATTATAAATGACTTTGTAAATTAGTTATTGTCATTTCAAGGGATAAAACTAAATGACATTTAACTGCTCTGGAAGGAGAAGCAGACAGTCCCTATTTCAAATTGTGATGCAGTTATTACGCAACTATATGAATGATGAATAAAGGTCGGTCACTATTTAATCTAAAAAGTGTCAGTGCAGTTAGTCCTGTAATGACTCAGCGCAGGTGAGTTATAAACATAGGAAGTCATCACATAGCGTCTCTGCTTATATCCTCCCTCCTGTCATTTTTCTACTTGATAGGTCTGAGAAATCTCCGTCATGCATATTGAACTACACCCATTTTAACAGCCTTGATGTTTGATGGATGCTCATAATCACTCTACTTTTACTGTCTGTGTATTCCAGGTTCTGTGTTGAATAGTTAAGGCTCAGGCAGGGGAAAGCACAGGAGGTCTGTAATATAGGGGGGAAATATAGTGCTTTTACACTTTTATGAGCAAACCTGTTCAGTGTCACAGTGGCTGAAGGCTAGTGAAGCTCAACCTTGCCTGACCTCGCTGCAGTGTTGCCCTCTGGGATTTATGAAACTTTACACTTTATTCATGGGCTCTGGGTTTTGGGCTACACCTCAGATACTGTTTATTGTGTTATGGCTCCACAGCATTGGAGAGTATACAGGGATGATTTCATATTATTTAAAGGAACTATAAGGATTGTCTACAAAGATCCATTATTTATGATATTAGTTACACCTGTGCTTCACTGTTATATATAATAATATATAGAAGAAGGAGTTTTGAACTCAGTTTTGTAAATTTGTAAAAATTAGACCAAAAAAGACATTTAAATATCATGGAAATCAGAGACTAGAGGCACGATGGGGAGGTTATGGAATGGAAAAAAATTTTTTGGCTCACAGTCTTTGTAAACATTGCAATAAATAAAAAAAAATAAAAATAAAAAAAACAATTATCATTGCTTCATTTTCACAAATTCAGTTGAGCTTCAGTGATCTAAATCATGTTCTTTTCATTAAATCTGCTAACGTTAAACACATCCATGAATGCTTAATGAATGAATGAATGTTTTACTCGCTAATCTGACCTGGAAAATGTACCTGAGGCCCAGACCAATTAAAATAATTAAAAAGCTGAATTTTCTGCACATACACTTTATATTCTAACTGCATATCATTCTAATACATTGACACGTTTTTCGGTAACACCAGCATCAGTAATTGGACAGTCAAGCTACATTGATATTCTCTCAGAAACTCACCATATACTGGTGTCTATATGTGGCTTATACACCCATCAAATGAACCCATTCCTTCGGTTGGGGTGAATTCTTCATCGAGTCCCACTGTTTGATTGATTCTCCCTGTATTTAATGCGTTTGTCAATGTTTGTGCTCCTCCTCCATTTACCATCTCTGCATCTGCTTTCCTCTATCAACCTTTCCAGCCTCATCAGTCTCTATTCTGCAGCACTTTCTCTAAATCTGCCACAGTGCTTTCCCCTCTTCACTTTCACCATCCAGCGTTCCCGTGTGGAAACCACGTAAAGTCATATTTGAATCTTTCCCCACTGCCCACTGTGGTGTTATTTTAACATGTAATGGCCCTTTTCAAAAAAGGGTTTTTCATTTACCATTTAACATTATAGTATATAATAAAAACAAAATAAACATAGCCTTATGTCACAGCTTGTGACCCCATAATACAAACTAGTTTCTGGTCACACAATGAGTTATTTTAGTTGCTAAGAGTGTTTTTTTCTCTCTCTCACAAATAGTTTAATTACAATAAACAAAGAAAAAAGTCCAAGTAATTTTATGTAGTTGATTGTGTTTTGTCTAATTTTAACCCTACTAATCATCAACCCTTTAGATTCATTGTGCTTTGACGAAAATGTACAAATATTAAAAGAAAAAAAGGATATTGAGAAGGAATATTGAGTTTAAGCAAAGGGACCTAAATTCAGAACGAACACATAAGACGCTATTTAAGGTTGAAAGATTTATATATTTATATTCTACAAGCATTCACATTACATAACCATCAAAGCCCTTTAACATAAACAGAGGTCTTCTGTGGGTCAGGGGGGAGGAGGGGGAGGAGGGGGTGCCTTTGCTCGTCTATGGAATTGATTAGCAGCAGTGGCAGGTCATTACATACTCGGATGCTGAAGCTAATCAGAATGTCAGCGGAGCAGCGGGCTTCCTGAAATGATCACCTCTGTTTTACCTTTCAATGCTCATCTGTACTAATAGTGTTGTCAAAGTGCTGGCATTTTATGGCCACCCATATAGCACATTTCCAATGCAAACAGTGTGATGTGTCTGTGATTCAGGGGTTGTAAGAGTTTTGCATAAAAAAGGGGAATAAATTAAGCACACAAGGACAGAAAAAGCAAGAATGAACCTTTTAAGCAAAAAAAAAAAAAAAAAAGAAAAAAAGTAAAAGGGTTTGGTTCAGCAGGAAACAGAGATATACCGCTGAGCCACGGAGCATTATTAAGGGATTATACTGTACAGAGTTTGAAAGTTTCTTGGCATCCTACAGAGCTGTTCTCTCAGTGCACATCTACATGGTTTGATACATATGCAAATATATAATCATATTAACGTTGAAGCATAATCATGTAAATAGTAACCATGCAAATCACATCATCAATCAATCATATCACGCAACAGATATCTGTGATGCTGGTATGCAGCATGAATCATGTAGTGAATTCTTTCATGTTCATCACTTTGATCCAGACTGAAATATCTCAACAGCTATTTGGTGGTAAAGATATTCATGGTGCCCAGAGGATAAATCCAGTTCATTTTGCTGATCCTCCATGATTTTTTTTCTCTAATGCCACCATGAGGGTCACATATGTGTTTTGTATGAAATGTTTCAACAACTATTCAGTCTGTCTAGGATTTATGTGATTATTGATGCCAAAAATGCTTGATTTTTGCAACAGCTATTTTAAAAAATGCAATACTTGTGCTCTTTCTGTGGTAAATTTGCAGGATTTGGGAAAAGCAAAGAAAAATAACATGATTTTTTTTTTTTATTTACTAGCACAGTAATCACATATATAATCACTTCCTGTGTGCTGCAATGACACCAGTCATTACCACGTCACAAAATGCATCAAACCTAGCCATTTCATGCCGAAAAGTTGCGGTAATTTCAAAATTGCAAACTCATGCGTTAATTATCGTTATTTCCTGGAGAGACTGACTGACTAGATGAATTGCCATGACATTCGCTACACATATTAATATCCTCCTTAAATCTGTGCTATCATCAGATAAGAAATCAAATGTGTGGAGCAAATATCTGCTCAACTAACCACGTTCTCGTCAACCTCAGCTGTACTTTGTGTTCATTGCTAAACTAAGGCAGTGAATATGGCGTCATTGTAAGGTCATTGTAAGCATGGTGGCAAGATAGCATTAGCATTTAGCTCAAAGTACCATTGTGCCTAAATACAGATTCACAGATCCGCTAACATGGATGTAGACTCTTGGTTTTGTTATTTAATATAAATTCTAATTATTCATAAGACCATTTTATAACTCGGCCAGATTGTATCTTGGATATTTTTTTAACGAATTAACAGTAAAACGTCAACTCTGAATTTCTCCAGGATGAATCTCTTTGCTTTGGTCCTTTGTGTTAACAAGCTTTTAGGTATAATTAGTCCCTACATGTTGTCCAGACCTTTCTTAGTTAGCTCTGCATATACTTGAGGGTCATGGTGAATATATGCTGTTATTTCTCCTCAATACAAAAAAGGTAAAGCATTTTTTGAGTGACATCTTAATAATGAGGGTCTTAGTGTGATTTGTTTGTATATTTGTTTACCATAAGATCAAAACAGAGGCTTATTTATTAACATGCACATTAATAATTTCTTTCTCACTGCTTCATACATCAGTGAAATTAATCTTACTGGGAAGCCATTAACAACGTTTTGGTCAGAATCAGTTAGTATGGTGGAGGATGATTAGGAAACAGGGTCTAGGTCAGAAAAGGCAAGAGCTACGCTTTCAGTATAATAAGTTTCCTTGGGCAAAGTTTGCTTCATACTAAGACATCCATAAAGAGAGTATTTTGAAAGTTTGAAAGTTAATTAGCTTCATGGGTCACTCAGTGAATACAAACTCTATACCAAATGAAAACTAAGAGAGATTATACACTGTGTTTCTTTTCCCGCTAGTGTTAAGTTATGACAATCCCACTGAAATCTCAACAAAACAGTTTTTTACTGTATGCATTATGATGAAGTTTTACCGGCTGCTCACTTTTCTCCTTCTGTCTAGTCCCAGTGGGTCCACTTAGCACATATTGCACCATTTATTTTCATTATACTCTGACACTGTGACTACAGCCTAAAACCAGCTTCTCATCATCTCAGTGCTTTCTTTGTTTTAGCCTTCAACAACCCACAAAACCTTAGTTATTTAATTTTCGCTCTCCACTTATTTATTGCGCCGTAACATTTTCCTTTTTTGAAGATTTCGTGTTTTAATTCACATTAAAGCGGGAGGATAAAGACAGAAATAACATCTTTAGAATGTCAAAGCACCAATAATAGTCTCAAACCTTTAATTACAAAAAGTTTTATTAGTACTTACCTGCAATTTTCTGCTGCGCCGCAGTAGAGGTAAACAATGAAATGAACAACAATGAAAAAGCTCTTTGTTTTGCTCTACTAAAAAGCAGTTCTCAAAGTTTACGCATTTAGTCTTTTATGATAAACGTATGCTTAAAATCTTGCATCGTACAATGAATAATTCATATCTCCTCAAGGAATATATATACATATATAGTCCGGCATGTGTATGATTTCTTGCTCAGTATGAATAAGATTTTCCATAAATGTACTTAGCAGTCTGCTGCTATCATCCTGCAGAGCACAGCCAATTCCCACAGTACGTCTGAAGGAGCAGTTACTGAACAGGACCACAGAAATGCCAACTGTCATGCTCCTGTCACAGGGACGGTGTCCAGATGTGGACATACTCTCCCATGTAGGGTTATTTTTTGCCAGGCGGTGGCTGTAAGCACGGATTCAAATATGCACTTACGTAATGTCAACACAAAAGTTCAAACGTTGTCCTCAATGTAGTGTTGTCCAGCTATTGGACTGTAGTAAAAGTGATAATCTGCAGAGTTATAAACTATCTTACTCTACTTACTACATACGATGTTGTCTGTATGTGTTTCCATACAGGAATCATAAACTATGACACAGCTATGTATGAAGCTAACTAACAAAATATGACCTTCACGACAAACCTCTTTCTGGTCATGATGGCCAAAATGGATAAAAAAACTGTCAGCTAAGCGCTTCAGGCACTAAAGTTTCTGGATGAAAACACAAAACCATCAACTTTCAGAGTTGGAACAAAACAGCTTGGCTGTCAACAACATCCGTGCCTGTTCTGTGTTTTATCATCGCTGTATAGTTGGAAATATACTGATAGCTCCTCTTCCCTGCCGCTGAGCTGATTTTTACAGCTTGGCACGCTACACTAGAGCCCTTGTTGTTCATAAGACACATGAATTTGCCAGAGAGGCGGTTTGGAGCACATGCCAGTTTATTGAGTGAGTTTGGCACCGCTGCACATGAAACTGTAATAAAAATCCATCTGTTAGAAGACTGACGCTGAGCCAGTCTAGTGGAGCTGAAGCTTGTCTCCTGCATGTGTGTACGGATGTGTACACTTGAGTATCAAAGTGTTTCAGACGGGTTTTTTTGTTGTTGTTTTTTTTAATTCTGATGTGTAGCTTATACAGATTCATTGCATATGCGTCAATGCTGCTGCTGAAAACACAAAAGAATATTTAAAGTATGACATAAAATACAAGTTATCGAACACACTGACATTCACACACGCCGTCCATCTCTTATCTGTAACCCAATGCATCTCAGCATCCGTGAATGCTCAGTTTGAACTCCTCTCTTTTCCTTTTGAAAGCAACTGCAATGTATAATGGCGTTGTCATGACAACAGGGTATAGTGATGGAATTAAGTAGCACTGCACTCACAAGCGGATGCAAAATTGATTGACTTTGCATAATGTGACCTGAATTGTGAGCTCTCTCTCTTCGGGAGATGCTGATAAACATAGGACGGGTCTCATCGGAGAACAAACATTCTGCAGGATCCCACACAAATCCCATCATCTTACAAATTAAGTAATGCATTTTTTTTAACATACGTTTTTAAGCGAAAAAGCACATTTCCCAACATGTCAAACTATTCCTTTAACATAAAGATCATCTTCCTAACTGCGTTTATTTTCACAAGCTATGACTTTAAAGGTGAATGCTGTTTGAATGTTAACATACTTTGGAGAAAGAAGACAGTGGAGGCCATAACACAACATTATTTTATTGCAACTGGGGGCATGCATGTCGAATTTTGACATCTCATATTATTTATGCGTGATCAGTGTGTGACTATGTGCAGTTTTGCAGCAGGAACAAGTCTGCTATTTTTAGTTATATTAGCTACAAGCATTATCGGGTTTGAGTTAATATGATTTAGTTAAATGTTCACCACGCTCCACATATGAGGCTACACGCCTTGCCAGTGTTGCTACTGTTTGGCTGATCTCAGGGTCGGTCACTGTGATGGCCAGTGGGAAGCTGAAGTGGACTCGAGAGAACCCGAGCCTGCAGTACTGATGAAAATTGGTATTAAAGATTAAAAAACAGTTGACTGCAATCTGCGCCTGCTGTGATGAAATGCCAGGGGCTGCTGAGAGTGAGAGCACAGAAGATTGCATCACCTCCTGTGCAAAAAGCTTGCTCTAATGAGGGCGTATTAACGCAGCACTGTTAAATAGCCAGAATAGATCTTGCCTGTCCAGCTCCCTGTAGACTAGCAGGCACTGTGACTCAACAGAGGTGGCATTTATAGTAAGTGATCACAAAGCTATTGACTGCTGAGCCATTTGCTTTAAGAGCAATCAAGTAGAAGGAAACTTCACATTATGTTCAATTTTCACATGTGAATCACACAAAAGTGTTTTCATAAGCCGATAATTACATAACAGCTCGTGCAAATTTGCACTTCCCTGAATATTAAGCATTTCATCAACACGTGATGCAAAATACACTTATCGCCAGCACAACCTGATCTATCTTTATTCATTGCATGTTTCTGTCAAGCCACATTAGCCTCCGGAGGAACGCCGTAAATGGAAAGATGCTTAATGTGTCGCACCTGCTGCTGCTGCTGCTGCTGCCGGGATGCTAGTTGACATCTTCGCTTTCTCCGTGGCAGCCAGTTAAAATTGTACCAGAAATGAACGGCTAAGATTTACTGGAGAGCAAAGGCGTATCCAGTGAACCAGGAAATGGTGGCGAGGGTTTTTGCCATGATATAATTTTTCCTGAAGGGTCAGTGAGATGACAGGTAGAGACAGAGAAGAGTGGCCGGCCAATGATGTGCCTGACTGGAAAGTGATGAATGCTGTGGAGTGTGAAAACACTTTCCTCCTGTTGAGAACTAGTGTGTCGCGGTGTAATGTTCGTAAAGGCTCTCGTGTGGGTAAATGACATCACATCAGTCGGACACAAAAGATGGGTTTGACGGTTTCCAGTCTGGTGGTTTGGCAGGTGTATAATGAGGGGTCATTTTTCAACCAAAACACATTCGGCAAGTTGAATGTAATTTCTAAAAATCACTGTATGAATGTCTTTTTTTTTGTTTTGTTGCTGTGCTTGGTTTTATGAAGAAAGCGGAGTATAGTCTTGCTCTGCTCACGTCAGCTTTCTCCTCCACTTGACCCCCTGAGAGGGAGACTTTTCTCAAAGTGTAAGCCCTGCACGTCTTCACCAGGCTATGGCAACATTTGACTCAAAAAAATAGCCCTGCTTTTAGAGGTGATACCCTGTGCTATCTACATGCTAAAAAGCTTGGCCATTGCAAGGAGAATGAGAGAAGAGGAGACACATTAGGACTTACATGCCTTTGGAGTTAAATCCCTACGGCTCATGTAATGGATCCGAACCTGCTTGAAAACATTGAAATGATTGAGCAAGTGAGCAGCCGTGCCTGCATTTTAATCCCTCACCTCGTGCATTAAAGCTGTGGTTATACGGCTTTCAAAGCTTGAAAGCTTAATATTCATGAAGTGCCGTACAGCCTGAGATCTCTGTACACTTATGATTGCCAAAAAGATATAATGTTATTTGATGCGGTAAACAGACCACTAGAAAAAAAATGTAGCAGAGAAGCCATTAAACACACACAATGTCATTTCCTTTACATTTGGGTTCTTACTGTTAATGGTTTAGTTTTCTTAAGAAGAAGGAGAATTTTCTTAACTCGCAAGAGGACACGTAAGCTTTCAGGGAGAATATACAGAAATAATGAATAATGAATTTACACATGTGTTTCTGGAGTTATTCACGATGTTAATCCACTGTATCTGAAGGCATTTCACAAAAACTCATCTTAAATTGAGATGTTTTTGATTTGCCGATACGTATATCTAACATATGATACAACAAAATTGACTTTACTATTGACCACTTCATTCACTGTTGATCGGATCAATTTACTCAATTTAAAGAAAAGAAAAAAAACCTGCAGTCCTCAGTTCTGCTGTATTGAAGCAGCAGGTAAAAGAAGCGGCTGAATATGTCAAAGAGAACTCAATAAATAATGGATGTCATGAAGCTTCTGTGGAAGCTGTCGGCTTTGAAATCCACTCCCTGGTTGAGTCACACTCTCTTCATTTTACATTTAACGGGCCCTGTGCTGTATAACCATGTATAACCATCATCCCTGACACACACACACACACACACACACATATATATATATATATATATATATATGTACATTTACCTCATCTCTGTCCGTGGCTGTCTGAGGCAGTTAGTGCCAGGGAGGTGTTGAGCTCACAGATACCAGGCAGGTGTTGTGTCCATCTCAGGGGCTCACGTCTGCATACATCAGCTTCAATTTCACCCTCAGTTCTCCTGGTTGACACCCTGAAGAAGAGAGCAGACAGCAGCACCAGCCAAGAGGGAAAATAAACAGCTGGATGAGCCTCTTTCAGTCCAAGCGCACACTGAAAATAGTGGGGTTTCTCAAAGACCTCTAAGGTTAACTAGTTTTCTCTTGTGACTGTGAATTGATTTCTGAGCTCCTCAGATGGTGCTATCTGTTCATATGTACGTGTGTGTGTGTGTGTGTGTGTGTGTGTGTGTGTGTGTGTGTGTGTGTTGGTTGGGGCTGCTAGCTTGTAGCTGGGGATGTCCCAAACGAATCATTTCCCAGTATTGCTGACACCGACCGAAGACAAGCAGGAATTAAATACCTCATTAAAGTTGGAGCAAACAAATTGATTTTATGGCCCCATATGACTCTGATACAACTTATATGAATCTAGGTGATCAAAATAACTAATTTAAATGTGTTAAAATTGTAATTTAATAAATGTTTTTTTTTTTTTTTTTTTTTTCTTTAGAAAATCCAAACTGCATGTTGTGAGCTCCACATGTCAACTGGCACTTGCACAGATGGATCAAAGACAGCAGGATAAATGGCTTTCTTGCCTTTGATAATAATTAATTACACACTCCAGCAAAAATAAATGTGTATGCAGGCGCCATACTAAATGAGATATACTGCTTATTATAAAACCCAGAAATATACAGTAGCAATGCATTTTACTGAGAAAAAAAAATCAGTTACTTTAACCTTTCAGCTAAAACTTCACACCTGCTGCTGTAGGCTATTAGTAACCTGCAACCTAACTATGTGACAACAAACAGTGCCTCCTTCTATAATATTAAAGTATAAGTTAGAAAAACACTTCTTTTTTTTAAATCTATAATTTGACTGTCACTAATGAGATACTAGACGGAGTTTACAGGATTTAAAACCGACACACCGTCTGCGTGAGATCCCTCCGCCTAATTGACTCCCGGTGTGAGCCGCTGCACCTGTCTGCTTCTCCCTCCGCCTCCGCCTGGGCTGCATCATCTCCTCCCGCAAAGACGAGTGGAGCAGCAGCTTCTCTCCCCTCCTCCTGCTCCAGGTTTATGTCTGTGAGGGCGACTCAGCGCCGGTGGCGATATTTCATCGATGCTCTCCACCTAATGTGACAAATTCATATTACTGCTCGAAAACACCGGCTGAAGCAATGGGAGCCTTTGGAGTCATAATAGGGATTTTACATTGCGCGGGACTTTACATTCAACTTAACGCAGCGCTCAACGTCGGACACGGTGAGGTGGATAATCACATCTCCGGAAATGGTAAGTTTTTTTTAATGAACCTGTTTGTAGTCAGAAGACATTAATATTAATATATTCACTCTTGATGGGGTTGACTGGGTGGGGTTCTTGTTGGGGATTTTTCCTTTCTTTTTTGTTATGATTATTACACATTATTGTTGTCTGTAGTTAGTTGATCATCCTTAATTAAACGCATGAATTTCACACTTTTATTATGTTTCAATGAGTCCACATGGAAGTGGTTGAATATAATGCAAGTTGATGAAGCTATTTAATCTTCCTAAATACACGAAATAACTTTTTTTAACTTACTAAGAGCTGATCTGGACACATATTCTGCATTGAGATGGATTTAATAATAATAATAATAATAATAATGATAATAATGATGTCAGCATAACCCAAATGACTTGACAAAATCAAAGAATCAAGGGGAGCCTGTTGGTCACAATGTCTTCAGGACTGTTTTCTGCAACTCCCTCATATAAAATGACCCAAATATAAAAATCTTTGCACTTGGAAATCAGGGGATGGACTAACCTCAGCTGTAAGATGAGCTAAACAGCCTCCAGTGTGTATATGATAGTTATAATCGATAAGATTTATGTTACAAAGGGATATACAAACAGCTCTTTGTTTACCTGTAACAGTGTTCTACCTGATATTAAGATAAGCTTTGTGTGTTGTTTGGCATCAAGGAAGATTTTAAAGTGAATATTATTAAACTTTTAAGAGATAACCCTGCAACATCAGGATCCAGTGCTCCTAAAAACATTAAGATATATGCCTACGAGCAGGCTAGTCAAAGATTAAAAATGCAATGTTATATGCAAAGCGGTAAGGATTATACAAAGCAAAATTTACGATCTCTATGTACAGTAATACATTATTCATTTAAGGTAAAACTTTAAATGCTTGAGGTGTGACTGATGGTTTAGACGTGAAATGGCAACTTTTTTCAGATGTCGCAAGCCAAGGTGATCCATCGAAATAAACAAAAAAAAAAAGCAAAAAAAAAAGCACAAGGGTATGTACCTTCAGTGTTCTTGAGACAAATCACTGCTCCTGTAAACTCCCAAATGATAGAGAGGATCTGTGCTGTGCTGTGTGCTTTTTATGGATGCAGGTGAAAGCTTTGGATGCCCTCTTACTGTACTGTAGCACCTTTACCATATTTCATATTCACAGCTGGATCGCTCTTGTTGAAACTTATATCAGCGTGAGTTTACGGTTGTTCTCATGATTAGTTCTCATTCGTACACCTACAGTACCGTATATTACATTAGTATGTGAGTATATATGTTCACCTACAGGTAATAGTGATTGAGATGAATAAATAAATAATGTTATTGTATGTTAAATAATAGTGTTCAGACAGCTGTTATTTATATCGGTGTCAGCTTTTTGGGGAAAATTAGCATTTTACCTCTTTAGCAGCTCCCGACATAGATTTACTGTTATCTAATTAAAGTGTTATAACCACTTTATCACTGTGTCTCACCAGCTGTCCCTGGAGTCTTTTTATGCTCAGCAAGTTCACTTAAATGAGTCAGATGTGCAGCACTTCCAAATGGACCGAGTGTCGCGGACAGGTTAGAAAATCAATTAGAAGCATTTCTCCCAGAGGGAGTTAATTAAAATTGGCTATAATCGTTGTGTTCTCTTTCCCACTCCATGTCTCAAACTGGCCATAAAGGAGAACTGTCTCAGGGTGTGTTGAGTCTCTGCCAAAGGATGAAAAAAAAAGGGGGCTGTTCAGGTTTTTAAAGCCAAATTCAGAAAATAATCCTGATTGAAATAAAAGCCTTGTATTTTCACTTTTGAACAACAGTGGCTCCGACACACCAGAAAAGAGAGCACCGGTATCCTTTGTGGTTAAGTAATCCTCCTGAGGTTTTTTGGGGCTCTTTGATAAATTGCCCAAGCAGAGGGGAGCTGAGCCTTCATGTAGAGCAGAGAGGCTGGATGCACTGTTCTGGAGAGTGCTTGTTAGATTCAGCCCTGACTCATTTGTTTCAGATAAGTGCATCTGACTGTGGCCCGGTCAGCCCCTGCACCCCCGATTTCCACTTCAGCTGAAGCATAAATCGAATCACCTACAACGCAGAATTCTACGTTGTGTGAAGACAAACGACCAGGTTGGGTGGATCACTGCCTTTACCTCATCATGTGCCCACATGTGTCAGTGCTGCTCACAGGTGCATGTCTGTTCCTGTGTGATTTTTTTCTGTCCTTGTAGAAGACGAGGAACACAACGTGATGATGATGATGAAGATGCCACACATGGTTTCATCATCAATTTCCGAAAATCCTTCATTTCCAGCGCAAGACATTGCAATGTTAGTGCTCTTTGGCAGCGTTCATCCTGTTATCCATCGTGAGCGTACCACTTTCACAGTGTGGGGGCGTGTACCAATTCATTAGGCTTCCAAAGTGTCTGGGATCCTCTGCCAGTCCTCTGCTTGGTGTCCTCTTAATGAGGACAGCCAGCCCAGGCAGTTTGCATTGGCTTTCAATTTAATGGAGCTCTGACTGTGTGACGGGAGGGGGGCAACAGATTGTACAGTCATGCTGTCACAGTGGAGGGTTGCTGGCGGAGGCTCGGTAGGAGAGAGCAGGAGAGTAAAAAGGATGGTTGAAACAGCGCTCACCTCGAGAGGATGCTGAAGACAGGACGAAAGTTTAACATGTCGCAACTTCCTCTGGTGACCCACGGCCGGAAAAGTATAAACGATCTTCCTGTGAAATCCATAGGAAGAAAATACAACAATAAGTAAGTCGGGTTTGGATTTTTCTGATCATCTGGATCAAATAGGTTAATCAGAGTTTGTTGTTGATAAAGGTTCAACCTCTATTTGAGGTTTATCCAATTAAGAATACAGACAATTGAATACAGTGAATTGGTTGGCGAATGTATTGTAACGACTAGAAAGGCGCGGTATAAATGCAGTTATTTTACAGTTTTATCAGTTAATCTACTAGGTTATTATCTCCAATAATCAATAAATATTTAGTCTATACAAACAAAATTAAATATATAGCCTAAAGTGATGTCTTCAGATTACTTGTTTTGTCTGAACAACAGTCCAAAACACAAAGTTTATCAGTTTACTATCACATATAACAAAAAAACACTGGAAAAAAGTCACATTTGAGAAGATGGAATCAGATTTTTGGTGTTTTTGCTCAAAAAAATGACGCTGAAGCGATTATCAAAATTGACTAATCGATTCAAATATAATAACAACTGGCTGAATCACCGGAGGGAGGAGATAGCATTGTTTCTGTCATAGGAAAAGAAAAATGAGAAAAAAATATCACTTGACTGTAACACTTAAGTAAGCCAGAGAAGAAAAGCTTTGTGTGGACTCGTATCTCTTTGCATGCAGTACACACCAGGGACAGAGACAGCCTGGTCAGCTCGGCTCACTGATAATAAATAATTGACACAGATTTTTATTTTTTTCAATCGGGAGGCTGGACAATGTCTTTGTGATGAGGTAGCGTGGGTATGATCTCACTTACAGTAAGATCACTTGAATTTAACTATGCTGACATTAAATTCTGCTACGTTGTAATCCTACTGACAGTATTATTCACAGTCAGACTACTTCAACCTGAGATTCTTCAGCCTCGAGTTGTTCAGACACCACACCGCGGCAAGCCGGTGGTCGGCCACAGTCCCGTGTCATGACAACATACACACCTCGACATCACTTCCAGGTTCTCAAGGGGAAAGAGAAACACACTCAAACAGAGCATAATGTTATCTTTCATCTCCGGGGAGCCTAGAAAGGAGTACAGTACGCATTTCCCCCGAAAATAGCTCTGAGCTCCGGCATGTTGTCAACAACACGTGCTACTCGGTGTAGCCACACACAGGGAGGAAACGCAGGAATAGCCTCTTGAGTCTTGTGTGTGTGTGTGTGTGTCCCAAGGGCTATGAAAAATTCACTCCACAGGCCTGGAGTATTGGCAGCAACAGGCAGACAGCTGCTTGCTTGATTACCGGCTCCATTCTTATTTCATTATTTTTACCTTCCACCTTGAACGGAGGCTGAAGGTCTCACAGTGAGCAGTTATTTCCCTCAGGAGACTGCTGTCTGTTTGCCCTATACCACTAACTCTGAACCCAATACTGCATTATTGTCTTTCTGTCAAAATCCCATCAGTATTATTGTGTTTTTCCCACATTTGGTTATTGGTTGTCAACTAGTTAACTGCTGTATAGATATGTCTTGAAATCAGGGTGATAGTAGTATCTAGAGCTGCGGACATGAAAGTTTTTTTTTACCCATATTCACAAACCCAAACAAACATAACTCACTGGTTGGTTATCTGCATGCAGGACTGAAGTGTTTTAAGCTCAGGATTAATATCTGCAGCAGGTATCTTTATTACAGGAGCTTCTTGTTGTTTCATTCACCGTTCCCCTTTGGGACTCCCCTGATTATTAAAGCCATTCATCAAATTAGTGAAATACGTCTTCCCAGAAGGATTCTGTTCACGGGCGATTTACATTCACCTTGGTGAAAGTTACAACGTTAGCTGGATTTTTATGTCTTTATTTACAGCGTCTGTCTTTTTTTTTCTGTTCGTTGCCCTGTGGCTCGGACTGCAATGACAGCGTTGAGTTAATGACTCGGATTTTACTAGCTGTCCTCGTGAGGTGTCACCTTTTCAGGTGAAAAATGTTTGCATTTACCCAGAGAAGGATCACCACAATTATTCCAGCTACTAGTGTTTAATTTCAAATGCCCCCTCTGTGTCACCCCCTTTTATATAACTATAAGGTAGTTGCCAACATATTTCCAGATTTCATGCATATACATTATTATAAAACTCTTTGAGCTGTAGCTCATTTCCACATACAATGTCTAAAAAGAAAAACTAAAAACTATCCTGCCCAGGACTTTTATGAAATTACCAAACCCTTTAAAACATATTTGTGACTCACTTGAAAAAGATTTTTGTCTGTAGTAGAAACAAATGGACTTAATGAAAGCACTGTATGACATTTTGTTTTTAATTTTTTTATGGGATTTGTTGACAGCATGTAGTCGGCTTTATCCTTGAAAGGTTCAAAAAAGAAAAAGAGAAGCACGCAGGGTCGGTGCCAAGCTTACGATGCAAGCTTTTCTCTCTCGCTCACTTGCTCACACACTCAAACACACACACACACACACTAGAAAAGATACGGATGTCACACTTGCTTCTCGTCCATGCTAATAAACCCACTGTAATGTAGTCATCCTCAAACAGCTCAAGCTCCAAGTATTGCAGGGAGGGGCGGGAGGCAGAGAAGGAAGAGAAGATCGATGGATTGACCTCTCCAGGGCACTCAGGCTCGATTTATTCATCTCATTTTGCCTGCGACTTTAAAGTTCAAAGTTAAAAATATTTAGGAGTGGTCTCTTTTGGGCTCGAGCAGTGAACATTCATTTGTTTATATATTTAAATCCTCCACCACATTGCTTTCTTTCATTATCTTCTCCCTGTTTCATTTTTAATGAATGCAAGCCGCCTCTGCGTTCTCGTGGCCTCACTTCTATCATTGCTCTCTGAGCAATATAGTAAAAAAAATGCCAAGGAGGAGCATTTTAAAAATGCATGTACTGTACTTGCATCTTCTTGCATCTTGCATCAAGGGCCCCCTGCTGCTGCTGCAAGATGCTTGCTGGCAGCACTGTCTTTATACATATCTATAGTAAAAGGCCAAGCCAAGAAAACTCATTCTGTGCCGGCTACTGTATATAGCATTATAAATGAGACAACCCAGCATGCTTCAGATTTCCATAGAAGTCAATATTCAGCTTCAGAGCTACTTGTTTTCACTCCTCTCTCTGGTCATGATAATTTACCAGTGGAGTCAGCTTTTTGTGTTGATTTAACATTCTGCCAAGGTTATGGGATTGATTTCTGGTGACGCTACTGACTGATTAAAATCAGGAAACACTCGGATGCGTGCTGAGCGGGCTTGTCAGGACGTCGGCGCAGCGCTCACCGAGAGACGTTGTGTTTGTCAACAAGTCGTGTTTCATAGGCAGCTTGAAGAAGGCACCTGCATAGCAAACTGAGAGGCGATTTGACAACTGTCAGATCGATAAAGCCCAAAGCGGTAAGACAAAAGGACGGGGAGAGGCAGGAGGGTTTTAGTTTTATGTTACAAATGATTTACTATCATCATTTAACATTATTATTATATATAATATTTAACACAGTCCTGTCCTAATTGGGTTTTTTTTAATTATTATTAACCTTTCATGTCTTAAAGGCATGTGTTGAATGAAGTAATGAAGTAAAATCTAAGATTTCAGTAAGAAGTTCATTCACACATTTTAGTGCAACCTGTCACAGTTCACACGTGTTGTTATTTAGCTCACATCAGTTCATTTACACATTCGCGCCACAGCGAGTAAGTTTTATTTAGGTACTATAAAAGACAGCACAGCCCGCTCATGTAAGATGAAGAGGCATAATGCTTTTAAAGCTTATTTGCTTTTACAGTAATTACTGTAAGATCAGTAAAATAAACAAAGAACCGTGATTCTTGTCATATACGATTCACAGGTTTCATAAATTGTGTTTTGTGGCCTTAATAAAAGAAATGAAAGAGACTCAACCAGCGGGGCATATTGCAGTAGCCAGTCAGTGTATAACGGCCACGCCCTAGACTTAACTGGTAGTTCATTTTCAAAGAACACATTTTAAATTCAATAACTTATTTATAATTAGCTTTGCAAGCTGAAAGTGTTTTAAATTTGTTTTTGTATTAAAAAGTTCACTCTCCGTCACCCAGAGACTAACAGCAAAGTGGATGAACAAACAAGCTGGCCGACCAACAACTTTACGAAACTTCAGCCAATCTGTGTTTGGAAAATAACTCAATTATACCTGCAGTTGTATTAAAAAGTCTCTAAAAAACACACACAGAGCCGCGTCTGCTTTATGAAAGGCATTTAGCTGGTGATGTTGGACAGTAAATAACACTTTTATGCTGTTATTCATAAGCTAATTTAAATTAGAAATCAATAAGGAGTGTGTCTGGAAAGCAACAAAAGCTCCGACAGACGGTTTTAATGTCGATACATCGAAAGGAAGCACTCTAACAGAGCTGAAGCAACGTTTCCATTAGTGAAGGGTGAAATTGAAAAGTGTCAGGAAGAATATTTTAACCCCATTAACAAGCACAGAGACTGACTCACCATAGGGTTATTGTATTGTATTTAAATAAAGGAAAAGGGGGTGGTATGGGTTTTTAATGGTTATTGTTGAAAGACTGATGTGGAAATTAGTGTTAAGTGTATGTCTAGATGGAAGATGATCATGATGTGACAGATCATTTCATTTTTACCTTTCGTTTTACTTACATTTTATGAGTTTGAAAAAAAAAATGTTAAAAGAGAGATATATAAGAGACTGTACAACAGGTCCTTTATCTTATATCTTTGTAGATATTTTCATTTTTATATTTCAGCCACCCCAAGAATCAAATCTAAGTCTATAATATAGAGCATTTGATTTCCTGTGTTTTGGTTGTGTAGGTTTGTACAGTTGGTGGACACTGGTCTGTGTGTGTGTGCTCTGGTATGTCAGTGCATGTAAGAGAGAAACCATGTGTGTGTTAAATGTTGCTGGATGATAACTTAATAGGACCATCTCAGCTTTACATAATGGCGTTCTCCGCCTCCACCGTGTCCATACTTTCTTATATAGGGACAAGTCGTGCATTAAGGCTCTTATAAAACATGCAACAGACAACACGCGGCAGAACCATTAAGGTCGATTTACTGCAGTAATATGCATCGCATCCTCTAATATGCAATTTAAATGCTACATCTACACACACACTGCTTAATACAAGCCATAGGGTGCACACACAGCCAAGTCTCCAGGGTGCTGAACACCTGCCAGAGCCATTGGGCAAGGCTCCAGGAGATGTATTGAGCTACCCTGAGAGTGTAGGAAGCTCCTCTTTATGACGGACACCAGAGAGCCAACACACACAGACTGCCCACTCAGCGAGAGAGGCAGAAAAGTAAGGAAAGGGAACTTAATTAAAGGAGGAAGAAAGGCGAGAGTACAGAAGAGGCTTGAGTGAAAAAAAAGAGGCGCAAGAGACCTCTAATAGGTAGAAAGTAAGAATGAAAGGGTAATAGAAATGGAGAGAGAGAGGAGTAATAACAGAGTGTGTTCTCAACAACATGAGTGGGAGATTTGTGAGAGATGTTACTGAGCTGGAAAGACGGCAAGAGAGAGAAAACGAGCCAAGAAAGGATTTAAACAGAAAGAAAGAGATGGACAATTGAGAAAAATCTTACGTTTGCAGAAAAAGGGGTCTTATTGGGTAGCTGGGGAAATGGAAAAGTGCAGGAATCACCTTGCAGCTATAACCCTGTCCTACTGTAACTCTGGACTCTCAAGTGTATTTCAGGACTCCTCATGCAGGTCTCTCCTTGTCTTAACTTTGACTTCACGCTATGATTTTTTATATATATATATTTTTTTAGATGGGCACTCAGCCAGCTTCATTAATTCTCCACCAGCAGCGCTCAGTGATGCTCTGCTTTGGTTGTAAGTTGTAGAAAAGGACTGTTTTTTAAAATATTTGAAATGCATTTAAGGTTATTTTTAAAGTAGTTTTATAATAACAAATAGATGAAATATGAGAAGGTCACGTGTAGCGACAGACAGTAGTTTTTTGGGTTTTTTTTTTTTTTTTTTTGTAAAAATCCTTGAATAACCCACAAACCCAACAAACGTCAGAAAGACAAGGTTAGCAACTCGCTGGTGAACACAATGGAGCATAGCAGCTAAAGCCTGATATCTTCTACAGGCTTTGGTGGAGACACAAAGAGGGCTAAACAGAGAGCAAATATTGGACGTGATGTGACTTTAAAATGTGAAGGCTAATGTTGCTCAGTGCAGTAACAGTTGCTACAAGTTTGCCATATTAACTTAAAAGGTTGAAGTATATCAATGATATGTTTACAGCTTGAAAGTTATTGCAGGTTTGATTCAAACAATCACTCAAAGTTCACAAAGCTTAAAAAAAAGATCTTACTTAGTCTATGGATATTAAAGCCAGTCTTTATGATATGAACCATATAGCTTTTTTTTTCAGTTTGGAGCCAGGACCTTTTGTACCTCGGAACAAAGCTAACGCTAGCTTTTGTATCGTTATGAAGTTACGTTAAACTTACCAAATATTGCAAGAGAGGTTAGATTTATTAATGTGGTGGCATTGCACTTTACTTTTTTACTTGTGCATTGACTCCTGATATGAATGAAGAAGTTAAAGTTTAATTCCCCCCTGCACACTTTAAAATATAAAAAAACTTTAATAACGTGATAATGTGAAACTACGAGGACAGTGCAGTACCTGGACAGTCTGCAGCGCAGTTTATTTTCACAGAAAGACAGCAGTTGCAAACACTATTAGATTTAATTACATAATAATTACCTTTGTGAGACAAAAGTGAAGCATGCTGTAAACTTTTTATGATGTCACAGACTAATGTTGAACTCCAGCAGACAAGAAGACAGCGGCATCGGATACAGAGAAAACTAAAATGACTGAGACGCCACATTCTGCTACTCCAGGCTTCAGCTCTGGCACATGTTCATAACACATATGTTCAAAACACATTATTACAAGCCACTGTGATATGTTTTTTGTCATACCCTCTGTGCTCTTCATCAGGCATCTCAGAGAAAGAGTGCCAGTCTTGAATTAAAAAGGTATATAGAAGATGAATAAAACATTATTTTTTCACTCAGAGCACACTCCAAAACTAAGGTTAAGGTTTAAGGTTTTATTTTTTTTCTGAAATGAAATTGTGGACATGAAAACATACAAATAAAACTCAGTTTCAAGATACAAAGACATTAAACCCTCATTTTACCTCAATCTGGTTGTTGTCTACTTAGGAGTTTAGTGTGTTTAGTTATGTAACATTGATCTCTGGTATCTTTAACTTCATAATATTCACCAGTACTATTCTCTCAGATGCTTTTTTCTGAGTTTCTTGGACTCACTAACAGTTCAGACTGGATTGCTTTGTTATCCTGAGAAAGTTTCCTGTCATTAGGAGAGACATGCATCATCAGATGAAAGTGAATCATAACGCCAGCTGTGATTACAGTCTACCATGGCATCCAAGAAAATAGTAGCGCTACAGGAAATTGTCCAAGAACAGACCTCCCATTGCGCCGCTAGAAATCAGAAATCATTTAATGTTTTTCATCTCCTTTTGCTTTAAGTAGAGCTGCACAAAAAAAAAAAAATCTAAAATATTACACTCAACAATCATTTCAGTTGTCTGCTATTCAACTGTTTGTCCATTTGTTTCCTTTTATCTGTCAAATAACCTAGAAAATTATCTGAACAGCTTGAACCTTGTCGTATGTGTAGAAGTTTCTATTTGTTTGAGTGAACTAACTTTATGCTTAAACAGAAGAATGTGAAACAACCAAAACTGTTCAAACAGACCAGAAAATAATGTACAGTTTTCTTCACTCATAATGTTTGAGAAGATAGCTTATTAGAGCCTTTAATAGCTTCCACTTTGATCACAGCATACTACCATACCTTCAGGCTCTGTGTTTCTAAGTGTAATAGCTTTAGGCTGTGTGTTGTGTAACAAGCCTCTGTTGACCTGCTTGTAGCTGACATGTCTGTGAGAACTGCACGCGCTGCGCTCTACACGATAGCTGCTTCTTAACACGAGCCTTAGAAAAAAAGGAAGGAAATATGTTGTCCGCCCTTGTATCCGTCAGCATCTTACAGTAATGTAAGTTACAGATGGAGGAGACGTAGACTCATATGGAGACATCTGGTTTATAAGGAAGAATGTGGCTTTCAGTTAGTGCCTCGGTAGGATGTTGGGGATATAAACTGTAGTACATATGTGGATGTTTTACTGAGTGAACATAGCAGCAGCAGCAGAACAAAAGCGTGCAGTGTGTTCGGTTCAGTGTGTCCACTGTTGTGGAATTCACCAGGGGCTCTGCAGCACAATATTACCAGGTTATGTAACCCGCATTATTGCTGTTTCTAATCATTTGCAATAAGTTTGGTATTGGGATGAGACATATAATGGCTTTCCAGTTTATGAGGAACACCTGCACAATCCAAGATCCAATCTTTTCAAATCTTATAATGCTTCATTTCTTTAGTCACACAAGAGGTGTAGCTTTAGCGATGGCAGTGTCCGTCAATCCACCACTTTGTTCCAGGCTGAAATATTGCCTTTGCACAATTCATAATAACTGAAATAACCCTGTATATCTTGAAAAATTAAACATTATGATGTTGAATGTATTTTAAGAGGAAATATTACAATGGCGTTTTAGACAGCGTTTGTGCTTTGTCATCTGTTCCTCTCACATCGAGGCGAACCAGCGAATCACGTTTTAATTTGTTTGGCCAGCTGCTTGTTTTTATTTTATCATTCTGAATGATAAAAGCTATGTTTTATGAGTGGGCGGTGCTTTAATGATGTTTCTGTGGTAAAAATACTTTAGGGAGAGGTTTTTGATTATCTTAGCAGCTGCTGGTGTTTTAGCTTTCTGATGGAGGGCGGCAGTGTTTTTTATCCAAAGGTGAAGGAACCATTCCAACCTGCAGGTGGAGCTATAGGTAAAGTCAGGGGTCACCGAAGTCAAAACTACTTACTTTTTCTCATGTCGTTCCTTTATTAAAAAACCTTTCTAAAGGTCTTTCTTATCATTTTACAGTATGTGCGCTTCTGTGCTTTTCAGCTCTCTCTCTCTCTCTCAGCCTTTCCTATCACTTTTCCTCACTTTTCCATCTATCTTTTCAACGCTTTCTTCTCACCACTCTCGCCTGACTTCACCTCTGCCCTTGTCCTTCTTTTCTCTCTTTTCTCGTCCTCTCGTTTCTTGGCCTCAGCACGGCTTCATCCCTACAGTACGTCTCCTCCTGACAAATGAGGCCACTGCCTGGCCGCAAGCAGCGGTACATCAAGGGCACGACTCCTGAGTGCTCAGTCAGTCAAACGGCACCAAAACCCCTCTCTGCGGCTTCTCCATTCTCAGCTTTTTTCATTCCGTCTTCCTTTTCATCCCCGGATCAGCTTTGCAACAAGGCCGAGTGAATGTCAATTACAGATACGGCGACTGACTTCTGTCTTTACTCACCTGCTCTAAAGATTCCCCCATCTGTCTCTTTTGCAGGGTCTCACTTAAAGAGCATTATCGCAGACTATTATCTATACATAAAGCAAAGAAGTCACAGCTTACTTTATAATGACACATCATGCACCAAAGATTGCCTCTCCAGGGCTTTTTACTATTTTTGAGTATATCATGTGTTAAAATGTTGTTCCTGTAGGAGTCTACCTTCATGTTTCAATGTATGTATGAACACATAAAGAGTCACTATAATCACTCTTGCTGTTCATACTGGCTATCAAAAGATCTCCTTCAAATGCACTTTCAATGTAAGTGATAAGGGACAAACTCCACAGTGTCATTTTGTGCAAGAATGCATTTAAAAGTTGAGACTTCAGCAGTTGCTGCAGCAGTCAAATGAAATGTGTCACATCTCAAACTCTAAAACATGTGAGGGCAATAAGGGGTTTTAAAAGAGTCCCTGAGTTGCAGGTACTCCTTAACCTAATTATAGTATCACCCATTAACCACCTGAGTCACGTTTTTCTTTTGTCTCTCTTCGTTTTATTTTATCACAGTCACCAGATGGAAGGCTGTGGAGAGGCGGCCTTTCTCTGCCATGCTGAGTAGAAGTGGATTAACAATGAATTTCTGCAGCTGAATTGTGTGTTTACAGATAAAGGAGCATCAGTTGATGTCTTAACGTTCTTGAACTTCTATAGAAAAAAAAGTGTCGTCCTCCAAACACACACACACTGAATCAGATGATATGTGATAGGGAATGTGCTGTTATGATGAATTATTGACTATAACTGATACTCCTGGATAAATTTAGATGCAGGAGAAAAGCTACAGAGCTACAGAGCTTTTTCTCTGAATTCGTCATTGCTATATTTACATGACTGTTCACACCTTGTCACCAGTGAAATGTTGTCACTGAGCTCTCTCGGAAATAGAAACCTTGAGGATTTGTGTTTCTGTCATTTCATTTGTCTTAACTTTTCTTTTATTTCTCTTTTTTTTCTCTCTCTCTCTCTCTCTCTCTTACAGCTCTCTTTACAGAGGTGCCACATGACATCACGACGCAGAGCGGTGAGGATGTAGAGATGGCTTGCTCCTTCCGTGGGGCGGGTTCTCCTTCTTATTCTCTGGAGATCCAGTGGTGGTACATCAAGGACCACAGAGACTGGCAAGAGAAGCCTGCACAGATCATTAATAATGTAAGCCATAAGTAATTAAAGAAAAAGTTTTTAGAGAAAAACATCAATCATAACGTTAATCAACGTTAATCCTGATAAAGGGTCTAATTTAAACGTTTGATATATGGAGCTTGCTATCTATATCATTGACATATATCATTTCACTCAGCCAGAAATGTTCAAACTCATCCTAAAGCTTACTGTACACCACCAGGCTGAGGCAATGCTATATTAGCTACGCCGGAAACCCTCTGGCATGGAAACGAAGGGATAATTGCTGATTAGCATTTGCCAGCACTGGGGGAACAGGTTGACTCTCTCCCATCACGGGGGAACTCAGGCTCCCCTGTTGTGCCTCTAGACACTATAATTGGCACTGAGAAAGAAATAGATTTTCAAAATTTCTGTCTGCTCCATGCATAATTCATGCGAATGCCCAAAAGAATACCTCTGTGCCTCTGCATAGACATTCACGCGCACCCTCCTGCTCAGAGGCTTACTGTACGTGCCTAGTGCTGTCGAGTGTGTACTCATGCAAACATGCGCATATAAGCATGCATACAGACAATCGCAGACAAACATACATAAAGCTCAACCACCAGAGAAAACGGTAACTGCAAGAGAAGCTAAACTTTCTTAAGAAAACCTGCTGGAAAAATCAAACATGTCTCCTGTTTTTTTTTTTTTTTCTAAAAAGTGCAGCCTCAATCAGCCTTCTGTTGCTAACACTTCATCCATATTTCTGTGCAGGTTGTGCCCCTGGAGAAGACTTCCAAAGATGCTACTAAAATTAGTGTGAGTTTGATCTAGCACCAACTGTCAACTAAAAAAAAGTACAGTCAACATCAAAGTAGTTACTGGGTTATTGTATTATCATGAATATTTGGTGCTTTTGTAGGCTTCGTAAGATTTGTTTGTTAACTTTATAATAAAGTTCAGAAAAAGGTGTGTTATATGCATACCAGTATGACTATTAAAATAGAAACAGATCATCTTTTGTCCCCGTTAGGTGGTGAAAGTGGCTGGCAGCAACATCTCCCACAAGCTCCGCCTGTCCAGTGTCAAACCGTCAGATGAGGGCACGTACGAGTGTCGCGTCATTGACTACAGTGGCACCGTGGCGCAGCACCACCGCGTTTGGGCCTACCTCCAGGTGGAGCCTGAGCGGAGACAGGGGTCGGATGACCTCCAGCTGCGGGAACCAGGGCACCGGTCGCAGGGGAACACATTCCAGTCACATCCTCACCACCAGACAGAGGGCAGGGAACTGAAGAGGAGATCAGCTGAAAGCACCACTGACTGCAATGAAAGCTGTGTGCTTTAGAGTGTCCATCTGCATGTTCATGACTGATCTCTAAAGAGGGACGGTCATCAACACACACACACACACACATACACCACACATCACCACAGAGTTGAGGCGTCAGTCATAAATGGACCCTTTGTGTTTTGTTTGTCTATCTTATCCTCTAATATTGTTGTTTGGATGCCAATGTTGTTGAATGCCAATAAAGAGCAACAATTTATTGACAGTACATATGTTCTCATTGTGGCTTTGTTATTTGTATCTGTGCTTTTTTTATATATTGCATTTAGTTATTAATATGACATTGAGAATGTTTCTTTACAGTTTTCAGTACATAGCAGTGAAGCATTATTATTATTATTATTATATTATTATCATATTTATAGTTAAAGTTTGCTGATAAACATCTGATGCAAAACAAATCCTTTGAAAATGCCTCATTTTTACTCTTCTACTAGACACATGCCAAAAGCTGCAGTATTTCAATGTAAAAGCTTTATTAAGAATAAAGTATGCCTCTTTCATTTAAAAAAAAAAAACAGCCCACATTTTGTTTTTATCATTTATGTAATCTTCGTTTTAACACTTTGACTTTCTAACTCATGACTAGAAAATTTCTGAATATACAAATGTATGCCTTCATCACATTAAGATGTACTGTATGTGAATTATTGTGTAATATCCACACTGGCACTGTAGACTTTTATTGATATGACTGAAACAAAGTTTACTCTGTGCTACTTAACCAAATGATTCAACGAACACCACTAGTATGTTGATTTCTTTTATTTCTAAACCACAATACAAATGTTTTGTTTTTTTTATTTCAACTTTTGTTGTCATTGCTGCATCACATTCTCCTCCTGACTGTGTTTGTTTGAAGTGCTGCTGTTTGATATCTGTTCTGTTGAATACATCATTTTAAAATGACTTTGGTCCCTTTCCATTTATTTTGCTATTATGTTCTGTACTTTATTAAATACAATAATACATGATTTCAGCTGGAGGCAAACAAAAAAAAAAACACATTTTTACAGTTAATACATGTTGTATGTCATTTCACTCCACCACACATCCTGTTCAAGTTCATGCTAACAGCTGACTGGTCTGCTTGTGTTTTGCTGCCAGCTACTGTGTTGCACAAACAAATGCATTTTACAGTAGCTTTCCAAATACTTGTAATTACTGTTTCTGACCAGGAGAGAGCAGCACCGCCTCTAACCCCAGAAATTAATCAAACATGCACAAACAGCTTACCTACATGCTTACATGGAAAAATAGATCTGAGCAGAAAGCTGGTCTCATTATTTTAGGTCATAGGAACAGCAGCTTTATATGTTTGCTTTAAATGCAAATAGAAAAATGCATCTCCCACATTGCATCTATTCTCCCAGTAGAATAGATTTTGTCCAACAGAGTAAAGGTTTGTGTAAAGACAGTCCATCTGGTAGAAACATGTGAAGTATTTTAATTGTAGCACTTAGAGAATATAAAAATAGTACATAGCACTTAAAAAGCTAATCATCACTTCAGAATGTGAAAAGAGTAGTTACGTATACGTTTTTTTCGCGTTTGCATGCACAGCTTGCACATTAAAAGACTTATGGCTCTGAGTAAAATAAGATATCAATCTGCAATATACAGTGAGCGATGTATTTGGACAGACAAGCGCTTTATGTTTTAAGCGCTATATAAATGTTAAACTCTATTTTGCAATGATGACATTTCTGTAGCCCTTAACGTGACACAACTTGTTGCTGTCGAAGTTGACCACCAGCTTTCTCAGCCGTGAGTTAGAGCGGCTGGGAGTGAAATAAATTTTCACTTTGGCATTTTCTCCAGGTCCCACTGCAGAGCCCAGCCTGTAAGGAAAATATATAAACATTAGTGACATGCACGATAAGGGCTTCATCACAGTCCTCTGACTGCATAAATATTTAGGCAATAAACTAATTGCCACTGACACAAGACTCATGACAAGTTATGACTGTTTATGGAGACAGGAGATAGAACTGCGGTGCTTGAACTGCTCAGCAGATGAGTGAAGGTTTCATTTCAATCTTCTCAAATACACCAGAGCACGCAGACACATCATCACCGTTTATGCAGTCAGAAATCTGCACCTGAATTTATGTACAGTAATTGAAGAGATAATGTATACAATGCATGCTGTTAATTCCGTCGGTGCTCTGTGTTAGAAAATAAGTCAAATTCGATAACGGGGAACTTATACAACCTCTCAGAGATGACGCGTCCCCCAGTCAGGTTAGCCCCCTCGATGTGGAAGCAGCAGTTCTCCAGTGGCTCTGGCAGAGGATTTTGTAGAGTGATCTCTGCAGCCAGTTTCCTATTCTCCTTTGGCTCACCCAGGACCTGCAGAGAACAGCCCACCCCTGGGTGTTAGCTGATGCAAGCCTCGCAGTGAATAGAGCACAGTTTTGTTTTGGCAAAACTGTTTTAATACATCAATACATGTGCTCACAATATCAGAATGAGACAGTAATACTACACTACAGTATAACACATTGTAGGCCACAGTAACAGTAGTATAGTAGAGCTTCTAAGGCTGCTATGGCTGTGTCACCCTACTTCAAGAAAACGTGTCCTCTATCATTGTTTTCATGATTCATCGGATTGTGGCTTTGAGCTCACATTTTGTAAATGTAACAACCAGAAATAAATCCTGGCTGGATTTTACATGCTGTCTTCTTTTTAAAGTCTACTGAGGATTTCTTGTTGAAGGTTATCACACTCACTCTGATTTTTATTTCAGGATTATCCAGTACAATGTTTCTCACTGCCAACGTCGACTCCCCGGTGTTGTAGTCAAACAACAGAACAGCCAGACGGATTAAGTTGTCCTCAGTGAGTAGGCCACCATACTTAGAGTAGTTCAGCCTCAGTGGGACCCTCCTCTCTGGAATAAAACATGCAATATATATATATATAAGCCTGACAACAGTTGTATATTCATATTCATGCAAATGAAACACAGTGATTTGGCTCACCTGCTCCTGGTGAGAGTTCAACATTAAGCAGATCTTTAAAGCCACAGTTCTCTCCCATAATCCCGTTGTAGGACACAGCACAGGATCCAAACACCAGACGGCACAGCTTGTCACTGAGCGTATTGTTAGTAACGACAGCAAATACGTCAAAGTCGCAGCCTTTCCTCATGTCTGATGTGACTTTGATAGCGACGTGTAAGCCTTGATTCTGATGCTGCCGCTGGAGCAGCTTGTTCTCGTGTTTGGCCTTCTCGAAAGCCTCCCGCTCTTCATCGGAGCCTAGCACCATGGGAAGGAACAAAAATCACACACTGAATAACAGATTTAACAGCTTTGCCATTCAAAATAGCCAACTTCTATATATCTAACATAACAAATGTCCTGTATATGTAATGATAAACCTGACCTTTCTAGACAAAGGCAATGTAGAATTGACTTCACTACCTTCAGGATACTTGTAGAGATGAGTGATGTCCTCTCTGGTGTCACTGCCGACGCTCTTTGTACTGATCTTCTGGCCCACTGTTGTAGCGGAGGTGACATTTGATGTGCTGCCATCTTTTTTTTTCATGAAAGTGATGACGTCAGCGTTGACCTCAGCAAAGACAAACGGGGCATCATACTTGAACGTGAGTTCCCCCTCCTTGATGGCCCTGACTGGGATGGGGCCGCAGCAGTACACTCCTAAAGGAAGACACAACTTGATAAGTATCTTGCTTGATAAAAAAAAAAGCTGGGTCTAAAATGCAAAGAGTTTGTTACCTTCGCTTTTCTCCTGGGGTGTGGGGTCACTGGCCTGCCAACCGTTAAACCCAGATTTAAGGTCGGGCCTGGTCATCCAGCTCTCCACCCAGCAGTGATAGTTCCTACAGACACAAAACACACCATCAGCTGAATCCCTATTTGATACGTTTTCTGTTTTGAATTCTCATGCATTAAATAAATCTACCGAACATGTTATGTAACGTTACAAGCCTGCCTCGTAATGTAGGATCAAATACATAAAATGTGATAGTTCTGACCAGATCATATCTCCAGAACTGATGGGTTGTCCGTTTTCATCAATGTAGCGTTCAATAACCAGGTTGCTGTTGGTGTCGTGGGCTGACAGGTAGTTGGTGACGACTCTGCAGGGGATGCCAAGTGCTCTGAAAACTAACAATTTACATCATTATTGCAATACTCAAAATACAGCAAAAATCTATATCGCAACTGTATGGTCACATATATGGTGTTGTGCTGTATCTGTTTGAGACAAATCGACCTTCTTACCTGTGCAGGCCACTGCAGCAAACACCCAGCACTGTCCGTAGCGAACAGGCTGACAGGCATGTGTGTCCCAGTTCTGCAGAATCTCCACACTGCCCCTCCAGAACATTGGACTGACACCTCCTTCATACCCACCTGTCCATTTTCCCAGCACCACTCCTTTGTCGTCATTACAATTCACCTACCAGGCAAAAAAAAAGGAGTGTAATAAAGATTGTTTTATATATGAAATCCAGGCTTTTTGTCATGGTGGTTGGTTACACTCACACCTAAACCTTAACATGCAAATAAATAAAACAGCAACAGCAAGTATCTGTTTCTAATCAGAAAAGCGAATGGAAATCATAGAAATAATATGACGTACCATGGCACTGAGGACTCTGGATACATAGATGGGATTTCTCCTCCCTGAGCAGTCTTTGCCAGGATTAGCCATATATTTAGGATTCATATCCAGAATCTTCAGACAGACATCAAGGATTCCACTTTCAAACTGTACGGAAATAAAAAAACAAGCAAGTATCACATCTGATCAGTGGTTTTCTAATGATAAGACATGGCACAATCAGAGTGAGATTAATCGTCAAATGTATTTCTGAAAAGCTTTCACCAACAACATGTGCAAAAAAAAAAAAAACAGCAAATGATATTTTTAATTCTATCATGCTGTAAAGCCTCGATAGCCGCATGAGTGATGCATTCATACTGCCAGGCTAATGCCGATACTCCTCTCACTTTATCAGACCTAGCCTGTCTACTATTAGATATAGATAATATCTAGTTGTAGTTAACTTCAGTGTTAAAAAAGATTGCATGTTTGCCGTTATGTAACACACCATAAGTCACTTGCTAAGACTTGAATATGTTCCTGTCATCAGAATGATTACTTCACCACTCTACGTGTGTATGATGAAATGAGGCAGGCAGTATTGGTGTTGGTACCTGGCCAAAGTTCCAGGGAGTAGAGATGGGATATTTGTAGCTGCCTCGAAAGATGATCCCATCTTGAGATAGGACGTACTCTGTCAAACTCTGCTCATTGTCCAGATATACTGCGTCTCCTGTTGCCAAGAGACATCACAAACAATACAGTAAATACAATTCATGTCCTAAAACACTTCTTCACACTGCACGACAGCTTGACGTATGATCTGTTTACTCACCTGGGCACCAGGGGTTAAAGAGCAGGATAAACTCAATCCGCCCCGATCGCCCCAGGCTCAGGGTGTAGCGGCCTATAGGTGCATCAGGGGCAGAGCAGATGGACAGTGTCACCATGTCTCCGGGGGGGCTGGTGACAGCGGCGCTCCAGCATGACGTGTCAATGTTGGCAGACAGACCAAAGGAAGCCCTGGTGCCATACTGCTCAGAGGGTTGAGGACCTGCATGTAACAGCAGATATGGTTAGGTTCCTGTAACTGCATTTGGGAATAAGGCAGGAGTTTTTAGTGAAACATTTGTGTCTGCAGAATGGAAACTCACAGGGTACATTTTCACTGTTTTCTCAAAACCGTTTAAATTTAGTTCAAGCATCTCTGGAATCTCTTCTCATGCAAACACAACATAACTGTGTAATAGCACCAATTTCATGACCAAAATTGTTTGGGCTTAAATATCCCTCAGTGACCTCAGTTTAGATTTGAGTTGAGGTCAGTCCCAGGAGTCAATTCTGTCACTTCTTCCACTCAACCTTTAACCACTTTCTTCTCACTGGGTTCACTGGGATCCTACTCAAATCCATTAAGATATAATTGACTTAATGTTATCTATGACTATACATCTGCTTTCCTATTGCAAAGCAACACTTCCTGTTTAAACAGCTGTCTTATCAAACGCACATACTGAGGAGGAATACTCCTCAAGGCAAACACATGGGAGTAGTACATTGCCCTTAAGATCCCCAGAACAAATGGGCGGAGAAGTTGAAAAAAACTGAACAATGGGAAATTACTTCCTTTTCCTTTCCATCAACATTGCCACTCCTTTCCCCCTCTCATCTTCACAACATAATAGTGCCAACAAAAACACAGCTACTGAGGTGTTCCTAATGAGCCCTTCACTTCCTAATAGGACACAAACACAATGCTTTTCTTTCAACCTCTGTACATTATAAGATTGTTATGAGGCACATTTTTCAAATACTGTGAATATTTGAGCATTGTTTTTTTTCTGATCTGTAAGTGCACATGATCATTACACTAACAGAAACCTGAATAATGTAAAGGCATAAAGATATATACATTTTATACTGAATACTTAAAACCTACAGTATAATACAACTACTGATAGATACACTGCATTCAAAGTTAAAGGGTTAAATGTTATAAAACTGTCTAGTTTTTTTTTTTTTACCATATATGTTATCTTACTGTGATAAGATGAGAGTCTCCCTTATATAGACTTCTGCTTTAAGACATGCCTTTGATTCATTTTTCCAACTTTGTCATAAACATATGTAAACATAAAAAAGACCAGATGTGAGCATTGTATATATTTAAGCTGAAGAAGGAGGACTGGGGTTAGAGAAAGGCCATGGTGGAGATATCTTGTTTTGAGTTGTTGTTTTAACACCGTGATATTATTCTTTAAACATGTTCCAGTTTGTATGGAATATAAGGAAAGCTGTAATCACTGTGAGCCTTTTTCTCTTTGCCAAGAAGAGATTTTTTTTTTTTCCTGAAATCACCTGTTTCTGCAATGCATTCAAGAGAGCTGCCTCCTGGTTGGTAGTTCCCAGAGCGCAGGTACAGGCTGATAGTGAACGGCTGGCCTCTCCTCACGATCAGACGATCTACACCGTTGACATCAGTATGATGGTCGGTGTTGTTGAACTCACAATCCAGGTTCCAGTGATCAATGTCCAAAGCTTAAAACAAGAGAGAAGAGGGTTTTTTTTAAAAGCATGTTCAGTAGTCAGTGGTGAAGTTACTACTAACCTTTACAATCGACCGCACCTCGAGAAAAAAACGTGTTTATAGTCAATGTGTTACAGTGGAAGACATCAACTTTTGTTGTACACAAAGCTCCAAAGCAATAAAACTATTTCAGTAGCAGCAATTAAAGTTTGTAGAAAACACCTCTTTTTAGCTCTAATTATGTTCTTCATTCTTACTTTTATTTATTAAGAGAATAATGTATATGTTTATGGATGTTTATGGAGCGCTTAAAATGCCACAACACACTTTTAATGGAGTGTGAGTTGTAAAACCTACAGCTGTGTATATGATGAGGGAAACTGAATACAATTTATGAGGTTCAACCATGAAAAAAATAACTTCTTTATGTCAGATTTATGGCGAATTAACCAGAAAATTTTGTGGTTAACTGGAATTCTTCTAAAAAAAAAAATTAGCTGCTTTCTTTGTTAGTTTCAACAAGCTGACATTCATAATGACGTTTAAATATTTGTTAAGGTCTACACATCCTGTGGACGGCAGGACACTGACAGTCATTTCTGGTAACATCATTTTGTTTTACAGGCCTTTCTGTATAGATTTAATAAGAAGCAAACAGAAACAGACAGTCACTCCCTGTAGATTGTGCAAACACATGGCGGCGACTAAGAATCCCACCCTCTGTCTGTAGGAAAAGTTAAGGTCCTCCTATACAGTATAATGCTTCCACAGTCCTCCCAACCACCAGCAGCCTACCCACAAGTCAGGAGGTTAACTTTCCCCCAATATATGAAGTGTTGCTGCTAAGAAAAGAGCTGGAAACAAGCCTGAGGTGGTACTGTCAACATTTCCTGCTGTATTAGATGAAGTCTATTAACTTGTGCATACTCTCCAGTCATTTAACACACTTGATCTAAGCAAATATTGAATAAAAATTAAGAATATCACATTGGAGTGCAGATACTATTTAACAGCTTATTGAAAAGCCATCTGGAGAATGGAGACTAATAAAATGAATCCTCAGATTACAGAATGTGAAAACCATTACACAGATTGATAACATATGATAGGTCTGTGACCCCCAAACTATCATAAACAACCGTTTAAATGGTGCACTGGGAAACTGTTGTCATCCTTTCTGGAGCGATTTTTGGAGGTGTTACTGTGGCTGTGCAATTGATATAAAAGAAAGTCGTTTAACATGATTGGTTGTGGCAGATGGCATGCATAGTGTAAAGCCAAAATAAATGAATTTCACTGGTTTGCAGTTATATAACTTGGTAGCATGGGTAGAGATTCCTTAGCCTTGACCCGGCTTTCCTCACTAACTTTTACTTTTTACATACTGTACACGCCCACGCTTTGCTCCTAGTCTACCAACCAGGAGCCTGCAGCACAGAGCAGCATTGAGGCCAGCATAAACCTAATAAGGAAATTAAAACATAATCCAGCGGGGGTGAACTGTAGCTAGTACAGTAAACATTATTTTAATCCTGGAAAAACACGCAAACTCCCGTCTGGAAGAGAACTTTTTCAGTCTTTCAGTCTTACACCTATGCCGACCTCAGTGCTCCATCACAGGCTTTTTACAGGTGACACTGATTTGTAAACAGGTTTGTTTATTGTACATATAACTTCTGCAGCGGTGTAAGGACAACAAGCGTGTACTAACACCCATGAGGAAACATATAAATAGTAAAAATGTCTGTTTAATAATTCAGACTAGTTGCAGTCAAAAACATGAGCCTTTGGCAGCGCTTCAGAGCAAACTGAGGTTCGACAGCTTTCTGTTCAGGATGGTTTGGATGTCTTTACAGGGGCTTAAAGGCTATTACTGTTATAGGTATGAACTATTTGTAGGCGTCCTTCCTATAAAGATAGCAGTGGATAACTGGAGGCTCCAGCTGCTTTTAAGCAGCTGTTAAACTCCCAGGACAACACTCATCTTCATATCTCCAATGAACATATGCAATGACAGTTACATGACAGCTCCTGCAGCATTAAAACCAGTAATACAGGTTGATGAAATGTGTAGTTATAGTTATTATCAGACATTCGTGACAACAAGTGAAAGTTTCCTCCATTCAAGTCAGTGGCTGAAAAAGCTGAAAGCCCACACAACGCCAAAAACAATGGTGGGAATGGAAGGAGCCATATATTAATGGTAGATAGTTTCCACTCAAGCCACAAAAAAAATTAATAATATGTTTGCTTTAAAGTAGTTACTATAGGTAGGAGACAGAAGAACTTACCTTGAGACATGATTGTGTTCGTTGAAAAAGTTTGTTTTCAGCTAAATTGCAGCTCAAGAGAAAACAGTGTGTCCCTCCCTGCAGGACTCGCGGTTATTTGTAGTCCTCCTCTTGAACCTCAGACGGAGGGCGGGACGCGACCCTCCCCTCAAAGAAGAAAAAAAAACCTTCTTCTTCCAGGGTAAGTCCATGCTGCAAACACATGCCGCCCCTCCGCTGTTACCTAATTATTCCTCGGAACCAGCTGAGAAGCATCTCTGACGCAAGTAAACTCTTCCTTAAAACATGACACACCTCTGTCAGCTATTGCTTTTAATAAAACGGTTACTAAGTATGGCATAATGAACATGAAATATACATTGTAGTTTAAACATGCTCATAAAGTATCCATAAAGCATGGTTACCTGTACGTCGTAGTGCCAGGCGGTTGCTATGCAACGTTAGTAACTGCTAAACGCTCAAGCTAACCACAATGTATTTATTCATATTAATTTAATTAATACCGTCCCCAGTTGTACTTAGTTGTACACCCATGAAAAAAAACTGTCCAAAGTCACGTTGTAAAGTGTTTGCAATAGTTATTATTATTATTATTATTATTATTAATAATAATTATTCTGCATCTTGAAAGTGATATTATCATTTTTAATGAGACAAATAACACGAAACCTGAATTTGACAGTTTTTGTAATAATCTTCTTCTAGTTAAAAATCTTCATAATTATCTGTATTCGGTAGAAGAGAGAATAAAGTGTCTTGTTATGCTAATATCCTGCTTAACAGGGTAAATTGTCACATTTGACAACTTGCTCCAAAATCACAATAGCCAGTAATAATAATAATAATAATAAATAAATAATAAAAATAATATGTTTATTTACACCTGTCACAGAAATAACATTTAAAAACTAAATAAATAATAAAAGTGCTTCACAAGAACAAAAGTAAAAAAACAAAAACAAAACATATTTATTGTTATAAATAAAACTAATGGCAATAAAAACATACAAACAATTTAAAACAAACACAACATAGGCAACAGTGGACATGACAAATATATACAGCCAAGATGAAATAAGAACATGAATAATCATCTCAAGCTCATACAATATATATGTAGATATATGCCTGTAATGTTGGGAACAGATCAAGGCTTGTTTTATTCAGAAGTGGCTAAACAACTGCATTTTTTAAAATTTACTGGAACACTGTTTATAATAGAAACCAGACATGGACCGATAAGACGCAACACTTCCAAGCAAAGACGTAAGTAAGATGTCTACAGGAATGGAGGAGGATGTAATACTGCCCACCAGATCAGTGAGGTCTTGCAGTGAGATTTGAGAAAAAATTGTCGTAAATATGACAGGAGAATTGGATAAGTGGAGATGGGAGTAGAGGAAGGGATGATGCTAATAAAAGCCCTGACATCTCTAATCTTATCCACAAAGAAAGAGAGAAAATTACTGAAATCCTTATTTGACAAAACAGTCACATCAGGAGGTGCAGGAGAGACAATGTTGTTAATAGTGTTGGTTGGTTGGGAAATAGGAAGCTCTTGCATCTTTAACTATGTTGTTAAATTTGGTTAAAAGGTGAGGTAAGTTTAGTGGATTTTCAGTCGCTCTTCCCTCCAATAGAGGGGTATAATCACACTATTCAGGAGCCAATTTATCAAAAGCTAACAGGAGAGACAACAGTCTGATCAGATACAATAGCCGGATGTGTAGGATCCAAGCAGAGACCATGAGTTGAATTGAACTCATAATTGTAACAGTGTAAAGCTATCCAATTCAGGCACCCTGAGCTGTCTATTACTAACCACAAGTATTTCCTCCAGACTTGAGCATTACGTCAAGCAAATAAATTCTGCGATTAAGTGAAATCAAAGCCAGAGCTCTGTGCAAAACCCACACAGTGGAAGTGACTCAATGTTTTTGCCAAGACAAGATTGGCTGCTTCACAGACACAGTGGCATCTATCACATCACACTTTTATTATAAATGCATGTGTGTAAAGAGGTATAGTGACAGGACAAGAGCAAAAGTAAAATAGAAGAAAAGACAAAAGGTATTTATTGTAAAAAAAAATCCTTGTAAAAATGGTCATACAAAATATATTTTAAATAATGAAGGCCTATTAATGTTAAAATTAATTGCTTCCAGAAAATAATTGCTTCCAGAAAAAGGCAAAATCTGGATTCCTCTTTTATTGCATTTCACAAAGCAGATTTTGACCTTTGATGAAATAAGTCTGACTAATTGTGCTGATTAGTTTCACAGGAAGTTCCATGAAATTGAATACTTTCATATTGCAACGTCAAACAGAAACCATGGCCTTTGATAGATAGATAGATAGATAGATAGATAGATAGATAGATAGATAGATAGATAGATAGAGAGAGAGAGAGAGAGAGAGAGAGAGAGAGAGAGAGAGGTACCTGTCAGTATACGATTCCCTTTAAAATAGTGTTTTTAATTGTTATTGTTGTAATTGTATAATGTGGCTTAGTGCAAACATGGTGCATGGTGCAACATGGTTTGTTTTTGTTCTTAAATAAACCCTTTAATGATGTTCTAGCTCGTTCACATTCATTTAATCAGGGAAATATATCCGTATTATATGAGAAACTAATGTTTGTTTTAGTAATGGAAGTATGAGGTAAATGTAAAATATAGACAGAAAGTAGTTTAGAAACAGTACTGTCAGTTAATTTTATTACAAAAATGCTAATAAAAATACAGATAAATGCAAACATACACATCATCACCATATATCAAATAGAAAGCCATACACATGTTACACAGATCAATATCTTCATACCAGTAAGATATGAGTTTATACAAAACTGTTAATTAATAGAAAAGACAGAGTGAATGTGTTTTATTTTCATGGGAAACAAGTAAGACGCACGTTGTGATTAAGTTTTGACAAATCTGTACAAGACATAATACATTTAGGACATGAACGATGCAGTTCTACTGTTTACTGTCTTTACTGGCCTCCACAGCTGTTTTATTCTTTAATTACTACAATTTAACATTGTCGAATGGATGACAAATAAACACAGCCTGAAAAGACTGCACCTTTTGATCATTTGAATGAAAACAATCTGATATAAAATACAGGTATGCATTTAATATTTGATCAAATGTATAATACAGTACATTCACAGATATTTGTTTCTGACCTATTGTTTTGGAGGTGAGATTAAAACAACATATGTACAGAGTGGTAATGGATTACAATAACAGCAGGTTCGTTCACTAATAGCCTCTTCTCTGGACGAGGCTTCAATGGACTATTCTCCATTCCTCTTGAGTTACTTCACAATCTGTAGAAAAACATTTAGATTATCACAACATGAGTAAAGTTTATTATTTATTAGAGAACACATACTGAATATCTTTTTTTTTTTTTAAATGTTTGTATACTAGTTTGAGAAAGACATGTAGTCTACAGTATAATTGCATTGTACTTACCATATACTGTATCTCACAGTTCAAACCTCAGTGGATTTTCCAACACTACTGTTCTGAAATTGAGAAATTCATTAAAACATTATTATTTTTTTATATATTAAACATAAGTGAATATTGACAGGAGGAGAAACTTGCAGACAGAAATAATAAAGCGACTCTTGATTAATGATGATAGGTGATTGAGTGGGTGATGAATGGATCGGTATGTTATTTACTTTCTGATTGAATAAGAAGCTGAATTTAACCGTATAATAATTACTGGTTAAAAGCTTTGTACTGCACCTTGTCACAGGGCAGATCCTTGGTCTTGTTGTGTGCTTTGAGCTTGGGTTTGGGTGCAACTGGTGGTCCGGTTTTCTGGAAAACTGCAGAAGCTTCAGTTCGATGAGCCTCCCTAACAGTGATTATGGAGGCACAGACCGAGGAGGTGTCCTCCACCTCTCCTCCTAGAGCAGAGTGAAAGCTGTGACTGGAACTGCTGAAGCCACTGACACTCTCCCCTGATGACTCAGAGCTGTCCACTGGAACAAGAGACAAGACTTAATTATGTATCCAACGTATGCATCGACAGAAGATTGATCCAATCTATCAACCAGTCAACCTGAAAAACTGTACAGTAGTTGTGCCTGTTTCAGTAGTCCTCTTCCCTATTGAAATGTCCTTGGATGTCTTAAGAAAGTCACTGACCCATAGAGTTGACCTTGTTGAAGGGGAATACAACTATAAAAGTGTCCTCTGGCTTGAAACATGAGACCCAGCAACCATAGTGAAGCTGCTTAGGAACCATAAAACATTTCTTGACTTCCTGGGTATGTGGACATTTCTACTTTCTCTCCCATCGCTTCTAAACCTCTAATCTATTTGTAATAAATCATAATAAGCATCAATCTGACTTCATAACACAGTCGACTGATGACATTGCTACTTACACAGTAAGTTCTGACTCCCACTCTCATGGTCCAGGTCGTCCTCTTCCAAAACCCCAGGGGGTGATGCGTATCCCTCAAGAGCACCAACAACCACCCTCTGCCCTGGCCCACACAGGTATCCCACATGGGACAGGGAACCTCTTCCAGAGGATGAGGAGGAAGATGAAGTGCTCCCTGAACCGACGGACTTTGGTCGAGCCCCAGGAAGCCCGTCCTGTGACGAGGTGAGGACCTTGTTTTCTACAGAGAGCAGGTGAGAATAAATTGTATGAATGGAGGCATCATAAGCTTGGAAAAGCCAACGAGTGACAGAACATAAACCTGTCTCACTGGCAGTATATGCTTACCTCTTCCCAACAGTACATAGTTGACGGCTCTGTCATTAATAGCTGCATCACTGGGCTGGATGTCCATAAAAGGCTTGTTTCCAATACCCATGAACACTCTCTCCTGCATGCGGACCTCTAATACACAAGAAATAATTCATTTTAAAATGTTTACATTTTAAGAAATGACATGAACAAGTACGAACAAGTTGAAATGTTGCTGCCACTGAATGTCATGTAGTATAAGTTGTGTTGCTTTAGATACAACATGTAACCAGTGTGTAATGAGAGTGTAAACAGTCTGTGTTTGTTTGTTGGTACCTCTGTTGTGTACTGCCTGCTCCCAGAGGATCCGCTCCAGGTCTTTGGTCCAGGCCTCCTTTACCTCCCGGCTAACTGCTTGTAGCGTATATGTGTCTTGTGTTTTCCTCTTTCTGAACCAGATCTCAAAGCAGAGGCCGCTGTCGCCACAGTTTTGGGTCATGCCTATGTCTGATGTCTGAATACAAACAAGGACAAAGGTAACTAATCATGTAAGATGGTCTTAAATATGACAGACAAGTTTGTCAAAACACAGATCACAAAAACACAAATCAAGTTCGCAGAAAGTTTGCTGATGAGTAAACATATTCTTGTGCCATGATCACATAGTAGTAAATGTTTTATAAAAGGGAAGTCGTAGTAATACAGCTACACTCGTCTACGTACCTTGAATGACTGTTTGTAGAAATATGAGTCATTACCCACATCTGTCTTTCTGGTCTTGCTAAAGAGGATGAGTTCTTGAAAGAGGAAGATGCGACGTAAACATTTCTTCTTACGAAATGTAACCAAGAACTCGTCCTGGCGTATGAGCTGCCCCTGCTCCTTCAGATTAACCTGCAAGTACCCGAAAGAGGAAACAGAAGTACAAGTTCAATTCCGTTAGCAGGTTTATATATATATATATAGGTTTATATATATATACAGTATAATCTGCATTTGTTCCCAGGAATAATTAATAGGTTTCTTAATTCAGCTTTTAAGACATAGTCAAATATATGACAACATTAAACAAACCTGAAGCTTAACTAGTAAGTTTCAAGAGCAGGACCACCCCTCAACCTCCCCTCTACCGGCATTCCTATAAATACCAACTTTTGCTCTCGTATTCCGTGCTCGATCCCCCCACCTTATTCCTCTTTCTGTCATTTCCTCTCCTTCCTCATCTTTGTGGGTTCATTGCCCAACGAATTCCTTATAAACCTCCCCACAACGCATTCAGCAAGCAGAAGTGTCGCACCCATCCAAACCATTTCTCTTCAATAAATCATTTAAGACAAGTATCTTGCTGATGGTGTGATCCTTGCTAGTGAAAATGGCACATTTGGAATAATTTAATATGCACATGTCATCACAGCAAACCTCAATAACCAACTAAATTCTTATGAATCCAGCTACATTCCTTCTGTTTCTGCTCTCCAGATAAAGGAGCTCCAGGCCATTGTTCCACACACACACACACACAGAGTCTCACTTTGCATTTTATGGAAAATATGACAAAAACATTATGCCCGTCCAGATTAATCATGTCCAAGGCTAATGCACAAGGAAAACTATTCAAGATATTGTTTATTGAAGTATTTTGCCAAAGTGACTCTTATCACAGTACATACTGCATGAATACAGTACAGACATCCTCCTTTCTGGTAATCTTGATTAATATGTTGTTTTACAAAATGACACAAGTAAAACAACTGTCAAGGCCCTCCTTACATCGCAGTGCTGGATGGCGTCCATGGCCAGCAGGTTGTTGCCATGCCGGAGCTGGAATTGGATGACTTCCAGGGCGGCCTTGATCTCAGCCAGCTCTCTGGTCTGTCCCGAACCACACTCCCTCATCATGTCCTGCAGCAGCAGGCTGTACTTGCTGATCCGCTGCACAGGCTTCAGCAGATATGACCACAGGTCCATTTTATCCCCGAGTTTCAGTTGCTTTTGCTGGTGCATGAGGAAGAGGGAGAGAGAACAGTCAATGAAATGGCAGCAGTGCTAGAAAGGTACTGGCAAAGCTCACAGGACTATGTTAAAGCTGAGTTGGAGCTGCAGACTAATGTTAAGTGGGTAAATGGATATGTAAAAGGCTTTCATCAGGAATGAAACTGTGTGTAAACACTAAAGAACAATGGTGAACATTACTGCTAAAGAGGAATGGTTGGAATGGTAGTAGATGCCAAGTCTCACTTCTTGTTTCACAAAATTCAAAATGCAGACGGACAATGAAGTGTAAACTGACACTGTGTTTCTCACCTTGAAGAAAGCCTGTCCGTGATTGATGAGCAGACTGTCAGACTGTGGTTTGTTCTTGCTGTAAAGGGCGTACAGAGCAAAGCTCTCTCTCTAAAATAAAAAGAAACAGACCCTACACATCATTACCAGTTAAAGTGCACGTGCATGTGCATGTGCATGTGTCAGACACTGTTACCGTAAATGCTGACATTGTACCATAGAAGTTCACAACGCTGAAAGCTGACACAAACCAGATTAATGACATTAACACTTAAACTGTTAAAAGTCCTATGAATTATTATGATGAATTATTGCAGTTTTAGGAAACCATGGACCACAACCTCAAAGTACCTCAAACCTCAAATTTCGATTAGAACCTAATTAGTGTTTGAAGAGTTAGATTTTTCCTAAACAAAAAATGGAAATTATGCACCCCACTTCCAGAGCAAACTATAATTCATATTTAATAGTTTAAAATAACACCTACATGTCGTAGGATGCAACGTCCCACTCTGAAGGGTTCGCTGATGCAGCTTTCCAACTCATTCAGGAAATGATGGCGGTGGAAGTCGTGGAGTTTCTCTAGGTTACCGAAGATGCTCCCCCTTTGGCCCCTGAGGTCCTGAGGGACGTCGCTCCTCTCCAGTTCGGGGAAGTAGTGCTCTCGAACATAACCCAGAGCCTTCACGTACTCCCTCTCTGTGGACAGCAGCTCCTCCATGATCCTCCGCAGTTTCCTGTTCCGCATCGGAAATGAAAAATCCAAACCTAGGTGAGCTCCTGATTTACAATACGTTACAGAATCTTGTTGATTACAAATGTGGGACGGGGGTTACTTACAAAACATTGGCTTCGGTTGGATTGAGTAATGTCTCTGTGTTCTTTAAGTCTTTAGGGATAAGGGTGGGAACTGTACATCCTTTAGAGGAACCACCCTCCTCTTCATTATTGTCTCTTGTCCCTGAATGTAAACTCTCGTCATGGGAAGTGGGCTGATTTTGGACGGACTGTAGATTTTGTTTTAGTGGCTGTGTCCTGCTCTGACAGTGTTTGTTTCTTTCAGTCAAGGGTGAAAAGCCAGAAGAAGCAAATGTCACGTGAGAGCTCACACGTGATCCCTCACTTAGGGACCGACCTAGGAGTTGGTGCGATGGAAAATCATCGCCCCCTTCAGTTGAGCCTGCGCTCCTCAGATCTGCCTCACTGTGGTGCTCTCTTGGCCTCCATTTGGTTTCTGGATGACAGTCGCTGTTTTGTGGAAACGTATGAGTCATTTTTCCATCTTTAACTGGTGCTTTAGGTAACTGCAGCACTTCTGATTCTCCTTTCTCACTCCCTTTCAAGTCAGGTTTTAAATGGTGGTCGAAACATGCAACAGTGGTACTTTCACTTGAACCTTCCAAGCCATCAACTGCATCCTTATGAGAGACTGGCTGCTGGGCCATGGAGCACGCAGCCTCCCCCATTTCACTTCTTTCCTCCCCCATTCCTGAAGCTTCCCCTTGAGTGTTTACAGCTGTGGCCTGTTGGTTCTGGCTCTTATCTATGCATTTATTCTTCTTCTTCTGCATATCCTCAAGACGTTGCCTGACCTCTTGGCATTGGACCCAGGCTGCATTCCACATGCTCATCATCCTTGAGGCCCCTGATATCACGGCACAAGCCTTAGCTTTCAGAGCCTGGAAGTGTTGGGTGGAGAATTCGCCACCTAATCTCTCCTCATACATCTGGAGTGTGCTTAGACGGGCCTGAGCCGAGTAACACCCCAGCTCTATCTGCTCCAAAAAATGACTGCATTCTTTGGCCATGAAAGATGCCTGGTGTAAGAGAAACAAAGAGGAATTTATCGTTTTCGATTTTTAACACAAATCAGTCAGAAATAAGTAGACAAAGAGTAAATTAAGAAAAAAGAGAAGAGACTCAAATATGAAATGTCAGCTCAGGGAGAAAAAAATGTAACACCACCAACCTGATCACAGAAGCGGTACACATGCACCAGAGTGTCCAGTTCTTTGTACCTCTGTTCTGCCCGCAACATAAAGTTGTCCATATTGCACTTGAAAGTGTTGACCAAAGTCCGAAAAATATCTGTTGCAGGACCGGAGTCACTGGTGCCCAGAATCCTCTCTGCATCCGTCACTAGGGGCAACGCACACTGTTGTTTCTCCTGTGATATAAATGATAAGATTGGATGGAACTTCCATCTACTATTTACTATTATCAGTGCAGTATTACATATTTTCAACATTGGGAGAATAAGAAAAAAAAAATGTTGGCATCTAAAGAGAAACACACAATGATGAATTCCTGTTATATGTGTGTAATACCTTAGACTGAGCAAGAAACAGATCAAAGTGCTGCAAAGCCTTTTCAGTGGACACCAGGGTATCATCTGTTGTGTAAGAGTCCTTCAGTCTCTGTTCGCCTTCTGTATTAAACCATGTCCCAGCCTGCAAGACATAGTGTAGATTGTTGGTTTATAACTTGCCAAACGGTGAGTAAAGAGTAAAGGTGAGTAATACAGATGCAGCCGAAATGATTGGTACTTTTACATTTTGTCAAAATAATGCACCAACCATTTGACTTGAACCGCTTTCAAAACAAAAAAAAAGTTGAGAAAATTACTGAATTCATTCTTATTCTACAAAGACCTACAAAGGTACCTTTTAGAAGTTGTAAGAAATAAATGTTTTGTAGTGATACTTTAAGCAGAGACAATTATTCACTCTGCTGGTGGGTTTTTTTTGCCACTGTTTGCATCATGTTGAATATGAAAAACAGAAGCAAAAGTAGAGCGTGGTCTGAGATTAGGGAAAAAAGGTAATAGCCAAGTATGGTCAGTGAAAAGGTTACACAACTATCTCCAGAGAGCTTAATGTTCCTGTGACCACCGTTCTCCAATATTATGAAGAGACCCATGGATTTGTAGCCAACATCTCTGGATGTCCTTGCAAGAGGAAAATTGGTCCGAGATTGAACAGATGGATTGCTTGAATGGTCAATAAAGAACCAAGGAAAACAGAAATACAGAATCGAAGTTGATCTTCAAGTAAAATAGTTTTTAGTCGCACCATCCGTCACAGTCTGGTGAAAAAGGGCTCCATGATAGAAGATCCACTTCTAAGAGGCAGAAACACACACAAAAAAAGCCAGATGGACTTTGCCAAATTGCACGTTGACAAGCTACAGTTCTTTTGGGAGAATTTGCTTTCGACTGATGAAACAAAATTAGAGCTTTTCTGTAAATCACACCCGCCTCTATATTTACAGAAGAAAACGATGAAGCCTTCAAAGAGAATACCATGCTTATCGTAAAACATGGAGGAGGCTTAGTGATGTTTTGGGGTTGCTTTGCTGCCTCAGGCACTTGAATCTGTGCAGAGTACAATGAAATCACAGACTATCAAGGCATTTTGGAGAGAAAACATACAGCCCAGTGTTACAAAGCCATGTCTTTAGGTCTCCCAACAGTACACATACATCAAAAAGCACCTAAGCGTGGGTGAGAAGAAAACATTGGACCGTTCTGAAGTAGCCTGTTATGAGTCCTGATCTGAAATGCTGTGGAAACTTGTAGGTGGGAGACGGGAAGGTTTGGACGGGTATCAATATTTTCCACCACGTCTTCATTATTTATTTATTTTAAAAAAAAAACATTACATCACATTAATGAATTTCAGATGTACCAATACACCATAAAAAAAAGTTTTGACAGAGTGAACAGACTGAAAGAACTGGTAGTACCGTGCACATTTTGGCCTCCATCTCTCTGAGCCTGAATACAAACTCCAGGTGCTGCAGTGACTCATTTGATCTCATCACCAGCGTATGGAGCTTCTCCTCCACTTGGTTATACAGACTTGTCACCGACTCCAGAGCATCTCTGCAGGGGGACGACAAACACTGACGCTGAATCAACGACAACACTCAAGTTGAAATTAATTTCACATTAAATAATATCTTGACACAATTATTTTTTTTTTGGAGCAAAGCTTTGATTGCGAGCTGAGCTGTACACTTTATATAAGATCACACTGTCTTCAGAAAGTTTTTAAAACAGGTTTTTGTTATAAGATATGAGAGATGATCAGTGTACGTCATAGACAATTAAAAAAAGATACCAATATTTTCTATAGAGCCATCATAATTCGTTCAATAATTATTATCTGACACCTGTAGTCTTCAGACTGTGGAAATCGAAACTCTTCTCTCCTCATCCTGGCCAGTACAGCCCCTCCTTCTCTCTGCAGCGTGACCAGTCGAGCATCCTCCAGCACCTCTTTCATTGACGCTCTCTGTTCCTGGATGCATAGCTGCACTTCCTGCAGCCAGCCACGACACAAACAAGTTAATGACCGCAAAATGTATACTAATCATGTAACATTACAAGAAGATCTTGTACATATTACCTGGGCAACGTCCAAACTTTTACTGCCATCCACTTTGTTGATGGCCTTCTGCAACAAACTGTCTGCCCCTTGCAGGTCAGTCATGAAAGAAACCAGCCTCTGAAATGAACAATGTCATAGTGGAGGTGAATACAAATAGGATGCATAATAAAGCCTTCAACTTTGTATTGGATGGACACACTTTCTCATTCAAGTAAATTGAAAGGTGTACAGTATGTCCAGCCTTTTGTCATTTGCAGTGACAGGGATTTTTGTTTTTTTTGACATTTTGAAGTGAAGTTCACTACTAGAACTACAATTTTTGTTTCCTGTCATACAAGAGATTCTGCTCTGACAACTTAGCTTGACAAGTGACCATTGTAAAGTTGGACATAAATGGTGCCAGTTCAAGATAAACAAGTTTTAAGTTAACATCTGCATAAAAATGTAGCTTTGCAAGTTTAAATAGTTGCACTTTTTTCTGTTATTATCTAAGTGAGAAGTAGTCTTCACTTTCAATTGAGTGGTATTTAGTGCCAGTAAGGTGTTTGTACTGATTAATGTTGCGTGACCAATACAAAATATCTGCCTTCTTAACAGTCAGTACTTCACAGTCTAATCTCAAGTCTAAATACACTTCCCCCCTGGTGACCTTACCCTGCCTCTGTTTCTCTGTTCCCTGCTCAAATTGCATTGAAAAACAACAGAGATGTTGAATGTTGTGTTTGGGTGAGTGTATAATGAGTCATCCCCAGTGGGTGAACTATGGTTGAACAACAGTCTCTGAATCTACGGGAAACTCCAAAGTGACTCGGAGATGTGATAACATAGATGATACCTGATGAAACTGCAGCCAGTCTGTATGTCTGTAAGAAAAGGTCCCGCCCAGGTCAAAGGTCAGCTGGGAAGCTTCAACTGTCTTGTTGAGGGCTTTCATAGAAGTCACCATGTCCATCTTGTAGACAAAAAAAAAAGTATGGTCATGCATAAGAAGAGGCATCAAATGAGAACAAAATAAGAGTGTTCAATTCTCACCTGCAGCCCAGGCTGTTTCTCAGGGCGTGGACATGTGTCTTTATCCACCAGCATTACAATACAGTGGACAGCATGGAGAGCTTGCTCCTGTAAGCAGGTAGTCAATAAGTTAAAGACAAGTAGCACGGTTCGGCTCTGAGGATTTACACACGAAATTCATTTTGCAACATTAGATGAACTCTTAACCTGCATTTTAACTCTCTTTATTGAAAAGATATAATTCATCCACTCTCTTTCCACAATCAAAGAAAGATGGCATTTTGGTATATATCAGCAACAGGTGGTGGAAACTCAAGGTACTTTTACTCAACTTGAGTACAGTTATTACTTGTATTTTACTATTTCAATAAATGTTCAAATGATCCAATGCTGCATTAGTACTTAAGTAAAGCATCTGAATACTTCTTTCACCACTGTCAGCATCTGATGACATAGTGTGTGTGTGTGTGTGTGTGTGTGTGCTTTTAGGTGAGGCCTCTTTGTTCATTGTTCTCTCTGGCGTGTGTGTGCAGGTTTCTTGTTTTAACCTGGGCCATCAGCAGAGCTTTGTAGAGGTGAGGCGGTGGAGTCTTCTTCCTGGCATTAATAACCAATGTCAATCCCAGCTCTCGAACATCTTTCCTACCAAAGCGTTGAGTCATGTAAGAGCACATTAGAACATGTTCACTTCCTCACAGTAGTCTTTATGTGATAAAGGCTTTTATACTTTACTTATTCCACTTCTTAAATATCTATTTATCTCTCTCTCTCTCTCTCTGACATCCACACAAACACACTCGCTTCTTCACACATCTCATTCCACTCTTTGACACTTTCACAAACCCCTTTTAATGGCCTTTTCTCGGGTTACTATTGTGTGAGACTACATCAGACATGACTGCTAATTCTAGAAAGGCTCTGCATACCAGACAGTTGGCAGCCAGTCTGGCTAGAGACTGTTGTGGTATGGCTCTTTACTAGGGGACAGAGGAAGGCCAAGCTATCTAGTAGAATGGCTGTTTGGACTTCAAAGAGTCCATTAAACCCTGTGTAAACAAATAACACTGTTGAAGTGTTTGTTAGTAGACCTGTGAGAGTGAGGACTGACACCATTTTTACACAGGTCAATGTTACTGGCAGCTGATCGTAAAGCACTACATATTAAGGAAACATAAAATTTATTGATTTATTAGCTGTAAAATAGTTACTATTCAAGGAATGAGTCATCAGAGTTCCCCTAGTCTGAATGCCAGTAAAAGCATGTATTGACCACAAGAAATGCATTTTAAAAAATTATATTATACTGCCCTCTTGTGGCCATACCTTTTATTACACACCACACATGTTGGAGCTGCACATTCAGCCAATAACTACAGATTTCCTCAAGCTGTCCTCCAATTATGATTCAAACTCATTTACATGTATTTGGGCTTTTTTTTTTAAAGTAATACAGATATCCCAAAGGTAGTATTTGTAGTACCTGGGTATGGAGTGTAGGTAGAGCAGTAACTCGCAGAGACTCTGGGCTGATACAGGAGGAAACGTCCACTCCTTCCTGTCACCATGAACCTCCACCACAGCTCTGCCTGTCCTGTCCCTGCTGCCTGGAAGGGGGCAAGTCAGGAAAAAAAGGGGGAAAATATACAGTATAATTGTTTTGCATATGATGTTTGGTCTTAAAGACACTCATCCAAAAACTATTCACAGTTCTAGTGACTTGTTAGAAGATCCAGATATTTTAACATCCAATCATTCACACCTTAGTGTCCTATGAGATTTGCTGAGGTCATATGTGAATATTTTAGGCCACATGGTCACTTTTTAAATTTTATCAAGATTATTTTTATGTCAAGAACCTATTCTTAACTTACTGCAGATGTCAGACTCATTAGTAAAAAAGTACCTGGTAAACAAACGATGCCCAGTTCAAGCAGGCCGATGATGCTTTTGAATCTGGATTCCTGAGCTTGTGGAGACTGAGGAGTGTCAGAAGTGGTGGGAGAAAGTTGAGAAGATGGCTTGTCTGTCTTCACGTTCTGGAGACGAGAGTCCGGTCCATCTGTGGTGAAGGGAGTTTCACTCCTGCTTAATTCTGTCAGTAAACACAAACACGATTATCCCACCAAAAGAAGAAAAAGGCTTTCTCAATGTTTCTCATAACCATTTTTAATCTGCCAGACGTCATTGAGAACGTTCTTCTGAGGCAGCGCTAAGATTTCCTATAAACCACCAACTTTTTATTCTGGCCAGCAACCTCTGACATTTTATATTATCAGTAATTATTAGGCTCTTGGGCCATAAGTCTTAATAGCCCTCTGTCAACATAGATCTACCCCACACAGCTGTGTACAGACAGCCTTAAAACATTGGACATGTTCTCTGTAACAAAACACTGCAGCAGTCTGGCTACTAAACCTGGCTTTGATTTCAGACATCCTAATAGGCTTCTCCTCTGAGCCAACAAAGCCTTGCCTGTGCTCTCTTTCTCTTTGCCACTTTAATAGTCCATGACAAGCGTGTCTCCAGTCAAGATCTCAGCATGCCCCTCTGAGGGCATGAGGGGTGCGTGCCAGTGGGTGCAGGGGACACAGAAACCTCCTTCTTGCATGTTATGCTGTCTATCTACATTAGAGGAATGATCTGCTCTTTCTTTTTACTCTCCAGTGAGTTCAGGACCTCCCTTTTCATTTCCGTTCACTCCCTCAGTAATAGGAATGATGTGACTGCAGCCATACTGCCAATGATCCCAGACTGCAGTGGGAGAATCCCTTGAGGAACATCATTCACAAGCCTGATCTTTGACCTGCAAACCCTCTTTCCAAAGAGCCTTTATGAACTGTGACCCTCAGCGGAGCTCATTCCTTCAAGCACGCAAGGTCACAGTCTAATTTCAAATCTTTCAGTCTGTTTGGCATGAATGTTCAGTGGCCCTTTGAGCACTGAAAAACATGATAAATCGCTGTGTATAGCAATAGTAATAATAATAATGTATTAACTTTCTGTGTGGGTGCGGGTTAACAGGAAATGAGAATAAGAACGAAAGACTTTCAAAAAAGAAGTGTGGATGTTTAGCCTTAACTTGCTGACTCTGCTTACCTTTTTTAGGTGACTTCCTTCTTTCCACCTTTGGAGTCACCTGATCCAACAGTTCAGCTTTCTGACACTGCATTATGTTGCTAATTGTTTCTGGGCAAATATCACTGATGCTTCTGTTACTGAGTTTATAGAGAAGTGGAGTCCCTTTAGGAGTCTCTGACACAGTGGACAGAGACCTAAGCTTAACTTTGTGCTTCCCTGATGGTTTCGCCACCTTGTCACCATCACAGGTCTCCAGAAAGACATCTGCCACTGCATGTGCGCTCACATCGTGCCGTAATTGGTGTGAAATGAGTTTTGTCTGAACCTTATGACTGTAGCTCAAGCCAGGGGTTGATTTGAAAACCGTGGGTGATTCCTTCATAACGTCTTCAGATTCAGAACTTGTGGGAAGGTCTTTGAGATGAGATGCAAAGTTTCCTGGTGTTGGTTCACAGCAGTGTCTGTAGAGACAGTGCTCATGACTTGTCATAGGTTCTTTGCAGGGGTTACAACATTTTCCAAGTTCGTCTCTTTGAGCTACAAATGAACCTTTTGGTCTTAACTCCCCCTCTTCACAAAGGCTGACCTCCTCCAGGCCAGCCAGGAGGTCTACACTCCCCCTCTCAAATGTGACTGGGTTTCTCAGTGCTGCCAGGTAAGAGTCTCTGTACCTGCACTTCAAGTCTTGATCAGTGGGCTCAAGCCCCAGTCTTCTCTGGCTGCATGGTGTACAAGGCTCCTCTGCATACTGAAGGGTGCGCCCACAGAAAACACTATTCCCAAGGGGTACAGGTGGAGGTGGTCTGACAGGTTTGAACAAAACTGATTTGGGTGGGATTGGAGGTCCGTCATATTTACCCACAAACTCCTTCCCTTTAGCGATATCCACTAGGTCCACATAATCACCCTCAGTCTCTGGATAGTTACGACTGTCCCAGGTGTTGGGTGAAACCCAACCAACAGGTTTGATTAAAGGTTTGGGGCATGGTCTGGGGATTCGTTTTTCACGTTCCAGTTTAACGAGTTTGTCCACAGGTCTCAAAGATGCTGACATCCTGTCTTGTGAAGGAAGAATCAGTGTCTCCAATGGGAGGGTGGAGGCGTTATAATGGGAGGGAACTGAGATCTGCTTTGGCTCAGGAGGAGCTTCCTGATAAGTGGGCATGATCTTAGGCTTGTCCAAAAACTCTGGGATGGCTATTTTGGCCCAGGGCAACTTGATTACTCCTTGGTCAGTGCAAAGCAAGCATTGTGACAGTGGAGTTCCATGGCGTCCTTCATTGATGTCCTGCAGCCAGTCCTCAGTGAAGATGCACGGGTAGGAAGTCTCAGGGACGGGAGTCTCCTCCATTTCTCGACATCCTTCTTCCAGAAGGCTTTTGAGAACAATCCGAGCTGCTTGGTCGCCAAAAGGTTCCACCTGTAGATAGAAGTCTCCGGGACGCAGCAGCAAAGGGTTCACGGCTGCTAACTGGATGACGGTTTTGTCATGGAGACATAGAGGCCAACCCTCATAGCGGAAAACCACATCGGAGTATCCAGCCTGGAAACACAAGAGCACAGTTTGAGTGGAGCTCTGGTCCAAATATGTTCTGTAATTAGCATTAATGTAATATTTTTATATTTCTTATGTAGTTGTCTATGTTTATATATATATATATGACATACTATACAAACTGTATACACTTCCTGGGCTGTATTTTATTAATTTATCAAGATTATATGTAAACATTATTTATTGAATGTAAGTGCCTTTTATTAATCTAACAGTTGTCACTATTACCACCCCAGCCTCCTTATCCTTGTATTGTATCTTTTTTTATTGATAACTATCCAAAGATCTTATGTTCATGTATATTTACAACAACATTTACAGCAATTTTTGAATCCTGTATGGTTAAGACGCGGGGAGTTTTGTTCTCAAAGATGAATCCTTTTTTGAGAGCTCCCTCAGAGAGCAGAGACTTTTCTGCCAAATCTAACCGAATGACAAGTTGCAATAGATTTATTGAAAAACAATAAAAGTCTCGGACTGATTTACATCTTGTAGTATTTTAAAAAATGTGTGTAGATGCAATAAGATGCAATAGTGAGAAGGACCAAGTGTGTGAGTATTGGAAGTAATGAATCTATTGCTACTCACGCAAGCAGCCTGTTGGACACTCTCCAGCAGGTGTTTGGAGGGGATGAGGAAGTCCAGCAAGCACTGCAACGCATCACCGTGGTAACGGTCCTCGATGGTGCGAAACAGCTGGCTGAGGACGACGGGTGCCGTGGCCTCAAAAGGTGGGAAGAGGGCCGAGAGGGCACTCTGGATGGACGAGTCCAGAGATTCTGGGTTCTGGAGGACATAAAGAAATGGAGGTCGGTGAGATGAGGTATCTGCAGTATTGGTGGTTATTACCTATACTGTCAGACTCTGGTTTAAGACTGTCTCCTTCTAATAAAAGTTTTAAGTTAAAAGTTTTTTCTAGAATTAGATTTGTGACTTCTGTAAAGAAAAAGAAACCCTACAAATTATTATAAAATATATATTCAATGAACGCTCAACACAACATCACTCATCAGTGCCTGTAAATAAAGGACGTGTGTGAGTCTTTTCAAAGCAGAACTGTGGTGACCTTTCAACCCAGGTCCAGGCAATACAATTTTTCTAATGCAATGCATATTAATTGGTCTTAACTTTGGTCTCAGTTTCTTTAGCAGTCTGTGACCTGCGAAACTAAATGTCTATGTGAGATTGACTCATAACACTGATGTATTTGAAGAAGGTCCACAGGACATTATGAGAGAATAAATGGTCAAATTTAAAATGACAGGACAGGTATTTGTCTTGGCCGGTTTTTATTCCCTTCTGTCCTGCTGTGGAATCCTTCAAAGCATTTTCTGCTTCAGAGTCGGGAACAAAAAGAAAAAAGTGATATACATTTCTGCATTAGTGCATTTTTTGGATGAGTGAATTTTTATGGGTCCTGCATCATTGCAGACAATACATCACCTCTGACAAACTAAAACCTGCAGCAAAAGAGCAAATTTATCCAAATCTATCCCACTTAACTTTGGACTTTGAGGGAAAACTAAAAACTGTAGCAGATCAAGAGAGGTATGTTTGAGTGAGACTAATCAAAAGCATTTTTTTTTTTAACTGTATCTGGAGATGATTACGTATGTCCCGCCTGAGTGTGCTCAACTTGTTTCATGTCTGGCCAGGATACACTTCATTTAAGCTGGTATATTTGTAACAGACCAGGGTCAATGTCTGATCTATACTTAAACTGACATGAAAAAGAGAGCAGACTAAGAAACGTATGGTCCCATTAAAAAATACCCATAAAGAAAATGACACAATTTTCTGTCGTGAGGCACACACAGCGCTGGTGTTTACTGCGTGTATAATAAAAAATTAAAAAAATCTGCTTTTGGAAGCCATCTGAGTACTTGGAGTCCTTGGATACGCTACTACCAGCTGTGCTGTGAGTGAAGTCCAAGAAAACACACGGAAGCCATTCAGATGAAAAGAGCTCGTCTTTTTTTTTGAAGGGAACAACAGATGCAAGAATGGATGGAAGGATGAGGTGGTGATGTTTTGAATTGTGAGGGTTGTCAACAAATATTAAAACATCAAAGGATTTTTATGACATGTAGATCATTGTAAATACTGTACTTTTGATTTAATGATGCTATTGGGCAGCTACAATACAAAAAAATTTTTTTAAAATGGCACGGCCCCATACAATCTGTGGAAGTAAAAAAATATGAATGGCAAACGTTTGTACCTTTGTTAGAGTTATATGAGAGTCTACAGCCATGCTAGCAGCTCTGTGAGTCTGTGCTTAGACACAGATGTGCTTTGAGCTAAATGCAAACGTCTGCATGCTCATAAAAAACATGAAAACAATGACTCTAAGGAGGAATAATGTTTACCACAACTTTTACCACTACTTTTCTAAGATACACTGAATATATATCCGTCTTGTCCGGTGATAGATAGAGGTGTGTCGTGCATCTTATTATGATTTTTTTTCCCATTTAGCACCTGTATGACTATATTTGAAATGTACAATTGTTTTGTTTTTTTTGTTTTTTTCCACATTCAAAAATTGTCAAATAAATGTGTCTTGTGTAATGAAATGAACATTAATGTTGAGCTGATGGTTGGATTTTCAGGACTTGACACTTATTTTAGATCTGAACAGGTTTTAGCCGGTGGCCACAGCAGGCATGCTATTCATGCAATGAGTTCACAGTACCCTGCTGTGTTAATCTCCCAGACCCACAAAGGAGTCTGGTTTTAGCCCCTTCCTCATTTAGCTTGATGGCCTAACCAAGACCAGAGACTGGCCCAGGGTAAACACAAGTGCAGCAGCTTCAAAGAGCTCACACTGGTTAGCACTGGGACTATTACTGTGGGAGACTGATGCTTGGACAGCCAAGAAACACTGGTAACAAAGGTCAAAAAAAAAAAAAAAAAAAATCAACTGTAGTTCATGATTCACTGGCTTATTCAGCAAAACATTAAACTATAGTTTAGCTTTTGCATTTAAAGTTAGATGATGTTTAAAAGTACCTGTGTGCATGTGTGAAATCAATATTTATATAATCAATATATGATCGCCGAGTCTTTGTATCTCTTGTTGATACTTCATGTCCTCAGTAGAAAAGAATGCTTCCTTTTTTCTGATTGTGCACATCTGTCACAATAGATTAGGAAATGGAGAACAAAATACCTTGGAGGCTGGCTCTTGAATGGTAATGCATCACAGCTGTTTCAGGCTGACTGCAGACGTTCAACTCTGAGTTCTACTGTATTTCTCAAAGCTCACGGTAAATCAGAGGTTATATCTAATAAAACACAGATCTGGGAGGTTACTGTAGTGGGCTGAGAAATTCAGTTTCCTCGCGTGTAACTTTGATTCCATGTGCTCTGTTACTCATCAAACCTTTCATGCAAGGTGAGTTTTTTTTTTTTTTTGTAAATTGTTGCATATAACATTACTCACAAAACTCATTTGCACTTTGGCTAAATTGAGGTTGAAGATTCTTTTTGGATGAAATGACAAAAGAAATGCCTGGGTTAAATTCTTCTTAAAACAAAAGGTTGAAAACATGAGACGTTTCCCCCTAACTGGAACTCGTCTCTGTGGGTGGTTTTGGCTAGTGATATATTTGAGTTTAGACCCTCTTGTGATTCACTAAGCATAGTTCAGCTGGACCCAGTTCAGACCGGCTAGCTAGCCAAGTGTACTGAGGATAGGGAGTGTGGCCGCCGGTGTTGTGAGCTCTTCTGTATTTCATTACATGCCACAAACTGCCAGGCAACATGTCTAATAGGCTTGTGAAAGGTTCAGCTTCTTCTGAGAAAGAGCAAAAACATACAGATCGGTTTAGTATTTGAAAATATCCAGCTAAATCATGACAATAATAATAAATATCATATCAATATAATAAACTGATACTATAACCATAAATAAACAAGCTCAAAGATGTGTTAGATAAGTGATTGCACAATTCTTTAAGCAGGCAAGTTTAGATCAATAAGAGTCCATGTCTAGAAGTATATGAGCCGTGGAACACAACCAGCTGGTGAATGCAAACATTCAGCATCTGCTATTGGTGCATTAAAAAAAAAAAACATGGACAGCTAAAATAATAAAGAAAGATTGTTATGCAGTTGTGCAACCCTGAATCATCACCTGGGCCCTTTATGTACTACTCAGTTCTTCTATCCTGCATCGTGTACAAAGAATTATTGATTCCCATGGCCTCAACTTTTTTTTTTTTTTTTCAGAGTATTTTTGTTTTCAGTCGAGATATTACTGGATATGAGTTGATATGACATCACAGATATCAGTTCTCCCTGTTCATAGCAGCAATATTGGGTATATTTGGGCAAAGGTTGTACACATGTGAAAAAGTGCAATGCATACTCTATACATGTTTCTGGATTTCACATTTTTCCAGAGGTCTGTGATGCTAAAGGCTGTAAGAAACTAGTCTACTTTTACTCTTCTAGTATCCACATGCCCACAGTGAAGTGGGTCGTCTCCCATTCAAAGTGTGCTTTAATGTAAGTCTGCTGTGTCCCGTTAAACTCCGGCACTAGTCTTACGTCTCTCCGCTGTTTTGTCTGACTCTTTTGTATTCTTAACAGTTCCTCCCACTACAAAAACACATTTTTCAGTCTCAAGTGAGCCACCAGACACAATCAGTTCCCTACAACAGTTGATAACACAGGTTTTTTTTTTACAGTACAGTAATATCACTGAGCTAGTTTCCTTTTGTTGACAGAAGCAGAGTCGTTATTTCTCTTTCCACAGTGTAATCAAACGTATATCTTGATACATTTATCTGGGTTTACAGAGATGGATTTGATCAACGTCCAGCTGATGACCGCATTCCACAGCCGCCTCTTCTGCACATTCGAGACCGAGGGAATTCCCTCTCTGCCCACCATCATCCAGTGTAGCCTATGATTCAGCTCTAAAGGAGCTTCAAGTCTCCAACAAAGATCATTGTTTATCCTGAATGCACATGCTGGTGTGAACAACAGACATTTGTTTTAATGGTTCACTATCTCTTTGTCTTGTTTTACCCCTTTAGGCTTCCTGGGAGCTTTTTGCAGTGTTGAGTATTAAGCAGGTAATTGCATGTTTCTCTGCATTGCCTCAGGCTTTGGTCAAGGAAAGTCAAAACCCAGATTTGAGCCACAGTATAAACAAGCTGTCAAGGTGCGTAATGCACAGTGTGTATCTTTCCCATCAGCCACAAAAGAGTGAAAAGATTAGAGAAGGTAAGCTGACCACAATGTGATTGTAAAGATTAACTTCAACATAAATGGGCACAGCTCACAATGTGACATGTTGAAAGTATGTGTTGATGTCTCTTTCTTGACTGTCATCACTTTTTTTTTTTCTGAAATCCTGTTAAGAAATGAAATCCTGTCACATCTCTGGGTTAAAACCTAAAAAATAAGCAGAATTGACAGTTTAGGTTAAGACCCGCCAGTGAATGCTGACTACTGCCCGAATTCTGCATGTTTGGACATGAAGACGTGTCCAAGAGCTGCACAGCCAGTGGAGAGAGTGGACACAGAGTGCTGGTGGGATATGACACCTAATCACGTTTTACTTTCCTAAACAGACAGTAAATAAAACAACTTCAAAAAAGAAGAACAAAGCGAGAAGAAAGGATATACTAGCTGCCACGTAAATTGCATCCATCTGCACATCTTATCTTTCCTTTTCCTCTTTTGTGGTTTTCAAAATACACAATAAATGTATTTGAAGATTATACATTATTATCACTGAGCTCACCCATAATCTTGAGTCTTGGAGCAATCCTAATCATGATAGTCCTTGTCATAATCATATAAACATGAAACCTCTCAGCAACTCCCCCTTCTCCATTTCGTCTTACTTCCTTACTGAGTCGGTATCTCCTGTTTGGCGATGAGACAGTGTTGTCTTTGTGTGCGATCCGCTCTTGTTAAACTCGGCAGAAGAACACTTCATTCAGCTAAGCCATCTTAAATCCTTTTCAACCTATAAAAAAAAAAGGCCCCTAGAAGACAAAACTCCCACATCATTTCTCTAAAGTCACTGGTGCCAGGAGTAAACACAGTGTGAGTTTGCCAACAGCCCTTTAACCTGGCAGCGTTCCTATTATTCATTCGTTCATTCATTATTTTGTAGTTTTGAAGAACTGAAAGTAACAACATGTTGGTGAAGTGATGAGGCCACCATAACATAGTGTGATTTCTGGCTTGGCTCATTTTTCCTCATATCTCTAAAGATCCAAGAATTTTTTAAAATAGTTTCAACGTGGGTGAGCTGAGATTTGGTTTCACAAGTGACTCATTAATTGATGCTAAATCTGCAGATAATAAACAATGAACAATCTAGCTTTAGCTCGGCAGTTAGAACGACACTGATGTAGACAATTATGCTGAAAATATCTGTCTTCTTCTGCTTTGTAGGATGAATGAACTAATGTATCTGACTTTGACATAAATCACTGCTGTCTTTTGCAATCCAAAACACTGAGTTGCTTTTCGGTTTTTTTAGTAGCCACATGTTATGAAATGTAACATTTCAAAACAGAGCTCTGAGCTATATGCATCCTTCTCTGATCTGACTGTGTGGGAATCCGTAAACACACCATAATAGTTACTATAGTCCACAATTTCTAAATGACCAAGAAATTGAAAAAGACAAATAATATAAGTAAAGGAAGGCCTGTTTATTTGCCTTTCATTCTTGAGCTATGCAAGTTTTATGTAAGTCTAAACAAGTGCACAACTCCAAACAGGATTAGAGCCGTCTGCTAATTAATGCTGGTTAACCCATAACCCTATTATGAAATTGGAAAGGTTTAGTCATTCAATAGATGCATTTTTGCCAAAACAGGATGCTCTGCTCCACAGATTTAATTAAAGTTACTCAACTAGTTTCATATTTAAGCAAGCAGCAACGTGTTTGTTTTTTTTATGGCTGCAGGAATGATCCGTCATGGCTACTCAACTAGCTATAATACAACTGTTACCTAACCGGAGGATGCCACAACAGCAGTAACACAGTCGAACACAGCCTGGGAAATGAAATGACAGTGTTGCAGTAGCTGTTTTTCTGGAGACAATCACACAGGGCCTATATCTGCACAGACATTTCCCTCGAGCATTTGGCAACGGCTCTGCTTTGAAAATACACTGCAGAGCCTTCTCGAGTTTGATCCACTTGATACAGAGATAATAAACAAAATATGGTCCGCAGCTCCACGATGACTCTCTCAGAGCTTTCATTTGCTGACTGAAGTGAAATAGAAATAAAACATCGACTCATGCACAAGGCAGTTATTATCTCTATAAATCATACTTATAGTATTGTATAGATTTTCCCTGTCTCTGCACTGGAAGGAATATGGTGAAATCAAGTGGATGAGTGGGCAGGAAGTATTATTTGTCTGCCAAAGGGAGCACAGATAATAATATTGTAAAGATGTGATGACTTGTTGCTGGATGGGGAGAGAGAGCTACTGATGGCCGTCTTATGGTTGTTTAGAGAGAGGAAGAGAGAGATGCAGCTGTGACCCAGTGAAGCCAGGTCAGCCAATCAAAATCCAGCAAATGTTTTTTTTTTGTAAAAAAAGCTCTGATAAATCCACAGTACTCTACCTGACAGATAACAAACAGCAACTGGCTAGCTTTGATTTGTGTTGGAAAACTCAATATCTAAATGACAGCTGGCATTTTTTACCTTTTCAGACAGAAAACCCTTATAGGACTCTAAAAAAAAAAAAGCAAATTCAAAACCACATAAGCAGCTCTCACACAGCTCTCACGTCATTTGCATCAACTTTGAATGAACTTTGAATACTACAACTGACACTAACATTGCATACACTAACAGTACCTGATTGCTGTGTTTACTGTACACAAAATGAAAAACACACGCTGCTGTTAGGCCTTAAGAAGAACATGTTTGACCTTGCTGGTGGTGAATAAATGACTCTTGATTGCCCTTGTCAAACAGTAACCAAATGCAGAGTTGCAGAGTCACTGCTCTGGATTTTGTTTTATTGTTGAGTGTTTAACTCAAAAATAGAAGCTCCTGGTCTCGCATGGTACAGTAATCCAATAATTTAGAGTCTGCAGGCTCATGACTAAGTTGGAGTACGTTTGGAGGGTGGTCATGCAGGGCAACTCAGTCAAGCAATAACTAAAACAAACAGTTGGTGCTGTAAAACCTGGTCAAACAAGTGCTGCAGTAAATGTGAAGGGAGGACAAAGTACAGTGGAGTACCATGATGAGCAGCCAAATCTGGACTTCTTTAAACATCCTTCCTTCCTGTGCTCTCTGTAAAGCTATAATTTATCTGGCATGCTCGGACAGATGTTATGGGTCTGAGAAGGTTCCCATATAAAGAAGAAAGGTAAAGCTGAATGTTGTGGAGATATAATTAATATAATTTATAGTCTTTAGGAGTAGAGAATCTGCATCATTTTCCCCCTTGCTTTGCATTTATTTAACAGCAAAAAAAAAAGACTAAATAAAAGTTCAAAGAAGCCTCATCCACCCAGAAAACCATCGTCCAAGTCTAAAATGTTCCCATCTTGTAGCTTAATTACTGTTATTAACTAGTTCCTGTCATGAAAGCACTGTGGTTTAAAGAGCAGAACTGGAACAGTCAAATAATTAATTAAAAAATAATAATAATAATTTATACACTAAAAAAATCTTCACTCACTCAAGTATGTGTTCCATCTGCATCGAATTAATACTAATCAAAGGACTTAAAAGAAGCTAAACAAAAGACAATGAGCCTCTCTCTGTCACTCTCTCTCTCTCTTTGTCAGTGTGCAGAAAGAGCTTGAGATGCTGTGAGCTGCTGATGTGAAACAGTCCCACCAACTGTGCTCAGGATAACAAAAAGAAGTGTGTAAAAACATTAGCATTGTGTTATGTCACAAAGATCCGATTTCATAAAAAAAAAAAGAGAGAACAAAAGAAGAATGTGCATCATTACTGTGCCCAGTATCATGCACACGAAAAATGCTGCATATGAGCGTGTAAACAAGGCAACACAACAACACACCAGACACATGACTGACAAAGCCACAGAGAGAAACAAAGTCACTTGTTCTGACCAGAGGCTCATGCTCTCACTTACTGTGTCAGTGGATCAATAATAACACACAGGAAAAAAGTTACAATAGATGTTACATTACCATCTTTGAAAGTTTTTCCTCTATCAGGCAGAAAGTTTTTTCATTTTTGGTCCTGATTATCCTCTCCAGACAGCCTCCGTGGGATCTGGGACTGACAGACTTGCCATGTTTAGTGCATCAACAACAGAGGAGCTGCCATCGGTTGAGGTACATCCACATGACAGCGAGTCGTCCTGATGGAAAACTGACTGAAAGTCATGTCCGTTCTTCGTAGACCTTCCACAAGTTTGAATGTGTGTGGCACAGAAAACAACGAATTATCAAGCTGCCTGTTGATCCTCTAACTACTCTTTCGCTTCTCTGGCTTCTTTAGAGCAAGTAGAGGGTGAGAGAGAGAGAGAGAGAGAGAGGGTGGGGGGTGGAGAGGGAGGGAAGGAGAGATTGTCTGAGAGGGGGAGGAGAAAAGCTTTCCCTTTCAGAGGAAATCCCCCTCAAGGCTTTTCTTCATTTCTTCTCTCTCACACAAACACATAAATTCAATCAGGCTTCATCACACACCGAAGCACACCCAAAGACACGATACGGCACAAAAGTAAAACATTCTTCACCAAGAGACACTCACACAACATGCATGTGTTACTTTTCTGTATGTGAAGTATGGATTTAAACACCCCTATCTACTTTGTCATGCATGTAAACACACATGCGTGCACACTCCTCTGGCGCAGCATCAGAGAGCTGCAGAATTTCAGCCCCTCGTTTGTGGCCCCTTTCTTTCTATTTTAATCACTGGGAGCTTTTAGAGGACTAAGTCAGTCTTTCTCCTCTCTCCTATCCCTTGTAGACTTCCACTGTCTGCTCTGGGCTTTTTTTCATTTCCTTCCTTCAGCAATTGTCTTCTGGCAGACTGCTCGGTCTTTGACTCATATCAAAGGGAGAGACAGCAGAGGGGCTTCCCTCCTGAAGTCTGAGCCAAGAAGCAGATATGTAGAGTGTTGCTATACCTCTACATGAGGCCTGAGGAATGCAGCGTTACACCCTCTGGACTACAGTTTACATCTGGAGTTGTAAGATGTATAGTTTGAAACCCAAGTCCTGCTGCATCAAATTCCTTGAAGGACAAGATTGACAGGCCATCGTTTATTTCTGTCGGCTAAAAGCCAGAGAGACTGAGTGCGAGTGAGGTGGTTCAGACAAGCAGCTCACAGTTGGCCTCAAACTCTGTCTGTTTGTTCATTCAAATTCCAGAAATTAGACGAGTCTGTGAATATTTTCATCGTGAGGAGAAAGGCTAGAGTATATTTCTTTTTAATCAAAAAGTTTCTTTTTGTTCAGCAGGTGAAGTTCCAGCTAGAAATATGAAATATAAACCTCTTTGGAGAACTCAGTGTGGTTTCCCCACTCTGCAGACACTGCAGTCTCTTGAACATTCCTCGCATGTTTTTCTTTCACAGAAAGAAAGCCGTGCTAATTTGTCTTTCACCCTAAACCACAAAAATATGTAGGTAAAGTTCTTGAGATGTGGTACACTCTTCCATTCAGTCCCCCTCCAATTCCTCATATCTTCTTGACAAAGGCATCTCATATTTTATTTCATTATTTTTGCTTGACGCAGGAGTCAAGCAGACAGTTAGAGAAACACAAGTCTTGTGCTCTTGTCTTGTATGTTTAACTCTGCTGTTTCGTAGCCACTGAAACACTTTCTACTGGATTTTTATCATACTTCTGTGCAATGACTAAAACAGTTCTTGAAAGGTGTTAGCCAAATTTGATAACTCATACTAATACAACAAATATCAGCCTAACTAATGGTGATATCTGTGACTAGAAGTACCATAAAGTGCAATGCCACTGATGGCCACTAGATGCTGATTCCACCAACTCCCTTAACGCCAGTTGACTCCGATTCAAAAACACGACAACCTCTCTCAGAAATATTAAGTCAATCCTTTAAAAAGTGTGCAGATGTTTTTTTTGGAAATGATTGCTCCATTAATAAGATATGAGGACTTATAGTAGCTTTGATATCTGCTGTGTGGGAAGGTCCAGCGAGTGATGTCACACCTCACTATGTCCATTTTTGGACTAGAGATATACTGATATTGATTTTTAAAGCTGCTTTAACTGGTTTCTTTTGCCACTAGGGGGCAGCATAAGCAAACTTTCAACACAACATTGACATAGTATTAACTTTAAAGTTGATATGGTGAACTTGGTAGTAATGTAAGCTCAATATTCACTTATCAGCAGTCGCTGGAGGACAACCTATGTTATGGCATCACTGTTTCCAGATTACTTTGAAACATATCCTAAATAATTTATAAATTGGCCAACGACATTTGTTTTTGTTTCACTCATTGTCAAGGTCTAGACCGGTCCAGAAACGTGACAGTGAAGCTGGGGGCGGGCATGATGAAAGCAGGCCACAGCGAGCTGACTCTCAGTTTTGATCCCTCCTTCATGAAAACCAGATGGGTTGTCCATCTAAACTAATAGAGACACGACGGAGGGGGTGGAGGGGGCTGCTTCATGTTCTGTGTGTCCGTGAATGTGGAGATTTGATAGGAGGCACTTAAAAATTCAGACATAAACAAGGTACACACACACAGACAACCAGACACAACTAGACAGGGAAATATACACACAGATAGAGAGCTAACGCCAGGAAGTTGGGAGCACACACCCACGCTGTACCGAAGCTTCTGAAATATACTGTAGACATAAACACATACATTCACACACACACTTGCACGCAAACACAGCAGGAGGAGACCCTCATCTCCCCTTTTTCCTTCCTCTAATGTCTAATTCCTTCGTAGTGAGTGGGAGACTCCTAAGGCAAGAGAACAGGACCCCTTCAGTGATTTACTTCACACTCACTTCACGTAACCTCCCATGTACACTTAGACACAGCGGCCTCCACTTTTCTGTGCCTGTTATGAGTCTATAAAGTATGACTCACAGTGAGTGTGTGCACTAATATCATCATTAGAGAGCGGGAAAACACTAAGTCTCCTTTTGGCACTCTACCTCCCGCATCAGTTCTTGGATCAATTACCTGACTCTATTTGCTCTCCAAGCCTATATCCATTAACTTTATTTGCTACGGGTTGTTTTTATTTAACGCAAGGAGAACAGCTATCTCAGCACTAATAACGTGCATCCTGCTCTTGGAATAGACCCAAACACTTTCCGTGTGTCTCAGTGACATTATTATGATGTGAACCAGTCTCAGTGACGAATGTCTGAATAGCTTTTGGCTGTAATCATTCCTGTCTTGATGGGACAAGATAAAAAAAAAAGGTGCAACACAAAGACAAAGGGGTTATCTGTCTCTTGCTTGTTTCATTTTCCCAGGGAGAGCGACCTTATCAGCATTTGGAGATCTGCTGCTGTGACTGTGACATCATTTCCTGCCCGACACAAGTCTATCAAGATTAGCTGACTTGTGATGTAGATATTTGCTTGTATAAATGTTCTTTCAACAAACAGAGAAGTCGATATCTGTCTACACCACAGATGTGTGGGTTTTTTTGTGTGTGAGGTACTCCTGTGTCTTTTAAGAGAGGATTTAAGGCATGTTTTGATTCGCATGTCACTCTGTGTGGCGCTCGAGAGAAAATGAGAGCCTTCTGAAGAAAAGATGTACATTCAAGGACATTCCAGCAGGGTCATCAGGATTATATGCATGTGTGTGCTTGTGTGTCTGTGTGCTTTCCCTTGTACTTGTAAATCCGTCAGTCTATCACGTTCTACATATTATGCTCCATTTTTATGGCTAATAATAAAAGACAGGACAGAGACACCTCCAACACTTTAAATTGCTTTCCATCTGTCCCACTTTAACAGCTTTGTTCCCACTGAGATTTTTTGTAATGAGACATCACATTATAATACTGTGAGAAGGTCTCAACTGGGATACAAAAACATCCTTTTGTCAGTTTTTAAATATATTTTGCTTCTCACTACAAAAGACGTTCGGGTTCTCACAAAAGACTTTAATACAAAAAAAAATAAAAATAGCTCAGTCATTGTACAAAAAGTAATGTCCGTGCAGAGTTTATTTCATCATAAAAATGTACAAAATGATGTTGACGAGCAAACCGTCCTGCCTACAGGCAGTCATTTGTACGTACAGTATAGTAAGATTCATTATAATCCTCAGCAGCAGCTCAGATATCTTCTTGGCCATGCTTTTCCACATCCCAGATAATACTGTCATCGTGTTATTATGTCACAAAATCCTGTTTATAGCAAATTAAACAATATGTACTTCAGTTCATTTTGGAAAACAATGCACAATGCCAATGAATCCCACTCAGCTGGCAGTCTAGGATATAGCCTGAATCTATCTGTGTGAGGGCTTAGTAGATTGGATGCTGAGAGTAATGGACTGTGTGTGTGTGTGTGTGTGTGTGTGTGTGTGTGTGTGTGTGTGCTCTACAGGAGAGGAATGATACATTAAAGACTCCCCAAAGTAGAAACATCTTGGCAACAGCGAGAGAACAAAGTATTTATTTGTTCCGTATTCTGTCTCTAGACTTTCAATGGACATTCAAGTGGGTAATTGTATGTGAAGTGTTTGTGGTTTAGTAAAATCACATCAGTTTACAATATATAGTAATTGAGGACTATACAATACGCTTTTATAGTAGAGTAATTGTTTCTCCAGAGACAGTTTTAAGAAATTAAATCAAAGGCATTTTCCATCTCTGCACAATACAGGCGAGCTTTTGTTTTTAACAGATTTTTCTTCTTTTTTTTTAGGACAATATTGACTATTATCATATGTGAAACTCTCATGCCCTGTGGTAGACCCACTGAGCAGTTCCACATGTTTTGGTTGGTTCCTTCCTTTCTGTCCTGATGTGCTGAGAGGCTTTAACCTCAGCTGGCCACTGCTGGGTGCTGGTCCAGTGTAAGAAGCAGGTGTTAAATTCACAACAGCGGACAAGCCAGAGAAAAGACGGCTGCAAGCTGAGACGCAAAAATGTGGGAAGCTTGAGAGTTTGGCTCAAAAAATGACAAAAAAAACAAACAAACCAACCCCACAACGCCATTAATCTTAGATTCTTACCGCTAGTTGGGGTGAAAGTTTGGCTCCGTGTTGGTAACTAAACCTAAACTCAGAGGATTATCCTTTTTGTCAGGTGCTCAATCTTTTGCTGCATTCAAACAATGCCACCCTATTCACAAGATGGTTACCTCCAATGCTAGCCGTGTCTTCATAACATTTAAATAGTCTAAAATGTCTAATTTTGCTGTGTTACAGACGTCTTCATCTTCATCACCTAGCATCACCAGCTCACATGAATGTTATGAGTATAGCTGTATTATGTTAGCCTCAAGCTATATTTAGCTTTTTTTTTTAGTTTAATGTAGGCTACATTGCCATGCTAACACACCTTTAGTTAGCCTTTAGTGTACGCTAACCATTGAATACCATTCAACGCTATTAGCATGTTGGCTACAGTTAGCATGGTAAATGCAAATACGTATATAGCATATTAACATGATAAAATTGACATGTAATGTTTATGCATGTAGTTAGCACCTGTTAGTGTAAGAAAGTTATTAATATTTATTAATATGTTATTAATAGAGACTTAAGTATAAAAGGAAATGATGAAGTAAAGTAACCAGGAGTACACAACACACACTGTTTAATTAAATGCTAGGAAATGACTCATTCTACTGTAATAATCCCATATACTTTCAGGCCTTTCACATCAATACATAGGCAAGCTTTTTCTGAGACATTGGACTGAAATTGTCATTAGGACACAAAGACTACACCGAGACCGTATTTAATAGTTAACTCTCAACTCTACTTGCTTGTGTAAGCAAAGCTGTTGACACAATGGTGTTGTGGGAGAGTGTTATATGAAAACAACGCCTGCTGCCAGACCATGGGAAACAGGGAGACCCAAATATGCATCTGAGTCAGAGACTGTTGCACGCTCAGACGATGTTGTTTCAGGTGAAGCAGAGGACAACAGGTGTGTGTGTGTGTGTGTGAGAAAAGAGCAGCAAAGAGAAGATATCTTATGCTTCACCTATCATCCCTCTAACACATGACCAGTCAAGAGTAATACACTGAGACTGGTCCTAATGTTTGGTTCTTATTAGATCCACTAATAAACAGATGGAATTGGTTAGAAAGAGACAACCAAAAGTATGTGTGTGTGTGTGTGTGTAAAGTCTTTAGAAGAAGAGCACAGCGACGAATATCCACAACAGATTTATGATCCACAGTTGTCGACATGTGAATAAACAGGAGTTTTCATTTTGTTGGGAAAAAACCTGAGACACTGAGACAAATAATATGTACGCTTCATTAAAATACCAGAAGTCACCACAAGTCTGTAAATTGAATCTGTCAAGTATCCCCGCCCTTCTTTTTCTCCTCTCTTACTCAATATCTGTCTCCTCAGTGTCTCCTGGGATCATTTCTCCTTGACCGCCTCTAACTGCTTTACCTTCCCTGACATTGATCTCTCAGTGCTCTTATGTGTTATTCAGTTTCTCTAACCGTATCTTGTCTTGTTTCATTATTTCCTCCTGCCACTCTCCTTCTTTTTATTCTCACCCTCGGCTTATTTCTCCTTCCTGCTGAACTCGCAGGTTTTTTTAAGCTCTTTCTGGAGCCGATCTTCTCACCCTCCACTCCTCCTCCTCCTTGCATTTTTGTCTTTTCGTATTGTAAACAGTCCAGAAGCAGCTGTTGGGAATTGTCTGCCTCTGACTGAAGCTAATCTGACAAAGTTGATCATTTTTCACTGACACACTGAGCATAAAAAACTCTCCTACATACGTTTTTTACAACTTTCTTTTTATGTCACTGTCTCTTTCAGTCTGTTTTTCTGTCTTATCCTCCAGTAGTGACCTCTATGATCAAATAGGAGCTTCTTCGTTCAGCGAGGTGTGCTTCGAGGACAGTCTCTATCATGATTGTAATGGACACAAGAGCTCGAGTAGGATAACGAATGAACAAAGCTTTGACATGTGTTTTGGGGAGGTTGTTGTGGTTTTGCTTTTTTCAAATTAATCATTAACCCTGGGGAGTGAAGTGAAACATTTTCACTCACCACAACAATAATTTTCATACAGTCCCTAAAGTAAGAGAAAAAATACAGTGATTTTACTGTAATCAATATTAAAACTACATTTTTTTTCAATATAGAATATGGTGTCAATATAGACCTACATACTATACCACATTAATCACACCAGTGAATCAGTCTTGTGCTTTATGGGTTTCCTTCACTATTTTAACTTGCAGTACATATATTCTACCACTAGGTGTCATGTTTTATCAACAGTCACAGACTGTAGTTTGAGCAGCACAGATGTAAAGTCTCTGCATCTGAGCAATACCACTAAAAGACACTAAAAGGCTTATATGCTCACAGCACTCTGTTTTGCATCCACATATCATCTCTTGACTTCAAAGCATCTGAAATAAAAACGATGATCCTTTAAGTCCGAGAGCAGCCTCGCCTAAAAAGGACACGACGATCCACTGAAACAAGCCTGAACCAAACAAGCACTAATGATAAGTGTTTCCTCCCCACTGACAGGTGAAGGCAGTCATTTCCACAAGCGGGATAAATTGATCCAGATGGCGTGTGGACTCAACATTAACAACATTATGAACCCTCTCCTCACCTGCCTCCTTGTAGGGTATTATTATCACAAGAAAACATCTGGCTGCACATACATGAGCACACTTCAAAGTTTTCACATCTGTCTTGACAGAAAGATTTTCCTGGTTAGATAAGATAGTGTCTGACATCAAATCTGATTGTAGTCCAGCATCTTTATATGTGTGTGTGTGTGTGTGTGTGTGTGTGTGTGGATACTCATGTCTGCAGCTGTGCAAGCAAACAACCTGACATTAACCTGACAGGGACATTAGTAGCGAAGAGCTAAGTAGTGTGAAGACTCTGCAGTCAACACATTAGGCAGAAGAGATAATGAAACCGTTTTTATTAAATGTTTAAAAGTTCAATTCAGTCAACAAACACCACCTGGATTAGACGTAGTTATAGAGTAGTAATCAATCAAGAACAACCATTTCTAGTTATGTTTCTGGAATGTGTAAAATATGTTTGAACACACAACTAGTTTCAAACCACTCTGCATGTGTGTGTGTGTGTGTGTGTGTGTGTGTTCATGTTTTCGATGGGTTTACTGACACACCTGTCTCTCTCTCTCTCTTTGTGTGTCTGTGTTTGCTCAGGATTGTAAAGCTTTCAGTTCTAGGAAACATTAAAAGCTTTTATGTGGGAAAGAAGAAAATTTAGAAAGCCTCTATAAAAAGTAAAGGCTAAATGCTATTAAAATGTTAATGGGTCACGTCTAAAGGACAGACTATCATGATTCTTTGTTTGTACTGGTTAAAATCTGTTTATTTATCATGAAAGTATATATTTTATGTGTAGTCTCATGACAAAAGTACATGCCATTAAAAGTATTTTCATGCACTGTCATCATTATGTGGCACAAATCAGTAAAAGCTCACTTTTAGTGACAGTCTGTTGTTCAATCAGCGATCAATAGCCTTATTGCTCAATTTGCAAAAAAAAACTAATAACAGTTCAGCTCATTACAAAAGTACTAAAACAAAGACACAAGCATCTTTGTGGACAACAGAGGCAGCTGACCCTCAGTAGGGTCACAGGAAGCCATTAACAGGTCATGACCTTTAGTCTCCACGACCCAACATATCCCACAAGTCTAGAAAGAAAACAACAGATATATATGTTTGACTCACACACACTCACACACACATCTATGTCGGTTGCCAACAGGTGGGATTTCTTGATGGAAGACAGATTCCTGAACAGGAAAGTGAGTGAAACTACTGTCTTTGTGTAGGTTGACAAGCCTAAAGGTAGGAAATGTGACCTCCAGGATCAAATGAATGGCTCTTACTACACTGGAAGAATGTGTTGACCTGCTTTGTCCAATTGGCTTTTGTTTAAATATCCAACAAACGACAGCTCTGTGTCCCATCTTACTGTTAAATGATCATATCACCTTTCTACCACAGTATTTCTGACACATGTTATGCCATCTTTCAAGTCACAGAAGATAAAGTGGTTTTCGGGTTGATGTGTTGATCTACTCTGTGAAGGCTGAAAAAAAACTGCAAAAGAACAAAATATTGATACTGATATTTTGACCAGTCGGAAAGCTTTAGCTCTGGGTCAGAAACACAAGTGTAGTGTAGTCTGTTAGGATAGAGTAGGTAAATTCACTACAGATATAACATGTTTTCACTTTAAATAATGCATATGTATTGCTGAAATGTATTTAGTATTTAAAATGCAAACGGTTTTCTTTAAACTACAAAACACCACCTGTTTTTGATTTTTTTTCTTTATTATTATTATTTATCAACACGTTTTAATCTCTATAGTTTACATGTCCTGCACCTCTCTCCCTCCCTTTCCCTCTTACCTCCTTTATCTACAGTTTACTGCTTTGAATAGCTGCCAGAATGGGCTGCTGTTCTTGGAAGTCTGTTAATATGCTTGCTGACAGCAAATATGCTAATTAATTTTGACCCTAACAACATTGAGATGTGTTTTAAATATTAACATGTCCCTGTGGACTTAAAGCACAGGAAAGTGTGGGCCTTTTCAAAATAAACTTCCCCAAATCCCAAATTGCCAAATTCTCACAGTTTTTCACTCATTTCAGCGTTGTAGTTACATCATGTAAACTTAATTATAATACCTGAGATATACAATTTAACTAACAATGAGCAAAAAAAAAAAAAAAGAGAGAGAGGCTAAGGTTTAACATACCTTGTAATGTTGTTTTCCACCTGTATGTCCAACTAAAGGACGATCAATCTTGTGCTGTTTGAAATCTGCTCATTTTCAGGCAGAACTTTGGCGCTAAAGCAACGTGTCATGCAACAGGTGTAGCTTTGGTGGAAGGGTGGAGGAAGACAAAGGAGGAGGGCTGGAGTTTATTTGGGGCGGAGGCAATGCATAGGCCTGCTTTTGGCGAGAAAACCCTGTGATCATGCTACTTCAGTATTTATTTATTTTTTTACATCTAAATGTATAAATATACTTGGGCACAAAGCACAGCTCAATCAATCAATCAATCAATCAATCAAACTTTATTTGTTTAGCACCTTTCATACAGGTTAGTGCAATTCACAGATGACACAGAAAAAAATATATGAGACTAATGGACACAAAAATAAAAATGTAATAAAATAAAATAATATAATGGCAATAATAGCATAGAGTGAAATAAAAAATAAATAATAAGAATTTATAATAATATTAATAATGTCTATAAATCATTCTTGATCAAAGGTCAGGCTTAAGAAGTTAATAGTTATGTAATGGTTACACTTATATTACTCAGTGTTTCTGAGGTTATAAAACACAGATTTGGTGACACTACATGAGCCTTAAAGATCAGAGTCAAAGATCACACCGAGGTTTCCTGCTTGTTGGCTCAGGGTAAGTCCAAGGGAATTTAATTTTAGGAGACCGCCTGCAGTCTTAAATGCTATAAAAACCATGATCCCAAAAACTACTTTATGCCCTAATTCACAATGACTAACTGGACAGATACTGTAGGTGAGGATGTGTCTACATTCCTCTGAGGATAAGCCATCTTAACACCCTGTTTTGTTTTCAATCTGACACTAACCTAAAAAAAAAAAAAGATGCCTCTGAAATGATGAAATAAAGAAATTATTTAAAACAAACTTTAATCTTTTGAAACAAAGTAATTCTGCCCTCTTTGAGGACTCCGCAGAGAACACGCTGGCCTTCATAACAGATCAGCTGGTGAGAGAGGTTGCTGGAGGTAACCTCTTTTTGAATAAATATAGCTGTGTACTATCTCAGCCCGACCCTGTTCTGGCTGTGCCCAGTGTGCCTGCCTCCTACCCGTCACACAAAATGGAGGCTCTGAATTTGGGTCAAGCAGCCGCAGGAGTTGCGAGGATGTCTTGTTCAGGCTGCAGCATCATTGCATGGATTATAGTATGGCGTTTCACAACATTAAGCAAGATCACAGGCTCCTTTTTTTTTGCACAACATTACCAGACAAGTGTAGAGTCAAGTGTAGACTTGTAGTTTTGGACTAGTTCAGTGCATTTCCTCAAACATAGAATGGCAAAGACAATGTAATGTGGATTAATTTAAAATATACTGCACACACAACACTGTATGCAGAATACATAGCATGCAGTGCTATCCACATGGAGGACTCAGCATGGCTATACACCTCCTCCTATAGAGGAGATGTTATCACCAGCTCCCTGCTGTGTTGTTCATGCAGAGATGTAGGCCAGTTTAAGTCTAAGCACTAATCCTTCACTCTTTAAGTCTTTAATTATTGACAGCGGTTCAGAGAAGGGACAGTGATGACAAGTGGACAAGGAAGAAAACACAGAGCTGCCACAATGGGAGCAAATCTTGTATGTTGTATGTAACAGGAAATTGTACAGCATCAGAATAACAGTTTGCTTGTTATAGTGAGTTCACAACAAAATATACTTTTATTGTGAGACTTTAAGATTCAGAAATTGCTGAAAAATCCTTTTTTAGGACAGAATGATGCAACATGCGTCACATAAACAGAGTCTCGTAATAAAGACATGAAGTTTCAGTTTGATTGTTGCGTGTTTTCAAGTTTAATGATAACACGTAGAATATAATGTGGTGGCGAGCAGTCGGCTGTTAATCTGACAATTCAGTGTTCACGGCTAAATTTACATTTTACCTTTTGCTCTCAGATACGGGGGAGAACTTGCTCCGGGCAATTCAGATATTTCCAGCAAAACTAATGAAAGCACTTGATATGCAGTGCTGGAAGTAATCATGCTCATTCAAAATCTGTGTGTAGCACAAACAGAAACCCTAATGAGCTGGGTTTTGATCTGCTGTCGGAGCTGCAGGTCTGAGACCAAAGCAAAAAAAAAAAATATTTGGAGTTCAGCATTCGGATCTTATTGATGAGATATGCGGTGTACCCACACATGACTGCACCCATCTGTAGAAATACGACTCGTCCTTAGGCTAAACTTGACTTCAAAGATTGTGTATTTTTGGCAAACGTGACTCATTTCCTCTTAGCAACATGGGGGCATACATTCATAAAACAGACATGTTGTTTGTATACTATATAGATTAAAAATGAATGTTAGACTCTACCTTGCAGAGGAAAAACCAATTATTAATTACCGGTCTGCATACAATCAAGTCATACTGTAAACACACTGAATCATTTAGTGATATCCACATACACCCACATTTTCTGTCCCTCTGAAGCCATGACCTGTGGTTTTATACATTTACCTAAATCCTTTTGCTCCATGTTAAAGTCCATATCATGGATCTAGTTGTCTCATACACTGTCGGCCCTGTTTTTCTCCGCTTCCACAATCTAAATTATTCCACTACCAGATTATATAGAGAGGCTCCCATCACTGCCAGTAACAACAGTAACAGTATTGTTTCACCTTTGACTCCGTTGCACCAGTCAAAACTAAATAATGTAAGGCTTTGACCTCTCTTGGCTTGATAAGAAGAGCATGCAGCATTATCTCTTCTATGAGGACCTCCATCTGTTCTTTCAACATTATTCCAAACTCTTCAAAGACGTTATTGACACCCTTCAGTCACCAATAACTACAGACGAAGTAATTTGTAACCAACTGTTGTACTACCTGGCTCAAAAACTGCATCTTTGAAATATCAAAATCTGGTTCCAGAGCTCTTCACACTACTGAATCTGCATTACTGAGAATAGCTAATGACCTCCTTCTGGCTGCTGACTCAGGTAACGGCTCCATCCTCTTGTTTCTAGATCTAACCACACGTTTTCTAAACACAGTTGATGATTCAGGTTAAACCAATGGGTGGGGCTCTCTGGTTCTGCCTCACGCTGGTTTTCTTCAAATTTATCGTCTCTATTACCAACTCATCTTCTTCTATAGTTAGAAACTGTTGTTCATGGTTTAAAAAAGCTGTTTGCAATCCACTGATCCTCTGATGCCAAAGACGTACAAGTTAACTAATAAAACTACTGACTGATTTGATCGTGCTCAACTATTTGATCTAATGTTGTAAAACATATCATTAAAAATAACTTGAAATTAATCTTCTTGTATAATTAAGCACTTCGACAAACGGTTTCAATTGAAAGGGAATGTGAAATCAAAACCGTGTAGCCTTTCAGATGGCTGTTCTGCCTTACATAACAAAGTGCTTAAATGTTGAATGTTTTCAAAGGGATTATCAAACTCACATAATTGAACTGCAACTGCAAAAGGCTAAAATAAATAATAATAAGACTGAAAGCTGAGTAAATCACTAGGACAAACACTGCTAAGTTGTATAATACATGAGCAATAGCAGCCTCTAGTGGATCACAAGGTACGGGTGGGCGGCCGCTTAGATGGAAGCACTGTTGAAGACTGTGTGTGTGTGTGTGTGTGTGTGTGTGTGTGTGTGTGTGTGTGTGTGTGTGTTTGAGAGACACACAGAGAGAGAGAGAGAGAGAGAGAGTATGGGGGTGTTCAGACATCAGTTTTATTGTAAAGTCTGCACATTGTGTAAAAGTGTGGGAGTGTGCTACAGAGCTCAGAAAGTTGTTAAACACAGAAATATGTTGGTGTATGAGAGTATGTGTCTGTGTGTGTGTGTGAGAGAGAGAGAGAGAGAGACACAGAGAGAGGTGGGTGCATTGTGCTTGTCTTGGTGTACGTGTGTGTGTGTGTGTGTGTGCTGATGTGTGTCTGAATAAAATTTGAATGAATTTGATTTCCATGTACACTCATCAAAAGCAGAATGTGGTTCAGTGATGGTAGCACAGTGTAGTGCTGCGGTTGTACAGTATCCTTGAGAGCAGCAGCGCTGTCACGCCTACCCAGCATCAGGCGTGTTGGAGCCTGGCTCTCGCCTACTGTGATGGCCCCTGGCATTTACACGTGTACATGTCAAAAAGAAAGACAACTTTAAATAGGCTTATACCCTCCAAAGTGTTAACATGTTTAAGTAGTGTATGTCACACGTGTGTATGTGTGTTTGATCATTGTACTTCTGCAGCACAGACTGCAGAGAGTATTGAATTATCTCATCTACAGAGACTGCCAGCTGCGACGCTGTGTGGAGGGATGAATGATGCCCTGAGATTTTACTTCCATCACATGTCTTCTGCCTTTTTTTTTTTCCATCTTGTATTCAATCTGTCTTGAGACAGGTGGAAGATATAGAAGAAGACAAAAAAAGGAAGTTAGAAGGCAAAGAAAGGCAATATATATTTTTATGTTTTTTTAGTGCATTTCACTGAAATGCATAAAGCAACAAATAGTTAGAATATGTACATAAAATATAGTTAGTTGATGTGAAAGCTGTACCCAAGAGCACACATTAACAAGCTTTAAAACATGAATGTTCACAACACAGAGTTGCAAGCAGGGTGAGCAGAATCCTAACAGGTTATCAGCAAAGTTACATGATTCATTGTTCATCGTTATTTGATCATATTCAAGCAGGGCAAAAAGGATTTTTGTAAGAACACAACCACAGCAGCCTCCAGATGAATGTCGTTTCTCTCAGATTTATGATAGGGTATGAAATTTTACTTTCATTCGGATATAATCACCATATGTCATTTATAAATGAAGAACCGAGGCTGACCTAATGAGAAGAAAAAACAGATAGAATTACATGAATAATTGAATCCTCATGTTAGCAGGGTGCTAAATACAGACACCGAGTCATCAATATCTGGGTCTCTTAATTAGACACTACCAGAGATGATCACAGGCTAATTGTCGGAAATGATCTTCACAGTGACACACACCTACCTGCATCTCAAGGTACCGAGTGAGGAAGACGGCTCCCATAATGAGGAAACATTATGGGACTCATGAGCTATTTTCCAATTATGCAAATATATTTGTCAAATCACTGCATATTATTTGAGCTTCTCCAAAATCTCTCTTGCTTTAATTTACGGTGCGCTACTTATTCAGACTCACACAGATGCACAATTAATCACGCACAGGTGAGTGTTTCAACATATTTTTAAATGCAAGATGTAAATCTCCAGTCGTCTCGCCAATGTTAGGCGACAGGGTAAAACGCGGATTATGTACATCATGCGGAGGGAGAATCGAGTTAACACTGAGCAGGTTGTCCATTAATGTCACTTGGGTTAACATGACAGTGAAGGGCATAAAGGATACAGTGGGTTTGGAGGGAGACTGGAACGTTGAAATCACAATAAACAACTTTTCACACATAAAAAACATTTCATTGTTTTCATTATAGAGCAGAAATACACATACCACTGCAATGCAGTACGCAGTTTATTGCAGTTTTAGCATTTTAGAGGTAATATAGGAGTTGTTAGAGCATGACGGAATAGAAGTCATTGTGTCTTAACGCTGTTATCCCACTTTAACTGGATTTGACTCATTTACATTAGATGCACAGTTGGGAATCCCTTAGGGAACCTGCAGTTTTCAACATCTTGTAAAAAAAACAGAGGAAAGGATGCCTGAGGAGAGATAGAAGGATAAAGATACAAGAAGCTTCACAAACACACATACACATACTGTACACACAACCACTTATCACAGACTTGCAGATTCCGCTTTAGTCTAACATTAAAGGACACAAACTGAAAAATCACAAGCCTCTGAAGATAATCAAACACAAACACGCTGAAAACTTTGCTAAGAAATACCACACAGGCTCACCAAGCTCACGTATCCCTGATCACTTATTTCCTTTTTGAATCACATAAAGATCACAGGAGCTCTTTGAAGTAATCCTGCTCTAGTACCTTGGCTTTTTATTTTCCATATGCCACAGTAAATCTGTGATTTTACTCTGTAACAACGTTACAATCACACCCAGAGCACAAAGCTTGCAAGCATGAAAAGGTTTTTTTTTTACAGTGTTTTTAGTATGCAGTTCCCTCTTTTCATTACCATACGTCCACTGCAGCTCAGCAAAGAACAACAGTGGGAACACAAAGAAGTGATTTTGTATTAAAACAACTGTAAACAATGTGAACCTACACTTTTACATTTACACTTTTTCAGGGTTCAGTGGCCAAACCTGCAATCATCCTGCAGCCTGCAGCCAGTGAAAGTCAATACAATGTCCTGAGATGTACAGTAGTACAAGACTGTGTGTTTGTGTCATCGAGCATTGCTGAACATGACATATGTCCGAGCTTGTCAAAATACATACAGTACAAGGTCATGTGTGCAGTGACATGCTAACCGGCGTGTCATGTTATACCTATAGCGACATAGTATTGAAAGAATCACATACTTTTAAATTACTATAAAGGACACGCTGCATGTAGTGAAAGTTGTTCAGAGGTACATTTTAGATATAAGGCGTAAACACCAGCACACTGGATAAAATACATGCAGTGCGAAGAGGGAGTGAAGACAGAACATATACAGGTTTGGCATCGACACGTAAACGTTCAGCAGCTTTTATGTTACTTTTAACATGTTACAGTGTCGCTGATTTCAGCGGTGTTTGATGCAGTATTGCCGCTAAGGAATAGAAACACTTAACATGAATGCACCAAGTGTTTCTGATGTCTTGTAGGTCTGAATAATGTATTCATGCATTGGTGCAGAACAGATGCATAGTAGTCTATGTTTTTATAATACATAACAGTTCAGACAATGTACTGGCAGCTGGTGACTGGGAATCCCACATTGAAAGGGGATTTTCTCCTCTGTAAGGTTGTAGTATTGTGTAGTTTGGATTGTCTTCCGTGTTTTATTCTAACTTTGAATCCGATGACTGAAAAACATGTCTGATGTTTTCTCTGATCTTCAGGCAAAGGTCATTGTTCAGGTTCAGGAATTTCTTATCACAGAACACAGACAGGAAAATAACCATTCCCAGCTTGACCAGTAGATATTTATGTTCTTTACATATGATCTTCAGAGATAGATAAGAAATAAAAAATCAATCCATAATCATCCCTTGAATTAGAGTTGATTACATGTTTTGCCTGGCCAAGTTTGTGGAAAAAATATATATTTCTTGTCACTTATATGTGTTACAGGTATCAGCAGACAGAACAAACTTGACTAGATAAGATAAGACTAAACAGGCAAAAACATATGACTGAACTGAACCAAGGATCCAACAAGGCAAGAAAAAAAAGAAACAGAAAAAAACCAGATTGGAATACAAACAGAACTAATCAAGAAATGGGCACAAGTGAGCGGGTAATGATGAGGGCGATGCAGAACAGGTGTGAGGGAAAGTGTGGCGGTTAACAGACAGGGGGCTGATTGGTTGGGGAAAACACAGGGATCAGAGCACAAGAGTGATGTAGGACAGGTGTGGAGGAAAAGTGAGAAGGGGGAAGCAGGTGGTGGGAGGAGCACAAAACCAAAACCCCCAAAAACACAAAAATCCATGAACACAACAACAAAACACAAGTCCAAAAAAAACCACAAGTCCATGACAATAGCAGGGACAAAAAAAAGCATTCAGGCGTTGTTATCCTTGAGTTTTAGCAGCTATGCTAATACCTAACTGTCTACTTTTGTCACAAAGCTGCTTCTTCTTTCATTTGGCTGATTTTATCCCCCCCGCCCATCTCTAAATGTCCATGCTAGCATTAAGGAGCCATCTGTGGCTGTTTCATTGGCCACTGGCAAGGCTCTGGTTTTTAAATAGAAGCAATAGAAGAGATAGACTGAAATGGAGCATGGTCAGGCATGGGAAATGTTTATGTGTGTGTGTGTGTGTGTGTGTGAGCATACATATCTGTGTGTATCACGGGATATTTTTAAATGAGAGATGGATGAGAGAAAAAAAAGCAAAGATTCAAGAGATTCAAACCCAGATGTGTGGACAGTGAACTGGTAGAGTGTATGTGTGTGTGTGTGTGTGTGTGTGTGTGTGTGGCTGGTTGCAGTCCATATTTCATAGAGAAGACAAGAGATTTAAAAAAAATGTGTAAAGTTTTTTACATACAAAAAGAAATCCCTTTATAAATATTACAAACAATACACCTTAATTACAAAAGGGAGGACATTGCACATGTATAAACACCACATGATGAAATTATGAACCAAGAAATCTCTTCCTGTTGATTGCTTTTGTGTTTGCTTCCTGTACACACATGCACAGGTGTTCTTGTCTGACTCGTGTGTGTGTGTGTGTGTGTGTGTGTGCGCGCGTGTGTTTGTGAGTGGGGGTGCAGAGGAGAGAGAGAAAAAAATGAGGTTAATAACAATATAAAATGAAATATCTGGCTTTCTCCACTTCAATGTATGTTGCTAGTGTACCTGTAACTATCTCTTGGTCTCTCACATGTATAAATCCACATGTTTGTGACTTTGTGACTGTGTAGATTTGTGCTTTGGCAGTGAGTGTTTTCTGAACTTCTGCTCACCTCAACAGTATCAGTCATGTGTATGAGCTTCACATACAGCAGATGTTGACAAAGTAAATCTGATGATGAAGTAGAAAGAAAGACACAAGCTTGAGAAGTAAAGGAGAGCTGCGGCACATTTTACTGACAGTTCTTCTGATGACATTTCCAGTCTGACTGAAAGAAAAGAGAAAACAAAACAACGCAGCCGTTCAGCTCGGTCTTGGTCTTCCTTTCATTGACGCAGGAAATAATTGGCTTGACTTCTGGGAGTCTAACGCAGATCAATTATCTGTGTTTTTTTTGTGTTAGTCTTTTTGCTCAGACTTAGGTCAGCGGGTGTCTGAGCAGTAGGTAAAAGCGTAAAGGATTTACAATACAAGTTATTAGATTTTGTGTTCAGAATCGGATTATAAGTAATCAGTAATCGCAACACGTCTGTGGTTTTTATTTCCAAAGACGAAGAAAAAAATTTGCTGATTGTGGTGGTGTGGAAAAGTCATTTACAGATGTACAGATACCACCGGAAGATGAATTGTGCAATATGCTGCTATGAAAAATAGAACAGGGAGTTAGAAGTGACATCTCGGCGCAAGCGAAATGGGCTAACGTCGAAGACGGTGTGGAGTTTTCATTTATATGTTGGCTGAAGTTAAATTGGTTTTAGTGCCTGCTGTAATAAAACTGTATTTATCAAATGATCTGCTTTGTTTTTCTTTTGTTCTCATTCAAAAAGGGGAAATAGCTTAGTGCGGCGGATCTATCGAGGCTGAGAGATTAATTCATATCATTCTTAATCTGGATGGGATAAAGAACACAAATCACTATTCGCTATAATGATATACTATATCATTACCATTATATATATATAGCGCAAATCCTACACAGGTTACATATATTAAATATATAATACAATGATTTCCAGAGCTTTTTTTTATCTGATTGCTTATCAGAGGCCTCCACTGGCCATCATCAGCCAATGGCGGCTCACCTGAGATCCTGTCATTGGCTTCAAGTCGCATTTATTGGCATCGGCTAAAAACAGAGAATCAAGGTCTGCACAGTGCTGCTCTGAGCAGGGACTGCATCTCTGAAACGTATAATTAAGGGTTTCGGAAAATGGCGAGTTTATAATTATCTGTATAATTAATATTGAATGCATGTATTGTATTTCATGTGTTTGCTGTCAAAATTGCCCAATATGTTACTGGCTGAATTTGAACCGTATATTTAAGCTGCACAGTTTGAACAGCTTTGATTGTTGGCACAGGAGGTTAAATATCTATCAACAAAGGCGCAGCACTCATCACCTGATGACCGTGAAGAGATTTCTTTTGATCGCTCTTCATGCTCATTTAACTCATTCCCACTTATCACGCTGTTTGTTTCTTCAGGTGCAGAAACAGAATTCTATTAGTTTTTCAAGGCCAAGAAGGCCGGAAACAGCCTTGTATCGTTGTAATGGACATTTTTCATTTCTCTCCATACAGGGAACAATATAATTATGTATAAAAAGTCAAATATTGATTGATTGTATAATTAGATACATGTCCAGTCACCAGCTTGTTTTGTTTATGCATAGTCCAAAGTCTGAAGATGATGATTTTTTACAGCTCCTTTGCACTGGAGTCAGCAGCTACAGCATTATATGAGGCAATCAGACCTCTGAGGATAAAATAAGGCAGACTTCTCTAATAGTGAATGTTCTAGAGGTGATGTGAATATGTAATAAAAATGTCAAATATGACTTACTATTGATCGTAGTCTTCGGTCTTCATGTCTTTAATAGTCTTTGGTCAACAGGGGAAAATTATACACACACCATACTAGTAAGTAGGATGAGTTCATTGTTGGTTTTGGATCCGCACGTGAGATCTGATGACAATAAGAAAACTTTTGAAAATTGTCATCTTTGTCCTTTAAGTAACACTAAACACACACACACACATACAAGTACGTAAGTATGGACGGCACACCAAATTAGCATCTTTTAAAAGTGCAGCACTGGAGGTGATAATAAATCAAATGAGCTGAGGGACATTTTTAGAGCTCGTTTGTATCACATTGAAGAGGTGTTGACAGGTCAGTATATAGCAATGAAATCACACGTACCGTATATATGGTGTGACTCCTTACAATCACTGTGAATTGTGCTCGTTACATGCAGTGAGTGCTTATTATATGCACTGGGAAGTACTCTAATTTGACTATTATATATTATAGACTGTTTGGTTGGAGGGCAGTAGGAGAGAGATTTAGATGTACTTTATACACACTAGTACAGCAGAAAATCACACCTCAAAAAGGCACTCAACGGATATGATGTTGACATCATATTTGTTGCTTCTTAATGTAAATAGTGATGCATGCCATAACGTCCATAGCACTGACGTCAACATCCTCCTCGGTATAATTTCTCAGGCTAACTATTAACAAAACAAATCAAATATGGTTTCGTCCACAGCAGCTGAATTGATCGATTGTGTGACTATGTCCTCTCCACAGTGAAGGAAGCTCTAAATTTGAAATCCAATTACCCACCGAGCCAAAAAGACTCGTCGACTGACAGCTCACAGCCTGTTCAGATGGCAACATTTAGCAGAAGCGGACAGGTGCATTTGTGTATGTGCGTGTGTGTGTGTGTGTGTGTGTGTGTGTGTGTGTTTGACTTGTAAATTGGCATCGCTCTCTTTCTGTTGACTTTTATTGAGCATTCAGCAGAGACTCTGTTAAAATGAGTGATCTGACAGCAGTCGGTCATAACATAATCAGAGTGCCAACTGGTAGGGCAAATGTATAAGTGAAGGCATGCACCGTTGTTTCCGTTCTCAGCGTTCCTATTGAGAGCTTGATATGCAGGCTTTTGTTTTTAATTAAAACTGATTGTGTTCCAGGGAATACTTTTTAATATTAAACAGGCGCTGTGTACTGAATTCAAATCGGGTACAGTTCAAAGGTCTGAAAGCAACAGAGACAAATAAATAAGCCTGTGTTCTATTGGTTTATTTATTGGTATCTAGTTTGTTAGTTGAATATTAATACCCATGTGTTGGTCTATTTGTATCGAGAAGGGAGGAAATGTATGATTTAATACAACATACTCTGATTGACCACAATATTATATAAATCTACAACTACTTATAATAACTTCTTCTCAAATGTGAATATTTTGTGACATATAAACTGCCAGTGATCAATTGTTTTTTGTTTTTTTTTCTCTTTGTTTCCTAGTGTCCAACAAAAGAAAAGTGAGCGGACCCCAACTCGTTAAGAAAAAGTGTGATGTAAATTGTGTAGCTTTGGTTGTTTCATCTCAGTGAGTCAAAGCTGTAGCATAACGACTGCCCTTCAACATTTGCTTCTATAGCTAATGAGCTGCCAAGCCTGCTCTTACACCGCATACAGTTAATCCATGCTGTCAGGGACGCTGATGAGCAGGTGCAGATATTATGCATAAACAGGACTGTTTCCTTAATTAGTCCAGGACACAGTGAGTGAAAGGTTCCTTCCTTTCTGCCAACATACCCCTACTAATTCTGACATGCAGTTCAAACCATCACATTTCCTGATTTCTTTTTTCCTGATTGTGTGAAGCTTTATTCTTCTCGTAGGAGGAACCAAGGGCATTAGACAGCTTTGTGTGTGTGTGTGTATGTGTGTGTGTGTGAGTGAGAGAGAGAGAGAGAGAGAGACCATCTGTTTATCAGCTGGACCGTCACATGACTTACAGCTCTACCACAATCAATCTTTATCCTTTTTTTGCAATCCATTAATGAATTGAACACAAATGCATGTTTACCTCCAGCACATATATGGGATATAAATGTGTTTTATTTTATGTACATTTGCTTAAATAGAAATGATTTTTTTTTTTAATATATGATGTTATATTGTGTAATTGGCGCCACAATTACTTAGTATATTGTAAAACAAACGCTCTGGGCAAGTTCAAACAGATGCCGATTACTTGTGATTACACTCTTGTGTGTGTTTTGTACACACACACACCCAAACACAGATGCAAAACTCACCTACCCTTCAAAATAAGCAGGTTATCCTTCCTTATATTCCCATCTCACACAGCAGAGATACTGCTGAAAGACATGCTTAGAGAGGGAGAGAGCAGCAGAGAGTCGCTTTGATTCAAATGCACTTGAGCTGTGCTTATCTGTAGGGTTCATGTTGCAGCAGACATGATCAGAATACACACGGAGGTGCATGGGGCTTTTGATATTAGACTGTGTCCTTAGCACCTTTCAGCCAATTCTCTGACTGCATTGTTCAAGACAGCAGAGAAGAAGAAGAAGAAAAAACAAATGCTATATGCTAAATCGAAAAATCTAAATGCTAAATCACAAAGCTGGTCATTTCTTACACCTTACTCGATTCATTAAAGGTTCAGTTCAGAACATTTTACCTCATAGTACTTGAAGGGAAGTTTGACGGTAGAGTGATCAATCAGCAACAACACTGAGCGATGGTTTGGAATAGATCCACATTATATTCTAAAAGCTTATTTTACTGCAGGGTCTATAGTTAATAAGTTTGAGATCACAGGAAGTTAATTTTGCAAACCTCTAATGAGAATAAAAAAAAATAACATAGCTCTTCTCTGTTCCAATGTGTGTGTGTGTGTTTATATGTGTGTGGAAGAGAGAGAGAGAGAGAGAGCTCTTGTGTGAGGGCCACATCAAAGTAAATGTCGACCTTTTGAGAAATACTTGCATATCCTCCGTGGCCTTCACCTCCCAGAGACGAGAGCGATCAAATGTGACAGGTGGAAACAAGAATATAATAAAGAAATAACCCTGTGGTTCCTCCGCTGCATTAGCTTGACTAAATCTTGTTTGATGTCTCACCACACTTACATACACCATCCTGTCTTTTTCAGTCTATAGATGATGGCGTATGTTTTCTGCGTGTTCTGGCGTATGTTTTCTGCGTGTTTAATTTTGTTACAGTACACTGACTGAATCTCCACGTATCTTCAGATTGATTGACGGGATTAGAAAGGGTGACAGCGAGAACAAGAGCAAAGTAACTGGCCTAGTTTAGATACACAGAGAGCTGTCCGTGGTCCTGAATCCAATTCATACTGCATCTCCTCGTCTTTTTACTCTCTTTCAGTTCTCCTCAGTCTGGACTTTATTGGCATGACATGTAGACTCCATATAGTGGTGCTAAAGCAGAGGGTGACTAAATGAATTACGTTCCTCGCACAAAAAGAGCAGTCTGATAAGAACAGATGGGCAGATCTACAGTGTTATTTTGTATTCAGCACTGTTGGCCGTTTTCCCTTAACGTGAGACAACAATCAACACATCCTACAGGAAAAAAAAAAATGGCCTCACTACATATATTCCTCTCTCTCACTCACTCTCTCACTATACTGTACGCCTTACTGAATTTACAGGAAACAAACTTAAGCTTGCACTGAGCTAAAATGAAGACCAAAACATTCATGTAGATACCACGCTCTCCTTCAGAGGGTTCAGCCACTTAGTGTTTGATCTGTATCACGGTGTTTATTTATAGTTTGATCATGTATCTATGTATTGTGACTATTTTAAATGTATGTTGTTCATTGATAGCCATTGTTCAATTCTCATATGATATTTTCCTCTTTCAGTAGAAACTGGTTAAAAGTTGCTTATGTTGTATCCATCCTATATTCATTTTTGACCCTTTTTTCTTTTTCTTTTTTTTTTAATAATCTGTTATTGTGACTCACTCAGCCTTATAGAAGTATTACATTGCTAAAATGCTGATGTTTACACAGCTGAAGTCTCCTTCGTTTGCTTATTGATCTTTTGATTGATTGATTAACAAAATACATCCAGCATCATGTGGTAACTTTAAGTACTAGTGTAATCATCTGAGTCCAAGTGAACATAAATAACTAAAAATGAATGACTGGTAGTCTGAATACACTGAAGCCTCTCTCTCTCTCTCTGCCTCTCTCTCTCTCTCTGTGTGTATGGCTCTCTCTCTCTCTCTCTCTCTGTGTGTCTCTCTCCCTCTCTGTGTGTGTGGCTCTCTCTCTCTCTCTCTCTCTCTCTCTATGTGTGGCTCTCTCTCTTTGTCTCTCTCTCTCTCTCTCTCTGTGGCTCTCTCTCTATCGCTCTCTCTCTCTCTCTCTCTCTGTCACTCTCTCTCTCTCTCTCTCCCTCCCGCTCTCTCTGTGTCTCTCTCTCTGGAGTTTGTTGGTTGGTTGGTTGGCTGCAGCAGTCTCTATCTATCTATCCGTCCCGGCTCTCCTGACAGGCTGACAGTCAGAAGTAGACCTCCTCTCCATCTACCTACATATCTGTCTGTCGCCTCTGAACGTAGAGGTGAGCTCGGTAATGGAGACCGTCGTGGACCGGGGCTCTTGTTTTTCCCCCCGCAGGAGAAACACAAACTCACCGGACAAATAAGGCGTCAGAGGACAAATAGCGACTTTCAACGGGGAAAACGCCGCCGCTACTGTTCACCACAGAGGAGTCTTTCTCCTCTTTTCTATCAACAAAAACAGAAAACCCTGTTCGGGAAGTTAAGGACAAAACACGGATACATCCTCCAAGTCGTCTTCTTCAATTTTCAAGAGGCGCTCCACAAACCGAAAGGTAAAAAACGGAAACCAAAAACTGTTGATTTGCCGGTTAATGTTTGTGTCCAGCAGCCTACATATAAACCCAGCTGACTGTATGTATTTTTACATATGTTAGGAAGGGGTGAATATTTCATCCAAAGTGGGTGGGAGGGTGACTCATACTGATTCAAACGCTGTAAAAAAAAAAAAAAGAGGGATCTGGTTTGGAGTCAGTATTTACACTGCGCCTTTGCGGGGTTCAGAAGACGTTCAGGTCACAGACTATCACCTGGAAAACAGGCACTTTCACAGGACAGCTAGCCGGTGTCTGTGTGCTGAAACAAACACTGGGCGACCTGTGTGATGATTTCATGTGTGTGTGTGTGTGTGTGTGTGTGAATCTGAAATGATGCATCTCCTCCTATTCCTCCGCAATAATATTTTCTGTTTGACAGGTAAAGCATAATGCGTAATGGAGATGAGCAGTGTTGGGTGGTAACTTGACTTTAGTGTTAATCAAAGAGCAGGCTACATGGGAAGCTCAATGCGTGGAAATCACAAGGACAGCATTCAGCAACGGAAAGTAATACAGTGTGACTCAGAGAGATTTTCCTTTCACTGCATTTCTACAGACACATGCAGTGTTGCTGTGATGTCATATATAGTTTATTTTTTTTGCTGTCATCGCATTGCTACACATCATATCTAACACTTCCTGAAATATTCTATATGAAGAATTCAATTCATAGCAATGCACACAGTCGTGTCCATAAGGTAGCTGTAAATTGACCTTACAGGCAGTAGTGCATGACATGTGACTCAAAGTTATAGGCTATGTCACACATTTCTGGCACTGAGGAAACAATGTTGAATTGTCACGACTACAACTGCCATTTGTTTTATGGCAGATGAAACTTCAGTGAACGATTAGTTTTTTAAGTAATGATAAATGCGAGGTTTTTCAAATGTGGAAAAAGAGAGAGAGACAGAGAGAAATGGCTGCCGTGTGGCTTCCAGAGATGATAATTTTGCTCGGACTCCCAGTCCCATATTTACAAGGTCAATTACTCCACAAACTCAAATGAATCACCCACCCAGCTCTGATTACTCACAACTAGAGAGGGCCAGCTCAGAATATTGAGGAAGAGGAGATGCTTTCAGAGCAAAAAAAGACTGTGACAAACTGTAACCCGAGTTAGACGATAATGCACTTTAAAAGAGGCCACGCCATTAACTGATGCAAATCCATCATCTGTGCAGCCAGGGACCATCTAATCAACATAAATCAATAGTATTTTTCCCAACAGTTTAATCAAATTAACCAACAGCGCTGCTCTAGTGTATATAGATGACATTAAACAAGTTGTAATCGCTCGATGTACAATAACTCGGATCCTTTTTTAGTAGGTTTGCGGTGTCTTTCGCTCCATCATGGATTTAGGTCTAGCTACCCTTTTAGCACGGCTTTTTGCATGACCTGAAAACTGCTGCGTTAGTGGCCTCAATTTGCCTCAACTGCAAAAACAAAACAAAAAAAAAAAAAAGAAAAGAAAACTTGTACGTTATGCTAACTCATAGCCATTTATGTCCATCTTCCCTCTCTTGTTCTCTCTCTCTCATCCACTTTCACACACTCTGCCTCTCTCTCCCTCCCTCCTGCTAGTATGCACTCACTCAAACTGTGTCTCATCGCATCTCGTCACTCTCAGCAGCACTCTGCCCTCTCTGCTTGTCTCCCTCACACATGCACACACACACTCACGCACACAATCGCACAAAAAAAAAAAAAAAAAAAAGCATACCAGCCCACAGCCATGTTGGATATTATTTGATAAAAATCTGTGATCTTTGCACTTCTCTAGTCGAACCTCTCGTGTTTTTATATATCGTGTGTCACAAATTGATAGTTTGTGTCTGTTTTTCTTCGTTTGAAGCACTCCTTCCTAGATCTGGAGCCGACTGTACGGGATGAACCCTTTGACCTAAGAACGGGGTCATCTGGTTATTTAAGTCTGTATACATGAAAATGCCTGCATCCATACATATTGTATGGATGGAAAGAAAAGGCACCAGAACCCAAACCCCAGTGGTATTTCAAGGGCAGGTCATTTCTATTTCCTCTATTTGCACAGTGGCTTCATTTTAGAGAGGATGGTATGTCGTACAGGGCCATTTATAATGTATAGAGCAGTCGTGTATTAAATATCTGCAGAATCGGAGGTGTGTATTCCACTGCTCAGTCAGGGTGGCTAGATTACACTATATTGCATCAATGAAGAGATGAAGGCAATGTGGGGGGAATGGGGAAAAATCTTCTTTTCTGCAGAGAGTTCGCCAGGCTATTGTGACTTTTTGAAGTGTTTGGGCTCAGTATTAATTAATATTTAAGTCAATGCCTTAACGCAGTAAATAAGAGTTATAATGTTAAAGTCGTATAGAAAAAAAAGTTGTCACTGACGCCGAAGTTCAGGGGATGAAAACATAAAAAGGAAACCTGTGATTGTGTAGCAACAGACTCTGCAGAAATAGATAAAGTAGCAGAAGTCTATATTTAAACGTCCTCACCAGAGATAAGATGTCGTCATTCCCTCCCTGCTGGAAACTCTGTCTGCAGAAGAAACCAAATCTTTTATATCTCTGTGTCCTCTTCCTGCTTGTTCTCAATAAGGCTTTTTTTTAGAAATAGATCACATCTACATATTCGCAAAAACCTTTATGGGTAGCTTTGAATGAAGAGTGTGTGCACAGAGAGACATTGCGTTTGTTTATTTACCTTTTTATAGCAGTCAGCAGGTATAACCATCAATGTCAAAACTGAATGATTTACACAGTGAAAATGTCAAACAGTTTGCTCTCTGTTTGCCAGTAAACAATTTGCAGATATAACAATGGGTATAAAGACAACAAGCAAGCTTTACTTATGATAAGCTAATTTGAATGCATGATAATCAAGCAGGATACTGTCAGTAAACTGAATTATGCCCAGCAATGGCTCCAAAGCATCCATCAGTAATATATTGTTTAGGAAACTGTTGTGATTGCCGGGCGGATAATGGAACTGAATGAAAATCGTGTTTGACATCCAAATTAAATCGCACCACAAATCTCACCCATCTGCTGATTATAGAGGATAACGCTAACAGCCACAGAATAGTGTGTGATTTTTTTAAATGTTTTTTTATAAGACAATGATGTCATGTCGGTGTCAATGCTGCATTTCTTTCTCTTGAGCTCTTTTTGCTTTTGCTTTACCTGTCAGACATTCACTTTTCAGCTGTCATGAGCACAAAACTAGCTGATTCTATCTTTACTTAAAATCCAAAACTACTTGGAGAGAGGTTGTGCACCTTCTCCCACTCTCAAAACTCACCCCACATAAATCAAAGCAGTGTAGTGCAGCTATATGTGACACGAAGTAAGACACTTTTGACATCAATTAAAGCCTTCTCTACTCATCCAAACCCACGACTATCCACTCTAATTAAACCTTACGTCTCACTTCCCTCGAGGCGGCAGGCTCAGGAATGGGTGCCAAACCCTCTTTTCACCTGCCCTGCAGCTAATAGCCACGCTAGCCATGCTGCGCTGGGATACGAGGATTGGCGTAAGTTCAGGCAGGCAAGGGAGAGCTTTGCCACCAAGGCTGTTATAATTCTGCACACAACACGACTGCTACAATGCTGCCCGGAAACACTCCAGTTTTCTGCAAAATACTGGATTATTAGTGATATTTTCATCAAAAAAACAAGTCAGTGTTTTTCCATTTATTACTTATACCATATTTGAAAACACTGCTACAGTATTGACATTTGACTGTTGGTGTGAGACCCGTGCCTCTAGTGCCAAAGTTTGACAGGTTATACATCCATCCTCAACCACCACACCCTTATGTTTTGCTGTATATTATGAACACGAGACTATGTTCTGCATCAGCACGAAACACGTGCAGCTGTTGAATAATGCCGAAGAGTCTGAATTCGAGATGCAATAATATTTGGTTTAAGAATCGCAGTGCGCTAATGCAAAGCAAAGCAGTATATATATATATATATATATATATATATATATATATATATGTCACTTCAGGCAAAATTGTATGAGGATCCTGGTCAGACATGGAAAAAAAAGATACAGCGTGTACAGAGTTAAGAGACATATTTGTCAAATGTTTATCTGCTGCCTATTTGAAATGCATGTCACGCATTCAGAGAAACATCCACTAAGGAGCTTCTTCATTCTACGGCTCTCTGATTTTTTTTTTTTTTTTTCTAAAAGCATAAACTCAGTGGAAGGATAATTATGCACCTTTCCAAAGCTTTGCTAATGACCGTATTAAGTTATGTAAAACACCCACCTTAGGTCAACAAAGGTGTGCCTGGGAGAAATTAAAATGATTCTCAGGTTTTCAGTTCAATGCCTGTTGCATGTTTGTTTTTGTTTTTTTTATGTGTGTGTATGTGTGGTTAAGTCATGGTTTCTATTGCTTAGGGAAAAATAAAGTGGTCAGTCAGTCAATCACTGGACCAGAAGACATCTGCTAACATCCCTTCTTGGCTCTGTAATAAATACAGAAGCAAACAAAAGATAATGTGCCATCATAATGTGTCTGTCAAGAGACGACACTGTTTGCGTAAACAAGCGGCATCCATCCGACAGACCAAATACTCAGAAGGATGACCTGTAACAAGTTTTTTATTATGTAGACACCTGCATTCATTATTTTTTTTTGCCTTTGCCAGTAAAGTGATCGTCAGGAGACCTTTTGTTTTTCAGCTGCTTTGGCTGCAGAGGAATCTATTTTCTTTGAAGTGATTAACTGGCTTTAACCTAACAGTGTGTGAGAGCAAACAACCCTGACCGAAGGAGGCCAGTGATGTGTGAAACGCTGTCATGATGGATCCATGTTGAGTTTATGTGCTTGAATGTATACATGTCTTTGTGTCTGTGTGTGACAGAAAGTGCCAACTTTGTGTGTGTGTGTAAGTTTTTGTAGGTTTTGAGTCATCGATGGTGTTTGATTGTAAAGCAGAATTCCTTTTGAAGTGCTGTATTTCTCTCTGGATGAAATTATTTTCTAGTCCCTTCAGTCAAATGTTAGAGAGGCACTTTTTAAAAATCAAACTCGTCTAGTGAAGCGTATTTTTGTCACTGGTGAATTCATTTTTTAGTTTGTACTGCTTTAACTTTCTTTGGCTGGAAGACTGCAGAAACTGCAAAGAAGAAAATCAAAATCCATTAAGGAGAGTAAAGTATTTCCCACTGTTGTTAGTTTAGTCTGTCACATTTGCTTTGACTATATTGTTAGGTTATTAAAAAAAATATATTTAATGTTGGAGTCAAGTGCAGGTCATGTAGCTGTTTTTATTTAGAAAGCAATTATGTTTTTACAAATTGTGGTTGTTGTTTTTTAAATGTTGACTGATTTCAGTCGATGGAAAGGAAGACGAATAAAAGATCATTAAGATGTGTGTATGCAAATCATGCAATCACGGATGATTTCACAGTTTGGCAATAAAAGCTTGAATTATTTTGAGAGTGGGGGGAAAGAAGATCAATCTTACATTCTTTCTTTGTCATCAATACAGTAATTAAATTAACAGTGTAACATTTAAAGTATTATAGTTGTTCTTTTTTGTACCATACGTCATGTTCTTTTTTTTTTTTTATTGCATTTTTTATTTCTTTTTCTGCCCTTCATGTCCTCATTTCTTCTTCAGTTTGTTTCTGCATCTGCCTTTTTTTTCCTCACCCTAATCCTACCTCCCCCCACCCCCACCCCCACCCCGCCTCTTCCCACCTCTCACAGGCAGCCTCCCACCACTGCATCTTTCTCACTCCACCGAGCCACCTAATAACAAGGCTGTTCCACACACAGGCCGGCATTAAGATGCAGACCCCTCTCTCTCTCCTGCTCTTTCTCAATGGCCTTAATCCTTTCCTCCTCTCTGCTATGAATGATAGCCTCAGCAACTAGCCCCCTGTCTCTGGCAGGCATAGGCTCATTGCTAAACATGATGGCGAGAAAATGGCTGCAGTCAAAAGACGTCTCGATGAGAAGAGGTCAAGCTGTCAGCTGCTCAATCATAACGTTCAGAGCAGAGACCCTGATCAAGAAAAAAAGATCCATGTCAGGCCCACAGTAAAGAATCCGAAAAGTTGGATGTTGCCTACAAACGTGTTTTTAGGTTTATTATTTTCAGTAATTCAGATTATTTGGCAGTCTATCAGTTGTCTTTAGTGCGGCAGAATTCAGCTCAGGTATTTTTTATTTTTTTTTGGCTTCAGATCAGATGTGCAAGATGTGTGTCCCTCTATGTCTGTTTACCTCAGCTGACACTGTATTAACAGAAGCTCTGCATGTGTTTTTATTTGTGTACCGCTGCCATCTGATAATGCTAAGATGACTAAATTAATGTGCAAAACAGTCAAATTCATGCAGACATACTAATGCAGCTGCTTTGAACCACAGCATTAAGGATTTATATTTTTTTCTTGCAAAAAAAAAATTGATATTTAAAAGGAATGCTTTGACATTTTGAACCTTTATGATAAATATGAAGCTACTCCAATTTGTTTAAACTGTACACAAAAGTGGCAAAAAAAAACATTATGTGCCAAACTTATTACTTGACTGGAAGTAAGCGAATTGTCCAAAATGTCAAGTTATTCCTTTAAGTCAAAAATGTTTATCAGTCAATTCATATAGACGTGAAAATGTGTGTGATGTCATATATCAGTCATTATCCTGATTGACAACATGCTACAAATTCTGTGACAATATAATTTCGTATTGGTTTGTATAGCATACTTTGTCACCGTTAGGGGCGTGTGTGTGTGTGTGTGTGTGTGCGTGTGTCAGGTCACACCAACACCCATAACCCCGTCCTGCTAGTTTCTGTATAGCACGAGAGAATTCTTCTTTATTAGAAGTGAGACCGCTTCCCAGCCAGCCGGAGACTCATTGAGATGCACGGCCCCCCGCCAGAGAACCGAGGGGAAAAATGAAATTAAAGGACACAAGAACAAGTGGAGAGGAGGCCCACCTCTGTGTTCAATTTACTTGTTAAATCTACTCACAATGCCTCGGTAATCATCTCTCCCTTTCTCTTTCACACACACACACACACACACACTGGATTCACTTAGATACTGTCTGTGAAGTCTGCATATTAATGTCATCTGTGTTGCCTGTGCAATGCAGATGGATAAGTTCCCTGACTGAGAAATTACACACTGTCAGCCCTCAACATTTTAATACAACTTTTTACAACTTATCATAGCAAAAAAAAAACTACTCTCAGGCACATTTTAGTTTTCTGAATTAGATAAAACAGATGGTAAAGGCTTACGATTTACCATGAGTGTGTACAATTTTTAGGGTATCATGTCTCATTCTCCTCACTTGCAGTAAGATTAGTGGGCAGCTGTCTTTCTTTTTTTAAGGCAGTGTGTTGTCAATTTTAATATTGCTTAAAGAATAATTTCTAAAGAAGAAAATGAGTGCCGGTTACAATGAAATCTCCAATAATAATTTCTCAGCTAGTTGATGTAATGAGACGTAATTGTGGGATGTAATAGATTGAGATAAAACAATAATACATAGGATATCTATTTTTAATTTCAGTGTGATTTTTGCACAGCTTAATTTTATACTTTTAAAATGCAATTAGCAAAATACATCCCAGCACAGTTGTAGTAAAATCTCAGTCATTTACTTACTGAAGCAAAGTAAAATATGGACTCTCTGATTAACGCCACAGCTCATAGCCTTCACATACACAGCAAAAAAAAAAAAAATGTATCTGGGCTGGGGTCCAGTTAATTGAGACTTAACCTTAACTTCCCCCAGTGATCAGTAAAATACTTTAAAGCAGTTTTATGGCTCTTCTATTGCTCTCCAGCGCCCAAAGAAATCACCTCTCCCTCTCTTCATCTCGCCCTCTTTCACGCTGCGTGTGTGTGTGTGTCACCATAAATAGCGATTCTGCATGTACACTATATTAAAACATGTATACTGTAATGGAATAATGTTTCAGTCACTGTCTTACTGCATATCTATTTCAGCAGGCTACTCAACCAAAATCGTTTTTGTATGGACAAAGTACTGAATGACTACCTGTCAGCATTTAGCAGAGATCTAAGAAGCTACAACTTAATTATGGCGGTGGTGCAATATAATCATCTGTCAGCACAGTATCTCTCTTCAGCTCCTTATCCTCCTCAAGTGCTTTGATCTGTAGAAAGCAAAGGATGATCTCTCTTCTTTCACTTTTCATATACTTATTTTTTCATCACTTTCATCACTCTTTTCCTGTATCTTTCTGTTGATTAAGTTAGTTTTTGTTGGTGACACGCTGTTGTCTAAGGCTGCGCTGCCTAATGCTGCTCCACCAGTGACAGAAAGAGGAAGACGTACCTGTTTGTTGGTGTTAAAACCAGCTAAAGACAACAACAATATACTGTAAGTTGAATCAATATTTCTTAGTTTGTAGAAAAACAGTTTATATGAAAATGTTACCACTTTGATGCATAATTGCATTGCTGCAGTGGGCTGATTTTTTTCGGTCACTAATTGGATATTAACTAATACAGTATTCACTGCGGGAGAAATAACACAGTGTGGCGCAAATTAATGGCACTGAAAAGACAGAAGGACCCGACTTGCAAAAAGAATACAGAGACACACTGGCTTCCCTTCACTAATCGCCTGACATGACACTGATTGCAGTGGCACTCTGCTGTTTGCTGTTACACATGACTGCTGGGATGTGGAGTTTTATTTGGGGTTCATTAACTTGTGCGACTCCAGAGAATGATGTATTGTCTAATTTCTCACTCAAACCAAAGCAATTGTTTCTCTAATCTAAACTGGAGATGGTCCAATCTATATCAGTGTGTGTGTGTGTGTGTGTGTGTGTGTGTGTGTGTGTGTGTGTGTTTGAGACTTTATGCATGTACAGTACAGTGTGTTTAGCTGCGTGCAAAAAGCAAGGAGCCGATATGTACACAGTCGACTGTAAATACTTTTTTGAATCCACTCTTTAATTTTCTATAAATTCTTCCTTTTTATTGCTTATATATTATTTTTAAGCTAATTAACCTAACCCACACTTTGATATGTCCTGTTGTGTTTGACATAAAAAAAAAAAAAACCTTCCATGCCTTTTGATATGAGTTGTTTTGGAGTAATTACTGGAGTCCTCAGCAGCACAGACCTGCAGGTGACTCATAAAGGAAATCACAGGAAAGGAGGGAAGAGACGAGTGTAGAGATACAGAGAGGATTCAGATGCAAGCTCCAGCAAAAACAAATAAGCGACGATGGGTGTTGAAGCTCAGGAGACACAAACATCCACTTACTATGGTATATTAATAAATCTATATATTATACCTTTGATCTGTAACTACAAAAAGAGCTCGTTTCTCAACACAACACATGTCAGTTTCTTATCCCCACATGTATTGTTCTCTGTCTGTGTCACTGAAGGCTATGTTTGCTTTCCTTCTCTTTATATTGACTTCTCTTTCACACCCACCAAGGTACTGTTTCCATAAGATTGAAGAGCTGATGCCCCCCTGAAAATTATGTCAAATGATTTCATTATTTCAGTCCGGTACCTTGGGAATTATATATTGGGTGATTCTTAACCTCAGAATTTATGCCAATCTTAAGTGCCATCTTTCCCTAATTTGAACCATTGTTTCCATGCATTTTGATTAGTGTCAGGTTTTGCAGAATCATTCATTTAATATTGTTCTTGTCTACTGACGGAGTTGTATTTCAGTTGACGATGAAAATGAAATGATAATTGTAATATTAGGAAAAGAAACCTTCTTAATAACCCATCCGACCATCCATTAAAAGCTCAACTCTTTAAGTTCGTAACCTTACTCTTGGCTCATGGGAGTGTTTATCGAGTCATACAAGATTAACAAGGTTGTCTATGCCAGTCATATCATAAGTGAGTCCTGATTTTAATGTTCGGAAGTGACCTAAGCTTATGTGAGGAGAGTGTGGCTAATTACATCATCCTTTCTGCAGCATCACAGTATCTTAGCACCAAAGCTCTAATTCATGCTAACCTTGCTCGCTCGCTCTCGTCAGGCTGAGTCATTGACAACTTGTCAGTGGGTTTGAGAGGTTGTGAAAGAAGGAATAAGCCCTCCTGGCACTAGAACACTTATCATATTACACCAGCTTTTTTTACTGCAGCAATGACAGATGTGAGCAATAAGGATAAAATATCCCAATACAATATTGCAGCCTGTACTAGCTATTTTTCTTTTTTTTTGCTGTGATCATGACATATAATATATAGATTGTTGATTGTTATAGTTTGGTACTTGGGTGCTGTAAAAAGCACATGAATACGCCATAAAAAAAACATATTCTGTAGAAACCTATGTTCCTAAAATGATGCTTTTTACTGTATGTTGCAGACCTTGACGTGAGATTCACAACAGGTTACAGACGTATAACTGGAAGATGAATGTTGTCAGCAAGGCCAACCAAACTTTACAGTGAATATTAAAAATGGATAACGGGTGAATCGATGTCAGAGTTACAGTTATGTGTTGGCCAAAAAACTTGCTGCTTTCTGCAATGATTCATATAAAACTCTTAAAAGTCTAACGGACAGATTTAGAAAATACCTGGCATTCTGTGCGGTATTTGGTTTGAGGACGTTTCCATTGACAGGTGATGCTCTTGTTGCTGGACATTATTATGCTTTTATCAGCGAATCACAGAAAGAAAGGTAATTAAAATGAGGGCTGCAGTATAGACAGGCAAACTCTGTACAGAGTATTGCAGCTATAGTTGATGAGACACATATATATACTCCTACAACCACATTGTTGTCTTCTTAATAATTTATTTAATAGCAGGGGTAAAATATGTACTATTCTACAACATATAAAAATGAGCTGAAACAAGATATATTGCAACTAGACATAAATAATATACATCTTCCTTCATGTCATTGACTTGTTGCCCTTACTTTTGAGAAACACGTGCCGTTAAATGTGCTGTCACGCAATGCACGACACACTGAATAGTCATTTTATGTATGCCGGAGATGAGAGTATTACTGCTGAGCATATCATTAACCTTTTAAGTGCTGTATGATCCGGGGGTTTTTTATGTCTTGTCGCAACAGTAACAATGCACCCTGGTAGCAGTAATTTTAAACAGGCTTCATTTATCACTGTGATACAGTGGCCCATTTAAAGTGAATGAATCACCCTGATAAAAACCATTCATTCTTTATATTATATGAATCGTGTAACCTCTACGTTTAACGCTCATGACCTGTTTTTTCTCTGTGCTCATTGCATGTGTGGGCTTTGCAGAGCGCACCAGCTGTATACAACCAGCCTGGATGTGGCCCATATAAGTTAATGCCATTACAGATCAGATTATAATGAAATCAGGAACAAGAGCATTTGTTTATACAATGACGGAAAAACAGACAAATGGCTTTCAGGCCAATGGATTGTAATCTTTATAGACGTCTGTGTGCTTGCGCTGAATCATTCTGCATTTTTAGTCATAGCTGCCACCCAGCTGAATGCACATCATGCATTCAGAATGGGACGGGAATAATATAATGTAAGACAGTTTATGTGCTTGTTAGCGTAACTGCTGCATGACTGGTGGTCTCCCTCTCCGTCTAGCCATCAGTCATGCCCTGCGTCTCATTCAGTGGCGCTTAACTATTGTTTGCTGACTGTGACAGGCTGGAGAAAGATTAAGAGATCGGTTGGAGAAATGATGCTGAATCGTAAGCAAATTAGTTGATTTTTCAGAACTCTGAATAACAGCTCGAATTGATTGAGCTCCTTGCCCCGGGGTGTTTGTGTGTGTGTGCATGCGTCCGTGTGTGACTTGTGTTTTTGTGTCTCAGTTTTGTGTTTCAGTGATTGTGAAACATAACATTAGAATGCCACTAGTTTTCACATTATCTGGTCACAAAACAAAATATTAAAGAGTCATATTATTACTTAAGTTACTGTAATTCACAAACATAAATATCTCAAACTTCATAGCAATTATTCCAGTATATTCCCAAGATATTTCTTTTAAAACCAACAAATGTCAATGCCATGGTGCATCCTTTGGGAGGACCATGCATGTTGAGACAACATTTCATGGCAACCAATCCAACAGTTGAGATTTTCATTCTTGTCTTTCATTGCAGTCCTTAAAGTCACACTGCTAGCGTGGTTTTGTGGAGCTCAAGAAGCCCATGAGATGCTGACAAGTTGATTGGCAGAAATCAGGTAGCAAAAAGAAACATTTTCTCTTCAGATAACACTTGAAGCACCTGTGCTTGCTCAGTGAAGCACCGTTACAAGATAGCACTGACTGTAACAGGATGGTCATTGTCACCTAAGGCTGTGCTTATCCTGAAGTCAATTCCCCAGCAGTGATTCTCATGTAATCTTGACCTGCAGAGACCGCACTGCCTCAGCTTAATGGACACAATATAAAAGGTTGTAATACAGTAAAGACTTGTATTGTACAGTTTAGGAATGAAATACAATCTTGTGGCCTGACTGCTACAAGTGGAGCATTACTATAAGTGCCCAACAGCAGGGTAATGACCAATAAGTTCATCACATTAAATCCACAAAGTGAGTCTTTCAATTACTGAGCTGTGAATTTACAACGTGGTGCGCTAGAAATTTAAGCTAATTTTAATGTTATATCATTAGGCTGATGTATGGTCAATGTAAAAGCCTAATAAAGTAAACCCCAAAGTTATTTTTGATTAATAACTAAGTAAAGATGAGCACTTGTTTTAGATGGTAAAGGGAATCAGTGCATCCTCTCTCATCAGCAGTGAAATCTCATTTGCATACACATTATCATGCAGCGGTTTGTAGACGTAAGCTGAGGTTTTGTTGAGTTTAAGAAGTGGTAATGCTTTAAGATTAAAAAACACTGGTGGGAATAAACCTCTCTTTGGTGTCAATCTACTGACTTATTTAAGATCTCACAGGTCGAATTGTATGAGGAAGGTCATAAGCAGTCTTCATACTCAATGACATTGCAAATAAATACTTGTGATTTAGTCTTCTGAGCCATCTGGATACCCGCTGTCTGTGTCAAAGATGCTGTAAGAGAAGGTTGACCTTCACAACGGCAGTGCTTTCTGCCCTGTCCAAGGCTGTTAGCTGACCGCACGAACCCATGCATATTTGATGCAAAACCTCTCTGGACCTCTTCTAAATTACAAGAGAAAGTTTCCGCCTTGTGACACACCTCCTCGGGTTAAGCATGTTTTGATGCTTTTATGTCTAAAGCGTCTCGTCCATGTTGCCTCTGTGTGATTTATTACAGGCTTTGATGTTCCTAAGTGACAAAGCAAATCTAGGCCCTGAGTTCCTCATGCTTTAAATAGGCCAACTGCTGACCTAATTGCCAGTACTGCTGTCAGTGGAAGTGGGACTGGTGCTCTGATGAGAGGAGAGGAGAGGAGAGGAGAGGAGAGGAGAGGAGAGGAGAGGAGAGGAGAGGAGAGGAGAGGAGAGGAGAGGAGAAGTCATGCTTGAAGTGATGGATGAAAAGAAGTAATGAATTGCTCCTTTTGGGAAGTATGTAGAGATGGAGGTGTGGTATGTAGCGGATGGCTGTCTAAGTTGTCTTGACTGTGGAAATTGCCACACATGGTCACTGTATATTCACACACACACACACACTGAAGCTGAAAATAGCCGGGCTGTTTCAATGCTACCTCGGTAAAATTGACTTGAGGAAGAAGTTCATCTGCAGCTCTGCTGACAGAATGACAGGTTTAGTTAAGCAGGGACAATAAAAAAGAGATGTGAGAGCGTGATGGTGAACCGGTACCCTCCTGGTGACGGACAGGCTGAGTCTAATGTGTGTGTGTGGATGTTTGAAGGACAGAGAGAGAGAGACATGAGAAGAGATTTGCATGTGCCTTCACGTATACATTACGTGCATATGTGTCTGACAGTTGAGCTTTTGTCAGTCCGTCCCAATTTGGCTGAGAGGAAGCTATCAAATGTAGATTATTTTGAAGTGGAAAGCTTTGATTTGTTCAAATCCATGCTCTGTTCAGAGCAAGCTAATGCCACGGTGCTCTGAGGTCAGCTTCTATTGCTTTTAATTATTTTTATTATTTTTTAATCTTTTTGTTTCCTCTGCACTCTCTGTGCTGCTCTCCCTTCCTTTTCTTTCTCTGCCCCCTCACCCCTCATGCTCCCTTTCCTCCCCCCTCCTCCCCCTTCTCCTCCTGCACCTGCCACAGTCCTTGTTTTTAAACCTATATAATGACCTGGACCATGTCCTGTCAACACAAGGAACCATCAGAATTTGTCTTTACTCCATCCAACATGTGGGAGTTGTGTGGTTTAACAAGACCGGATTTCATCACTGTTGACTCATAGCAAAGCCAAAAAACACTGAACACATGTTTCATCCGAAAAAACTGCTAATTCTTACATATGATTAATTTGTGTCAAATCATCTTTTCTAAAAAACATTTGGTTAGACTTTAGATATGATTCAACTGCTATCTTGCTGTTTGTTTGTTTTTTCAGTTTATTGCACTAGCATTTGAAAATGGCAAGATTATGGCAGTGACAGTTGCTTAAGAGAATATCTAAACTGTTAACACTGATTTGACTCATGACACCACGACCTGCTTTTTTTATTCTGTGGGATTTCATGCACTAGTTTGCATGAACAGTGCAGAACAATCTCAAACCTGGGGACATTTATGTTAATTATGCAAGGAAAAGAAAGCACTGACTGAGGCCCCCTTACTTTTAAGTCCCTTCTTTGTCTCAGTTCAGTTGATCTGTTACAGTACAGACACTTTGTTCTGATTTTAAAATGATTAAAGGAAAAGAGTAATTTCTCGAGGAGTAAAAAAGTAACACACTTTAAAAGAAAAGTGCACATAACAACAGAAGAGGAAGCTCTCAACGTCTCAGCGTGACATTTGCAGCAGGATTAGCAAATTGCTGTGACAGTCTGACATTTGAACCCTAGGGTAGAGCTAGCTGGTAGAGTTAGGCCGTTGATAGCTGATAGTGATGGGGTCCTGACAGTGCCTGTTGATATTATTATAAATGTTTGTGCTGCAGCACCAGTATCCCCGCAAGAGCTTGTGTCACGCTTTTTTTTACGATGAGGGCAGATTTGAGTAGGATTGGCGGTTAATCCTTCAGGGTTTGCCCACGCTGTGAGATAATAGCTGACTTCAATTGTAGCACTGCACTACAGACTTGAGGTAGAAATCTGTACTGGAGATGGATTGCCAAAATTTAACATACAGTCACATAGACACACACTTTCTGATTAATAATAAACATACTTACTGTAGCATTTCTTTCACATTTTATTCAGGTTACACCACAGGTGGCTCTTGTGTAACGTTTCAGCAGAATTAAACTGTTTATTCACAAAGTCTAATCCAACTCAAGCACGTCAGTCGCAGAATATCTGATCCGAAAATTTGCTGCCCTTTCAAAAAATGCCTCTGAGAGTTGAGTGTCGACTGTTTGTCTCGGTGACAAAAGCATCTCTCAGCCTCAGTCGCTATGTGCAAAGTGCTTTTCTGCAGGTCAGGACTTGTGTATGACAGATAAAGTGTGTGATTGTTGTGTTGCTGTTTTCTTAAGGGCTTTATTTTAAAGCCTCTATCTTTGCACGCCATCATTTGAAATGTCAGCCATATCAAATTTTTGAAGTTGCTAAAAATAGTCTAGGTGGCTTTTTTTTTTTTTTCAGATGCTTTTAATGTACTCTGCAAATTCCAAAAATCCATTTGCCTGATAAGCCCGACCTCATTCAACCTCTTTTTGTCTACTCATAAGTGTGCTAATGCTGCATGTCAGCTGTAGCCCTTGCCGGCCAAAGCGGTATTCAGGCTGACCGAGACCTCATCTGAGAACGGAGGTCATGGAGAGGTCACAGCGAGACAGACTCATTCAGTTCATTAGATTACGCCGCCATTACTGCAGCAGGGCTGCGCTGTAAGCCAAGTGAGTCAACGTTATTCAGCTCATCATCAGCTCGACGTCATTGCTTGACATATCATGTGTTTACGTGTGTTTGTGCAAAACTGAAAGGTTCGTAAAGTGTTTGTTGATTTCAAATATTTGAGGTTAAATGTGGCTGAAGATTCTCGGGAGATTATGGTGGCAAACAGGCAGCGACATGAATAATAATACGTGTGAGTAATGAGGATGTGAGGCAAGGGTCATATTCAGGTCATTATATTTTCTAAAGGGCCCATATACTGTTGTGTTTGTAGCAAATATGTTCATCAAATTGCATTTCTTTAATAATTTAAATAATTTATATATTATATATATTATATATAAAAAAAAAAAAAAAAAAAAAAAAAAAAAAAAAAAAAAATTCGAATTGGCGCCGCTCCTGGTGGCAGCCTGTTGCAGCTGCTCCGTAGTTTTTTTTTGTTATTCTTTGTATTTTTTGTTTATTTTAGTTAATTTTAGTATTTTTTGTTTTGGAAAATGACCGGATCAATTTTTGTGTACACGCGTGAACAGCTGATGGCGCTGAGTAAACCCCTGTGGTCCCGCAGGAGTTACGGAGGAGACGCCGGGGTAGCAGACGGAGGGATAAAAGGAAAAGACATAAACCAGCGGTACCAGCGATCATAATGGGAAAAGTGAGGTCTCTTGGGAATAAGATGGATGAACTATCAGCACTGGTGAAGACCCAGAGGGAGTACCGCGAGTGTAGCATTTTTTGTTTTACTGAAACTTGGCTGCACTCGCACATCCATGCTAACAGCGTCGGGTTGCCTGGTTACAGCTTGGTACGTGGAGACAGAGACTGTTCCTCAAGCCGGAAGAAGAAGGGCGGTGGGATTGCACTTTTTGTGAGTGAGAGGTGGTGCAATCCGGGACATGTCAACCTGAAGGAACGTCTCTGTACCCCGGACATTGAACTGTTAGCTGTGGGAATGCGCCGGTATTATTTACCGAGAGAGTTCACGTCCACCATCGTGATCATTGTTTACATCCCTCCGTCAGCTGATGCAGCGGTAGCCTGTGACGTCATCAGTTCCGCCGCTGCCAAACTACAGACTGAGCAGGAAATCTTTCCTGCCACAGGCCATCAGCGTGTATAATAATAGCTAAAATCCGGTCATATATTATATATTATTATATTTTATTTTATTTTACTTATTCTTATGTAATTATTATCTTAATTTCTTATTCTTATTTAATTATCTTATTCTTATTTAATTATTAATTATTATCTTAATTGTTGGTTGTTCTTTTTATTTCATTGTGTTGTATTTGTGTTATGCTGCTGTTACACTCTAATTTCCCAGTTTTTGGGATTAATAAAGTATATCTATCTATCTATCTATCTATATGGATTTTTAAAATTTGCTAACAATGTACATGCCAGTGACTATGATTATTTCACCTATTTCTGTCCATTTTTGCTGCATCCATAGCATCATGAGGTACATTTATTGTCGTATATCATCTCACCACATCAGAGCAGCAGAGTTATAAAGTGACAGGAGGCTGAGGTGGATTGGCAAGATGAGACGTTATATATGCTGAAGAGTTTGCAGGTACACACAGAGTTTCTAATATCCTGAGGTCAACTTTTTTTCTGAACCGTAAGAGTCTGTGGAGCTAATTCCATGTAATTACAATTTTGTGCACTGCAGGCCCAGTTTTATGCTAATTCAGTTTGCTCTTTGTTTGCATAGTTTACACCTCCACAGCAATTCTGGCAAAATATTGATGTGCCTTCTGTCAAAAGAATTTTAACGTTTTGTAACCTTCTTGTGCATTTTCTGCATGCATTTTTTGGGTGCACAATACAAATATATAATTATAGGTTGTTTTGTTTTTTTGCTAGTTATTATTTTTACCTTGCTCTGTTTATTATAACCAACAGTACAGCGTCTAATAGGGTATGAATTTACAGTATAACCTGAGTTGTGTGTATGAAAGGACCGGGTTGCTATCAATAATTTCTGGTTATATTATGACTGTAATTAACAGCCTTACTTATCGTTGCTGATAGTTTTATAATTAATCATATTTGTTTTTAGCCTTATATTCTCATGTTTGAACTGCCATTATGGTAAAAAAAATCCTTCGACGTGTGCTCAGTGTTCAGGGGTCAAAAATGTGACACAATCACACTTGCTGTTCTGAATTTTAATCAGACTCATTAGGAATTATTTAAAAGTTGTTAGGAGGGGAGGAGATTTCACTGCTTCGAAGGTCTTTGTGCGTTTACATGCGTGTTGTATGTGAGTGCAGTTGTATATTGATTATCAGCCTGCTGGTACGTTCTGCTTGTTTCAAGAACATTTTAGCATCTGTTTGAAGTGAAGAGGATGATTTTTCTGGCCAAAAGGCAATGAGTGCAGCAAATTGGCATGTCAATGTATCTCTCTCCCCCTCATTCTCTCCTCTTACTGCTTCCTTTCTGCCTTTTCCACTCTCTGTGTCCCTCATCCTCACTCCCACTCTGTCGAGTGCCCTCTAATGCTCTTTATCAATGACGGGGCACAGATATACAGATACAGAGTTGCTCCCATACTTCTACTGCTCCACAGTTGGCTGTTAGAAAACACAATTAGTTTCAGCCACACTGCTCTCACTCAGTGTCGGCACATGCCAGACAGTTTTGGGAATGTACATGTGCTCACACAGATACAAGAAACCCTTCTTACACTTTCACTGTGTGCACACAAACAAACAGTTATCAGTGACAGGTAAAACCCCACCCAGTGACAGGTAAAAAAAAAAAAAAAAAAAAAGGTGGTTTGTTTACCAAAATTATTCTGCTGTGAAATAAAAACAATCCAGTAAAAGGCCATGCAGACAAGTGTGTATTTAACTATGAATTTTAGGATTTAAAGCTGCACTTACCAATATTATTTAAACTAAAGATGGATCAAAGGACTGCATGTAATGTGAAGAGGTCATTTGTAGTGACAAACCCGCAGATAATTATCACCCAAATCTGCTAAAAAATTTTTAGTTTTAAAATCTATTGAACTGATCTACTATAATACAAAGAACAACACTCTCTCTGCTGCAAATTATCGCAGCAGCTTGCATATAAGTACTTCTGCACCTGAGGGAGTCGGTGGAAGGAGCAAGTAGTGTATTTAAAAATGAATTTAATTTAATTTTGCTTTTAGATTTGTTCTCGTGTTATTGGCTATGTGTTTTTAAATATCGCCAGACTGTATAATATGGTGACATGTTGTGTGATCTATTGTTACCACATTCTTGTTTTCCAACCACCACTATATGAATAAAATAGAGGAAGTTGGTCCTAATTATTATGGCACCATGCATAGTAAACTATATACTGCAGTAGTTTGCCAAAATGTATACTCTTCAGTATGTGACATAGAAGACACAAACTGCACTGCAGAGCACTGAAAAAGATTTTCATGTAAAAAAAAGTAAGAATCATCTCAAATTTCATAGGAAAATGTTACAAATCTACATTTACATTTCATTGCCTGGAGAAAGTAGGATGGCCCTAATTTTGACAGGCAGCTGTGATTTTTATCTGCCTACGGCTGTGTGAGTGATGCATTGCAGGCCTGATTGCTTCTTCCCAACACAACAACTGAGGGCCAGAAAAATCTGCTGAAGAAGAAACTACATGTTCTGTTTGTGCTAATCAAAGATGCTTCGTGATACTGAAAGCTTCAGCCGTTGTTTCTATCTCTCAACTTCGTTTTTTTTTTTTGGAAGACACATACAGGACAGTGTTGTCACATTGAGAATACAACATGAGAACGGATATTTGCTTTGTCCCTTTGACTTATAGGTGATGTGATAAAATCCAGTGCTAGTTTAAAATTTATTTGACTATTTCTATTGTGTTTTAAATCTATGCATATAAAGATAGGAAGGCAATAAATTACCAGCCGAGTGTTATGTCAGTTATGTCTAGTGCCAACATTCAGGAAGTATTGTGACATTCAAATATATAGGGAGGTAAAGGTAAGGGTTTTGGCTCTTTAAATCTAACCATTTCCTTATTTTTATTTGAGATACATGGATACCTTAAAAATTAACAACCGATAAACGTCATCCAGAATCTGTTGTTACATTATTCATTTTAGGTCACGTCTATTATTTCCATATGGAAAACTAATAAATGTCTTTAAAATCTTGACGTTCAATCAAAAGGATGTTCAGCTAAGACTTTCTGTGACATGACTGTCATTATAATTGGCTGAGAAATGCATGATATTTCCGAGTGCAGTACCAAGATGCAGGACTAGCAAAACTTCAGAGAAGCAGCTCATATCAAAGTAATGTCTGCACTTTCAGCTTCTCTCACCTTATCAATTTTTGATCAGGTCTGCACCAGCATCTCACCACACTGAAAAGGTTGAAATCAAACGTTCCTGAGCTATAAACACGATTCAAAAGGACGGGGAATCTGACAAGGTTAACCACATGTAAATTAAGGAGACTGTATTAATTTGTTGCTAGTTTTATTTTAGAGTAGATGACATTTTGGCCCTCAGGCCTTCAAGATCAACAGTAATAGTACACAGACACTGGTATATGTAGGCCACACCGTAATGACAGATTTGATTTATTTTTATTTTTAATCACATCTAAAACGGTATAATAGATTGATATATTTTACCCAATGACTGTGTTTTTAGCATATTCAGCTGAGTGGACTGCTGCTGAACGGACTTTATGATAATGCTACATGGTTTATATGCATGCCACCAGTGAGAAAGAAAGCTTCATTTAAATTGTAGGAAGATTCACAGTTTGAGCAAGTCAGCACTTCCTGTAGATTAGGAGGGGTTGTATTTCACAGTGCAAATTAGTTTTTTTTTTAAACAAGAGTTTGGTAAATGAAACTGTGACACATTGCTTCACATGCAATTTAAATTTTAATCTTTTTTTTTTTTAAGCACAAAATACGGTAGGAGGTTTTCTATGTTTTCTCTAGGTTCAAGAAAGATATAGACAAAGAGAGATGGAGAGAAAAAAACACAGAGGGAGTCAATATTATAGTAATCTAAACCAGAGTGATGGGACCATGAATCAGGAGCAAGAGAAAAAAGCTGCTTTCACACCATCACTTTCTCATTTTTACCCTTTTTATTGCCGTTTTCCTTCCCCCCCCCTCTCTCTCTCTCCATAAGCATCCCCTAGCTGGATGCTGTCTCCATGGAGATTCTTATGGGTCTCTTTTGCAAGGTCACCTTCACCAAAGACAGAGAGGAAGTCACCCAGAGAAGAATGAGGGTGGTGATCTTTAGGAAATGTAGCCAAATATCAACATTTCAAAACAAAGAGGAAGGAGTGTGGCTAAAGAGCAGAAAATGAGAGAGAAAGAAAATAAAGGGGTTTGGATGTGGAGGAAGAGGATGGAAAGCAACAGAGAAGTAGAATAAGAAGAAAAGGGTGGGGGAGGGGCGCATAAACAAACGATTCAGGCTTGTGTCAAGGCGAACATGTGCAGTGAACACTGTATGAAAGAAGTCCACCACACACACACACACACATACTGCCTTGGATGAAGCTCCAGATTACCTGGAAGCAAATCACCGGATGCATGTGAAGAAGCCAGCTGGCAGCTGGGATAACATGGTTTTTACACACATACATATTCCATCATTTCTCTTTGTTTGCTTCCCTCCATCTGCCATGAGAGGCCTGCCATGGCTCCTTGCTAAAGTTTTTCCACTCCGACTATACCTGACTAGTCCTGGTCCGTACCCCCTACAGAGTGTGCTGGAGGTGGCCTTCACCTGGGGACATCAATATTTCAGACTCAGCGCTCATGCTCGCGGGGTTATACAGCCCGCACGAAGCCCGGGGGGAGGTGCTGATGGAGAGACAGAGCAGAGCAGGAGGGAGAAGGTTATCACTGGAGACAGATAGATGAGAGAGAATGGGTATGATATGTGAGAGGGGTAAATGGATATAAGGAGAAAATGATAGTGTTCATTATAAAAGGGGAAGAGAGAATGGAAGAGTGCCAGCGTGGGTGAGTGAAAAATGAGTTGATAGAAGGGTGGAGTTGGTGAGAACAATTTTTTTTGCAAGCATGCTTTGTTTTTTTTTTGACGAATTGTCGCTGGAATTGTTAATGTAGACATATTAGTGTTGCATGATGAACTGGAGAGTAAATCTTGGAAAGGACAGAGCAAGACAAAGAGGAAAATGATTGTGATGATGGTAACGATGTGTGTATTTATGACACTGAAAATCCATTTGCTTGAATAGAACATTAAGCAGTTAATTAACTATTGAAAAAGAATCAATACAAGCCAATATGTACCAATACAAAGACAGATGACAATACAGAGGGGAAAAATGTCAGGAGACAGACAGACCTATGGATTGGCAGAAAAATATCATGAACTGATAGATAGATTAATAGATGGATGTAGTTTGGGAGGAGGATCCTGCCTGATGACACAGGGCCTCCTGCCCTCTCTTCCTCCTCACCCTCTCATCCTTTTGTCTCAGTGTAAAAGAGCTGCACTCGCCAACTGTTGCTACGACTACAGCTGTTACCACAATGGTGGTCATTAGGGGCCGTTACCATAGCAAGGAGGTTCCCAGGGGCAATCAGGAGATGCTGCACCCACAGCGATAGTCGATATCTTGAGGTTGTTTATGAGTGTAATGCCAAAGCAGTCATTGTAGTGAGTCATCGTCCACTAGCCAATGAGATGTTTACATCGATTAGAATTTAAAACTTAATCTTTAACTGCCATATGAGCCCATAAAATATGTGGCTATAGCGAAAGAGATTGTAATTTCCTAAAGGGTTGCTCATAAATCAGAGATTGGAGTCTTAATGTAATAGAGTCCATTGTACATAGTTGACCCTTTGCTAAACTCTTTTGCTGTATTACAAAATGTATACATGCTACAAAATGTACAGTTAGTGTTTTCAGTGGAGCGTTATTTATCGACACAGCTGATGCCGTGGGAATATATCCTAAAACAAGACAAGAGTCTACAGCTATGCTAGCAGCTCTCTGAGGCTGTGAGCTAAATGCTAATGTCAGCATGCTAACATGCTGATGTTTAGCAGGTATAATGTTTACCGTGTTCAACATCTTAGTTTAGGATGTTTGCATGCTGCAACATTTTCTAACATGCATCTGCAATGCATTATTTAAAACATGTAATCCTCCCAAATGTGAAATGTGGTTTAAGATGATCTTTCTGTGCAACTTCTGTTTTACAGCATGGACATTTGTCAGCATACATGGGCTAGTTAAAGAAGTATGCCAGAGCAAGCTAACTTATAGGGGACAAGAAGTGGAGCATGAAGTAGAGCAGGAAAGTAGCACAGTTAGCAAAGCTAAACTAAAGTGAGTTTCTTGCAGTGTTCCCCATAGATATGTGGCCGTGATAGGGATGACCAATTATGGACTGGGTGACCTCTGACCTTTTTCTGTGGTAAGGTCAGGTCCTCCAGAGCAAATGCATGTTGTTGTTGTTTTAATATCCTACTGCATACCAAGTGTATACCAAGTGTCTTGAGTGTGTGTGTGAAAATAATGTCACACTGTTGAATAGTTGTCAATATGTTGTTGATAAAATATAAGTGGTGATATAAAATAATGACACAGTCCTTGGCACTGTCCTCTCATCCATCCTCTCATTTAATCACACTCTGACACAAAGACTTCACCCTCGAGCGTCTCCCTCAGTGCTTTCCAAAAACACTTTTTGGAGGGTGACTGTCCTCACGTATCACATCAGGTGCCTCTGTGGTTTTATGGGATGCTTCACCTAGTCATGACCCACCATTTTGTCTCTCAGAGATTGGCTACCTTTGAGCACCCTTACTGAGGCTACACTCCTGTCACTGATGGGAGAGGAAAGGGACAGTGGATAAATTCTCCACATCCAAAGTGGATTATGGGGCCACTATTCCCTTTGTGCACAGCCTTAGTCTTGGTCTATATTTATGAACGGCTCTGCTGGGAAATGCAGGATGAACAGTGTGTGCAGTGTGTGTGTGTTTTCTGCATATTGCATGAGAAAAGATGGGTGGACATGATATCACGTTGTTTTTTTTTAATCTGAAAATAAATGTATCCACATTTATCGCTCAGTGTTTGTCTTTATGACTTTTGCAATATGAGTGTGGGAAAAAAAATAACAGGATTGGGAGGATGTTTTTGTTCATTTACAATACGGGATTGGTCAGTTGGATCAAAGCAGTATTGTGAGAGGAAATCAGATGAGATGAAAAGAGATGGGTGCTCAGGGTTTATGAGAAAGCAATTAGACAGAGTGGCAAAACAAAGATGTTGGTGGGCTGACGGAAAGAGAAAGGAGCGAGGAATGGATGCGTGTCAGAGATGATGAGCTGCAGAGAGACTGTGTGGCCTGTAGTGAAATGCTTAGATCTGACTCAGAGTGGCTGCCTCAGACAGCAGAAAAGTGTGTCACAAGAGAGCTCGGCTAATGCACCAGGCTAGTGTTGCCTCAATAGAGTCTCCGCTGCATTCAGGCCTCCCGGTTAGTACTTACTGTTACTGTTAGCACAAGTCATGCCCCGAGAAACCAAAACAGCATGAGCCACAATGAAGGGTTTAGCTCATACATGGGCAAACTAGGCCTGCGGTTAAACTCTGCTGTGAGGATCTATGCTAGTTACTAATAGTTTTCCTCAGATGACCCAAAAAGCAGCATTCACTGTGGCTTTTTTTGTTTTTTGTGAGCACAAGGTAGTGTAAAGGGCATACCTGTCAACATTAACAGGAGAGGGAGAGGGACGTTATATCAATGCTTCTAATACTAGATATTATAATACCGCTTAGTTTGAAATGTAGGCCTGTTTTTACAGCTATTAGTCAATGCTAGGGTGTTTCCTACATCCATTCTGTTGCAAAATGTTTTTGTGCTTGACATCAAGGAGAAACCTGCTTCACAAAGGTATACAATCAGGAAGGGCAGTAAAATCTTCACTCGGCTTTAATGCACTGCAGAAATGATGAGATAGAGGCAGCTGAACTGTATATGTTAGCAGGAGGTTCGGTCCAGTAGGCAACACTGCATGAACCACTCACAGTCATTGAGAATCGCTGATCTGACATCAAATCCGCACACAATTATTATGTACAGGAGTGCAAACAATACAGGATGAAAGCAGCCCATGAGTCATGATAACATACAAAACACCTTGCACAAGTCCAGATCAATCATATTACATGCTGTATTGACAGAGGATAAAGCACTGACACATTTAAAATGACAGACGACTGGATTTTAATAAGATTTCATGTTCATATTATATTATTCATTGCATAATTAGAAACGTTGAATTTTTTTTTCTTTCCAGATCTCCCAAACGTGAGACTTTGTTGCTTTCACCATCCTGCTGCGCTACATACCTGTTTGTTCTTGTTTTCCGTGTCACACCGCCCATCCCCCCCTTTCCTTTGTCTTTCGTGCTCTGTCCCATAGGTCAGAGGAAGCCTTCGCCACACCGCAGCCATTTGCCCCTCTCCATCATTCTTATCCATCAATCACGTGCATTCACACGTGCATAATCAATAAACAATCATTCACATCTTATTGATGGTATGGTCCTTGCTTTTGAAATGTCAGCTAGGGTCGCATAATAGTTTCCATCTTATTAATAAGCTGTATGAATACTATACACTTTGACACATAGGATCCATATATATATATATATATATATATATATATATATATACATATATACACTGTGTGTCCCAGCAGAAAGCTAAATCCATTTGACTTCTTGGAGCCCTTTTTCATGTTAGAAATCACTCACTCATATCCAAATACTGTCACAGTCAACTTCCTGTGGCCAGGTAGACCACACAGCTGACCTTCAGCTAATGAAAGATGAACCCCGTTGCAAAGCCCAAAAGGATGTTGGGAGTGTTTGGGGTCAGTCATTTAGCCTGAATCACAGTGTTGAAAACCTGCAGAGAGCTCCAGCTTTTTTCTAATCAAGCAGAGGTCAGGTGAAGGTCAGTGAAGGTCACTGATCAGTCCAGGCTGTGTGGAGCACATCCAATAACCATCTAGATAGCATCACTGATGTTCACCATATGGAGGATGATAAGAAAAACTACCAGAAACTGGGCAGTGATATTTTTGCACAATGCTACGTTATAAATCTTTATCATTTTCTTATTTATATGGGTGGAAAAATGTTTCTGCCGATTCATAATATGGTTTCCTGGGGTTTTTTACTGCCTCAGGAAGCAGTTTCTTAATCTAATCTATGTTTTGTTTTTGTTTTTTAATTGAAATGTTTTATCTGTAAAGATGTGCCAGTTGGCCTATCTCTAAAAGGCACTTGATTTTCCAAATAAAAAAAAAAAATAAAGTCAGATAAGAGCATTTACTTCAGAGCATTTATGTCAGACTTGCATTGTTATATACAGTAATATATGTGGTTTGTCCTGATTATTGAAGCTAATGAGCCGTCTTTTTGTTACAGGATTTCTTCCTCTCTTCTTCTTCTTCTTTGACCTCAACAACAAACTCTTCAGCCCCTCCAATAAGGTACAGTATACTTCTGTTTTTCTCCAGCCCTCAGGATAGTAATATTCTGCATTCTCATTCGCATCTTCTTTCCTGTTGGTATTGTGAATAAGACAGTGGCCTGCTTGATGTTGGTGCTGGATATCGTGAAACACGTGAACCACCAGGAGGATTAGCTCATAGGCTACAGAAAGACAGCACGCCTTGACCTTGTCTACTGTAGATTGAACTATGATGGATCCTCAAGGCATTTAGACTGAACGAGACTGTCAAACAAGAAAATAAAACGAGGCAGACCTTGTTGTCCTTTGTGCATGCTAATAAATCTCAGAGGGCTTTTGTTTGTAGAGGCCAAAAAACTGATCAGAACAGAAATGTCAGCGTATTTGATGTTAAATAGTTTGAATGTAACATGAGTACAGTAAAGTGTAGCAGAGTTGTGTTGTTGCTTGGATGAAAAGGCATGTTTTGTCATGCAGACGCATGCACAACATTGCCTGCAGAGCAGTAAGCACTGATGGAACATAGCCGCGATGCTCAGCATCATGAGTGTCCTCTGTGGGCTTCCCTGAGGTGTAACACAGGACTCATGATTTCACAGTGGATTAATTTCATTCTGAGCACAAATCCACTGTGATATTATCCATAGGAGCAAACTGCCGCTTTCGTTTTGGTACAGAAAGCAAAGTAAGTTGTGCTAGAGAGGAACACGCTCCCAGAATAATGCTTTCTTTTTAAAAAAAACGAGAAGGAGAGTTGTTGCACAAAACCCAATTGCACGATTCAAACTGAATTTTTCAGAATGTGCATAAGAACAAGAAATTGTGTTGAGAGGAGTCGTGTGCTGTGTACCTCGTTAGATTTCCAGTGACACTGATAGCACCTGCTTGGTGTTTTGTACTCAAAGAAACCAATCAATATCCTTTCTGCTGCTGTTGCATTAGTGATTTTTTGCTCCACTGAGCTGCTAGACACACATCAAACTACACAACAGTGACTCATTCATCAGGGAAAACATCAGAAAGATGTCTAAAAGTCTAAAAGCTTAACTTTTTTACAGTCTGGGAATCTCGAATACATTTTTAAACTAATGCTGTGCTCAGAGTAAAATATGCGTCACACGTCACAGTAATTTATACGACAACCGTATTTTATTTACATATTAGGACAATTTAAGTGCCTCCCCGATCACCCTTTCTTACCCTAATGGGTTCACTTAATTGATCACCCAGATGTTCTAGGCAGCTCTGTTAATTGCAATTATTATTGTTTGTATATAAGTGCATCGTTACAAATAGTAAACAGCCACGACGGAGCACCGTGATACGTCATATTTTTCATTTTAGTGTTGCTTGTTTCTGTCTGTCTTAGATTAAGTGTAAGAATTTATCAAGCTTGTTTATGTTAAGAGCTGAAAGGGTGCTTATTATGCAGGAGAAGATACTGTACAGTATGCAATCAAATATTTGTGCCTTAAAACCACGGTGGTTTTATTGTCAGCATGCACATTCTAGTCTCTCCGCTTTCTACTTTAGGAGTAACTACTAGGAGCAAATACATTTGTTTAATTTTGTCATAGCTTGAAAAGTATTCATCACCAAATGGCAGGGACATGCTGCCCCCGAAGCTATGATCCTTCATAGAGTCCACAATCAATTTGTTCTCTCTCTTGAGAGCCTCAGCGTTGCATTTTATGGGTAATGACTTTGATAATATTTGTTGTTGAGCTGATGATATTGTGTTTTTTTTTCATATACTGTATTTGGGAAGACCGTTGTAATTCATCTTCAGCACACAGCAAAACAATTTGCTGGGATTGTTGATCAGAATCAGAAAATTGCCCAACCTGGCAACATTTCTTTTTTTTCTTCAGATCCAGTTATTTTACGCTGTGTGGTGTCAACCAATCAGGGGCTACCAGGAAAAGTCGAACACATATAACACAACAAAAAAAGTTTTTTCATTAAAATATGTATTTCACAATTGGAATTATATATCAAAGATGTTTCATTGACTCATTTTATAAGAACAAATAGTAAATGTTTATTATGGAGTATTATGCACTGTATACTCACCTGTTAAAAGAAAATCACAATAGCTAACTATCACACATATAGCATCTGTGTGCTATGAATACTTTCAACACGCTGTAAGCTTTTCTACCAGATCTCTCCTCTTCTACTGAACTGACCTTGATTACACTGTAGTTTAGGTTGAAGGAATCACGTGTCTCGCAGCTGTATGCAGCAGGCCAGAGCCAAGACTGCAGCTCTGCAGGGGATTTTCTCTCTCTCATGGGAACACTTTGTTATATTAATTTGCATAGACGCATTTGAATGCTAAATTTACTGTAGCTAAAAGAACAAAAGTGCTGACACAACTGCAAGAAATATATATATATATATATATATATATATATATATATATATAAAATGAAGAATCTAATGCTTCATTTGTGCCAATAATTACTGGGCCATATCCTGGAACACTGAGTCATTAGATGCCTGAAATATGACTTTCTCTCTTGCTTCATTACTTACACTGGGAACATAATTTCTTCCTGGTGCTGCTACACACTGGTGCAATAATCATCATAATAATAGCCATATTATAAGATTAAATAAATAAATAAAACTATAAAACAATAGTAATAATGAGGTGTGTTGGGGATGCTGCTACTTTTGTTGTAGGTTGTTGACTATTTTATTGATTGATTGCAGGAACTAAAGTATCTAAAACTTGTGTTTTTGAGGCTGATGCAGTATTGTGTAAATTCTGCTTGAAAAACAGCAGTGTTGGTTTCCATAACAACACAGTAAACAGGCTTATTTCTCTGTGTCCTATGTGTCATATTTGGCCTGTTGGCATTTTGGTTTCTTGAGTCCTTTGACTTTTGGGGTTTTTGGTTTTGTTTGCACTGTTTTTCCTCTTCTTGTGTTCTTTGTTCCTCCACACCTGCCCTGCATCACCATCTCATCAGTCCTGTCCTGCTACCTGTGTCGTCTTAGCCTATCATCTCCGTGCTTTTGTTTTACACTCCCATTTCTTGATTAGTTCTGTTTGTAGTTGAGTTGATCCTTGGTTCAGTTCAGTCTGTGCTATGTTGCCCTGTTCAGTTCAGTCTTCTATTTAGCCTGTTTAGTCTAGACTAGTCTAGTCCTGTTTGGTGCTGCTGTTCTGTCTGCTTCATCTGATCTGATTCTGTCATGATCCGGGTTGCCTGCACTCCTGAGTCTAAGTTTGAAAATAAAATAGTTATTCTTCACTTAAAGCTGCCACTGCTCTCAGTATTTGGGTCCTTCTCTCTGATATCTGTAACAGAAGGATCCGACCAGCCATAGACCCAGCACAGACTCACCAGCTAACTGTTTTCCAGCCACTAATCCATCCCATCCAAGCTTTTTTTGGTCTCTCTACAAGGAAGACCCAGCTCTGGTGCAGAGGATAAATAGCAGGGAAGATACAGAGCGTGACGTCTCTTTCTCTGTGTTCCTCTGTAGCCGTCCAGCCTCTAAGCCTGTTAGCCCCCAGCAGCTGAGCCATCCTGTTTACGTCCTGTTCACTTCTTCAGTCTCAGCCCGTGGGCCTCTGGTGGCAGCTTCATCTAGGCCAGCCAAAACTCCAGTCCTCACCGTGCCAGTGTCGACTTGGTCTGCTGCAAAATTTTAGTTTAAAACCTAAAATGATTGATAGAATGTGAAGGAACAACAGTTTTGATGTTATGTCGCAGAGGTATCTACTGAAGTGAGCATGCTGTCTCATAGCTGTAGGACTGTAAATATGTCCCTTTATTAAGTAGCAATATTTTTTTCAAGCAAGAAAGTAATGATTTTAGATTACCAATATGTGGTCAGTTTGTACAGAGCCGGCCGAGTAAATTACTGCTGGCTCTAACGTCTCTGTGGCATTTCATATCGTGACGATACCATAGCACAGCTTCAGTGTAAACAGTAAGCGTTACCTAACCTTCCACCCAAAAGCATCACCCCACCACCACATTAATGTCACAACAGCAATATTGCTAAAGCATAATTTATTAATACATTATTTATATATATATATATATATCATTGTTTTTAATGTTTTCTGGCCTGTGAATTCTAATGACTTAAGCGTGAAGAGAGATGAGCTGTCGTGTCTCTTTAAACAATAGCACAATAGTATTCTATTTGGAGGTAGCTCCACATGAATTATACATAATATGTAAATCCACATTTGAAGCAGATCAAACCTATTACTATTACATATTTAATAAGAAAATATATCAATATGCTGCATCAGTCTGTATAAATGTCTGCGCTGTACTGTGCTTTAAAACAGGGGAATGAGAACTATGATTGTTGCAGGTCATCCCTCCTCTTTTTTTTTTTACCTTTTATCTATGCAGTATGGTCATGACAACTATCTTGACACCTTGACACCTTTTGTCTGTCACTCTATCTCACATTGCAAATGTCTCGGTAGGAACAGCGCTATATATATAAAAAGTAAGAGTTTGTCTCTCTCTGTGTAACTTGACTGTGGACAAATGCAGAAATTACTCTGCTAATTCCCAATTACCCCGTCCTTCACCGAGGACTGTAGTGTGACTTTGTCAGTAAGTGGTTACCTTCAAGAACCACTGGAGCTCTCACAGCTCACACATACATTAATCTGCAGCTTTTTCTGCAGAGGGATTGGAACAAAAACATGAATCCATACATGTATTATATATATAATACAACAACACAAATGACTATTGTTCTACAGTAAGTCGGCCAGTGAGCAGAGAAAATGTAGTTCTGCTCTGTCCCTCTTTCTTTCATGTAAAAACTGTGAAATGTTTCAGGGTAAATGTGGCTATTATTAACACGTGGATTCTATTTTAATATCCTCACTACCAATTACTGTAGGTCTTCAGTATCACATGATGTAACCTAATTAATGTGACAGAGACAGATGCTTTAATTTCTCGTGTATGATCTCATTCCAGATAATATTTGAAGAGAGAAAGTATATTCTAACATTTACTGCAGCAGAAAGGTCATTAAGAGAAGGACTTGACACAAAGACTCTTTGGCAACTCTTCTATATACCTATTCTAACAATTTTCAGTAATGCAAAAATAAATGAATTGCTCCATACATTTTGCTGCATGTTTACTGCAAAAAAACTTTTACGAATATTTCTACATATGGTTATGGGAGCTTACATTATTTCATTTCACATTAACGAATTAGACTACCTCTCTTATGCAGTTGCAGCTACAACTTGACTTTACATCTGGGCTGAAAACAAACTCACACACACACACACACACACACATGCTTAATTCAACAAGGAGCTAAGTTTTTGAGGCATGTAATAACAGCATGTTAAGCACTATAACTTAACATCTCAGAGCCGGTGACAGCAGGAGCCATTTCCTGTCATTTTCACTGACTCTTCATGGCGTCTCACTCCTGCAAATACTTCTCCCTTCTCATTTAGCACCCTCCCTTTCTCACCCCCCCCCCCCCCCCTCCTTTTTTTTTTTTTTACATGTGCAATAAATACTCCCCCCTTTCTTCTCCTTATATCAAGTGACTGCTCTGTATTTTTCCCTCCAATCTGCGAGGCCATCTGGTCCTCTGTCCTCAGCCGCGTGTCCATCTGCAGTATCTTTGCTCGCCGAATCCATTTGACAAGATTAATAGAGTGAACCTCAGACAGATATAAGCTGCTCATTTTGATAGGGATTGTTGGGAGGAGATAAATTCAACGCTGGTCATCAGCAGATGAACAGGCTTTTTGTTCATTTTTCAATTTAACAATGACAGCTCACCTGGCCAATCAAGGGGAGCTGTGGGCAAAAAAAAAAAAAAAAAACACAGCATGGCTTACAAAAAAAAAGACACATAATGAGAGAAAAATGTCAAATTGCTCTTGTGTGACGTAAGATTGACATGTAGACGTAATGCATAAAATGTGCCCCCCTTTTATCTTTCAGACACATTGAAACCATCGAGCTGTCAGGATAAACTGTCAGGATAAACTGTCAGGTTGTCAGGTGGAACCCCACTGAAAAAGTTGATTTGTGTGATCAGATGCGGTTTGTGATGTTGACAGTGTAGAAATACAATATGTGATCAGTATACTTCATTAAACTAATATCATTTGATACTGGATTTCTCTATCATGAAACATTTTCTTCAGAATACACTGTACTGTTACACAATATCCTGCTTTGATTTATAAAAAAAATAATAAAGGGCCTCAGGCTTATTACAAGAGCTTATGTCAAATAGTACAAAATAAATCGTACTTTCAGGCAAAAGTACTGTATGGGCAAAGGGGACCATTCTCCAGTGCTCTGGGTTGTCTGCATCAGCGATACAATAAAATATAGAAACAGTGTAGTATCCCTTTAACTCTGTGACACAAGCACAAGCTGTGACAGTACTGTTCAAGTAGCACAAGACAGTCCAAAAAAAACGCTGTGATGGTTCAACTCGTTGCAGATATATTTATCACAAGCTACCATTAGCATTAATCCTCTAAGAATTATTCAGTATGAGTGTGTTTGACCGAATGATTAGCTGACTGACCTTGATCGTGTGTTTTTTTATTTTTGTCACTGAAGACATGCGGTGTCATGTGGTAATACACACACTGATTGGGACAATCGAGAGTCAGTCGTAATAAAGACAGCAGCTGCATTATATAAATGTGACCTGAGGTTGATTTAAACTGTTCTCATTTGAGGAAACACACTGCCGCCTGGTGTGAACGAATGTGCAAAGTGGGAAGTTTTACAGGTTCGGGCCTATACTCTGTTTGGCTTGTGGTCAAGATGAAGCAATGTCTTCTTTGCGACCCATCATTATCAGTTGTGACAAGTTCAAACAAAGACTAAAGGAAATTCAGAAAAACTAAAGTTGGTAACATTTCTTTCCTATTTTTCTCATCATCTTGTGACTCATTTGATTTGTCTTGTGGGGTCCTGACCACGATGATGTTGGGAACCGCTGTTGTATAACCAAGTTGTCTTCCTATGTTGCACATCATCCTCTCTGCTCTGATTCTCTGGAATAACGTGTAAATTCTCACCAAAACTTTTTATTACATCACATTCACAGCACAGTCACTCCTTTGGGAAACGATGACGTGACGTGGCATTCAAACGCACTTCTAGTTAATGACATAACACACACCCTTCAGCTAAACCCGGCACCCAGGTAAACTAAACACAGCAAATGTGATGATTCATGCATGATGTTAACATTTAACTACTTTTTTGTGTTTACATGCCCAATTATAGTTTCTTCCCCTCCAGACACGTTCTGTTCTTTAATTTTCTTCCGCACATCTCTTAACCTCTTCTCACCCTGGGCTCACTTTTTTTTTCTTTTTCCAGCAAGACAATTTATCTTGCGTGCTAATTAACGAGCCTGGCCTCAATTAAAGTAGTAATTGGACCATATGGAAAAACCAAACTGAGACACATCATAGACACAGTTTCTTTAATATCCTCCTGCAAAGACCTATTACTGAGAGGAGTTTGTTTTGGCTATTATTATATATTTATTATAGTAAGAATATGGTTTAATAATAAGAGCTGCTGTAGTAATTTCTTCTGCAGCGAACACAGCGAACCTTTTTCACACGATAAGATGAATTTCTATTTCACATTTATTAGCAGGAGAAACAGTTAACATGAACAGAGTGTAAATTGTGCTTACTAATCAAAATTTTCTTTGGGTTTATATTTACTGATCTTAAACAAATGCTGAGAAAAGTGCAGAACATGTTTCATGTGCTCAGAGTTCAGAGATCAGATCATGGATTTATCCACTGCCAGCATAGAAGCACATTTATACCAAATCAGATGGAGGATGATGGAGAATTATCATCTTTGAAAGATTTATTATCTTTTTTATCGGGCAATCACCACAATATTTGTCAACTTTCACTAAAACAATTGTTGGGAAACACACTTTTTTTTAAATTTAGTTTTTATTTCAAATATCATTTAGCTTAGAGTCAGAGTTCCCGATTTTTTTTTTATATCATATTATAGTTTGATTCATATTGATATGAGTATTTCACTGCTATGGGACACTGAACTATCCTCCCAACTTGTTAAAATGTCTTATTTCATATCACTTTGTTTTCATCATTGTTTTCCAGTAGCCCAGTTTTTAATTAATGTGGGATATTCTACGGGGACACGTGAAATTATTAAGTTCATAAACTTGAGAATTATTACTAAGGTTGGTAGAAGACAATAATAAAGAGAAAGACTATCATGGCCTCAAGGCCACGGAGACTTTTCCTTGGTATTTCCAGTGCATTAATATGTTAATTCATTGCATACCGGTTGCCATGCATGACATACAGTGATACATTGGGCCGTGTTGCGACTTTGCTTAAAATTTGCAACTGTAGTCAAGGACATGAGAAGGAATAAATTCATCAATGATGTGATATTCAACAACAGATGAGGATCTGTGAATATCATTTCACATTCTTTTATGCTTTGGTGCCATATTACTGCAACCTCAGCGTCGTCTTGTAACAGCAGGCTGCTCACCTCCGCAGCCTTTCAGTGAGGCAGGTTTTTTTTTACAGGCTTTTCTTCTCTTTAACGAGGAGACAGGGACTGTGGCGGTAACGGCCTTTGTTCTATGTCAGTAATTGAGAGGTGGAGAATATAGTGCAGTATATTAATGCTTTTGTCCCGAAGAATTAAAATATAGGAACTTTAGCAGTGATTAGCATTGTGAAGTGGCAGGCTCCAGATGTTAGCAGGTGTAGCGCTTTATTAGCACTCCCAGAAGGAAGTGAGATTAAGATATAGCAGTTAAAAGTCAGATGGGTCATAAAGACGCTTAGGCTCAAAACTGGAAGGTTGCCGGGTTTGTATTCCCTAAACAGCTGTAGTCTAAATGTGCAAATAATTAAATGCCCAGTGCTCCGGTGAAGCTGCGTGGTGTCCAACAACACGAGTGGTCATACTGCGCAGCTCTCTGGCATTAGTGCGTGCATGTGTAAAACCCTGCAGTACCTGCTTTTCAGCCCGTTGCTGTCAACAGGTTTGTGTTTGTGTAAGGTTCAAACAGCTGGACATGATTATTGACATGCCATGATTGATTCTCCGGTGCATGACAGGCAGAAGATTTGAAGCGTGACCACTGTGCCGCTAGCATTTCCATTTTCATCACATTATCACACATTTTATTCACAGGGGTTTTTGTATTTTGTCTTTTTTTTTTTATCTCACCATTAATCCATGACTCAGCTGTGTAAACATATTATCACTGTATCATTATGTTAGAAAACATATGCCTAATTACGGTACGCATGCCGCAAACACAGAGCGACATTAGCATTGATTTGGAGTCATTCCTCCGGCCATCCAAGAAGTCCGATAATAACTCAACAACAACTCTTCACTAACTCATAGGGAAATATTTAGATGCTAAATACTCCACTATGTTCACCAGCTAGTCTCTAACTTAAATAAAGTCGATGAGAGTGAACCACAAATGTATAGTTGCAGGCTGTAAACCAAAACAATGAGCTGAAAGACGCTAAAATGCTCTCTATAGTGTGGGGGTGATTTTAGTAGTAACTTTAACGTGTCTATTTTTATCTGATGAACTTTACTTCTCATGAATATGAAAATCACATGATATCATCAGTGAGGTGCCGGATGGGCATTTTCTCGTCTTCATTCTGCTGCTTGCAAACACCAACATGACTTAAACAGAGAATCACTTTGAACAGGAAGCAGTTAAATGCAACGCCGGTCATACTTACAATATTGCACAGAACTCAATTTCTGTGACAATTTATTTTTTATTACCGAAAAGATTTCTTAATAGAAAGCCTTGTAATTGCCCCTGTAAGGTATACGCTACCACTAAATGCAAATGAAGACCTGAAATTAGCGACTATTCCAGAAAGCTGTAAGATTTTTGTTTTTGTTTTTTTTAAATTAGTCACACATTGAAACAGAAGTATCCTATAAAATCATTACAACTGCACATTCAGACAGTTTTAATACATCTAATTTGTTGATATCGGCGTCATGTCTTATGCTTTCCCACCTGTGTCAGACAATGAATATGACAATATTTTCCTCCCATTATTCCTTTTGAATATTCTCCTGGTCTGAGAATATAACTAACTGAACAAAGCGATCTTTTTAAGATGCCGTGAACAATTAATCCTCCAGAAAGAATGAAGGATTTAGATTAAGCCCCCACAGCTGCCTTGCAATGCTAACTTTAGCATTATCAACACGTCACTTCTGCAACGCTTCTTTTAATGGAGGACGGCCTTGTACCAATTGCTTATCACTCTGTGTGCTAATGCTTTACTTTGTACCTGATTGAAAAACACTGAATACACAGAGGTGTAACTCTACTGCAAGTATCATTAACAAGCACATTTGCTCAAGGTTCTGCTTCTGCTCTGAGGCTGTGGTTTGCAATAAAGGCTAACGTGTTGAAATGGTAAATAGACTCTGGAGGGGCTGTGAAGAGATGAGATTAAGGCCATGTCAACTGGCCACAACTGGAGCTTTGGCATCATTGATGCGTCACTACAGGATGTCAACATGTCAAGCCATGTGCAAAGCTTTATTAAAACACATCTAATGCTCCCAGCACAACAAAACCCAAGGTCACTGGGTCACATCCCAATTTTACAGTCTCAATCTCCCACCACGTTGGAAAACCACAAGCAACCGTGACTTAGACAAGGTACAGGCAAGCTTGGCCATGTTTACATTGATGCTGTAAATGCGGGTGATTCTTAGAGTATCTTCAGTCCACAGCTGCTTTATACTTGTACGAAAAGCTTCTCCTTTAGTTCGTTAAATCCCTGCAGCATCTAAAGGCGGCACGACTGAGCTGGCGATAAATCAGCAGCATCTGATTAGAGCGCAGTGCCATTACACGCAGCTGTTTATTATAGTTTTCCTCCATTAAAAAGCCTATAAACGAAACCAACCTTTTTATATGAAGGAGAGGTCGGGTCAGCGAGGCTCATCGAAGCTTCTCGTCTAACTTTCTTTTTTAGCAAAAACAGCGTCTCGTGTTTTATCCTTGAAACGCCGTTCACACGCTGCTTGCGTAACATTAATTACTAAACCGTGTGACCATGTATGAGCTGAGATACGTTAGAATTAATGCTGAAAGAGCAAACTGATTAAACTATAAACTGCTCCATCTGTCTTTGTCTGCAGATTTGTGATGATGTGTGACTGTTTCAGAGCTATGAGAGCAGCGGCGGGACTGGCTGAGAGCGTATTTAATGATCACCGCACTCACTGAGCTACATTCACCTTCACACTCAGCCCTTTTGAACGTTGCACTGCTGCATATACATGAACCAAAATCGCAAGTTTCAAAGCAGTTTAGCTCATCTCCTTTGAAAAGTTAAGGTATAAATAGGCCTATAACAGAATAGACAACATATCTTTCTGCCTTTTTTTTCCAGTAGTGTCAGAATTATTCCTTGGTAGGCTGCTCTTGTTTTCCATTGGAACAATAAATATAAATTGTGATCAATAACGAGACCTAGTTAAAGTTTGCATGTCATATTTCTAACCCTTGCATTTGATTAACATTCATAAACATAATTTCTATTTTGTGCCTTTTTTTTTTGCTCCCAGGGAAACTAATGGTAATAATGATATTCCAACTGTCGAGTTAAATCAAATCTGTTATTTGGCATTCAATGACATGCTTTTTTTTAATGATATAACACAGAATAATAATCAACATTAATATTCAGGGAAGACAACTAGCCTACATTTTAATTGATTGTGGGGGCGGTAAGGGACCTAGATAATGGAGAGGCGGGCGCTGGTCCAAAAAAGGTAGAGAACCACTGCTGTACAGCCTACTCATCAATCTCCGCTTGTTTCATCACTTCTCTCTTTCTGCCTCTCTCTCTGTGTCTACTGTTGTCCAGCTCTGTGCAACTCTTTCCTCCATCTGGGATTAACCTGTGTTGTGTAGCATCATGTGCCTGTGCCACCCCCCTCTGTAAACTACAGTAGCTTCTGTGGACCCATTAGCATGACGTGCTTGAGCATTTCCGAAAACTGTGACGCGTGACTATGTCTGGCTTAGGATATTTAAACCACATGCTATCTGCTCCAAATCTGGAATAGATGGTTGGATGGATAGAAATGGTGATGTGGTGAATGATGGTAAAAGTTATGTTGTATGTGAATGAGTTTTTGTGGTTTGTTTGCTGCATTTTTTTTTTTCTTTCTATGAGCCACAGTTGACCATGACCTCCAGTGGTCTGTAGCAAAGGAGTGAGGAGCACATCTGGTGTTTCAATATGTGTGTGTGTGTGTGTGTCTGGATTGTGTTAAGTTGAGCATCCCATCTGGCCCAGCAAAAAATAAATAAATAAATAACAGGACTGCGGCCCAGGGCACATGGCGGGAGGAGGCTGTCGAACACTTCTGTGAAGACACTCACATCTGTTTCTCTTCCTCTCATACACAGGGAAGTAAATAACAACACAAATACAAACAGCAGCATTTTAGGAAACGGATACACGTATCACAAAGCCCCATTTTTGAAGCAAAGGCATCTACTGTGCAGTAGGTTAGTCAACAGCAGTAATAGCCTGTGACACACATGTATTCTGCTGTTGAATGCACCAAGGCCTCAGGCAGGTGTCCAACCCCAAGGAAAAGAGCATCAAAAATAGCATCCGCACAAAAACACACGCATATTTACACGCTCTATCGTTTGCTCAGCCTCTCACAAATCAATGCTCTTTCTCTTCTCCTCAACATTGTGGATATTTGGCCTCCCAGTGAATGTTGCCATTTGAACCATGGTTGAAAATATGACTTAAAGTATATTAAACACCCATCTTAAAGGCTATATTGTATTATTAAATGCCAGTGTATGTGTTGTCTTTATTTTGGTCGAGATTTTATTTGCTAGGGGGTATGCAAAGGATGAGATGGAGGCCTACGTTGAGAAATAAACATTGAGATCAGTTCCAAGAAAAAAAAAACACATTTCTTTTAATTATTCAGTCGTCTTTTAATGCAGAAAAGGTGTGGTTATGTGTCTGTTTGTATTTATTCCATTGCAGCTGTCACTGGTAGAATATTGATGACAATATGTGTGTGAATACATGTGAGTGACAGCTTTAAAACCGGTTGGATTCGGCACAAATTTGTAGTTTAAATATAACCACGTTAACAAAGAAGAGCTGACGCGTCCAAACATGCTCAATGCTATTTAGAGTCGACTGTCAAAGTTATTTTAGGGATGAGAACTCACTCAGACATTGTTTTGAACTACTGTTAATCTTTGGATTTCATTCAGTGACACCCATTAACAATGAACATGGACCTTATCAGCGTGGGTGCCAGGATGAGACAGTTTCCTGCATCCTACAGTCAAACCCCCCATCCCCCCCCTCTCTCTCCCCTCAGAGAAACACTGTGTACTTGGCACAGGAAGTGGTGCTGTTATATTCTGTGTCACAGTCACGCAGTCGTATTAAATGTGAGAGGAGGACCAGCAGTCTGGGAAATATGAGTCAGGCTCGGTTTTTAAAAACTATGCACAAGTCATCACGTCAAGGTTGAGCAGGAGCGTTAAAGATTAATTCTTCCTCAAATATTAAAACGGAAGAAAGAAAATAGACTACAAAAAAACCCCACCTTGCACCACTTTATACATCTCTCTCTTCACATGTCATCTGTGTTTATTCAACGCAGTTAGTGATGATTTATCAGCCTTGCTTTTAATATTCTCCACCGTTGCTATGCATTTCCTGCTGTGTGTCTGCCTTCGCCTCCAAAAAGCGCTTCGTTCCAGTGCATGAGGATGCTGAACAAAAAGCAAAATCAAATCAGGCTGACAGGTCAACTGAACGCAGCGTGCTTTGACAAATATGGACACTTCTAGGCGACTGAAAGGGTTTTGTTTTGTTTTGTTTGTTTTTTTCCACCAAAGTTTACTGTCCCAAAACTTTTGTAGTAAGTGAGTGGCTGCTGTGTGCTTTTTGAGTGATGGTTGAGTTGATTCACTTAATATCAAAATCTATAAAAGGGATAGAAGCACTGGAGTAATGAATAGGGTAATGTACATTTGGGACTAGTGCAGCAGAGCAGCAATGAACTGACATGCAATACAAGTTGATGATATGACTGCATGGATTTTTTTTTTTTAAATAAATGGCATTTTTATAAGCTTTCACTAAGGATAAGTGAGTACTGTAACTCTTCAGACCACTGCATCTACACATCAGCTCCCACTGTAGCAACTTAGGATGGGCGAAGAACTAAAGGGCAAAAAAAACAACATGAATCATCACATTTAAGAAACTGAAACCAACTAATGTTTGACATTTTTCCTCAGAAAAAACTATTTTGATTAACTAATTGATTAATCAAGCGTTTTCAGTCAGATCAACATCTGTGAATGCCAACTTACAGTATGATTCACATCATTTCAAACCATTCACCAGCCCGTATGTGTACTTTATCTGTATTGAATGTGTTTTTTACTTTGATTAGTCACCGGCGTGTATGTCGTCATCAGTTAAGAGTACTGTACATTGTTAAAACTGTTGGCCTTTAAGTAATGCATGCAGGCAGAAGTACAAAATATGTGATTCATAATGAGTGACTGCCTCCTGTTGCCATCCAAACAATTGTCTGCAGGCAGGAGGCGTGTATGATTGGAGTGACTCCAGGTTAAAAACTTTTAAAGGGTAATTTGTTAACACCAAAGTGTTGTTGTAGCAATGTGTTATCGCTGATCAAAACAATATGTAAATCATGTATTCAAACGGTGTGGATACAGTTGCTATAATGCAAATGAATGCACACAAAGACTGCTGTTATAATAGTGGTGCTCCTCCTGAGCGCCTCGAAAATATAGGGGCTGCGGATATTTGAATTTTGCAAACTATGTTGTGTAGCATGCCGTTTGACTACAAAACATTTAACTTTTGCATAAGCTCACAACAGCGTATATATAATGTACAACAGCACAGATAGAGGATTATATCTAGGATATATATAAGATTGCAGATGATCAGCTACTGATGCTCTGCAATAAAAATGTGGTGAAATAAATATACCCAAGACATGTAAATTATAGATCTGCTTCATTTTAAAAGTCTCTCTATTCAACAAGTACAAAATGCAGCCGAAATGCATGACTGAGCCAGGTGTGTTGAACCAGCGTTTGGTCATGTCACTAGACTCGGAGCTTCCCTCTTCCTAGTAAAGCCGCTGTGGCAAAGACGTAAGCTTCTCAATTGGCTTGGGATTGGTTTGAGTGAGACAGGCTCATGTAATTATGTCAAAGTGGTTAAGCCCGGGCATCTTTAAAGAGCTTTCAGCAGCTACACGGGGAGAAAGACAGCAGAGAGGGAGGAGGAGGTGGAGATTGAAAGAACCAGAGAGCATCATAAAGAGTGGAGAGACCTTTTTTTCAGCACGGCCATGAGAACAGAGGAGATGAAAACGGTGGAGGAAAGACATCTCATTAGGGTAAAGTGACAATGAGGAAGCCAGATAATGCCAACGTGGTGATCTCACACACCAGCAAACAAAACGGCTTCGGAGTCAGAGATGACTGAGCTGTATTTCCGTGGATTCACCAATGCCTGAGCATGCTCCAAAGCCTCTGGCAGTGACACAGTAATGTTCCCACTCTTCAAAGGAATCCCCCAATGCTTCTGTGATGTACATTAAAGAGGTCTAATAGAGTTTCTGAAGTTATGGCTGACATATTCAATTCTACTTAGCATTTTAAATGTGACGCGTTAAGTCTCGGTGGGTGGCGGGAAGAAAGCGATCCTGTCAAGCAAGAGAGTCTTTAAGCGCTGCGTGTTTTTAGTGGAGGAGTATACTTCAAGATGCTTCATTCTGACACAAAGCCTGGCCTACAGTAAAAGCTATATTGGATTGGCATGGTGCTCTCTTTATGATGGTTCAGCTAAAAAGGGGCCTACATCCAATTTTTTTTTTTTCATGCAAAAGTCGTGCGCATAAAAGTAAAGTAGTGTTTATGCTGTGCTATGCCTCTTCCATACATGATAATTGCATATGTCGCTTAGCCAAACAGCCAAAGAGTTGCACACAGCAGGTTATTAATCAGCCACTGAGGTCAGACATATACGCCAACGCATAACCCTTCTTGATTTGTCATTGAATCAGCAAAATCATCCACAACTTCAGCTGTAGGACACATCCGGTTGTCACGACCGACTATCAGTGAATCATCTATTCACATCCTGCAGATCAGCTGGCTCCTTCCTATCCGCGGGTGACACTGGATTTCTCTGTGACAGGCCGGCGTGGTTGTTTGTCGTATTTACACGGTCGGACTCAGGATACGAAGTGGAAAATTTAACAGAGAGCCTCAAGCAGGAGCAGTTCTGTTTATTTAAATCACTGGAACAGGAATCCTTTTTTTTTTTTCCCCCAGAGAAAGAAATATGTATGAATAATAATTTAAAAAAATAAATGATTAGAGTTGCCTCAACATTTCTTTTAAGTGCTAATCCATTGATTCAATCCTGTGCTTTAATCAATTTTGTTCAAGGTCCTGGCCCTTAAAAAAATGATATCACATTGATATCAAGATAATAAAACCTCAGTCACTTTGATGTGATGTGCCTTTATAAATCATCCAACATGTTACTGTACGCTGCACAGTTTTCCAGTGTAATTTGTTTTATTTTTAAATGATTGATTCACCAGTTTTTTTTCTATACATATAACAACACCACAACACCTTTGTTTTTTACCTCATTTGTCAGGAAGTAATACATGAATAAATGTATGATTCATGAACTATTAATAAACAGTAAAACAGCTGTTACAATTCATAAACTATAAGAAAAAAAAAACAAGTGGAGAAATTCTGCTTCATGGCAATACCCATTTTACATGGTTGGGAAGAAAGAATTGTTTTACACTTTCCGAGTTGCCGTCGCAGCCCAGTTATTTTTCTCCTCTAGTCCTCCTTCAGTGAATGAGCTGTCTATACTGTGAGAGTTTGACTTATACTTTCTCCTTTACCTCTCCTTACCACTTCTGCCTTGAGGGGGAGAAATTGGCCACATTTTCCTCAAAGGTACTCTAAAGGCCATACTACTGCACAAGAGCACCTTCCTCTGCAGTGCAGTTTTGTATCCTTCAGCAAAGCAGAATATAGACCTCCAGTATACAATAATGATCAAACGGCGTCGGCTTGTATCTTGTTGTTGATGTTTCTGTTTGGATCTCCCCGCTGCACCAGTGTGTGCATCAGGAGGAAGTGTGTGTTGGAAGTGATGACTAGGAATGCTAATATCACTGCAACGTGTCGTTGCTGTTTTGAGGTTTCCTTTGGGACCATGTCATAGATGTGGAAATCTGGGACACTTTCTGATTCAGAACAAGACTTTATAAAGAAAAGCAGTGATAAAACTGTCTCCAGAATCCTCATTTGCTTGGCTGATTATGTGAAATGATAATATGCATGACTTTTGAGGTTGTCTGTGCTAAGTGAACAGTGCCACAGGCCTCTTCCGGTACAAATCACGACTGTATAGATATTAGTCTTTGAGTCTAACCTAGAAAAAGCTCAGCAGTTGTTGAATTCTGCAAGTAGTGAAAACCAAACCTTGTAAACAAATCTTTCACTTTTCAGTGGCAGTGGTAAAGAGGACAGGAACATTTTGGATACTTGATCTTATATTTTCTTCATGAGAGCAGCCTAATTCCCAAATAAAACATACAAGTCAAGATAATGTGGCAAGGGGGAGTTAATTTTGTAAAACTGCTATTCTTACTGTTCTTTAAATTGTAATGTGCCTTTAGAGTACATTTTAGAGATGTCCTTAAGTTTCAGGGATAATACAGGCATATTTTAATGGTTTGTTAAAATTAGCTAAAATAAATCCTTTCTTTACAGTTTCGTTCCCCTCAGCCAACTGTAGAGCTACTCTCATTTACAGCAGTGTAAATATGTAGCATTTTGCTACATATGTGAGTGAAACTTGCATAACGTGAGCGGGTGAATGTGGAAAAATGAACTTGCAGCATCAAATAATTCGCTAAGCTCCAACGCTGACAAATCTATCTATCAAATAACAGTGTACAAAGCAAAAGTCTCTGTTCTAGCCGGCACCGACTGTCGCTGCTTTCGCTGCTCAAAAAATGACAAAGATGGCCAGTAGCGGATCATATCAGCTGTTGCTAATTAAACATAACCTAATTAACCAACTCATGGAAATGAGTACCATGATAAAAAAAACACAAAAATAAACTTAACAATCTAACTGATCGCATCACATTGATACCAAGAGTCACGTTCCCCGATTAAACTTTTTATTCATATCATATCACATGTTTTGCTATCAATCAATTACACGCATAGTTGTCAAGTGGAACGAAACCTCTTATATGGAGATCACCTGAAACAAAAATCCATATATCCATAACTTACGAGGATTCGGAGAACAACGGCTGGTAAAACAGAAACGGGTCACGTAGTGCTCCACATTCTCAGCTAAGAAGATGAATCCCAACCAGCTCTCGTTTCCTGAAACTCCACAGAACCGAGGTATCATCCATGATTTGAATGTTACAGCTTGATGTCATAGTCTTGGCCCAGATGTGATTAGCTTTAACGTGCTGCGAATATGAACAACAGGCTGGTGTGTTTTGACACAAAATAATTAGCTGTCAGAAGAGGAAAACCTTAAAACAAAGCACCGCCTTTTTACCTTGCTGTTGAACCGTTCCCACATCGGGGGACAGAAAGCAGAGAACATTGTTTTAAGTGTAATCAAAAGACATAGAGCCCTTGATTCTTCCTAGGCCCAAAAGAGGTAGCAGGCAGCATATCAAAGGCAGATTCCATATTTCTTTCTGCGTTACAATAACCTCATTGTGCCTTCTGTGGATAGTGAATCCTGTAATGACAGACAGACAGAAAGCCTTGTGAAGATTTGGGACTCTCTTATGATGTGCCCTGGAAAAAAAAGATCAGAAGCTTTACGGCGTTGGAAAAAAAGGAAATCACAGTGACGTCTGGTGGTTTGCAGAAATGATAGCAGCTACAGTATTTAAACTCAAGAAATCTAATATATGCAGAAAAAAATTGCTTATGAAAGTATTGCCCTTGTTTATTTGATATTCTGACATTCAAATTCCTGTGTTAAAGCACTGCAGTATTTCAGCTGCAGTAAGGTTATATCATATGACAGTATGTGAGTCAATATGGTATTATAAATGTTTTAACAGGCGATTTTCAAGTGAAGCCTGGGTGTTCTCATATTGAGTCGCAAAAGGGAACACCAGAACAACGGGGAAAAAAGCCTTTTCCGAGGCTCGGTGACATTTTAAACTTTAAAGTCATCCAACATACAGTAATGTAATCATTATTTGACACACTACATGAAACGAGCATCAGCATTTCAATATCAAAAGCTCCTTTTTTTGAATGAATTTATCTTCACATCATCATCTTACATGGATAACCGGTCCCTGACATAATAGTGATGAAACACAAGAAGGAGCTGCACAGCCAGGTGTGACATTTAATGCCTCACATATTCCAGAGGCAAAGTGAATCAATACAAAGTATTATGTTCAGAGTTACAAGACTCAAAGTACATATATATATATATATAAATTGTTAATGGACTGCACTGTAAATGGTAAATAGACTGCACTGCTAGTCTTTATACAGTGCATGTCAGCACTCACCCATTCACACACACACACATTCATACAGCAGACTACCATACAAGATCTGAACATTCACACATTTCATACTGTATGAATCCACCTGTAGTGATTAGTGAACAGCAATCAAAACTGTGCAATTACTGCATTCCACAAATCCATTAAGCAAATTCTACAAATATGTCTTGATTTGGTACCGTGATTACTTTATTTCCAACAATTGTGCTTTACAACTCTAATTCCAGTCTTGAAAAACATCGAAATTGCTCAGTATTAGAGTTCATTTTTAGATTCATTCAACATTTAGCCGTGGTACAGATGGTAACCGACGATTCCCGTTGTCCTCGGTAATGGTAGCTACTGATCGTTTGCTTGTCCCTTCTTAGCAAAAACGACCAACACAAATGCGGTGATTATGTCAATTTCTGGTTTGTATTCTTAGAGCAACACCTGCACAGTTGTTACACACAATCTTGTTGCTGTTGTGCTATAACACATTTTTGGTTTTTTTTGTACCAGTGCTTGAAGACTGTCCAGATGTCTTTTTCATGCATGTAGTTATTGGGAGGAAAAAAAACAGCAGGCAGCAGGGTACGCTTTGACCATTTAGAGAGTATTATTTTGAGGAAAAGCATATTGAGACCATTCTGTATTTAGCCTAGATTCCTCTCCATGCACTTCTGTTCCTTGCAGTGTTTTACAGAAGCAGCTTATTCTTTTGGCTTTATCTCTCTGTGAAAATGGAAAAAAACAAAATATATAATTGGATTGCTTTGTTTATTAAATTATGGCGGTTGAAGAAAAGTGACCATTTAAACCCAGTGAAAAGAGCACTTTGCAACTACACCGTCCTTTCCAGGTCAAATGAGCATAAGAAATCCACTTCTGACACCGTTCGTCTTTGGGGATTTCGAATTTGTAATAACCTTGAGGCTGTTAAACTAATTGCATGTCAGCGTTGTTACATGTCAGGTTTCTGTAATGACCATGAATATGTGCAGCTTTCGATTTTTTGATATTTTAAGGACCGTGACCTCCAAGGATTGTAGCTGAATGGTCGCCGAAGCCTCTGCAGACGTTACAACACGTGACACAGGCCACTGCTATTGTGAAAGGAGACAGAGGTAGCTATTACATTTACCTCAGACCTGTAATGCATAATAAGCTAATATAAATAGCACATAAACAAACAACTTTAATAAAAGCTTTTAATCACACGCGTTGCTTTCTTGCTGGGTAGCTGTCCTAACGGACTCTTGTTGAGGCTTAGTAAATGCAGCACTCTGCTGTCAGTGTGAGCGTGTTTTTTTTTCTTTGTCTGTGAACATCCCATGGGCTTTTACAGTAGGCCAGCCTGTTCTTGTCCTACTTTCCAACTCGCCTGTCCTCCCTCCTCGTTGTCTGTTAAATGTGACGTGCTAGTGCTCCTTTCACCGACCTCTCATAGGTATCAGGCTAGCAGGGCTGCTGGCCGTGGAGACAGTGTGGCTTGCTCTGCATCCATCCATCTTGTTTACGTCTGTAAAATCCAATTCCCTCATCCCATGCAAGTATCTCCGCTGACACTCATCCATCTTTTGCTTCCCATGAATCTGTGCCGTCTGGTCAGGTGCTGCAAGCGCATCATTTGTTTCAGTTAGGGGTTTATCCCCTCAGCCCACTTTCTTCTGTACTGTATTCTGTCTTTTAACGTGGGCATGCTGCTGGCCTGTAACTCACAAAGGGCTGGCTGACTCTATGTTCAAGGATAACAATATCACGGTAGCAGAGAGGGAATGCAGTTCGACTTTTTTTGCAGTCAGCAGCTGCTCTAAGCCAATAAACAGGATGTTAAATTGAGAATTACTGCCATAGCCAGGTTGTTGGCAGTACCGTCGGCCATATCCCAGACAGTGGTAATAGCATCATTGGTAATGCTATGGGTCTCAACGGGCTGTAATCGAATGTGACTTATTCAGTTACACGTATATATCTATGTCTCCCACTGGGGCTTGGAAAGTGTCTCCTGGGTTTCTTCCTACAATAAAGACAGCAGAGAGTTTAATAACAGTAATGGCAGCTTAATGGCTGCAACCTGCCAGTATAATTGAAAATTTGAAGTGTCATATTGTGCCTTGTTGTCTCAGTGATGTGATTGTATTCACACCTTCTAATATATAGCTAAAGAATTAAAAAAGAAAAACACCTCGCATCTCTCTACTGTGCTGTGCTTTTTATGTCATAGTGACATCACAACATGGGAACTGATCGCGCTACCAGTGAAATCCTGCACTAACACACAGATGTTAGCCTGATGTTGACCCTCTTGACCTCAGGCTCATTTACTACTATGCATATGGCCATTCAACAACCTTGCTTGCAAGAGGCAGAATGGCCACACTGCTCCCTGCAGCTTGACTGACGTGAATTCATCTTGGTTGGTTACGGAGCTCGCCTGGCAGCTGTAACCTGCTGCTGCACTGCTCATCACTGACAGGGTTACATAAGCCCACAGCCTCTGTTTCTATCATATAGACGTGTGTTTGATGCCATAGCTGCCCGCATCCCTGTCTGCATGATACCGGATATTGATTTGCAGTCACACTCTGCCTCTTTCAGCGAATAATGGAAAATGTTTTAGCAATTAATTGATTATCCACTAAACCCTGCCCCCAAATGGTATTGTCCAATCACACCTTAGGAACTGTAACTAGGCATGGCAGACCTGTCAAATTTAAGATTTATCAACTAGTTTAACTTAATAATTAATTTCTGGCTAGAAAGCAAGGACCGGTTTTTCAATTTTGGCATGTCTCTCCTGCACAAGCCGTCAGCTTTATCCTGCTATTTTCACAAATATGAGAGACGGACAGTGGTCCATTAAGCCACAACACCAATGCTGGAGAATGTGTTGTTTGTAGGTTAATTTAATAAATCAACCAAATCAAGACTGGATGATATCCTCATTAAATGTTGGCAGCAGTTTAAATAAGCACACAAAACTACACACAAAACAACGTCCACTGACTTAAAAACACACACAAGCTCCTGAATCTAAGACGATAATATACTTATGTCTAAATGCAATATTTCCTGCACACATTCACACTCACACAGGCACACAAACACAGATGACCAGAGTCTAGGGCTTCATTGACAGATGGATAGAGGGAGTAGGGAAGTAGAGAAGGTAGGATGGACTAAATGACTACATGACATTTCTTCAGATGTGTCAGTAACAATATATCTCTGCTGCCTCAGTGTAAGAATGTGAAGTGGTAAAGGGATTACCTACTTCAAATGATGTGATTGAGGATGGTGAGATGAAACTGATGGTATGCTTTTTAACTGTGAGATGTGGCTGTGTTTGCGTGTGTGTGTGTGTATTTTGAGTGTATAGGTATGGGTGGTTTTACTTCACTTTCTATGCCTTTGAATTTTTTTTTTTTAACCTTGTGCTTTAGCTGCTGCCCCAGAAAGACAGACAGGTGTTGGCTACCTCGAGTACCTGCTCCTCTTCTATGTACAGCGTGTTTAGTTTGTATCTTTGTATGTTTGTGTATGCATGTGTGTATGTGTGTGTGTGTGTGCGTGTAGATTGGAAGGCAGTGCAGCTCTTTCTTGAGCCAGGTCCTGCAGAGTTACCGTGCTGTGTTCACAGTCAACCAGCATTTTACCAGCAGTCTCCATTTACACCGTCTGCCACTCGACCGTCCACGGCTGAAACATATATGGATTCTCTGGCTTATAACAGGTGCAGCTGACGGCAGCACACTACAACATTTAAGCAATGTCTCAGTGATCCAGTCTCATAGGGTTGAATAGGCTGATTGATCCACGAGTGTTTGTAAAGTATATTAAATAAACATCTGATCAGAATTTATCTTTTATTATACTACGCAAATCTCTGTGTTTTATTATAATCCAGCAACCCAACTTGTGAATAATAAAAGCAGTTGAAATAGGTATATTGATTAGACCGAGAGAGTGAGTGAGACTAGGGACTGGTGTTCCAAGACTAATTTATTCTAATTAAGTCTCTAATTGATTGGGTCAGCTAAGTGACTGGTGACTTTTAATTCCAAGAAACTAAAGGAACCAACATTTCTATGAACAAGCAGTTTTCTCTACAGGCAGCCAACATCAAAGCTGCAGCAAAAGAATAAAGTTTGCAAAGTTGCCACGGGCTCTATGAGAACTTTTTTTTTATCTGTTATCCTATTAAAATGCACTTTCAAAGAATGAATTAAATTGGTCGTTCAGTGCATCAATGTAGTCACAAATGTACAGTATACACAACATAAATTAAATTATTAGAAATAGAAATACTTTCTATTTATACTCACTATTTAGACAATGGTGATTAGGAAGGATGTGCAAATATACAAAAAAAAATGGAAAACAAAATTGGAAAAAATCTCGAAAACGTAAATTAGGTCTTCAGTTACGACTTCTCTGCCAGTAGTATTTAGCCTTCGGTTGTCAGAAAGCTAAAAAGCAATTTGAAATACAATAGCTGAGTAAGAACTGGGTCGACAGAGAAAAAAGATATCAAGGGTAAACTTGACATAAAGGTAAAGCAATTATATTGTATGAAATCCTTTCTAGAGGAAACTGCTGATGATCCCACTGAAACGCCAGGAGGAAGCGCAAGAGAAAGAGGGGAAAAAATACCTTTCAAAATGCGTATTTGTGTGTATTTCTAAAGGATTATTTTTAAACTATATCGCTTTAAATTTATTATACACTGAGGAAGTATGTGTGAGATTCAATGGAAAGCTTTAAAATAACGACCTTGGAGGTAAAGCACCTCGAAGGGAAAATATGTTTAAATGCACAAAATTTAAGAGGGTACAAAATAATGAATACTGGTTGTGTGTTAGTTAACTATTTTACAGTATTTATATGAATTGTGTGTGAGTTACTCAAGGTCAAAATAAAAAATAAATAAAGAGAAAGAGCAACTGATCTTTTTCTAACATTGACACTATGTTTCTGCACACTCATAGTTTATTTGGTTTTATTTATTTTTTTACTTACTGACTTTAATGTTGTCCAACAACTAATGTAAAGCATAGACTGTATATAAATATGCTCCCCAAAAGTGAAACCAAAATATCTCAATGGCTCCCTGGTGGCAGGATGCAATAAAGGTCATAAGTCCCGCCCCCTCGATTTTTAGCAGATGGGACATAAGCACAAACAAATCAAGGTGCATGTCAGATAAATTTTAGGTAGTTCTCATCAAGCTAATATGTGCTGCAGTCTTCATTTTTGTGATCAGCTTGTTTTTAATTAGTTATCTCCCCGTCAGATGGCAGGGTCATTTCTGAAAACACAATATCACAGAAGAGCCAGTAAATAAAAGACAGTATCAGTTCAAACTCGTTGTAAACAACGATGCAGCTGTTCACTCAAAGCACCTGAAAACGCCGGTTCCTTGTTGTTCTTCAGCAAATTCTGATTACATCTTGTGACAATCTGCTATTCACCGATTTTATTTTCTTGAGATGAAATACCAAATGTTGCAGGGCAGCTCTTATACAGCTGCCTCAACATGCTGTTTGCAAAATGACCAAAAAAATTGATCAGAGGATGTCAAAAGGATTATTTTCAAAATTAACATTAATTAATGAACGTGTAGACACATGGTTTGTAGTCACATATGCTCACACCTTTCTCTCTGCCTTAAAAACACGCGCGTCTTCCAGTATTGCAGTGACCACAATTAATCTAGTTGCCAGATCTGCTGCCAATCACTGAGTCATTAGCATAATTATAACTGAGATATTTGGGAACGAGCGTGTGATTCTTTCTGAAAGCATTGTGAGGATTGTGGGATTTATCTTCAGTCATACTCAAGTTGCCTCCCATCTGCTCCCTGAATGCTATAAATTATATAAGTAGGATACGTTCTCATCCGCATCTTGATGAAATGGCCCCACAGATCTCTTAAGAGCTCTCATCTCTGTTGGCCTTTTCACCAGCCTTTTCTACTTTCTACAATACATAGTGTGCACAATACACACACTGTGGTCAGAGCCTTTGTGTCATCAATGTGTGTTTCAAAATGTACCTGGCCATAGTGACCTTCAGGTCCTGGACTAAGTGGATTTCACGGGTTAGAACTGACAACAAGGGATTGTTTGATTTAGAGCCGATTATTTCCACAACGTTGGCTCTCATCCCTGCATTTCTGAATGATTACAACATTATGATAACTTGTCATTCATGTCTTCTCATGTGGTGTTCATATGTGGGTAGGACGTACTGTGTGAAAAAGACAACTTAAGGGAGAGCCAGTTAATTATGGCAGCTATAAAACATAAACATAAACATAAACAAACACATACGAAGGAGTATCTGAACATTTTGAGCTATGATTATATGTATACAGTGTTGAACCTGTGGCCATGAACTTAATCTGAATGGACAGACTTCCCTGCTCTGTCAGCTCTGTGTCAGTGCAATGCTCTGATGTCCTGACCTCAGATTTGAAGCTAGTTGTCGTGTGACAACATGAGCTGCTCATGCTGTTTGAAAAAAAAAAGGTTATGGCTGGGATGTGTTCATCTGAATCTCAGACTAGTTTCAGTTTCATTATATAGTATATGCACTTCTTCTTTACATGATATCACCACCACTATACACTGAGTGGTAAAACAAATTAAGCTGTCAATCGCAGCTGACAATCAACATGCACATGGCACATATATTATCAGCAGCACAATTATTAGAGGGCCCAAATTTAGCGATTGAGACCAGAGGTTGACTTCTAAAAATACTTTTTTCATGAGGTGGTGTGGTTACCTGACCTAATATTTGAAAAAAATAAAAATAAACAATGCAGCATTGACATAACACAATGTCAATAAATAAAATGAGATACGATTCTTCAAATGCGGTGCACTAAATGTGCTGTTTCTGTGATGCTACTATTCCTACTAGTACAGTTTATTCCAAAAAGTTAATTGTGTAAATGTAACCACCTCTGAAGCTGAACACAACTCCCCTGCTGTAATGTCACCGTGTCCCTTTGTACAAAAGGCATGGACAGACCATAATGACCTTCAAGGGCTCTTGATAAGCAACATAATATAATAGTCCTCCACGTTACAGGGACCGTTAATATTTTTCACCCTGTTTTTTTTCTGTCAGTAAAATGAAGCGTCTCTCTGCTTCAGGTATCACCAAGGACGGATATGATTGCGTCGGTGTGACATGTGTGTGTATTCAGAATCTCAACAATGTGAAAACAAGGATATCTTGCGTCTATCTTATCTAGAAATGATTGCTAAATACATTTTTTCTTTAATTATAAACTACATTTTTCCTGCTATGAGACATCTGCGTGGAAAGAAGAAGGGGGGAGGTCTTTAATCATCAATGCACTCAGTTTAGCTGCAACATCTGAAAGATTTAATCTAATAGTAACTGTTTCTCAATTGAGGCCAATTTCCATCAGGATTTAAAGTCCATGCATTCCATCAGTGAGAGAGATTTTTTCCCCCTGCCAGTGAGACAGACATTTATAATGCATTCCCTAAATGAAGAGCCCAATCAGCAGATCCCTCCAGCCTGATGCCTCAATCTCATTTCTAATTTATCTCACTCTACCCCAACAAACCGGGTGCTGTGAAGTGCAGTTCGACATTAGTCCTTCAAATCTTCAGTGGGCTATGAAGCGGGGGAGGGGGGGGGGAGAGTGGTTTGGCATAAATCCCATTCCCAATTCAATCCCCAAAACTCAAAAGTGCCCTTCATTTGTCTTCCTTTAAAGTTCATCTGCACTTTATAAATGAGCTTAAACATGCGTGAGTTTCTCTTCTCCGGGGAAATGTAAGAAATCTTAATGCTGTCTCGGTGTAGCCTCAGCTGTACATGCAAAAAAAAAAGTGAGGGAGAATCAGCTTAAACCATTATCATTCACTATTTTTATCCAACGCATTTGCAGTTGTTGGATGTTTTACTGTCTTTATCTTTATTCTGTGTGTCCAATTAATGTCGTCTATATTGGTAATGGTTACTCACAAGCGCTGTTGGATTATGTTCTTGTTCTTGTAGTTTAGAGTCTTTTGAATAACACTGACCTTTAACACTGTTAAGAGGTGTATGTATGTGTGTTTTTTGTGTGTCTGTGCAATCTTTCTTGACATTTTGTTTCAAAAGGTCACAGCACTTTTAAGTTTTGTGTTTGTTGATTCTGTCTCAAAAATCAAAGAAAAAAACTTCTGTGGTGAGGCAGTTTTCTTTCAAATTGTACAATGGCTCTTTATGTTCAGAGTGGTGTGTCTAGGTCACTCTGAATGGTGTGGATAAGGGAGATAACATAGGACAGTCAGTCTTCTGCAGCATCATGTTATGAAAACCAACTAGAAGGGCTGATTCAACCAGATTAAAACCATCATTGATTTAATATTAGGTGGATGCTGCAGTTATATTGGTCTTAACATAACCATCTATGACTCACAATCTGATGGTCTCTCAGATTTTAGGGAATGACAACAACCATAAACTGCATATAAAATTGCATGTAGCACAGTGTGACATCACTCACTGGTTTGCATTGGAGTCAGTTTGAAGCCCATAGTTTACTGCTTATGTTCTGGTCATGTTTTCCATTTGGAGCCAGGACCTTCATAATAAGGAGTGTGGGATGTGGTCTTTCACACTCTGGAAACGCATCCCGCTACCACAATCTTTCCCTCAAGTAGGTTTTAGTTGCCTGAAACCAATCAAACATTAGAGGTTGTAGATCAGGAATGTCATGAATTCTGCCAATAGGGGCCTCAGATCGGAAATAAGAAACCAAATATTTTATCATTTGAGACAAAACTTGTTGGAATGTTCTCATCAAATTTTACAACGCAAGTATTGATAATATTTTAATAGTATTTTAACCAAATATTCAATTTATTTCAATACTCTGAGCTTCTGATCATTCAGAATCATCCTCATCCTTGGCAAAAATTGACTGTACTATGAAAAGTTTCCTTTTTTTTTTTCAGCCATTCAAAGAAGAAGCATTCACTGTATTTTAGCAAGGCTCTTAGTGCTGGTGGGTTTAATTATACACTATGATTCTGACAATGGGTAAGACTTCCTCTCCCAATCCCCTCACTGTTAGTTCTATAGAGAGCTGCAGTTTTGTTTTCTAATTATAGAAACGGAGCAAGAAACACCCCGATGACACGTTCTGTTCGTACCTTTTGAATATTTATTTGTTTATGTGTCGTGTACATTCATAAAGATGTTCGTATGTGGATGCTGTTGATTTGCATTGAATGCCTGTGTTGTTTATGTGCTATCCACCCTGCCACACCTATTCAAGACTACCAACAGACAAATGGCCAAAATATATCAAAGAGTATCTGAACATTTTCACGCTATGAGTTGAATTTAATTGGCATAATACACCGAACACAGCAGCATTTGAATATTAACATCAAGGTTATACCTTTCTGCATACATTTGAGTGCTTGTGGGACTGATGAACAAAGGCTTTCTTCTCAATACATTTTTGAAGAGGAGGAATCCATAATGTAAAAATCATGCAGTTTGATGTGTGACCTTAGAGTCATGGATAAATGTGAGCAACTCAAACACACATGCATACATACCCATAGACACACTAATGCGCTCACACAATCTTGTGTCCAAGCATTGATCAAACTCCTTTGTGTACTGCGGCGTTATCATACAAAACACATGCTGAGTGTATGGCTGTTTGCTGAGGCCCAGGCTGACTGGAATCCTGATCCAACATTGTCATAGCTTCTGTAATGCTGCAGGTGTTATAAAAGTGACTAGAATATGGATGAGTGGGAGACTGCTGTGATTGAAATGTGCAAAAGCGAGTCGGTGCCTTTGTACTACCCTCCAAGGTGTGGGAGAGAAGAAGGGAAAGAGAAAGTAGGGCATAGAGGGCTGACGAAGACAACAAGGTGAAGCTTCTTGCTGATACTTTGCTGGCCTGAGCCTGCACACAAGTTGCCCTCGAGCACTGGCTCTCAATCAGATTATTTTAACCCAATTCGCAATGCTGCATGGCAAAGCCTTATCCTCTGCTCTGTGTGTGTGTGTGTGTATGTATGTATGTATGTATGTGTGTGTGTTTGTTTGTCCATAGCAAAATATGCTCAGGTTTTCTTGTCAGTTAACAAGTAAAGCATGATATGGTTGTACGGGTTCGTAACACATAAACGCTGACACAGTTTTCCTTGTATCTTTTTCAGGAAACCTCTTCCTGCCCAGATTGAGGCTTTTGAGAAATGAGCTGCCAATGTAAGTCCTTTGCTTTACCTCAGCACTAAAACTGTAATGTAATGTTGTATTTAAATTAACTAAACTGACTGAAAGGTAGGGAAATCATTAGCCTTTAACCCCTAACCTTTAACTCCCCTCTGTAAACTAACCATCACAGATAGGATTCGTCACCAGCATCATTTATTGGTAGGTTTTCTTATTCCCCGCAAACACACTGATGGGACTTCAAAGAAGGACTCACTATAGGACAGTGAAATTCAGATTGCAAACACATCCCTTCCCTCAGTATTCTGCCACTTCTGGTTATAGTTTGTCATCCCAAGCACAAGGAAGGCTTAAGGCACTCCATCAATAATGGATGATGATGTGAGACTTTCCAGCCAGTTTTCCAGAAGCGTCAGTGCTCGCATTTAAAGCCCAGCAGGACCGGCTCTCTATACACCTGGAAACTAGTCAGTGCTGCTTACAGTGAAGACAAAAAGCTTTCAGAATATCATTGTGGATAAAAAATGTGAGATGTTAGGTACAAGTAAATGTTCACTCAAGTATAGATAATACACAATACATCGGAAACTTCGCCCTCAGATTACATTCAAGGTTTTATTTTGTTTCATCATTTTATCAAGTCTTTTTCTATTTGAAATTAAGTCCTTGGAGTTTTCTTTTTGTGAAACATATGAAAAAAAATCTGCTACTTCAGTAAGAATATCTACTTGTTTCCAACAAGCTGCTGACCTCTTCAATATTTAAAAAAAATCATGTTACATTTTCTTGATTTTAGTGCATCAACTCCTATCTTATTCTTTCCTGTTTCCTGTTTCAAAATCCAGACACTCATTTCTAGAAAATGCCTGTAATATGAATAATATGAACATTTATAGGCCTCAATTATAGACAGAAATGACTTTTTAGTCCCGCTCTAGCAAGTTGTACATATCACTTAAACATGTGGATTTTACTCATAAAAAATAGCCTTTGAAGGCTCTAATATGGCTTCTTCTCCTTTTTGTCATTTTAATCAAAATCCAAAACTATCCATGGTACTGCAGCACATTCAATTTAGGGATTTTTCCCACAAACATGACCTGTTTGCATATATATTTCCATTTCAATGCCAAGCCACTGCTCTTCATTTCTTTACACTCATCTGTGTGCACACATGAATATTCCCTCTTTGTACTTTCTCTCTAATAGTTGCATTTGCTATATCACACGTACACACATGCACTCATAGAGATATGTATTTGCATACAAATATAGTTCTTGACATTCACACATACAGACACCTCTGCAGACAGACCTTCACATGTGCATGCAGATTGCCAGTTTCCTGTAGAAACGGGGGTCCTGCCAGCCGTGTTGCTGTGGTTAGGAGATAACAGCAGGCTCCAATCACAGGTCTCCTCTCAATCCTTCCCATAAGGCCCCTGAAGGGAGACTTCCTGGTGTGGAGGATGAGAGGGTGTAACTGACATCACACTCACAATAGGCCATGCAAGAGGTGTTAGAATTAGATCTGGAGGTTGATTGTGACACCCGCTTTTGTACAGTAAGCACTGACAAAAGGTTGGTGTGGAAATTTCTCGATTTTTTTTTAAGACACATTGCAATTCAGGACATTCTCAATCGATTCGCAAATGGCACAATCGATTTTTCTAAATGTTAGTTAATAACGTGATGTTGACGGATTGAAAACACCAGTCTGCAGCGTGCACGCCCGAGAGTTATCTTGTAAGTGAATCAATTCTGAATCAAACCGTTCATCCAAGAATCGGATTCGAATCAAATCGAATCACGAGGTTCTCAAAGCTTCACACCTCTAACGTCCATATGATAAATTTGATAACAATTTAATCATACTACGACTTTCACCGTGGCAGATTAATTCATGCTTTCCATTTTGGGTCTAAGTGAGAGATGCAGCATTTGCCAGGGGATAATCAGATCAATGATAGCTTCACAGAGGAAAAGCAGAGAGGATACGACCACAATACTGAAACACTATGATCAGAGTGGAGCGCAGCCTGTGAATGAGAATGTTGGGAGGAGAGCAGGGCTGTAAAGGACAGCTGTGATTGATGCATTGCTCTTTTCGAGCTGTCTGCACACAAAGAGAGGGAGACTGTGGCAATTTTCCCGAATCACAGTTATAGAACTTCAGTCCTTCTTACTTCCCTCTACATACTTGCATTGTAAAATGTTCATCCTTTGCTATCAAAAAGCCTCTTGTGTGTTTGACTCAGACAGTGCATAAAGTTCTCTTGCTGTCTGTGCTGCAACCTCTGAAAATCTGTCTGTTTTAAGATGCATCACAAGCCAGATAAAACATTTGTTAAATTGATATGCTCAATACACCACGACGAGCTCACTCTCAAACACACAGCCCACGTACACAGTGGACAGAACATGTAGAAAATTAATTAATGTCACTCCATGTCAACTGTGTCAAGGTCAACATCCTCTCCGACTCAGAAATCCTGCCATCTAAGATCCACATTACCTGCTATAATGCAGCCGAACAAGGTAAAGAGTCTCAGCGGTGATACTCATACCACAGTGGAAAGAAAACCTCATGAGAGCTTAAATATGTAGTAAAAAAGCCTGTAAATCACACCTTGGAACAACACAGCAGAACAATGGGTCTTTATTTCATTGTTCACCGCTTTAAAATGTATTAATACAGTGATCAACTTTGGTTACAAGTCAAAGTATTACTGCTTTCAACTGTCTCTTAACTTTTCTGGCACTATTTTATTCTTTCTCTCTGTGTATTGAGTTGTTAAACTATCAGCCCCAAGGACGCATGTCAGATTTACATTTTCATGGGCGCTAAAGCATGGATAAAGCCATTTTTACCTTCCCAAAAAGAAGTTATAGGAGTCATTGTTTTTGTTTAAAGTTGTACTTTGTTCAGGTTCCTTCGTGTGTGAATGTGTTTTGAGACACCCTTGTAAAGTCAGTGAAACTCATTTCATGGCCAAAAAACTCATTTAAAAGTCAAGTCCAACAGCCAAGTGCACTACTTTACCTGAACAAGACAGAAACTTGACAAAAGGCTCCCAGGAACTGAGTTAACAACTAACCAAAAATCTACTTTAATGTCATCTCAAAAGAGGTCAAAATAAGTGTAGATTTAAAGTTACAAATATCCATGTCCCCCCTCAGCATTAATTGTAATAACTTTGGTTCCCTCCTTCAACCTTTCATTTATCGCCATCATCAGGTCGAAAATATACTTGTACTCCAGCACCTTTACCACTGGTTTAATCTAAATTCCTGCAAATTCTTGCTAAGATAATGATACTCCATTAGACTCAGCTATACAGTACATTGTGTTTAGTGCTATGAATGCTAATATGCTAACCCTAAACTAAGATGGTGAATGTGGTAAACATTGTACATGCTAAACGTTAGCATGTTAGCATTGTCACTGTGTGCATTTCGCTGAAGTCGTACAGTTTAATGTTTCATAAACCAAAAGACAATCTGATTCAGTGTTGTTAAAAACAGCTGGTAATGGAGCTTAAATGAAGTATTAATTATAATCTGTTTGTGTTGCAGGAATATACTTTGTACACAAATATATTTTTGTGAAGTCACATGTGGTAAAATACATCCATGACTTTGGGCAACAAGCTATAAAAGCTGAAGGCAATGTCAGAGCTCTGTGTCATTTTACACTGTATACACTATATACAGTATGTACCATCGCTGTTTGTGCTGTTGGCTTTATGGCGATTGTCATGGCAACAGCTCATCCCTGCACCGCTGACGGATTGATAGCTTGACAGACGGCCATTAGGGTATTATTGTGACGTCACATGGGGATTGTGAGGCATGAACACAAGGTTGACCCACTTGGCGTCCAGAACGGACCCCTGTCCTCTGTCCTCCATCACATGACCACCCCTCACATCTAGACAGAAAGTGACCTTTCACCCTTTGCTTTCACAGTAGGAAATCTCATTCTTCTGGTGTGGGGGTATGGATCTGTTAGACTGAACTATGACGTTTTTTGTGTGTGTCAGGCCAAGGGCATTTTGAAGTGGGTGAGGTTTTAAGGCTTATCCTGGTGGGATTTATGGCGGTGCTCAGGCTGTTCATAACAGGCTACGGGTGACTGCTTGTAGTTCATACACATGCAATGCAGTTACTCACAGATAGTGAAGGACGTCACCGGGCTGAAGCTGCGGAATAAGATTTGAGAGCTTTCATTCGAGCTTTCAGATCTTACAAAAGTTTACCCCCGCCTCTGGAGGTCAACCTCAGTTACAGCTGAATTCTACAAAAACATAAAATGCATGACAGTTTTTAATGCTGTGTTGTTTTCCGTAGCATATAATTAGAGAGACTTGACTTTGCTAGTTTGATGTGATAGTTTGATATCAAAGAACAGCTGTGGTTTATAGTTTTAGAGCATGCAGTGCCTTCAGTATTATGGATAACGCCTGGATCGTTTAGCCTTTGAAGTTGATCCTCACTGTCTGTGGAAGATCTTGTGCGTGAGTGTGTGTGTGTTAGGATGGTGTCTTTGCATTCAAGCATTGTAATGTATGTGCATTTATAAAAATATGCTAGTGTCTGTGTTTGTGATTGTGTGCGTGTGTGCATGAATATGTGCACATCTCCGTGTCTGTTTGCATTAGTCCTTCTGATTTGCCCTGGATCTAGAGATGGAGGCCACAGCTGTAACCCACAACCTTCTCTTCCCTCTGTGTGCAGCACCCAGTGAGAGTCTGTGTTATTTCCAAATATGAAAATACACTCAAATACAGTAGTACTTGGTCAAGTCTGGTCACCATGTCTTCGTCTTAGAATTAGGTTTAGATTGGATGTTTCTGTTAGTGATGCCAATGCAGGAAAACAAAGAAACAACATTGACATTGTTATTAAAGTGTCATGACTGAACGTTTAGGAATGAAATTGTCCATGGGCATTATATCCACTAGTCCACACATGAACTGCTTTGTTTGAATTTCTGCCTGCTGATTTGCTCAGTGGAGTTTCCATGCAGTTGCCTTCACACCTACAGGCAGGCTGTCCCAACAACTCCACCAAGCAAGATCAACAAGGTCAAATGGGTGGGAGTGGATGGTTTATGTTGGATCGCGGCCGAGATAACTGCTGCCACACATAGGTCAAAATAAAAAATATATATAAGACACATCTTTTATATCATCATACCGCTTTAAGATTACTTTCCCTTGTTTTACTTTCAAATTCACAGTGTCTCTAGTTTATATAGATTTTTTTTTGCATTTGTAGTCAGACTTGGTGCAAACGTCTAACTTTTTTTTATATAAATATACAAAACATGAGTGGTTATCACTGTTGTTACTGCAAGACACCACAAGTGGGATTTCCATGGGTTTTTTATTTTTTTTATTTACTCTTGAATAGTCTGCATGAGTCAAAAAATAGCATCAGATTCAGAGTGGTAAATGTAGAGACCTGAGTCATATTAAAACTTAATGTGACATTGTATTGACCCCTTTTTTAACTTCACCCGTCTCCAGGATATTAGAGATCAGGAACAACGACAGAATTGAAGTTATTCAGTGTCCTGGTCATCTTATACACATCATTAAACCCTGTAACAACACAAAAGGAAGTGTGTTCATAAAGCACTCACAAAACTCTCAGCTTCAGTGAATTTACTGTATTTCTTTTTTCTTTTCATTCTAGGATTTCATCATCCTGAAAATCAAAAAATTGTAATAACACTAAATCATAGTCTTTGAATGAACTAACGTTTTTAGGACAAGAAAGGTTCCATCGGCATCATAAGAAGTGAAGTGGTGCCGCTGTCTTTTACCGACTTCCTTTCTGGCTCACAGTCTTCAGAGATGGGCTAAAATGAGTGGGTCATCTATCACAACAGAGGGGAGAGTGGTAAATTTATAGCTATGAAAATAGGCCAGAGCACAGCACCGATGGAACAGATAGAGTGTAATTAGGACAAGGTTAGACTGCTTCACAGACACACACGCACGCAGACAATTTTATTTATTATTAATTACGTTTGCACATATATACAAGTGAGTATTTGAAACACACGGCACTCAGAGGCATTCGGTCAGTGACTGACAAATTATTAATTTATTACTTCTTCCTTGAACAAAGCCTCAAAACATAGCAAGCAAAGCTAAGAAATTTCTAATCTCTTAAGCAGTCTTAGGCAATTATAGTTTTGCGCACACATATGTCGCTCATATTCGCACTCATTTACACCCTCACACCATTTCCTGGGATGAACACATGCATCGAACAGTCTGTTAACTGACACACATCTCCTCCAGTATCATTAGATTTCTTCTCAACTAAAAACTTGGGCTTATCTGATTTATGTATGCAAAAATTCAACTCATAACGCTCCTGTCACTCCTCTTCCTTGCTATCATCCTCCTCCATCCATGCTGCTTTCTGTCTCTCATCTTCCTCTGCTTCTTGATATTTTTTTCACCTTTTCTCTGGTGAACAGTTTACAACACATTTACTCATTTTCACACTTTCTCATTCCCTTTAGATTGCTTTCATTTTCACTGCTGTCAAAACCCACACCTTTTTTCCCCACAGCTTTTCCCTCACTTCCTTCTGTCCCTTCCTCCTCACCAGCATCCTGTAAGCATTCGCTTCCCTTGTCGCACGTAACTCACACTGCCTTTCCACGTAGCACACACACACACACACACACACACACACACTCGCACAGAGCTGCCCCCTGTGTTCGAGGGCAGTGCCTATAGAGCAGATGGGCTCAGGGCTGACTGACTGGGCTATGCTCTGACAAACTGCTTTTCCATACAGTGTTGCTCAGATGACGGGATGATGTCCTTTGCACAGTCTCTCATCTAAATCGTGCCGCCCACAGACTTCCCAATCTAGAAACTGGCAACTGGACTAAAATTCAGGCTATTCATGTATTCAGTAAGAATCAGAATGGATTAAATCTTCATTTAGTCCTCTTTCATAGTCAAATATTGACAGACAGGAGTATTATTTAGTGTAAACTAAAGGGAAGACTGACAGACCCTGTAATAATGAAGTATTTTATATTAGATATGAAGTTCCAGCCAGTTTGGGTTGTTTAAAACTGATCCCAGTATTTTATATATTTGTATTATGCCCTGCCGTTTAACATCTATTTTTTATCCCAACGGTTCCTCTGCACCAGCACTGCAGCATTTTTGACAAATAAGAATCAATTTAACAATAATCTCAGCTGAATACAATCGCTCTCTGATTCATGAGTATCAGCACAAAAGGCATTGATTGCCTCAGAGACAATGTCGCTCTAGGAGTTTTTTGCTTTTAATCGTTTTTTGTGTAAATTGATTTGTTCTGAGACGGAAAAAAGGATCCGTATAAGTGACACCCACACACAGCTTTTCATAAGCATCTCTAAATGCTCTCCGTGTGACTGACACGAGTCTGTTCATTTTGACTCGAACAAGAAGAATTCTCATAAAGTGTACTCCCAAATGTGTGTGTGTGAGGAGAGCGAACCTGCCTACACACTGTGTGAAAACATCAGACAGTGATGGCACTTGACAGACCCACAGTCCAACTTGTATTGAGTGTTATCGCCCTCTTTTGGTGAGTCATGTGAACTGGCTGCAGCTTTTGAGGGATGTGGTGGTTGCTGAGAGAATGAGTAAGGTCATGAATTGGACACAATGCCAAACGTCCCTTTCCCCCCTGAAGGAACAGATTGCAGCTCCCCGGTGCACAAGGCAGGGAGATGCTGCCACCAGACGCTCCAAGCAGGGTGTAAAGACACACACAGACACATTAATGTTGCTGTGCGCATGCATTTGTGACCACACTGTTCTCTGTAAGCACTGGATACACACAGACCTACATGCAAATACACTCATCTGTCCAAGGCTTAGTTGATGAATGAAGATTTAGGAGTGCATGTAACAAAATCAGAGAGTGTTTCTTTAAAGGCCCTACAGTCCCGTGATGCACCCACACAGATATTTTTTTTTTACATATTTTGCCTCATTAACTTTTGCTTGAGGCCTGTGTGAGTATGTACAGATGCTTGATTAACATTTGTATGACAGTTCAATTGGTGTTGTTGTTGCACCTGTTGTTGTGGACATTTTTACACCTGTATCCTTCTTATTGGTTCATAATGTTTGGGTCCGTAGCAGAGGTCTAATTAGCCAGAATAAGAGAAAGCACCTGTGTACGGTTTCTTGATAGGGCACTTAACTAGATATATATATATATATAGACATAATTTATAGTGTGTTTTCTACCACAGTTCTTTAATTGCAGCGGCCATGTCCAATGAAATAAGTCACTCACAACACTTTTCATCTCTTATGTCACCGTGTTTTCTCATTTTACAGTATAACTATGTACAATTACTGACCGTTGATAAAAACAAAAACAAAAAAAAAGCTAAAACGTTTTAAATGTGCTCAAAACTTTTGACTGGCAGCGTGCAGTTTACAATCCTGCCTCCATTAATAATGTGACTATCACTGTCATTTCAAGCCATACTGGTTGACACATTGAGGAGGGTATGCTAAGCTTAGCTGAGTGGCGTGTCACAACGGGATATGAGGCAGTTAGCTAATGTGGTGTAAAAGGATTTAGAGGATTTGACCCTATCAGTGGAGATGGCACTCAGAGCGGCTCTGTTAATGACACTAAATGAGTCTGTGCCTGCAGCATGCTAATAATGGTGGCATGAAAGCCAGACTTATAATTTATATGGAGATGTTTTTTGCAAACAACTAATTGCTAGGTGTGTGTAAAAGTAATATATGTGTGTGTGAACACTTTATGTACCACACCTGCAACACAAAACATCAGTATTCATTCAGTATCTTAACAGTGAATGACAACCCATTGACATTACAGCATGAATTAAGTGTAATCTTGTCAATGAGCTGTTTTCTCAGGTCCCATAACTTCAATGTCTGTCTAGGAGTACACTGCAATGTGCAATTATCTAATTTTCTCCAAGTTTTTATATCTCTAAAGGTGAGCACAGGGCTTTATAGCAAATAAGTCACGCTGCCTTGTACATTCAAATCGCTCTTTCACAGGAATACAAAGCAGATTTGTTTCCTCAATGTTTCCTGGAGATACGACCAATCTGAGATATAGATGCTTTTAGGGACTGCCGACCAGTTTGCAATTTGATTTCCATCTTTTAAGAATGGCATAGTGGGCTAAAGTCTTTAAAAAAACAAACAACTGACTTCAACTAACCTGCCTCAACAGGGAATATGTGAGTACGGAAAATGTCAGTAGTAGTCTCTGTTGTTCTGTAGTTTTTGTTCTGGCATTTTTGCTGCAGGCGTACACGCAACAACTGACTTCCCTGGGATAAATTGAGAATAAATGTAACATTTTTACACAACCTTATTAGTTTTCTTCATATCTGCTGGAACACTGCAGGAGCAAGATATATTCATCTCTTTTTCACTCCTATTTAACTCAATATGCTTTATTGCTTTCACACAACAACTACTGTCTCTAATAGAAAAGTATTATATAACTATATTGAGAAGAAAACAAGTGATTTAGTGTTTTAGATAACCTGTAGGCGCAGAACAGAACAGAAGTACATATGGATATAATTATAATTAATAAAAAGTTAATGCATAAATACCATAGAAGTCTGTCATGTTTCATGTAATATTGCTCATCCATTACCATTCCTTCATTTTCTATGACAAGAAGTACCATCCTTACCGGCTTGCCAGGCAGGGCATTGGCACAGCTTGACTATGAGGACAAGACAGTATAGCTGCCAACTCCAGCCGCCCACCACCCGCTGGTCAAATCCTTTTTACTGGTTTCACTATGACAGTCTGCCAGCCATCCTTGGCTCGCCATGCAAATATAGGACAGGGGCTCAGTGACCAGTGCCAGGGATACCCACTGGAGGTGGGAAGAGGGGAGAGAAGAAACAGTGGAGGAAGAGATAGAAAAAGAAACAGATGGAATAATGGGCAGTCAGAGAGTGCTACAGGCTGAAAGAAAAGGCTCTCCCAGAGATTTGGCTGTGGTGCAGCAAAACTAACCTGTAGGATACACAGAGAGGCAGCAGTTAGTACCATCATCATATTTACGTGTTTTCATCTGTAATTAAATGTTGTTTGTTTTTTAATCAAAGGGCACATAATTCAATATCCCTATTGACACAAGATTTCATTTGTTGATTGTGCACATGTATGGAAATGTTTGTTCTACAGTATGATTAATGTTCTTCTAATGTTCTTTTTTTTTTTTGATTATTGACAGAAAATATAATTGTTCACCGTTTGCTGTATGTTACATAGATGTGGAGGTGTCTGGAGTTTCTGATGACTGCAAGCTATTGTTCTATTTTTTTTTTTTTTCATAATGTATGCCCTGACCCACCAGCTACAGCTCATCATTGTTCCACACGTTGTTGATCCATTCACGTCCAGCATTTTAACACAGATGTTTAATGTGGGAGGCAGTGGAAAACTGGCTCATTTACCATACAGAGTATTCCCCTCGCAGCCCTGCAGCTAGCTTCTTTGTTGTGTGGTTTGGCTCATAAGTGGGCATGTTGGTGTGGCTGAGCTGATAGGCGCTGTTAGGCTTGAGTGTATGTGACTGTGTCTCTGTATTTTGTACAGTATTATGTTAACAAATTCTGAACTTCTTTCTCCTTTCTTGTGCTGTGTCTTTCTGTCCTTCTTGTCTCTTTTCTAGGAGTCACCTTCAAGGTCATCAGTCATCTTCCTTTGGCCTGGGGGTCTTCTAGAGGGTTGGGCCTCCTTGCTATCATGAAAGGGTTGGGGACCAACCGTAACCGACACCTCGCTGACTCCTGTGACCCTTCTTCAGGCCATCCAGAGGCCCTCTACCCTCAGAAGACCAGCACCCTGCCACGCAGTCCTTACCTGCTGAGCCCCACAATGGAGCACTATGGGGCCATGGATCCTCAGCTCTACCCTTCAGCCAACCCAGGCTCCCTTCCACCAGAATACATGCTGCCCCTCAACAACCAGCTGTCAAACAGCAGCACCTTTCCCAGGATTCACTACAACTCCTACGACCAGTCTGACTTCTCTCCACCTGGGGACAGCATCGGCGGAATAAGCACAGGGACCATGGGTACATCTATGTCTATGGGTATGGGAACAGGCATGGGCATGGCAGGGCTGAGTGGACGAACACCTATGATTACAAGTGGCTCAGCAACTATATCACATCATATGACCAAGAACCAGGCACCACCCAGTCTACTGGAACAGTTTGATAAACAACTACCTGGTGGCCGTGATGGATTCAGCACATTACAGTTCCATCGAACGTCTGCTGTAGCTGCTGCCAAGCAGCGCACAGACAGTCCTGGTCGTATTCGTTACATGCTGCACTCAGTGCAAAAGCTCTTTGCAAAATCCCAGTCACTGGAAAGCCACAACATGAAGGGAAATATCAATGGACGCTCCACCGGCAGCGGTGGAGGCTCATCTAGTACTGAAGATGGAGGGAAGCAAAATCGCAGATCCAAAAGTAAAGATCGTGGTACAAAATCAGAGGCAACTTCTAAGCGACGTCCACGTTCTAACATGTCAGGTTACTGGAGCTCAGATGACTTGGACAGCAGTGATTTGAGCAGCTACCATAACACCATGGCCATGATGACTCTGGGACGTCCAACTGACAGCCAAACTGGCCAGGGGAGATACATCCACAGTGGCTACAACACTATCAGCTCCTCCAAAAGCAGCAATGACATGAAGTATCAGACCCTTTCTTTGGCTGGGGGCGGAGGTGGAGTTGGTGGACTTGGAGGAGCAGGAAATATGCTAATGAATGATAGTGACTATATAAAAGGAGGGTCCTGGTCCACGTTGACCATGGGCCAGCCGAGACAGGTGATCCAGAAGGGCTCAGCCACTCTGGACAGGTCCATGCTCAAGTCCAAATCTTGCCAACAGGAACTAACCTGCAACTACCTGCAGGTTGGACGACGGGTGAGTAGACCTTAATGTGAATGTAAGGCTTAATAATAGTTGTATCATATAGATTTACAGAGTAGTTACTGTATATGTTTGACTCTTAAAAGTCTATATCTATGTAGCGCTCAACAAAACCACCAATGTCCTTAGCAACAGAATCATCAGTGCAGTGATACAGGAATGACATATGTATTTATTTCAAAAACTAAATACTGATTTTTACCATTTAATGCTGCCTGTAGGGGGATTGGAGTAGCACATTAGGCCGCAGCGGGGGTGCCAATGAAATCCCATGTCGACGGATGCGCAGTGGTAGCTATGTGAAGGCCATGGGAGACATGGAAGACAGCGACGACTCGGAGGGGAGCCCCAAACCTTCACCAAAAACCGCTGCTCGTCGCCAGAGCTACCTCAGGGCTACTCAGCAGTCTCTGAGCGATCAGCTACCCCCACGAAAGTAAGAGACACAAAGCGTCATTATGCAGGTCTTTATTTGCGGTCAGGATCACTTACACGATACACAAAATATTTATTTTTCATCAATACCTCAAGAAACATCTGATCTGCACGGCTAACAGCAAGCAGGAGCTAAAGATGACAAAATTAAAAACTGTTTTTTTCTCTATTAAGCAGGGGAGTGCTGTGTTTATATATTAAGTAATTATAAGGACCAGTGGACTGCCAACTTGAAACTCTATACCCCGTATGGGAATATATTTGGATGAAAAGTTACTGATTGGGCCTTTAAAACATGTGGCTATGAAAAGTGTTCATTTTCAAAGATCCTCCACAGTTGCATAATAGCACACAATTACAAACACTGATTGGTACAACCTTTCAAACAATCAAAAGAAAATAAATAACCTACCCTTTTCTGGGCATACAGGATAAAAAATCATCATGCCCAGCCTCACCATGCCAGTATTCAGAAAAACACAAATGCATACAACATGCACATACACATACCCACACACAGTGAGACACTGCCCACACTGCGCTTACTCACACATAGAATTAAGTGGTGTCAGACTCCCTGTTGTCCCCTGCATGCCAGCCTTACTACCTACTACCTCACTGGCACCAGTCTAGCTAAGATGATACAGGCAGCATTAGTGTAGTTTACACAACATGACACTGACTTTTGTTCTCACTCAACCAGTAAATCATCACAAGTCAGCCTTATCGCTCTAACTGACTGGCTCTGCGCCTTACTTGTCTTTAGATTACATGCTTTCTGAAGCAGACACACGGCACAATATGTGATGAATGCCCAGTGGGACACAGCTCAGTTGACTGTGCCTTTTCATAAAATGTAAGAAAATATATTCACATTCTTTTGAAGCAAAGGCAACATTGAGCAAATTTAAGCGAGACAGCACTGTCATGTTGCTCTTATGTAGCAACAGGTTTTGGCAGCCGTTGCATCTGTTGTCCTGCCAGTAGGAACTAATACAGGAGCCTTCCTCTCTCTCTCTCTGCCCTCTCAACCGCTGTGTTCCCACCAAGTAAGAAGGTTCCTGTAAAGTTATCACGCTCCGTGTGTGACGTCATTGTTGCACAACCACTTCTTAGGCGACACACGAAAAAGAAATATTATCGGTCCACCTGTCCTGTGTTGCTTCCTCTGCCTTTTTCTTCTTGTTGATTTGCATGGTAAATATAAAGTTGTTGATTTTTGCGGTAAAGGATTTTAAAGTAGTGGTTGTTGCTTTCACATCCCCCCCTTGTGTATTATCCAATCATCAACCAGGCATTTTTTTCGGGGGCCGTCCCGGGTATCTACCCCACAGCAGGGACTTCCTGTAAAGGTTCTTGTAAAGGTTCTTTCGGGGATAGTTCCTACCGTGGAAACACGGACAAACAGCCCCAGCCCTGTAAAAGTTCCTTCAGAGGAAATGGGCCTTATGTCATACCATTATAAAAAAGCCCACCGCACTTGCTGCTCACCTGCCTTTTCCACTTGGCCACCTTGAGATCGCCATCTCTGCTCCCTGAGAGCCCGCCACGTTCCAGGCTCCGTCATCATGCGAGTGGACAGGAGGTCCAGAGAGAGCCCGCTCGAGGAGGAATGGAGTTACATCCTATTTTCCAAGTTTCTTCCTGAAATCAGTCTGCAGTGATTTGCGCCTGAATATTTCATGCATATACTTTGACATACTCTGTACTTTGGACATCCTTAGGTTTGCCAATGACCAATGCATTCAAATACACATATACAACACAGTCAAGTAAATGTAACTGTGCTTCAAGTTTTGATATTCACTAAGCTTTTTTTAAGTGTTCAATTGCCTTTATGTTGTTTGACACAATATGTCAAGTTATCTTTATATCACATTGAATATACTATACTGTGAACAGCATACTTTGTGAAAATACTATTTAAAACAGTAAATTTGACCTGTCTGTCATGACGCTTGAATAAACAAACTACAGCAAGAGGAAAACAAGTGAAGTGGTCACTTGAAGAATGTGAAGGTGGCTTTTATGAAGTATTTCCTGCTTTGTCTCCTCATGTTATGGAGACTGTAGTCTCAAAATGCCAGTGCAACGCTATGTGTAGACAGTGGGGGCATTTCTGGGTTGGCGTCAGAAAATACATATTCCAATTAACTGTATTATCTTGAGAAATATATACATGGGCCTACCAGACATGCATACCTGCACATATCACAAAACTAAAAGATTTTAAATTTCTTTCAAGTCTTTGTTTAGAACGTTTAGAGTTTATTCTTCCCTGAAGCATGCTTAAATGACTAACCCTACTCCCCTTGCCAATCCCTGACCATCCAACCCCACTCTCTTTGGGTCTGCTCCACCCTGATTGGCGTGCGCAGCAGAACCTTGGATTACACCTTGTTGCAGGGGGAGCTGGATGCTCTGTGGTCTCCACTCCACAGTGTGTCCTCTCTGCACCAGCTTGGCAGGTCAATGAGCAGGTCAGTGATAGGTCTATAAACCACGTCTCAGGGGTGTGGTGCTCAACTCTTGTGCGATTGGATGAGCTACAATCAACCACTATGCACTGCCCCCCTGAGATGTCTGTAAAGTCAGTGGCAACTCCAAATGCCAAATTCATGCCCTGCTGTCAGCAACTGCCAACTTCCCTTAAGCTTGTAAATACCATCTGCCTAGTGCTTTTAGGTCTACTTAGCTGAGACACTTAAGTAGGGGAATGATGGGACATCCATAGACCATGACATGGCAACTTACTGTCATGTTACGATCACTGTGTGCCAACAAAGAATGTGTAAAAAGATGGTTAGCGTGCTCTTTGATTAAACCTTAAACCTGTTCTTTGGCTTTGGCACCATGATGGCACAGAGAGCTGTGTACATGTGTCGCCTGACATCATCGGCTTTGCATGCTCAGATGTTGTAATGATTAATACAAAAATTTAATGAAATTGGAATAGAGACTGGATTTGAATTCATAATTACTCATCAAATAAGCGGAAATGAAAGGGATGACTTGAATGACAACCTTATCTTCCGTTTATGTCTCTTTCAATTCCCGTTTTGCTGAACGCTTATTCATGTTTATTTCTGCCTACTTGTCATCGTGTGTTAACATCAACTCTTCCATATTTTCCTGAATGTCTTCTTGCACTCGTGACACGTTTTGCCTTGAATTTTGCTATATCCTCAACACATCTCCCTTCTTGTCTTTCCTCTCATCTCACTCCGCTTTCCAGTTGTCTTCCGTCTCTCAGAGAGCTCTCTAATAACCGCAGCCTGGACAACCTAGACTGCATTGGGGGTACAATCGCATCTTTGCCACACTGGGACGAAGATGACTTCAGCCAGGCCTGCAGCACCTTGGGCAGACGTAGCTGCATGGGACAGGTCAGTGCTTATGTGGATAAGACAGTCAGGGATTAAATTAAAAGTGGTGTTTGTTATATTCCCTGAGTCTGATTCTTTTTCTCTTTTTGTGTCTCATTTTCTCTCCTTACCTCAGAAGATATTTTTATGATTTCAGAGTACATTTGTACATGCTGAAAAACTACATCACTTAGCTCCGAGCAAACACTGCTCTCATAAATCAATTTTCTTTGTCTGCTTTGAGGTACTAACAATAATTACCATCGTGTAATTTGCGTTTCCCCAGATACAGCTTGAATGACATTAATAAAATGAGCTTCCAATGAATAAAGAATCCCCATTTTTCAACTGTATTTCACATTAATGTTATAAACCTCAAAGCCAAATGAGTGACATTGGCACATTTAAGTCTAATTCATCTACTTACATAAGAGCTATTAGCTTCCCAGTGACAAGGTCACTGAGATGATGAACAACTATGCGAGCTGGCTCTGATCTTTTTCAATGAACTAGTCAAATGAGGCAGTGCAAGCTATTAGTACAGGATTTGCACCCAATCTTTGATAGATCACTGCATTACAACAAATTTGTCCAGTATATGAATTTATTGCTTTCATTTGCATGCATAGCAGCATATAAAACAAATGTATAATTTATGGGAATTTAGAGTAATTTCAGCTCTATCCTAAGTAAAATAAATACGAAGCGGACAAGTGAAAATCACCTATACTGACAACTTGACCCCAGTTCCAAAATGTATACAGTACAGCTGCTACCACCAGATTTTCTGCTTCATTTTCTTTCCTGGTATCTCTCCTCCACTCCTCCCCGTTACTTTGTTCTATTACCAGTCAGTGAACCATCACAATAACTTTGCTGCAAACACATTTTAACTCCTTCTGGCTGTTTCTGTCAGGCACTAGGATATGAAACCCATCATCTACAAGGCTGCTTCTTACTCTTCAAAGGAAGCGTAAATGACTGATTTTTGCAGCATGTAGTTGCCGTATAAATTGTAACAAAAAAAAAAACTTTTTAAGTGATTCCTCTTTCTTTGATGTTTCCTTTGTTTTCTGCAAGTTGACAAGTCTTATATGGTGGGCCATGTACGAAATTTCAAAAAATGAAAGCACATTTTCTAGATATAAGTGACAGCCCATCCAGACACTGCCTAAAGGAAAGTAGGAGGTGCAGCCCTAGTTCGTCTGAGGTTACAGAGCTCTGTGCTCTGCACTACAGTGCACTAATTATATGTTTTCACACTGTTCAACATTTGGCCTTTTTCAGTACATCCCACCTAATGTGTCTCACAGGTGGAGAGCTCCATACCGACACAGTCATCTGGGCAATTAGTGGTCACCTCCAGGGTTCATTTTGACCACAGCGGTTGTTCCTAACATCCGCTGTGGTCAAAATGAACCCGGACTGTTCTCTTGATACACATACTGATACCAATCCTTTTTTTTTTATTCCCTCCGTCTAGCTACGGGACCTGAGTCATCATTATGAGGACCGCAGTTCTGAGTCCACATATAGAGATTCTCGTTCCCATTCTCAGGACAACCCAGAGCCTCCAGATTTGCCCATGCCTACATGCTTCCGATCCCGCAGCCACAGCTACCTGAGAGCCATCCAGGCTGGCTGTTCTCAAGATGATGACACAGCATCCATAGACTCAGGCTCACCTCCTCCAATTGACACCACCGTTCACACCTACAGCACCAGCACTGGTGAGTCACTGGCTGCAATGCAATACAATGCATCTTAGCTGAAAAATAGTTTATAAAAAAATTTATAAAATGATTCATCTAACCTGATAGCCCAAATAAAAAGGGAAAAATAAAGAGTTCTTACCGCAAATGGATGATAGTGTTATAATGTATTTATAATAATTTCATAGGTTTTAATAGCAATAAAACAAAATAATATTCATATAAACTGTGTGAGTACTAACCTTTTTAATGCAAAACATAAACAAAACATGATACATTAAACCTTAATTATTTCTAATTACCCTTTTTCCAGAGGCCAAATTCTTGTTTTGATTTTTATTTTCTAAAACATTTTTGATGATATAACTTTTCAAGGCCTTAGTCCTGGGTGGTACACTAGTCCTCCGACATGCACACACGAGAATTTTTAGCTCAAATGCAGCCTCTTTTGCCCATGCTAGACGGCCTTTCTACACAGTGGAAGACATGGAAAGAACAGTTTGGCTCTTACCTGATAGCCACTGGCTTGGACAAAGCCCCAAAGGAGAAACAACTTGCAATTTTTCTGCAGCGTTTTGGGACAGACAGACCACGCATCCTACCCACACACACAGGTAACTATTGAAAACCAGTTCCTTTGACCTCACAAGCTCCTTACAAGCTTGCTACTGCAAAGAATCGCGAACATATAAACTTGAGCGAAAAGAGCCAGTAGGCTGGTGACGTGCAATTTAAGTTATTAAACTTCTGCCCTGTCAGCTGTTTGACAGCTTGGGTATGGAATACATTACTGCTCCCGAAGAAGATGAAGCATCACTGTGGAGCTGCGGTTATCACTATAATGACCACAGGATATATTTTGTGGATATATATATATTTTAAGTATAAAGTATATACTTTTTTTATACTTAACAACTTGGGAAGATATGTTTGCACAAAATGCCTCCTTAGCACAGCACAAGAATACGCTGATCAGTTTGCTTGCCAGTGTGATTTTGAGTTTTCAGCAGCAGGATAATTGTGCATGATGATACATATTAAGTAGTGCTGCTCCATGACTTCAGAAAGAGAGCGTAGATTTATGGGTAATTGGGTAATTACCACAGAGCATCCACATCGTGCCGCTCTTCACCACAGTCTTTAAAGTAAACTACAGACAGCAAATGGTGCTTTCACAATGCTGTTAGAATTTTAAAAATTTAACAAAATTGTTTGTTGTTTGTTCCAAAATAGTGCTAATTATGCCAATCATAAAGGTTGGTTACTAGTATTGGTTGATTATTTTTTCATTTGCATTTAAACTAATTGAAATTAAGCTTTTGCCAAAACCTTTTCAGTTTTATGTTTACCAGTGCATTTTTGGGTGTGTGTTGTTCTACAGCTTTGAATACATCAGTTGATCTAGTGTCTTTGGAGTTCTGTTTCACTGCCAAAGTACACGCATTAGAAAGAGGTTCCCAGAAAGTATTTCTACTACAGTATCCATGCTTTTATTAATACCTCTCAAAAGCACCTTAATGTGCAACAAATCATATTTACTGTCACCACGCTGTAGAATGAAATATGTCCGAGCCCGCCGTGAAGGCACCAGTAGACCTGCCACCACGCCTCCTTCGGGCTCAGAGACGCCAAACAAAAGGCAACCAAACCCGGCTTTTCTTCTCCATACAGCCGTGACAGTTAAATGTCGACTCCGGTTACTGTTGCCTTTAAAATATCTCAGTTACGTTGACTCTGGACACCGCTGTGCTGTGTGTTGTTGTTGTTTTTTTGCCTACGTCTGACAGCAGGGTAAGTATTTTTTAACATGTTGCTACGGTAACAGTGTTCAGTTAAATTTCAGTTACTAAAGTTAGTAGCCGTTAGCTTGTTTGTTACTGGACGTTTTCTTATATATTTATACATTGACCACTGAAACTTTCACATAAGAAATGTTAGCTACTTTATTCTGCTCTGAGCATCCACCAGGGATAACTGAAGCCATGGTTTTACATCACGGTGTGTTATTGACCATGAATTTAACATAACTCAGCAGGTGCTTCTAACTATAACGTTCAGCGACCGTTAGAGTTAACGTTTAAATATCATAATTAGCTGCCCTACTGTAGCTAAATTTAGAGGCCATGGCTAATATGTAAATACCATCTGCCTAGTGCTTTTAGGAAACATTTGGTGAATGAATGAAGACTGAGACTCAAACTGATTTAACACTAAATTACTTGATGAAGTGGATTGAATAATTTGAAGCAGCTCTATCACCAATCATATGCAAGTTTTCACATAAATAATTGTCTGTATGCTCACTTATATTCTATATTCTTTTTCAATCAATCATTTGATTCACTCTTGACCATATTCAATTATAGAGTATTCCCTATCATATAATAGATAAAAACTGATTGTGATGCTCCGCTATGGGAGTCAGTAAGTGTGGTGCTGTTAAACTGCATGACGATAGTTATATGCAGTTGTCTGGATGGCCCTCTAGCTGCCTGTAGTTAAATATATTAACGTATCTTAATAAAAGCTTCTTTTTCATAGTTGAAATGGAAAATCGGACTTCATTGGGGATTATTTGAGGGCTGCTCCTCTTTTCTCCCACATGGTGGCCTGTGCATTGCAACATGGATTAAATCCCATTTTGAGGTAGCTTGTAAAAATATTTTTAAAAAGGTCTTAGTTTTGTAGTTTTGTTGGAAGCTTCTGATGTGGTGATTCATTGGAATAATGGAGGGAGTGGTGATAGTTTCAGGCAAAGTTGTCCATGTCTTGTGGCTTGTGGCTGGGTTAAACAATACAGATGGGTCAACTGTCAAGCATTGCTCTAAATTGTTAAATAGAGCAACACAATCCATCTTTTGTCCTTCATTGTTCCTGCATCTTGTTCAGCTCCAACTGGCATCACTTCAGACAGTGAGCTTAAAATTTATACTGGTACTGGTCAACTTGTTTTGGGGCTTGGGCCTCATAAGACTAGAGAAATATGAGCAAAAGTGTCACCCTCAGTATTTAGGGTATTGATTAAATAAGCAGGGTTTGTCAATAAAATGATGCGTTCTGTAATGTGCCCGATGAGGGGATAAATCTATTAAAATTTACAAAAAAGAAATAAACATCTGAGACCCGAGTCTTTTTACTGAATTATGACTAATGTGTGCCATATTTTGGACCATAATCTGCATTATTATCAAAGGTTTGGTCTGACTGTGGGTCAATAAATGACATCCTGTTGTCTCAACTGGTTACTACAAAACATCTCTATCTGTCAGTCAAGAGAAATGCTTAACATAGTAATTCTATAATGGGAACAGTATTTTTAAACCATATCTTGTGTTTTGGAAACTAAATATGTGCGCTACCAACAGCATTGATGTCATTGTGGGATTTGCGGCTGGTTAATTATCTCTTTACAGGCCTCCCATGGCAAACAGTAAAATGCTATTAATAGTGAGGAGACTACTGTGTGGGTAATTATAAAGTATTTTCCTATTGTCATGGTTTTCTCTCAGTTCAATATACCATAACCAGCTGTGTTGATATAGTGTGCATTATTTTGCTGATGCATCACTATGTAGACTTATTTTTTACACTGGTGAGAAGGTGAGTGGAAAGCAGTCACGGGGTTGTTGGAAAGTGTTTTCAGCTGCTGCAGCTTTTCTCCGCTAATTGTTTTCCTGCCTTGGGAATCACATCTTGAACCGGGCTTTGCTGTGTGGACAACAGCACCACTGTCCAGTTGGCACGAAAACAGCAAAGCTCAGTGCCCACTTCAGATTCCACTCCGACATTATAGCACAAAGCATCTGGTTGTTTCTGTAGTTAAATTACCTTCATTCATTTCTACAGAGCCGTTCTCATATACAGACTCGTCTTAATTAAGAAGCAACAGTATTTGGCTTCTTGATGACATATGTAGTTCTGTTCTGTGGTACTGTTGAGTGTTTGTGTTTGGAAAAGGCTTTGTCAGCATTGGTACTATTGTCACTAACTGGTATATATTAAGGTTTGTGTTTTATGCTTGCACAGCTGTGGTTGTGTGTCTTCCTTCGTTCTGTAGAATAAACAAATACAGGAAACAGTCTGAATTAGAGCTTGTGTCACCTACTATCTGTCTGTCTGGGACTTTCTGCCGTGAGTGCATTTTCTGTTTTTAACAAATAATCTTGATTCTGTTTTTTTTTTTTTTTTTCTTACACTGTAATTTTTTTTAGTATTCATCAGTTTCATTGCTGAGATCCTGGATGTGGTAAAACCAGTAGCCACAGCCAGAGTAATAACAATAGACACTGCCATTAAACAACAGGCTTGTTTAAAACCTGTCTTATCACTCATGTGGTGCCCATTTACTGAGATATAACACATTACAAATTAAAATTGTCAACGTAAATGTAGTGATTTAAGGATTGTGCTGACATACCGTATGTTATCTTTGGCATCTTTGCACTGCAGCTTCCTCTTACTTATCTGCTGACATATTTTGCATTGTGAATATATCTGTGATAACATAAACCTGATAATATTGGCCTGGCCAGTATTTCCGTATCTGGCTCTAGCACTTTATCTCCTGTCAAATCTCAGAGGCAGACGTCAGTTATGATTTCACAGGCTGTTTTTTGTCGGTAAAGGAGAATCTGTAGTATTAAGACTTTATGGTCAATACAGTTCAGAATGACGAAAGCATTATGTGACACTTCGGGAAAAAGCTGCAGGGCAGGTATCCACATGCCCTCTCACACCCAGTCACAGTGACAATTATCCTGCCAACTTTAAAGTCAGGAGTACAGTCACTGCATCGCATAGCTGCCACAACAGTGACAGCCCTGATCTATCCAGTGTCTATCTCTGTCAAGAAGGAGAACATGGACAGTGAAAAGCTGTCTAAGCACGTTTTCCTAAGGCAAGGATGGTGATAATCCATGGCTAGTGGCATGTGTAGCAGACATGGAGGTGTCATTAAATAAAATACTGGATTTCTGACTTGCAAAATGCCAAAACTGGACAGGAATGGTGACGGCTCCAGGTGTCACTGAGATGCTGTGGTTGATCTTGAGCTTAATTCTCACCATCTTGTTTTCATTTTTTAAAATGAGGACCTGAGGATGTGTTTCAGCCCTCAAAGGATCACACTTCGTAACTTCCCTGGGAAAGCATTGTCATGCATCCTCATACATATGTGATGTTTGTCCTGTCAGCTTATTATTTGTAATTAGGGTTGGTCTAGGGTGTAGTATATGAAGGCATAGCCAAGATTTGGGGATGGTCCCGTTTGGATGTCATTGTTGTTTACAGATGATGTCAGTGTTCAGGCTTCACTGGAATGTGACCTTCAGTGCATTGGATCTGTTTGCGCTTCTAGTTTCACAGCAGCGAATAGGGACTGCACTTCTGCATTGCTCTATACTGGCAGACAAAAAGTAATCCTATTAACCCTGTTCAGGTGAGCAGTGTAGTATAGGTGTTGATAAATCTGGCAGTTATTGTATCAGTTAGCTGTAGGGTTAATTAAATTACAAAATAATGGCCTTCATAGAGAATCCACATTGATGTCTTGAGTTTACTAAAAGTCTAAAATCATAATATATTAAATACGAAAATCAGCACAATACCACATTTGAGAGGCTGGAACAAGATGGCGTTTTGCATTTTTGCTTGAAAATTTAATTTTTATTTTAAGAAATTGGTTATCAAATTACTGGCTAATGATTGCAGCTACAGAGCAAAATGCTAAGCTCACTGGTGCAGTCACAGGAGGGGACTGGATAATATATTGGTTAGTTTAAGTGTAGCAGACAGCAGCTGGAATAGCTTGTTATACCACGTCCACATACATGGATACTGCTTTATAAGAAAAACGCAGTTTAAGCTGGCATGAATCTCTGGAATAGTTGACTGACAGCAGAGTGACAAGTCAAGCCTGTGGTCTGACAGAAGGATATGTCGAAGGTCTAAGAAGTGGATTACAATGAACAACCACCCTTTTGTTTGAGCGTTTTCCCAACAGCTCACATGTTTGCTGCAAGGCTTTTTAAAACTTGTCAAGATTTTCTTTTACTACACGACTCAGTGAAGCAACATGATGAAGACTGTTTGCCTCATGCAGTGCCCTATGGGGTTAGATATGTTTTCATAAGATCATTTCCTCTCATCTCAAAGGGAAGCATTTAGGATGTGATCGCAGGAAATGTTTAGGAGGTTATGATTCTGGTATTACCATTTCTGTTTTAGGTGTTTTGTCGCTTCAGCTGTTACACAGTACAGAATAGCTGCGTTTATCCGAGTCCAGTAGACTGACTTGCAGTCTGTGCATCCACAAATGAAAGAAGCATTACGTCTTATTTGAAATCTTTAAGCAAGTAGCTCCATATCAGGCTAAAGAAGCAGCTTGTGCTGTCATAACTGATTTGATTTCTACACACTTTCCACTCTCCGTACTAACTCATCTGATATTATACCGGCTCCGTGAGCTGTTTTTTTTTTTGTATTTTATTTTATTTTTTCAGTGTGGTGTCAAATAAAGCTTCTGTTTAAGGGATTATATAGCAGCCACAGAGTTCATAATGTTACAGTAAAATTCCTTGTTTAGCCTGGTGGTTTCAGCTGTCAGACATTACACTTTGTCTTTACTGTGTATGTACAGTTAGGGGATTTTTTGTGGCCTCTTAATAGAAGGAACCAGAGACTGAATGTCCTGCAGGTCACAGAGGAGCTTTTGAGTCTTTATGTGAACTCTGTGCATGGGAATTCTGGCTGTTTTACATTTTGTTTGCATTTTGTAACCATGTTGATGAATGAGGTCAAAACAATGTCTGATTCATGTATTAATTACACAGCGTTATTTGGCAGTTCTTTGGACAATGTACTGCCCATTAACTTGATCTTTACCGGTACGCTGTTTACGTCACAGGCTGAATTCCTCTCCACAGACAGACTGGCCATTTATTTCTTTTCTCGCTGATACAGTTCCTGCTGTGTGGATTTCATGTAAGCCCACATATTGGTTCCTGCTAAAAGGAGCCCAGTATATGCTACCATCTACATTAACAAAGCTTAGTGTTTAGTGCCTTCTGCCATTTTTGATAGTTTTGCCATATTGACTCTTTCCTTTGTGTCACAACAGCACATAAACAGTCATTAAATCACTGTTGACGAGGACAGAAATGAACATCTTTGCCTTAAAGTGTTTACATCATATTACATAATAATAATTTAGATTATAATTATTTTAGCAGATAGAGTTGTCTGAGTAATTAATTATCTCCTTTATAGCTGGAGGCATATTTGTTCTGGCGTTAGGGAGTGGTGCAGATACTAGTAAATGCTTGCTTCAACTTTGAACCATATTTGGTTTTCACAGTCAGACGGTCAACAAATTGCTTCACTGAGTTTATAACCTGTCTCGTGATCACGTCTTTCAAGCGTGACGTGTGTGTGTGTGTGTATGTGTGTGATTTCATTTAGTCACCTGCATGGAACGGTATGTTTGTTCAGTGTTCTGCCTGATTTAATTTTCCGCTTTAGAGGATCCTTCCCTGAATCTGCTGGTATTCCAGTTTTCAACAGTGTCCCTGTGTAGTCGATGTTAAGAGTTGTGCTCATTCCGAGAAAGAGATCCTTCAAATGGTTTTCACTGTGTCTAGACATGACTAGGCCACAAAGATTTGCTCAAACTAACATCTAATCTAACTAACTTCCTTATCTGCTCCTTATTTTCTTCTTTTCAGTCTCTACATGCATAACCACCTGTAAGAAGGTTGCTCCTCCTCCAGTGCCGCCCCGTACGACCTCCAAGCCCTACATCTCTGTGACGGTACAAAGCAGCACAGAGTCAGCCCAGGACAACTACCTGGATCAGCAGGACCGAAGGTCAGAGGTCAACAGCCAGTCAAGCCACGCACACAGCAACTCATCTGACAGTCTCGACAGCACCCGTGCCAACAGCCTGGCCCGCGGAATAACCCGCCCTCCACACATCATCCCCACTCCCATCGCCACCCCGAGGGAGCCACTCATCCCCACCACCGCCAACGCTGCCACTGAGACAAGTGACTCAGTACTCCCGCATGAATCCCTGAAATCATTATTAAATAAAGTCAATCTAGCGGCAGAAGAGCCTCTAGTAGCCCCAGTACCCAGACGGAAACTGTCCTCCATTGGCATACAGGTAGGTTATGGGACTGTTTATATGAAAACATACTAACACAGTCACTGTTTTCTGATGTTCTGCCTGTGGAGTTTGAATCTAGGAAAAAGATCGTTTTTAACAGTAATCCTTTGTGGTATATGAGAATGTCTGAGTGTGTCGCATCAAGCCCAAAAATGTGCTTGCAAGTTAAAGGTCTCATTAGGGTGAACCTCCCCCTATCATTAGAGCTGGCTGTATACTGTAGTATAGAAGGCAGAGAATGCATATTCCTCTTTTCCCTCAACCATAACTTTCTGTTTATGTATGTGCTGAAATAACAGTCCTTCTCTTTATTTTCCAGACTCTGCACATTACAAAACTCAGTCAGGGTAACCATTAGGCTTGACATTTTAATGAAGAACAAGCATGAAATTATGTGGATTTATTTTCTGTTTTTTGTTCTGAGGTTTTTTTGGTTTATCATTTGGAAAATTAAAAAGCCCTCACAGCTGCGCTTATGCTACTATCTTGAAGTCATTGATTAGGGGTCTATGAAATCATTCATGCCAAGATTTTCATTTCTGAGTTGATGTTTATAGTTTAAACCTAGTCAGCGAGTGTACTTCTATTTCAGTTACTTTTAATTGTTTATTTGTTCTAAGGTTGACTGTATTCAGGAAGTTCCACGAGAAGAGACCCCACCACTGGCCAGATTTCAGTCAATCGGAGTACAGGTCGAGGACGGGTGGCAGTAAGTCCTCTTCCTGTCCTTGTAACAACGTGAGGAATTCATATTATAGATGACTTTTTGTTCTCTTCACAGGAGCTATTTTGTGTGTCGTATTGGTGTTGTTGAGCAGATTCCTGGCATGTGGATTTACTATTGAAACTTGTCTCCGCTTCCTGATATTTGAGACCAATTTCTTGGTTATCGCAGTGTGGTTTGCATATTGTGCTCGTGATGTTTTGAATGCCAGGAAGTTCTGGGACGCCATATGCCTTCCTCCTGTATTTTCTTACTTTTTGCATGCTGCATTTGGAGTTTTGTATGTAGCAGCTGTCCTGAGTCCTGGCTCATATTTAATCAACATAACCAGCTGAACCAGTTTGTCTGTGTGTTTGTACCTTCCTCAGTTTTTATTTATTTGTACACACATTGTGACAATCTCAGCTGTATCAGTTTTGGTTCAGCAGTTTCCACAATGCATCTTACTTTGTGCCTTTAAAGTCTAAGTCTGATCATACCTGTTAATTTATACCTATACTGACCAGCAGAAGGGACTCCATGTTGTGGCTTTCAGAGGAGCAGTGCTTGTTTGTTCCAATAATTGAGAGACCATTCTTGAATAATGTATTGTTGTCTTTGTCTAAGTTGTTTGGCAAAAATTGTAATCCTGTAGTCCTGTTGAAAAAGACCCTTTGTCACAGTGAGTTTCACCCTGTTTGTTTCAGGCTCAGTCGATCCAGTAGCATGGCCTCAAAACAAGAAACAGACTCAGACACGCAGGACATCTCTGTCATTTCCCATATCATTAATGCCAAACCCACTCAGAAGAAAGTTATGGTTAATAGTGCCAGCCAATCCATGAGCTCCCCACCTGGACAGGACTCATTAGACAACGGAAGCATTACTGGTGACCACTCCTCACCTCCACCCCCCAGGCAGATCCTCAACCGCTCCACCACACGAAGTAGCTCTTCCTCTTTCTCAGAAAGTCTAGACCCAGCACTAGACCCTTCATCACTACCACCTCCAGATCCCTGGCTGGAGAGTGGGAATGGAAGTAACAGCAACGCCTCCCAAACTGTAAGTGGGGGAACGTTGTGTCGGCGAGATGGCCACTGGTTCCTAAAGCTGCTGCAGGCTGAAACGGGACGCATGGAAGGATGGTGCCAGCAGATGGATCAGGAGACTAAAGACAACCAGCTCTCAGAGGAGGGTAAGATTGGCAGTATACTGCAAGCAAAACCATGATAGGATGATTTACAAAGGTCATACTGCTTTAGAATAAAAATCAATACCAATGCGCTTATTAACTCAATCTGGTTAGCATGGACACATCTACAAGTTTTACATGGGTGACATAGCAGAAAAGGATATAAGGTTATATGTAGTTATAGAGATACAAAAATGGTAATGGTATGACCCATTTCTGTTCCAATGATAATATCCAATTACATCTGTAAAGGAGCAGAAATACTAGAACAAAGCCAACATGTACAGTCAAACCATTGCTGAGAGGTCTGTTGCTGTTAAACCTCAGCACGTGGGTCAGAGCTCAGTTATAGGGTCCGGCTTCAGACCGTACAATCGCTCTATCAGCCATACACAGCATGGAAGGAATGATGTGGTAATACCTGGAGTTACCATACACAAGCAGGCCTGTAATCCCGGAATTACACAAATCTACTCTGGAACTGATTAAACCTCCAGATTAAATTAGTGCTTCAGCATCAGCCTGACAAGCCATACAGTAGTGAGCGCACGCACAAATGCAAACTGTACACGCAAAAATACAAACAAATAGTGGAAAGCCTTTGGATGCTTCTTTTTTATCAGAAGCACCGGATCAATTTATGAACAAGCCACTGTGTGTCTGTGAGTCCATATCTTTTTTTTAAAAAAATGAATGCCTGTGTGAGTGTGACTGTTTACTCTGTTTATGGTAAAGTATTCAGCATTAAATCTGTAGTCTCGAGCTGAGTCTCACCACACTATAATCACATTGCCATAACTTTGCAATCCAGTGATCAGATAGGAGTCCCAATTTTGTCAGAGCAGATGTTTGTCCTAGTTTTTGACACAGCAACAGACTAGCATGGTGGGTGAACACTGATGGACAGAAGGCTGTAGTTTCTGTATAAGCTTATATGCATTTTTAAAGAGGATAACATTGTTCAATACTCTGTAATCCTCTTCACGACACCCTGTGGAGTCGGTTCGGCAATGCATTGCAAGGGACACCTAAATGTCTATGGTAGGTTTTGATTTTGGTTTGGATGGTTACTTACAAGAGAACACTGGGTGTAGGTGATGGTGCTACTATATCTGCAAAACACAAGTGTCTTCATCACCATGTTTCCTATTTTAAAGATGGAAAAACTGGAATTACAGGATATATCTGATATTTTCACTAACAAATGTATTGAGTTTTCTTTTTGTGTGTTCCTCTCTGCAGTGCTGGGCAAGGTCCGCAGTGCAGTCGGAAGCGCCCAGCTCCTAATGTCCCAGAAATTCCAGCAGTTCCGGGGACTGTGCGAACAAAATTTGGTGGGTATCACCTCATTGTGACACTTCCTCTCCACCACAGGTCTGTAAAGGAGACCCGAACCCAGGAACCTATACCTATGACAAGACTGAGCCAAAGCCAGTATTCTATTTTAGTTCTGTCTTCTGCAATATATGACTTGACACACACAAAGGGTTTCTCACAATTGAAAACAGTGTCAGTTTAATCTGGGAACAGCCACGATACACAATATATGGGGCATGGTGGCCCACCAGCACAAAATACAAGGGGCTTATAATAAGCCAATAAGCCATTCCTCTCGGATGACGTGTTTAACTGGCATTGACGTATGAATTGAAGTATGACACTATAACACAAAAGTTTCTCAAATTGATCTGTTTTACCTGTTGCTGGATATGATAGATATGAAGCTCAACTTCCAAAATATTGGCCATATGACACCAGTAAACACAGAACTACTGTCTAATGTCATAATGGTCTGCAGAAGAATTCATCATGGGAAGAGAGAGATAGAGATATCTTTATATCTTATTAAATAGATTACATTTAAAAATAAGAAAATTAAGCTGTAAAGGAAAAAATCAGTCCAGGCTTGAAGCCTGATACTTTGTCAGAACCAATCAGGCTCAGACAGGGTAACTAGAAACCCACCACAGACACATGACATGAGGAGAAAAAAACACAATAACATGACCACTTCAAAAGTCCATTGTAGGCTACTGTTAAATACTGCCATTACTACTGTTTCACACTGATTGATTGACACATTGATCACTGTATTGTGTCATGTGGATGACTGGTCTCATCTGCGTCAGTATGTAATTCTCTTCACTGCTGTAGCAACAGCTAAGACATAACATATTTTGCTGAAATGCATATTGAGCATCTCTCCCAAAAAGCTGCTTAGTATCTCTTCATCTGTAGATTAACTCATTTAGGAATGTAATCATAAGCAATAATTCCTCTCTTGTTTCATGAACTTCACAGGCCAGTTATCATGATAACACATAGCACACATGTTTTGCCCAAAGTGTGTGGTCATGGATCAAAGCAGTGAGTGCAGCTGTTTCATTATAAAGCCACAACGCCTGGAGCGTTACCAACACTGGTTGTGTCAAGGTAAAAAGAAATCAGGGCAGGATTTACTGTCTGTCAAACAAATAAAAGGTTAGTCTGTTGTTACCTTTTACTGCCGGTGCTTGAAAGGGACCCTGAATGATTGCATCTGCAAAAATGTCCTTTTGTGTCTCTGTGGCTCAACATGCAGGCTCATTTTCAGGCTATAATGAAACATTTATACAATTTTTAACATTTGCTATGTTGCTGTAAAGGATTCAGCCTATTGTGGTTCTTTGTTTTGTTGTTCAGTTCAGCTTAATGGAAGAATTGAACTGTAATGACTCCCTCTAGTGGTAAATATGGTAAGAGCAGCACTTGCTCATGTGTGGATTTGGATTTGAACATGTGACTCTTAACAGCTACATTAAACTGCTGAAATTACAGCCGATTAAGAGATCACTGTAAGGCCAAACACACATTTAAAGGCTGTTTTTGTTTGTTTGTTAGTTTCATAAATGAAACCTTTTTCCTATCCTGTGACATTGTTTATTTTTTTATATATTACACTATAGCATTCACTATGTCGTCAGTCCTCATTATCCATTCATTCATTTACATTCCCTTTCTTTTGGTCAGAATGTCAATGCCAATCCGAGGCCCACAGCCCAAGATCTAGCTGGTTTCTGGGACCTGCTGCAGCTCTCCATCGAGGACATCAGCCTCAAGTTCGACGAGCTCTACCATCTCAAGTCCAATGACTGGCAGCCTGCGCCGTCTGCGGCTGCCCAGTCGCCCCCTGAGCGGAAGGTACTTCCCACCCCTGCTGCCCAGTGCCCTGGCTGGGGTAGGAAAGCCGCCGTAACCGGCCTCTCTCCTCCCACCACCACCACCATTTCTCCCACTCTTTTTTGCCTCCCCTTCAACTTACCCTCCCGTCCCTGTGTGGGATGAACACTAACAGGGTCCTCCCTGTCCAGTACAAAAGGGAACAGAGAGATCCCTTTAGACATGCATGGAAAAATCATCTCAAAGAGGGCTGTCGTTGGTGTGTTTTTAAGTGTAAAGCCCTGCTTTGAGCATGCATGTGTCTCTTACTGATGTGCTTGTTGCAGTGGAGCATGGCTATGAAGCACTGGCTCATTTGACAGAATGCAGTCTTGCTTTTGCTCCTTCTCTGTTTAAATGTCTGTTTGTGTGTCTTTGTTGGTTGTTTGTAACTCTTTTTGTGTGTGTTGATAGTTCACGGATCTTTTAACTGTGGAACTGCTCTTGCTTTATGTTGCTTTGCATTGGCTCTGTGTCTTGTGATCCTTTTTATTGTGCTTTAATTTTGATCCAATGTGCCCATCAATTCATGTTACCATTTCATGTCTTTGAAAATTGTCATACAAATGACTGTTTTTCAATGTTGCCTATACTGTCAGTGTTTTTCTGTTTATCACCTAAAATCACTGAATATGATTTGAAGCTTTAAAAAAAACAATCAGCACTGACATACTGTCTTTGTCAAAGTCCTGTCTGCCAAACCTGCCTGAGGAAATGGAAGCTCTTGAAGTTTTCATATTACATTCTCTCACTGTGTTGTATCTGTCTTTTCTCCTTTCTTATCCCTTCACACATCACACTCCCTCTTTCCTCTGTCTGTCATGTGTCATCAATTCAACACTACAGGACGAGCAGAAGGCGCCTCCAGCATCAAAGAAGCCTGGTAAGGGACGACCATCGCTGGGTCGCGAGAAGAGCGCCGACTCCTCTTCCACCTCTTCTTCGGCGTCTGCAGAGAAGCAGAGACAGGAGGCTCGCAAGCGTTTGCTGGCTGCTAAGAAGGCTGCCTCGTTTCGCCAGAACTCTGCCACAGAGAGTGCAGACAGCATTGAAATCTATGTCCCTGAAGCCCAGACTCGCCTCTAAGAGAGATGGGGAGAGAGAGAAGGATGTAAGGTCGGATCAAAGGACAGATAAGTGTCACTTAAATACCTGGAGAAAGGAGAGGAAAACTTTTGCCATGCAAATCAGTTACTCTGAGTAAAGACGGATGGGGGGGGGGTCAAATTCCCAGAGTTTTGGGTGGGGGTCGATTTTTAGGCATTTTTGACTCACTCATACAATTATAGGCTGGTCCTGGTGGTACCAAACACTTATTTATCAAAGCAGAACATGAAAAATTTAACTTTTTTTTGGACTTGACACACGACGAAGCAGGAGATTCCTCTTTTGAGGCTGCCATTGAAAACCTCAGCTGATGAACTATTGACATTTCTTGTTACTACTCTTGATATCATAAAAATTGTTAATGAAGGTATTGTTATTATGATGATTATATCCTAAAGAATCTATATGAAGACTGTTTTAAACGTTGCTCTATCTTGGCTATAAGATCTATTAAGTGGACAGAAGTTGAGCATTTATGCTTTTCTGTCTCCCATCGTCATCCTCTCTTCCCAGATCATTGGCCATCTTGTAGCTTTGCACAACGTCGCCTTGTGGCCATCACACAAACTACATCTATTGCGTACACACTACAAACTCACACCTATGTATGTCTTCCTTGTATTTATTTGTTTACTTTTTGTGTCCTTTGTTTTGTAAAAAAAAAAACAAAGAAAAAAAACAGTTTAGATCAGGTTATTATGAATATTTTTGGACTACAGTATAATGAAATTGAAAGTCAGGTTTGAAGGGGTATTTATATAGTTCCTAGTTCTCCTAATTAACTCTTGTGTGTGTCCTTTGAAATTTTATTGTCAGATATTTTAAACACTGGTGAGAATCTGTAAAGTTTAGTTTCTTAATGGGTTTTGAATGAAAGCAAATCCTAATATAACAACCAAGCATGAAGATTTCAGTCAAAATAATAGTGGCCACGATACTTATTTTCTTTGTAGGGAAAACACATGTACCTTCGTTTTAATCTCTGTTGCTTCTCTGTTCCATTAATATTGGTTTTCATTTTTGCTGTAGCTGTAGATAATATGAATATTTCAATCAGGATTTTTTGTTCCATCTGTTTGTTTAATGCTTCTTTAAGTGCTTTTATTAACCTCACTCAGCATTTAACTCGTACACATGAAAAGAATCTAAGTTTTTATTAACGCAGTCTGAGTGTCCAGGATAATATTGACATGTGTTATTGCTGTTATTTTTTATAATACATTCGCCAAAAGCGTTTTTCTTTATTTTGATTTCCCTCACTCAAAAAATACCCCCAATTGAACAACATTCAAGTACCTGCACTTTTTTTTTATTCTAAGAAAAAAAATATTTAATTAAAGCATTACATACATTAGTCATTGTGCTGCTTGCTTTTTTTAACGGAAGTCTGCATAAGCCAAAGATGAATTCACTGTTTCAAATTCATCTCTTGTATTTAAATGTCAGCAGCAGGGAGCTCGACAGTTACTTTGAAAATAGATGAAATGGACAGTAGCCACAGAACTGCACATATAACAAGTTTAGGATTTTGAAGTGCACATGTCCACAAGCTTGGCCACAACTGCCTGTCAGTAGCACAATAATGAACAATTACGTTGGTGTTTTTAGAAAGCTGTAAAGTTTAAACAGAACCTGAACTTTTCACAGTGCTGAATAGAGTGTATGTGCTCTACTGTCCCCTCCTCAATCTGGTCACTTGTTTGAAAAGTTTTGACCTCTAGAGGGCAGCTGTGGTTAATTCTCAACCCAAGACACAGTACATTGTACATCTTATTTAAAGCCACTTCCCAAAAACCAAGAGCTCGACTTCACATTGGAAGTACAGCACATATCTACCCATAAAGTCAGCCCTGACATGCCTTAGATTTATTTACCTGTCTTCCACACATGTTTGGGTTTTTACCAAATGGTAAGTAAACAAAACCCAACTTCTCCTTCCTAATTAGTAACTTAAACTTCTGCAGTGTCACTGTTGCTTCGGCTTTTCAAATGCCTCTTTTCTCACCCACTGTGACCCAAAAATGCAGCCTGGGGGCTTTGAATTGGAAAAGCCAGGATGACCACTGTTCTTTCTCTATCTTGGCAAGAGCTTTCTCTTGATGGCAAGCCTTTGTTTGCTGTTGTGTTTGCCTGCTGGGGATGACTCTCAGCTAGAAAAATGGCTCAGGGGTGTCAATAGGCTGTCCCTTAGCCTCTGTTAATGCCCCTTCCATTTGACCACAGTGGATAGCATCGTTAGCACCTAGAGGTCTTTTGTGTGAGTCAAATCTCTGTCGTTGGCTTGATTTGATTTCTGAATACCAGGAAAAATAGTAGTAGTTTGTTGAAATGTTGTTTTCCTGAAATAAGTTAAAAAGAGCGAGTGTCTCCTGCTTATCCACACATTTCAGATTGATTGGTATTGTCACATGTTTTTTTAAGCGTTGATTTTTATATTAAATATGCATCTTAAGAATGAATAAATCCTCAGAGGAAAATCTTATAATACAGTGAAACAACTAGATTTAAATCTGTCTTTACCAAATGTACCCACTGCCATCTTTAGTAATATTCAACACAATCTTATAATATGCTATTTTCCATTTTATTCTTCCATTTGCCAACATGCCCTGCTGTTAACCTGACTTGAACACAGATCAAACAAGGTGTGGCATCTCACATACGCTGACAGAAGAAAAGTTATTGGTTAGTTATTGGTTATTGGATGGTTAATCATCTAACCATCACAAACTCAAAGGCAATGCTTTCCCAGCCTGCTAAAGCTTGGATGTGTAAAATTCCAAGATGTCAGTGACATACATACAAGAAAGAGAAAAGCGTTTTCATCTCATACATTTAAACAAGGCTTCTTTCCAATACACATTTCTGTAACCACAGATGTCACTGGAGACACGCCTTGGTCTATTTCCTGGGTATGGTTATCCATGATCCAAACAGCTGCACAGTGGGGGGTTTGCTGCTGTAAAGTCATTGATTTGAAGGTGATAATGGCCCCATATCTGTCTGATGGATGTGGTCTTTAAAGTCAAAATGTCACACTAGGAAACAGTATTTGCTCAAGCAGCCGCCTGTTTTGGTAAAGCACCAGTAAAACAGTTGTTTTCAGCTGCGTTCTTTAATGTGCTTCCTTCAGGCATAATAACCAGTAGTAAAGTTGGTGAAATATATATAATATCCATAAACATGGGGAAAAAAGAAATATTAAGCAAGTAAACAAAAAAAAAAGTCAATTTACTTTAATTTTTCACTTCTAAAAATAGGTTGTGCCAGCATTACACATTATATAAACTTGGGCTGCCCATAATTGTTTGACATATTTGCCACAAAAATGTTGTTTGACTGGTAGAGGCTAGAAAAGACAGACAAAGAGAAACGGGTATATCCCAGGAGAATATACATCAGCCGGGATGCCAGTGAATCAGTCCCCATTACTGTAGTCCAAAGGCCTGCTTGCAAAAAAAACAACAAAACAAAACAAGCTCATTTGCATCTCTGCTTTGTTCCACCGGCATAAAACTGAGAATGGGGTGAGGGAACCCTATGCTCTTACCACAGGAGGTATATGATGTAGCAAAAAAGTCTCTGTAATATACTAGAACAAATATTTTATGAATCAAGCACATATTTTAAAGACTAGGATCTGTTCAGTATTATACTCTATAACCTGTGTGTGTCAGGGGTTTTGGGGGTTCTAGTGTAAAAGGGTTGTTAATGTATGAGCGAGCGGATGTGTCATTCATAAAATGAGATTTAACCTAGATTCTTGTCACTATACTCTGGTTACATTTAAAGTACATGTGCAATACTGAGTAAAAAAGGGTTATTTCATATTAAAATGAAACTAATAATCTTGCGCACCCCTCCCTTCGTCTGTGCTTCTGTAAATAATAAACAAAAACCAGACTGAAGATCTTCATCTTTTACAATGCTGTAGATTTATTTATACGATTTCAAGGTTGTTCAAATGTATAATGGAGAGACATTCAATTCATTCAATAAAATGCACACGATACTTTCTCAAAGGGTTCATTGTGGCTGTATTTGCTTACTATTTCATAAATATGATTGTTTTGTTTTTTCAAGGACAATAGTGCATGTTGGTATATATTATAAGGGTCTAAATCTTTTCATATTTGAGATCTAACAATCTCTTACTCTGGAAATTTGCAGACATTGAATAGTAATGATCAAAACTACAATCAATGTGATGATAATTGATTTGAGAGTCTGGAAATATGTGCTCAGATTTCACTTTGTAAAACTGTACCAGTATTGTTTTTTCAGAACCTGACAGATTTTAAATTATTGCAACTCTTTTATTTTGTTTGTTTCAGTAATGCATATGATTTGTTCTTTTTGCAGCAGAGAAGACGTGCAGTGGACCAATAACACGTAATAAAGGTCTGAATTCAGATCACAACAGTTGTGTATGCCGCTATCTGCCACCAAGTCCCGCTCGTTTTGAGGAATCACAGCCGGGAGACAAACAAACCGTTAAAAAAACGTCTAAACAAAACACCAGAAACTACTTCAAGCTACTTTGAGTCGAAACATCGCAGACATGAACACAATGAACCATTAAAACACGGTCGCCAGTCGACGTTTATGATTTTATGTAACGAGAACATTTTGCTCGGTGTTACGTAAAGCCTTTCATCACTGTCTGTCTCCTGCAAACAGGAATAAAATAAAAAAAATAAGCACAACGTTTAAAAAACGTGACTGTGTTGCTCTAAAAGAGCGAGCCTGAGTCGATGTGAATGTTTACTTTATAACCATGTCGCGAAAATAACGACGTTTCAATGACTGCGTTATATTTTGAATGAAATGTTCTCCCGTCAGTCATGATGACACGGCGCCTGTCTGCGCTCTGGAGGAGCGTTCTGATTGGTTAACAGCTACCGAGGAGGCGTTCTGAAAAGTAGCGATTGGCTGACAGCTGTCGATAAGGCGGGATCATTTCAGCTGCGACTGTCAAGATTGGCAAAGAGCTAGCGCTGCCGAGTGCAGGTAAAAAGGAACAAGCGACACAAAAACAGAAAACATTTATCCTGGCAGAAAGCGAGGAGTGCGATGGAAACAGACTGTCCGGTGAAACGTCTTCGCGCGGAAGGACACAAAAAGCGAGATATTTAAGTTGGCGTAAACACCTTTTCCAGCGCCTTGGAAGAAAGTACCGTTGTGTCAACCATCGCTTGGCTCGCGGGCACGGTTTGTACGAGCAGGCAACTTGGACAGCTGCGTGTTTTCAAGCAAGCCATCAACAAAAGAATGAAAGCGTTCAAACGAGGTGAGCGACACTCACGTCGTGTTTTTAAACCACGGACACACAAACACACACGTTTATCACACATACACAAAGTCTGTGCCTGTAGAGCCTGCTGTGTCTTTGCTGTTGTGTTTTTTTTGCCCTGGTATGCGGGGCTTTTTGTTGCGAGTAAATGCAGCGTGTGTTTGTGTTTAAATTTGGAGGGACAGCTAGCCAGCTAGTTATCTCTGGAGGCAGGCATGGTGTCCATCTGGCGGAGCGACATGCGGGGAGGCTGTGCGGTCATGCCTGCCTCCTTTTGTGAGCTCCAGATGGCTAATTTAGCGAGCTGTCCCCTCGGTGTGTGTGCTGGTTTTGAATTTGACGATATGTATTGTTCAATCGGCTTTATTGATGACTGTTATTTATACCCTCTCTGTGTGTGACGTTATCAATCAGACGAAACGCGGTTTGAAAAGTTGGGATGCGTGTTTGGGGTTTTTTTTTGTTTTTGTTTTTTAAACCAACGGTCACATTTAAGTCCTGACTGAGACTTTTTTAAGTGAATTAAGTTGAGTTTTTAAATTAAACCACATATTACTAAGATCACATTGACACGTGTTTTTTTAAGGTGTGTAAAGGGAACATTTTGTAAACAAAAAAAAAAAAAAGTTGGGTCACTTTGACAGCCTGAGACGGTCCTAAAATTACAAAGTTCTATGTGACATAAACTTAAAATCTGCTTTATTGACTAAATTAATGCCACGTTGAATGTGTGTAGATGTCTTGTTAAATCTACATCCAACCTACCAGCTGAGTTTACAGGAATGCAACTTGTGGCCTTCATCATTTACCCCACAAAGACTGTAATTAGAAAAAATACAGTTAATTTCTTTAACAAATCATTGAACTGTTACCTGAAGAGGTGTAACATAGCTGGATGGAAAGTCTGTATCACATTATAAGTGTTTAAAAATGGCAAATATATGTAAATTATATTAGAGAAAACTATTTATTAGAAAGAAAGATCAACAAATCACTGTTTTTTACTTGAATCATTCATCTGGACAACAGAGATTGGTAGCACAATTAGTGCTGCACAGATTAATCAATTATTGCCAACTATTTTATTTATAATTGATCTTCTGTTTCTTGTGAACTAAATGTCTTTGGGTTGTGGATTGTTGATCAGACACTAGAGGACAGCACTTTAAGCTGTGAGGCAGACTTATCTGTATCTTTCACCATTTTCTGGACCAAAACAATTTAATCATGAATGAACAGATTAATCCATAATGAAAATAATTAGTTGCAGCCCTAAACACAAAATCATCATTAAAAATTAAAAAAACGGTACACTTTGATTTATCGCTCAGCCGTAACATGAATTAACACTGAAAGGAATTTAGCTCATTTATAAAAGTTGTAGAACTACATTAAAGTCATATTTGCTGCTATCTATCTGTTTTCTAGTTTTCTCCCCTTTCTTTCTAACTTGATGGCACATCTTTTGCAGAATTTCAAAAGATTTGTCGACTGCTCCGGCACTCTTGAGCCAAACATGGCATGAGGTGAAAACGGCCTCCTTTGCATGGTCAATAGATTCCTGGGCCACTGGCTACTGTGATGTTGATATGCACACAATCTCCTTTGTGAAGACAGGCGCTGCCCTGGGGGTCAGGTTTCACCCAGCCCCAGAGAAAGACATTTACTGCATTATGTGGCCCACCCCTGGGATCAGGCATGCTCCATTTTGAAGGGAGATTCCCTCCAGTGGCCAACCACAGATTAAAAAAAACAAAAAAAAGGTCCCCACAACAAAGTTGAAACCACAAAGCCATTGTTTAAACATGTTCAACCCACAAAGCCCGCGTATACCTCACTCTAAATTGGGTAGAAAGTGGAAGATGGTAACTGCAAATTTGTGTACTTGTTCCAGATCATTTTAAATCATTTCTTGATTGTTTTTGTGTTTTTTGTCTGTCTCAGACATTTTGGGTATGAAAGTTAATTAAATCAAACATCCCTATGCAGGCGTCCAGTTGAGTGTATAGTCATTAATTTAAATCAGACAGTCTTCTACCCTTTTTTTTAAAGTACAATTGTTTGCATAAAAAGACTCCTGGGTCTCCTCTTCGCGGCGAACGACCAGCTAATTGATAAGATAAACGACTCAGTTGGAGCAGTAACAGAACGTGACTGACGCCTCTCCTCCCCTTCCCTCAGCTCTGGAAGAAGAGCGTCACCCGGAGCAGGAGCACTCCTCGGCTGTGTCGGACAGCGATGACGGCTCCCCGCTCGACCTGTCAGGAAGAGGGCTCTTTGGGAAGCGCCGTCGCCGTGGCAACCTGCCCAAGGAGGCGGTGCAGATTCTGCGGAGCTGGCTGTACGAACACCGCTTCAACGCCTACCCGTCAGAGCAGGAGAAGCTCAGTCTGTCAGGCCAGACCAACCTCTCTGTGCTGCAGGTGAGGAGCAAAATTCCTAGTTATTTGTCAGATTTCTGTTTTTCCCCAAAGCACTCGGTACTTGTGACAGGAAATGACACTTCTGCATTGTGGTGGATTGTTTTACTTTCTTAAAGTATTTATCTACATTTTTTATTTGTCATCAGCAACCTTTTCAGTTTTATCTTGCATGACTCGTATAAGTCAGACTTTGTTTTGATACTAAACATACTTACTTGTTCCCGTCTTTTATTGGCATTATCGATAATTAAATTAATATTCTTGTGGCACAAACAGTTGACCATAACCTTTTTTTTTTAGTCTTGTGTATTCTCATTCGTGGCACCCATCAAAATACCATCTTGTGATTAAATTTTACGTGAATTAAATCACGTCACCCGCCTTTCATTCAACACAGTGAAAGCGAAACAACACTTGGACGGTGTTGTGGTGATGTACTGCTGAGAATCACTTTCCCTGCCTTCCTTTTTCACTTCATGGCATCGACAGTGCACATTTCCTCTTTCCCTCTCGACACTCAGGCACGCACAAACAGACAAGCTGCATTAGATTATGCATGAGGCAGCAGCAGAGTTTCTTGTTATGTAGTCAGTTCGGTGGAATGCTTCTGGCTGGCTTTTCTGTGGCTCAGCATATTTGAGCTCAGACCTTCATTATTGCCAGCTGTCTGAGGGCTCTCATCTCTCTCTCTCCCTCTTTCCTCTTTGTGTGGGAGGCTGTGCCACTAGAGGTGGTACAGCGTTGTCCACACATGCAGATATAAATGATGTGTAGGTGGCAGGCACGGGATGATATGAAAATGTCATGTCGGATTATCTTGGCAACGATAAAATATGATTGAAGCTCCTAAAATGGCACTTAAACATACTAGAATCACTTCACCTTGCATTTAGTTAAGAAACAAATACTTTTGTATGACTTGTGGCGATTCTAAATATATATCAGGAAATAATTAATGATGTAGGGCTGTACATTGGCAAGCTAGGCAGCTTTTTCATGTCACTCCTGTGAGGATATTCACAATACGTCAGGTCAAGTGTAAAAGAGCATCTTGTTCATTTGTCTGTTTTTTTTATAAAGGTAAACTGTCCATGTAAGCTGTTGTGTTAATGTCAGAAATCCCTCCTCTTTTCCTAGATATGTAACTGGTTCATCAACGCACGTCGTCGCCTCCTCCCTGACCTGCTTCGGAAGGATGGCAAAGACCCCACCAAGTTCACCATCTCCCGCAAGGTTGGTGTTAAGAGTGAAGGCCACTCATCTGCCGGAGGCGGAGCCAGCTCTCCAGAATGCCACTCCTCCACCGGCTCATCACAACAACGCCCATCCGTCATCCGCTCTGCCCCAACACTGGACCTCAGTCTTCTTGGAAACACAGCGACGGCTATTCTGACGGGAGCAGGCTACCCTGGTAAGGAAGGTTCGGTCCAGGCGCTGATGAAGCTGGATACACAGAGTCTACTGAGGGAGGCAGAGGAACAGGGAGCTTGTCTAACCAGCACAACAATGGCAGCTAGTCCCACCAGCGGCCTCTTCAACACACCTCCGCCGACTCCTCCCGAACTCTTTCCCACCCAGGACTTCAGTGACTTGAGGCTCCTGGTTGACGCAGCTCTGCAGAGGGCAGCAGAGCAGGAGAACCTGAAGAGACTCCAGGAGAGCCAGAACAAACTCGCAGAGGCTGTAAAGACTGAAAAGTGCGGTGCTCACAGCGGTGACATGGGTCCAACGCCGCCGCCAGAGGACAGCCAGCAAGTCATGGATCCCTGCAGGGTGCAGAGTCTGATGGAGAAGGCTATGGCGGTTCCAGTGAAGGCTCCAGTTCCTCTCTCCTCTGCAGCCTCTCGACCGGTTCCGGCTCCAGTCTTGGTCTCCGCCCCGACGCTATCTCCTCTCACAACAACTAAAGTCATCTGGAGCCCTTTGGAGAAGGACGCTGCACGAGCCTCCAGCCCGAACCAGCCTCAGCTCATCCCAGCTCATCTGCCAACCATAGTGCCAGTGTCGGCCCCAGCCTTAGGACAGCCGATTTCTCAGAAGCCAGCTGCTGCTCCCGCTCCATCATCAACGTCGGATTCAAGCTCCCCAGCTCCACTGCCCACCCCATCTCCTTCTTCACTGCCAGCTACGAGGCCTGTCCTCGTCCCAGCCACGAGTTCCACCTCTGCTCCTGCTCCAAGCCAGGCTTCACCTCCAACTGTAGCGCTTGTTCCAGTCGCTCCTTCTCCAATCTCCTCTCTGACAGCACCCAGAGGAGTCCCACTGTACCTGCCGTTCCATAAATCCCCATTACTCCCAGTCACAGTTCAATGTCCTTCACATGGTTCAGCTGCAGCGTTGTCTCCAGCTGCTGTGCCCTACCAAGACTCTGCCTCGACCCAAGCGTCAGCTCCTCTCCCAGCTCCAGCCTCCTCAAAGCCAACGATGACACCTCTCCTGGGCCTTGCTTCTCACCCCACTCCTCCTGCTCCTCCTCTGCAGCCCCTGCCCTCCTCTACAAGCAGCACCACCACCAGCAGTAACAGTCTTGGCAGTACAGCGGTGAGGAATTCAGCGGTGGTGCCCAGCGTTTGGAGCATGGTGCATGCTGACACAAGGCAACCCAGTTCTCTTCAAGTGGTAAAGACCCCCATCGCCACAGTGTGGGGTCCACAACACAGCCTGCACACAGTGAGTGAAACTGTCAACTAGGAGCTTGGTGCTTTTTTTTTATTTTATTATTATTATTATTATTTTGTTTGTTTTTCTTGTGCATATTCAAGGCTGGACAAGACAACACTGTATATAGTAGAATGTATCTTCATCACCGGGTCTCTATTTCTGACATTTAAGCCTTCTGCAGTCTGCAGAATAAATGATTCGGCTGTACGAACTGGGACAAAGCGACATAACAGACATGAGTTTTTTTTTTTTAATTTTTATTCTTTAAAATGCTGTTCTGGATCAACACAGCTGCTGGTTAAAAAAAACAAACAAACAAAAACACTTTGACGGCCTTCCTCAGAGCGACGGTAATTGTACAGTTTTTTTATGTCATTTTTTTTTTCTACGTTTCCAATTTATGGGTGAGGAGGAATATATTACATAAATTTCAACCGGTGCCGTTTTCAGCACCAGCACAGTTAGCCTCTTCAGTAGCAGTACTGGACTTTCTTGAATGTACAAAAGGCATAAATGCGATTGGCTTGTTTGCCTGTCATTCATTCCCCTCCAGGATAAAAAAGGAGGACATGGATTTTGTTTTTTCGTCTTCTTCAACCCTAAATCATACTCCTCTGTAATTGTGCAATTCAGAAAATGTTATTTAATTTAGTCTGCTTTTTCTCCACCACATTTCTCCCCTTTTTTTTCACTTTTTGTAGTGAAGATGAGCAGAAGGGAAATTGATTGTCTGACTGCATGACTCGCCTCAGTGTCTGTCTCCATTCCTCTTCCCTGTCTCACCGACTTCCTGTCTTTTTTTTTCTTTTCTTTTTTAAATACTAAAAAGGATTCATTGGCCCTCAATTATCATATCAGCTACTCAACACGTGCTCTCAAGTAGCGCATATATATTTGTTTGCCTTGTCCGATCAGTCTTGTACAGTCTGCAGGGGTTGTTGCTGTTGAGGAGGATGAAGGAGGAAGGGTCACATTACTGAAATCAGTTTTGACGACATCAAGCTCTTACAGCTCCTGATGTGAAACGTTACACTTGCTGTGACACATGGCATCTCTTTCTATCTTTGTAGTGCAAAACACTTTAAATGTTTGATCCTCTTATTTGGAGGGAAGATTATTTATCCAGAATTAGGATTTGGTCAGTGCGTTTCAAACCAGAAAGTCTTAACAAGTGGAGAGGTTAATTAATGCATACGGTGTCTGGACAAAGCAAATGTAGCAGATGTTTAGAAATAACAGGCACAACAGCGTAAAAAGTTTTTCCCTCATCTGTGCTTTAGAAATGGTTTCTGTAGAATTTCGAATCATTCATGAAGTTTGTAGTTTCCGTGAAACTGTCTGGGCATAAACCACAATATACGACTGAATGCCAACGGGACACCTATTGTAAGGTCGCGTGGGAAGGTCGGGTTCCTATTGGAATAACGCTGTAGCAGAATTATGAGGTGAATCGTCAATACTGTCTTGTTTACCGTGTTCAAACCGTTTTATACATATGTTTTGTGCAAGTCGGAGAAGATATTGGGATGAAAACTAATGTTGGGTCAGAATACCGCTGACGCCAAAACGTCTCTCCGTTTTGTCTTTTTCATAGCAGATATAAAATCTCCAAACCCTCTTCTAGTATTTCCACTTTTTTTGTTGTTGTTTTGTGTGTGTGCCTCTTCACTGCCGGTTTTCTGTGCAGGACAGTAGAGACTTTTTTTTGTTGTTTTTTTGTTACAGGTACTCAGTAGACTGATGTGCAGTTATACCTCATTTTTACACAGGTCACGTCAGGCTTGGGTCATATGTAGAGTACTAAGTATTAAAGTGATATTTTTATTATCCGTGCTACATCATGCCACTTTGATGACACCTTACAGCTTGTGATTATTTTTTTTTTGAAAACAGCTGGCTAAGGGTTAGGCAGGCGGGTTTTATATAGTAAGGTTTATATCGGGTTTTAGATGCAAAATGACACCAATCAGACGATAATGTGATGATGCATGTAAATATTTTCAAGGTCAGTTTTGTTTTTTTGTTGTTTTTTTTTTTTCTTCGTTTGTTTGTATCGGCATGAATTTTCAAACTGTAGTTTCTATACAGCCAAATGCATTCGAACATGTTCATGTTGTGAGTCATGAGTGACCGTGAGCAGTATGACTGGCTGCTGTGCCTTAAACTTACGACTGAGGGATGTGATGTCCCTTTTTTTTCTTTTTTTTATAAATATATATAAAATCTTCTCAATAGTCTGTGCAATATATGCCTTAAACTTTAAATGTGTTTTTGTATAAACATTTCAAAGAAATAAAAGTTCAGTTTTTCATAAATTCTTTTTCTTCTGGTAATTTTTGTGAAAATGGAAAAATTGACGGCCCTGAGAACACATTTTCTCCGTCTCCTATGAGCAATAGAGGTTTTGATGTGTCGCAGTAGGAAAAGCACAGGTGTGAATAATAAAACTAATGATGGCTGATATTATATAGCTGCTTCAGTGCATGTTGGCTCACATGAACAGAATAGAGACATTGTCAATGTGACTAAATGTGTTGTGCAATATGAACAAACTTTAAATAATAATATAGGGATGTTTTTGTTAATCAAACCTTGATTGAGCTTTAATTATAACCATGTTTCCAAGGGCTCTAATGCTTAAAGTATGTCTCTTAAAAAGAAAACGCAACTAAACTTCCTACTATAACTGCATGTTTTAGCCCATTGACTACAACGACATGTACACACATTACTCACAGAAATTATATTTATTTTTTTTTTCAAAATATTTTCTTTTCTTCTAGGCAGCCACTTCAGTTCATGTCAGTGAAATCTGGAAATAAACTTGCAGTAGTGAACATGGTTAAAATAAAATAGACGTTACTGTTTCATTCTAATTACTTTATAATTATCCTTTTAAATATAATGTTTACAGGTTTTTTAGGACAAAGGACTAAAATATCTAAACACTGATGGTGCTTTAAATATGTTTGTTAAATGTGAAGAGACGCCTCTTTGAAACAGTCTGGCAGGAATCATACAATGACTTAAAAACAATCCAAACAAATCTACACTTCTTTTACGGTCGATGGCATGAATAAACTTACTTTATTTGCCTGAGTAATTTCCCGCCCTGAAATCCTTCACAACACACGACAGACATACCCCGATCCTTCAACAAAAACACACAACCAGCTGTTGGGAGGAAGTGCTCGCCACGTTTGATTGTCATAAACTAATAAACACAATCGTAATAATTAATTTCTTTATCTCTTTCCATCATACAGGGATACAAATATTTATAATGGAGGAGGAGATTTTGTTGCAGTGCTTGTGCAGGTGTGTTAGCTAATTGGCAGGAAGAGGTAAACATGGCTGGCATGTAGCACTGAATCTGGAAGTCCAAACACTCCCCGCACACACACACACACACACACATCAGAGCCTAACAGGGTTTCCTGCAATGATCTACAAAGGTCAAAGTGGCTACGAGATGTAAATACTTCACCTTTCTTCATGATAACCATCAATGATGATACAAAGTTTAAAAAATTTTAAAAAGTGGCATATTGCAGAATATTTCTGTGGATCCCAAATGAATTCCACGATCCTACCTTTCATAAAACATGTTTAGATCTAAGTAAATGTAACACGGTGGCCATTTCTGCCATTTTATATTCCTTACATGGATCAATTTCTGTCAAACATACAAGGTCCGTAAAGGTAGGAACGAGGGATTGATTGTGGTGCAGTATGCGTGCGTGGGGACCAGAGGCAGTCGTTTCCTCCCTCTACTCGTCATCCTTGTCTTTGGCGCCGTGTTTGAGGATGCGGGTGAACTCGGCGTAGTTGAAGTTGCCCTTCTTGTCGATGGGCGCCTCGCGGAACAGCTCGTCCACTTCTTCGTCCGTGAAGCGATCCCCCATGGTGGTCAGCAGCTCTCGCAGATGGTCCTCGTGGATCACACCTTGAACACAGGTTTACATCCATTAAAAAGTGCAAATGTATTGTGTGTATTATGCAAATACAGAAAGGACCAGTTCCACAATACCGATCGAATGGTTATATTTTAAATCACGGTTTGTTCAGATTGACTCACCAGATCCCTCCTCATCGAAGCAGGCAAAGGCGTTACGGATGACGTCCTCCGGGTCTGTTCCGTTGAGCCTCTCTCCAAACATGGTGAGGAACATGGTAAAGTTGATGGGCCCTGGTGCTTCGCTCATCATCCCCTCCAGGTATTCATCAGAGGGGTTCTTCCCTGTGGACCAATATAGTAACAGATAAGTAACATAATATATCTCTTATATATTAGTGAGAACAAGGCTGCTTACCCAAAGATGCCAGCATGTCGTGCAGATCCTCCTTGTCGATGAAACCGTCTCTGTTCTGGTCGATCATGTTGAAGGCCTCCTTGAACTCCTGGATCTGAGACTGGTCGAACATGGCGAAGACGTTCGAGGTGGCCCTCTGAGGGCGCTTCTTGGTGGTCTTTCCCTTGGCGCGCTTGCTCGACATGGTGGCAGCTGGATGTGGGCCTGTGCACATTCAAAAAAAAAAACCCGCATGATTCATATGGTGAGATCAGATTAGTGCTAATGCCGTTCTCTGATCAGGAAGTAGCCTGATCCCCAATTTGAACATCCTTTTGAAAAGATGATTTATCAATGCTCTGAATCATTTTTTATTTTGCCGTAACAGTGCTAAAAACTGGGGCACTGAATTCATGTTGCTCTTTTATATTTTCTCTTTCATTTGCCCCGAGCACAAGACTCTTTTTTCCTCCACCTTCTCAAGCGCTACAGTCTCCCTAAATGTCAGGTATAGTGATGAGTGTGAAAATGACATGTCTCCACTTCAGATTCTCCCAGAATTAGACCTGTCACTCATGTTGAGGTCCGCAAGGATTTGTCATGAGCGTGTGTGTGTGTGTGTGTGTGTGTGTGTGTGTGTGTGTGTGTGCACTGTGACTGTGTTACAGTATATCCAGTGGGCAATAGCAGACAGAGGACGTCAAATAAATCCAGGCTTTGTTAAACAAAAGACAGATCGTACTCTAAATGTAGTAAATTGCACGTTTCAGTTAAGATGTGATTATTTGCAGGTATATTGTCTCATCAGACACAGTTGCATCACGTACATTTTATTTTGAAATTAACTTTAATTTGAAATCAATTTACTAATTACTTTTATTTTGCCAATTAATGTCTGTAAGTACTGTCTATATATTTATCATTAGTTTAAAAAGTATGCTAATTCTCTTATGATCTGAAAAAAATGTGGTATTAAGTACATTTTAGATGCAAAATACACTACATCATGTTTATTTCATAACGCAGTAATGGCTACACAGACATTTCTTTTTTTTTTTTTTTTAAATCTTACTGGTGTTTTATATTCATAAAAGCTGTCTGTCATTATGTTTAATACATTTTTGTGTCTACTGCCTGCTGCTTTTATGATTCACTGAAGCCTCACAGTGAAGGCAGAGTTTGAACAGCTTTGCCTATCTCGTCTTTTTCTGTTCACTATGTAGTTTCTTCCTCTGTCTGGTAATCTCTATACAAATGAATGCTACTGTAGGCCAGAATTATAACTTTTTATTGTCAATGCAAATCAGTATGACCAGCTGAGGCTCTGCAAGTTTATCATCTTAATGAATAACTCGACTGTCCATGCTAGCAATTACATGAAGATGTTAAATCCAAAAATGGACCTGTATGCTGTATGAACGGTTACAGGAAGGCAGTTCATGTTTTTGAGTGCATAAGAACATAAGAAGCTTTACTCTCACAGTTGTCGTTTCATTTGTTTCTCTCACCACAGACACGTTGGATCAGTGGTTCTTTTCATTTAACTACTGTTTGGCTCTTTCTGACCCTCCACATACAGTATATCAGAAAAGTTTCACTTTTCAGCAGCATCCACAATTTGGATGGCGTGCATTGTTGGCTTGCTTCCCTACTATTCACTCACAGTCACAGAGGAAGCTGGAAACAAAGCCTCTAGCTCCAATGTACGGATTCAGGAACCGAGAAACTCCTCAACCTGATTACAGCCTCTCTCTCTCTCTCCCATCTATCGTTTTCATTACCAGACACAATTTAGGCTGCAATCGTGTGACTGTTGGGACTCAAATGAAGTGACTCGGATGTAAACTGTCTGTTTTGAGGCCCTGGAATTTAGTTATCTCTATTGTGCATTCTTGTCCAGCTCCGGGATACTGTCCCCTGACAGTTAGTCGAGCCAGATCAATGAGCTCAATTTCTGACTAATGTTTTAGTCCCACTGATTCTGGTGCAACAGCTAACAAAAAAAAAATCTGCATTCTGCACAGAGTGAATCAACAATGATTCACAAAGAGGGTAGAGAACAATCATTTTTGACCCTCAGCAGTGTAAGCTTTTGGATGACATGCCACAGCTTGGCTTGCACTGACACTTGCATTTGTTTTTCTGGCCACCACAGCTCCTCTGTGGACCCTTTCTTATCCAGAGATAACAATGCTCCTCTGTCCAGCATGAACACACACACACACACTGATATCACCAAACAGTCAGCCTGTCATCCCTCACCCTTACTTCAGATCCTGTAGGTCAATACTACTGAAGTGAAGACTAAAAGGCCAACTGCCAGGAATTCCAAAAACAAACAGAGCGTGAAGTGGAAATTGAGCTCTCGCCGCCTATAAAAAGACAAAGTTGCACATCATAAGCGTGTATGAGTGTGTGTATGTGTTTCAGATAGCGAGAGAGCCTTCTAAATGAGTCAGCGGCATTTAGAAATCCCTCTATCTAATGTGCCGTAGTGATGACGAAGGTAGTAAACACACTCACACAGTACATATATATATATATATACGTTATACACACAGAAGTCCAAGTCGCTTCCTTGATCAAGAGATGAAAAAGCTCTTTTGTTTCTTATCTGGTACCTGTAATCAAACTCTGTAACTCTATCCTCCTCTCAGCACTGACAGTTGAACATTGTACCAACTAAACCTAGAGAATTTAAATATATTAAATATGAGCTTTTTTTTAAAAACTATATAAGTTATATTCAGGCAGTCATTTGGTAAAAGCAGCTGGCTTTCTCACCTTGGCTTCAGGTAGAAATATCTGAGAGTCCTTCAAACCCCTTCTGTCTGGTTCTGACACAGCAGTGGGAAGGGAAGCAGGCAGTCCCACTGAAAAGTTTTGTTTAAAGAATCAGACTCCCGGTGGATCCCTCCCCTTTCTGCCCCGGCCAATGAAGAGGACGGCCTGTCCTGTACAAAGACATCACAGGCCAGGCCATTTCTCCATACAAGGCAAAAGAATGCACAGGCTGCGGCTTGCTACCGCCGCAGACGCTGCTCGGGGTTGTTTGGGAAAAAAAAGGCAGAAATGACAGGAACTACGATAAGGCTGCCTTATTTAGAGAAAACGGCCTAAACATTTAGAGGAGGCTCTGCACGGTGGAGTGTGGAAACATAGGGGAGAGGGTTGTGAGCAGATGCAGAGCAGTTTTGTTTCTCTAGTAAGGCTACAGGTTTCCTTAAATAGGCAGTTTGGCTGGGCCTGAACATGCAAGCAACGCCTTAAATTATGTCATGGATGCAACATCTGTTTCTTGGTTACACTTTTCCTAAGTTTATTAAAGAAACAAGCAACTTGACAACAATTCAGTGTTTATGAAAAAAAAAAGTGCTCTGACATGTTTGGCTGCTGTTCACTATGAGAAAAAAAAAACTGTTTTTCACATTAAGTGTTGTCAGAAATGTTTTGTGTGGTAGTTATTGTCAAGGTATATAATATTATATTATAATAATTTTGATAAAGTCGAATTTGGAAGATCTTCATGTATCTTCCTCTCCATTAAGATTATATAGAATGAAAATAATGGTGATAACGTGTCTATATTGTACATGGGAGTGCACGGTGATCAGGACTTTCTGGGTTAACGCTGTAGGTGTAGTTCTAAGTGAATGGTCTGGTTTAATAATTCATCTGAATCCCAGTTTGTGTGTGTGTGTGTGTGTGTGTGTGGAGGCGGGGGGGATCTCAAATGCCAAATGTGACAAAGTGTGTGTTCTCAGAGCTTTGTCACAGCTTCCAGGATTATTTTTCAGACAATAGAAATGATTTAATGCTCCTGACATAAAGGAACAGGAAAGCACAATGGTAGAAACAGCTTCATATGAAAGTATACTCAACAGAATGATGGTGATCAAGTAGATGTGGATTCCTTTGGGCTCATATCACAACCACTGATATGTCCAACTCAAGTCAGTCCTTATTTATTTAGATTATGTATTGTTCTATTACTATTCTTATATTATTTTGCATTTATTGTTCAATATACTGCATATTTATGTGTGTAGTGTATAATGTGTAGTGTAGTAATAGTAGTTTATGTCTGTTCTACACTGACAACATTCCTTGATACTAGAGCTCAATCTATATATGCTACATATTTAACTTTTGGTTCAGAGATTATTACATACCATTAAGTTTATGTCTTTATTTGCCCTAAGCGTTTATTTTAAACACTAAACATCTCTTTACTTTACTATCATCAACAAAGTGAGTAATCTGTTGTTGTTGTTGTTTGTGGGATGAATTAGAATACATACATCAAGCACTCAAGGAAACAAGTCATCTCTGTTTAATGAGGCATTGTGCAGATGCCCTCTGCTGGACCAAATCAGTTACTATTCTGAGGACAAAAAAAAAAGAAAAACGTGGCACAGTGCAAATTTTATATATTGCAATATTTTTTGGAGTTCATCAAACGCAGTACATTTTTTTAGTCCTGTAAGCAGTGGAGTAGAGCTTTGAGCCTGTTTGAGTGGTGGAGTAGCACAGTAGCACTAATATGAACCATGAATGTGACCCATATTTACATACACACCATGCATTTTCTATTGATCTATGTTTTTTATGTGTGCCATGCTATGTGTGTATAATTTCTTTAACAATACTATGAAATATTTATTTTCAAGGTGTGATTAACATTATTACTATAAAAGCAGAATCTATGAGCTAAAAACATGCTGTATAGCCTACTGAGATGTTTTTTGTTTTTTTTTCTAAATGTCTCTGTGTTAACCTTTGAGACTTTGAATCCATACACAGAGATGACAGAGATCTTTAGTAGGCTGTGTTTTGAGCTTTGCGAGCATTTTCCTGTTTGTATAAGGTTAAACTTTACACAGGTTTAACTGATTTTGTTTGAGTTTAACTAACATGCTCACAGAGATAATGTCAATCAACAGCCATGAAACCACATTAGATAAAGTATGTTAAGGTCTTTATAGTTTTACTGACTATTATTAATAGCGAGCAGTCTTAAAAAACAATAGTTGATGCATCATGTTCATGCTTTGTTTACAGATTCACGTTAGAGGCGGGTCTTCTTCTCGTTTAGAGTTCGCTCATTGGCTACAATTGTGATTGGCTTATGTTTTGCGCATGCGCATCACAATACGAAGCGTCAAGGATGGATGTTGTTTTGTCAGAGTGAAAAGCGACCTGAAAGGTAAGCGTCTGTCTATACTCGCATCACCTACCCAGAAAGAATAAACCTACCTTAATAACATAGTCAGCAGTTGCGAAAGACGTTAATGAATCGGAGTTAGCGTTCACTGTGTTTTAAGATAATTATTTTCAACTGTAACTTACAGACATCTGTGTCGCAAAAGTCGAGAAGATGTCTCAACACTGTACGTTAACTCTCTGTCAAACAAAGCTATTTCCTAATAAAGTTAAGCGACTGTTGTTTTAAAATTTACGACGTCTAACTAGTTATAGATGGTTTTATTTAACGGAGGAGCTACTTCGTTTTTTTTGCTAGTGTCGGATTGTGACACCGTGTAATACTGTAAAGAAGTTAAAACCGCTCCGGAAGTCGATTAAGTTTTTTCTAATCTGACTTCAGCTGCGTGCAAATCAGTTTGTAGCCACACAAATTTGTACTCATAACGTCGAATAACACACTGTCTTTACAACTGACTTATTTTATTAGAAATCCCGTAGGTAGTCGCTGTGTTTCATTCAATGCGTTGGCTAATTACGACCCATTTCTCCGTCTCCTGGAGAGACTGACTTTCTGTCTGATTCAGCGATGATGTATGAAGTAACGTCTGTCTGTTCATGTCTCTTTGGAGCAAAGTTCAATAAAAAAAAACAACAACCAAGACTATTTTCTCCACCCTTGGCTGTTTCTGAGTATTGGTAAGCCGGTAGCCGACAGCCACATTTGACAGGGGCGGAGCTAGACGTTGTAAACACTCCCGTTTTAGCCGAGGGGGGTCTACGTACGTGTTACCACATTTCTTTCCAATTTACGGCAGCGCTACTTTTCAAGCCATTTGAGATAACAGAAATCTGTACATCATTCAAACAAAAAAAATCCTACATCCTATTTTGTATCTAACTGTATAACAATGTTGATGGTGATTAATTTTCACTCCTGCCAACTAAAAAGAGGCAAACATTGTCTGATTTTTAACAATAATAATAATAATCTGCTCTTCAGTACTCCCAGAAGAACATTTATATTTGATTTCTGCATAGTAGGATCAACAACATGAGCATTTATTATTAAACGGTACTTTATTTGATCTATTCCTGGTTACTCTGGTTTATTTTCCTCCTCTTTTGTTAACTTTTCCTCACTCTCTCAGCTTATTTATCCCTGGAAAAGAAGAAAGTATATAAAAAAAAAAGATTTCTGATCATAAACTTAAGATGCATAAAAGAGGAATTACATTACATCTGCTCCTGGCACCTCTGCTCTCCTTTAACAGTTACTTCTTTCTTCTTGGCATATTGTAATCTCATCTCTATATTCTCTCCTTCATTCTTTCTTCAGGTTTTCTTGTCCTTGTCTTGTCTTGTCCTTTCACATTTTTCATGCTGCTCCTTCGCGTATGTCCTCCTCCCTCCTTTCTTCATTATCTTTACTTTCTCTTTCATTCCTTACTTACTCTCCATCCTTCCATCAATGGAAACTGACAAACTCTGAATTTCACAAATAACTACACATGTAAAAGCTATGAGCCATACATAAATACTGTACATCTAACCTCTCGAGTAACTAATAATAGTAACTTGTGGATGGCGGCTGAGTTGACAATTAATCGATTACACAATCTACAATGAATCAACAGAAATTATAATAATTGGTGAATCATTATAGTAATTTAAACAAGCAAAAATGTCACTGTTGGAATAAGCACAGGAATGTGTGCAGCTAAAACATTTGATCCCTGTTTATTAACCTTTCATTTGTCCCTCTACTGGCCTACATTATGTCTGCTCTCAACGCCATTGTCTCCTGCAGTCCTTTGTCCTTTCAGTTTCCTAAATACAGCTGACCCGGCAGTTTCAGTCAAGTATCACTCAAAATCGAATACAGTCAGAAATGGGCCTGAGTGGGCGCAGAAAGAGGTAACTCACATCAGAGGGCCACGAGCCACACACCTGCTCCACTGGATCAGTCACATGATAGGATAGAGTGAAGGTTTTTTTTTTCTCCTTTTTGACAACACAGCGAGGCTAATCAGCTACAATACATTTGTTAAACATCGCTTTCCCACATGAGCCTACTTTATTATCTTGGCTTCCTCCGCATAGGCAACGAAATCCATTGAAATTTGCAAGTTATTTGCTCGAGTTCTTCCCAAGTTGTCTCGACCTTTTTTGAAGGATTTTTTTTTCCACTGTCGGTAGAGCATGACTGCCAGAGAGTCCCCTCATCTCCGATGACCCAGAGAGCTGTGGTCAAGCCCAGAAACTGTCTGGTTGATCAGTTTGTGTGTGTGCGTTTTCATGCCAAGCGTGTTTGAATAGCCTGTCCAAGCCTTTCAGAAACTGCTGGTCTGGCTGTCATGTGCAGCACAAGTGGGGAAGTATGAATTCGGTGTGACAGGAGGGTATGTGTGTGGTTGGTGCTTGTGAAATTGTGTGAGATAGAGGAAGCATTAGAACAGAAAGGGCTGTCATCTCTGATGATTACGCTGACCAAGTGGAAAGTCTGATATATCCTAGCATCAAGGATAATCCACAGCACAGACTTCTATAGCTACACCTCAGTTGTCTTTTCTTTTTTTTTTTGAAGAGATGTAGCCTGACTCTCACAGAGAGACATGTTGGGGTTAAGCAGCCTGAGCCTTAAGAGGTAGCCGAGCATTTGGAGGAATGGAGGCGACAGGTTCCTCTGGAGGAATCGGAGGTAAAGTTTCTTGCGACAGTTCTTGACTTCCTGTGGTGGATAAAACCTTTCTAGAAGTGCCGTATGGCAGAACGGGACATCTGCATCCTTCAATGTGGGTAAGACATGGGATTGGTAATGCAGGACTTTGACAAAAAATGCTATGAAGAAGTTTGATTCATTGTGTTCTCCTCTCGGAGGAATATAAAAGTGGATTTCTGATGATGATCAAGGTTATCGGTGTGTTATTGGTCATTTCTCATCTGCTGTGAGAAATGTATTATTAGCTTTGTTTGTTGTTTCACTGAAAGTCACTTCCTTTTGTGTGTATATCTTCTTTTTGTTGCAGAATGAAAATATTAACTTCTCCTAACATACATACTACTCCTGAGACCACTTGTGGTACATGTTGCCATAATTTGGTGTTTTCTGTAGCCTGTAACAAATGTTTTGACAAATGGCTTTCTGAAGTCACTTGTTGTTTGGGCCTGCTGCTTTTGACCTAACTACCTTTAGATTATGTCATGATTTTTCAGTAGTGTGCGTGTATGTTGGAAGTCCACTGATAAGCCTTTTTTATACAATCATCGTGAGTGGTCAAGAAAATGACATCAGTAGTTCCTGATATCTTATAGTGACAAACGTCTAGACACGTGTCTTGCATATATCTCCTTTTCCATCCCAGCTGTTGCCCTTTGGCCCCTTTATTCATGAACAAGACCTGATTTAAAAGGTCAGTATCGTTTAGTGAAAACATTGGAAGTGCCTCACCTTGTAAGAGACGGCTCCCTGTTCACAGATCGTTTCCATCTGGTAATATTTAAAGGTCTTTTGGCCTAAACCGCTAAAATGTTGTAATATTTGACTATTTACTTCTGCTTTAATTCTTCTACTGATGTGCTAGGGTTAAGCATGTGTTAATTTAGTATGCGTTTAATATGCTTTCTTGACTATAATCAGCTTTTTTGTTTGGTTAATTAGAAGATTGCTGTAATGAGATGCTATGATTCTATAATAGTGGCTTTTAAAATGGTAAATGGATGAGAATTGTAGTGAGTGCTGCTAAAATTGGGAAGCAATAATGAAGCATCAAACCGCAGACTCTACAAAAAAACAGAACACAGACAGATTTAGTTGTCATGCTCCTTTCTCTCGCTGTTCTCACTTCTTCTTTTTTTTTCTTTTTTTTGTGTTTAAAGTCCCATACCATGAATATTGTGGGCCAGTTGGCGGAGACGGTGTTTGTGACGGTGAAGGAGCTGTACTGTGGCCTTAACCCCGCCACTCTCACCGGAGGGATCGACGTCATCGTGGTGCGACAGCCTGATGGATCGTTCCAGTGTTCTCCCTTTCACGTCCGCTTTGGTAAACTGGGTGTGCTGCGCTCCAAGGAGAAAGTTGTGAGTCCTTTCTCTGTCTTGCTTCTCACTCTTAATTGTTTGTTGTTGCTCATCCCTTGACGCCTGTGTTCATCGTGACTGTCTTTTAGGTGGACATTGAGATAAATGGAGAATCAGTAGACCTGCACATGAAACTAGGGGATAATGGAGAAGCTTTTTTTGTGGAAGAAAATGAAAACATGGAGGTAGGTCGACCAACATTTTAAGATATATTGACTTTGGCTCTAGAAATGATCTATTATGATAAAACAACCTCGGTTTGACATTGTTTGCTTCATCCTTTCACATTGGTCTTTTTGTCCCATACAGTCCCATGTCCCAGCTCATCTGTGCACATCCCCAATTCCTCTTGAGGTCCCTGAAGACATGGAGGAGTCCTTCGAGGGATCCTCCAACGCTGGGTCTGGCATCCGCAGGAAGAAACGCCGTCGCAAACGCATACGTTCGGACACTCACCTGAGAGAAGAGGCCAACTCCTCATCAGATGAGAGAGAAAGAGAGAAGGAGTTGGAGAGAGAAAGTGATCAGGCTGGACAGGAGAGCCCTGCTAAAGAGGAGTCCATCACACCAAAGCAACTCAGGTCAGTGAATAAAATGTGGAGAGGTTCTTATAATCTTATTTTAGCTTTAAGATGACTGATGACTAATCTAATACCAGTTTATCGTTTGCAGGGAGTCATTTTATTCAATGTTCATATCAAAAATGTTGCTTGGTGAAGCTTTAATATCAGTTGAAAGTGTCTTCACACATTCAAAGGGAACACAGCAATTAATAAATATCTTTTTGTGTGTCTCTTAAAGTAAATCGGTGTACTTCTCGCTGTCTGACGAGCCAAATGAGGAGCTCGGGGCCACGCAGAGCAGAGACACTCATCCACACTCAGACGGAGAGCCCTCACCCTCAGAAAGGTGAGGGAGCCTAATCTTTATAATAAATGAATTGATTTACGTATTTGTGTGTTTGTTTGGGAATCCATGCCTGTTAGACGTAGAGTCTTAATGATTTATTCAGTGTCCTTTTTAATCCATACATTATGTTTTTCTGTTTCTCTCTTCTTCAAAGCAGTGTGTTCTACGAGCGGTCATCCTCTCCCAAGAGTGACTCTGAGCTTCTGGTTAAACCACTTGAGTCTTCTGGGCCTCAGATGCAGTGGAACTGGGGAGGTTTCCCCATGGTATGGCAAGACACACACACACACACACTCTCACTGATGTAGATCTGCTTTTACAGCCTACACATGCTGCGGTCGTGCTGTAGATTTGAGATTGTCATGCTGACACTCTCTGAAATTGTTCTCTCTTTCTCTGCCCTCCCCCCTCACAGCTGTGTCAATCTGAGAGGACACCAGTGGATTTGCAGCACATCTCCCCCTCTAACCGTTCTCATTTCCGCACTATTGAGAGACAGGACTCCTTTGACTTGGGCTATGAGCCTGTGATCAGCTGTGGCAGAGTGGGCAGTGTAACAGTGGTCAGACCACAACCCAGGACTTATTGCCTGGATCTAGGTAGCCAATCCATACAAACGACACCTTTATCCTCAGAGAAAAGTTCCATTCCCAGTGACCTCTCCGAGTCGTGTGCATCGTCAGTGCAGACTAGTATTGACTCAGCTCAGACACAAGAATACACAAAGGAGCAGAAGCAGAACAGAGACTTATTTCCTTATTCAGTTAGTCTTAATAACCGTAATGAGTCCCTTGCTAGCAAAGTAAGTACAGTCAGTGTTGAGCATGTTAGCACTGTGGCTGATACAATTAGCTTCGGAAGCAAAACTAGTGGAGTCAGTGAGAGCAAACCAGAAAATCCACAAAAACACCCCATTAAAGAAAGCAAAGACTGCATGGTCCAAGCAGACGAGAACATAGCATGTACAGAATCATCAAATTTACAACAGCAAGGTGCGTTATTTGAACAGGGCTCTACTGGTAGTGCCCCTGTCAGTGAGGGGGACAGTGGTATAGATCCCTGTGTCGAGGGAGGGGAAGAGGATGCTGGTCCCGGAGTCACTGATGGCTCAATGGGAAGTTCGCTAACCAACAAAGCAGCACCAAAAGCTGATGGAGCCAGCCACGCTGCTGCAAAGGAGTTAGCAAATTCTTCAGAGGCTGCTAGGATGGAGCAACAGGACAAGAAGAAAGGTGAAGTATTTCTCCCATCATAAATTAGGTGTTTATTTTTTAAATTTAATTGTGTGTATCTGTACGAGCGTGTGCCACTTGTTCACCAGTTCATGTGTTCTGTCACAGGTAAACGCAATCACCACTTGGGACCAACAGGTATTTACTTGGATGATCTGACCTCTCTGAACCCTGAGGTGGCGGCACTCTACTTCCCCAAGAGGTAAGAATTTACATAACATTTACAGATAATTTATTTCTAATAATCATGTTGTTATACCATAACTAGCGAGCGTCGCCCTTTGAAGGGGGGACAGTTTGAAGTTTAACTATTACAAGTGTCTGGTGACCCTGCAGTGAGTCAGAAGGAGCGTCTCAACATGGGGCAGAGATGGGCTCCTGCTCGCGGAGCCAGACGCCGCAGTCCGTGGGCAGCGGGGCCATGGACAGCGGTACAGAGTACCTGTCAGATTCCACCTCCTACAATATGGACGTCACCATGTCCCTCTGTGGACAAGAGGGTGACACCAGCCAAATCACTAAAGGTAAGCGTCATTGAGAGTGTAGCACGAGGAAATATATATAGAATAACACGTTCTCCAAGTGGAATTAAATCAGACTTTTTGCTGTTTATCCAGAGAAGTTTATGGAGCACATTGTGACATACCAGGATTTCGCCAACAATCCAGGAATCATCGAAGATCCGAGTCTCGTAATCTGCATTAACTCCAAGTAAGATTTTTCATAATAATGTATTTATAAAATTTCAATTTACTGTGTAGTTTCTAAACCTTTTTATTTATTACTAATGTCTCATGAAGTCGCTCCAACAGTCATTCTCAATGAGTTTATGTGCGTGATTGATTTTTTTCACAGCTATTATAACTGGGCAGTGGCTGCTCCAATGGTCCTGTCAATGACAACTTTCCAGAAGAATCTACCCAAGGTATTTTATTGTTTGTTAATTATACTCTTAATAATGTTGACTATTTTTACTGTCTTACTTACTGAATATACTGAACGTAATGGCACGGTTAATATGTTTTTGGCACATATAGAGTACGGTAGAGAAGCTGGTGAAGGACAAAATGCACAAAAAGTCTGGACGCTGGTGGTTCTCCTGGAGGAGAAAAGACATGGACAACCAGGTAGATACTAAAGAATTCCTGCTAATGGTTCATTAGTGTGTTTGTGCCAGCAAAAATGTCATTATCAAGCACCATAATCCATCCATTATGATTACCGGGTTTTTATGGGTGTTGCCCTGTTAGCTAGAGGTTGATTTATGCTCTGTCCATGTAAGACAAAAGAGGAAGGGCTGTTTATGGTCTAATGGTAGAAACCATCAATGCCACCTGAACAATGTTAGAATGTGATAATGTATTCTCCTTGTTTTTCAGCAAAAGCACTCAAAAGAAGAGCAAGAGGAGCCACAGGCCAATATTCCTGCCTCAGTGAAGTAGGTTAAAGTAGACCGATGTTTTTCTGTGTACCTCAAATAGCACCTAATTTTTGAGGAAACGTTTGGACTCTCTATGACTCTAAAACATGTCCTTACATACACACCCAAACAGAAGAGCTGGGATGATGTGTAATGTGCTTTTTAAACTGAAGAGTTTGGGACAGAAATAATTTTTAAAGACTTTGAATTGAAACATCATGCACTTTACCTTTGCACCACCAGAGGCTGCCAACGCTTTATCCATGACAAGATCTGCTGGCAGAAACATGAAAAAATTGCTTAATCATCTTATTTATCAATGTTGCTTGGTTATCAATAAACTCATACACTATGACAGAGAAATACAATTCACATACACACACACAAACACAGAGCAAGTGTTAATCCACGTGTGTTATTTCCCTAGAGCTACATTAGATGATATCGACAGCGATGAGGCCGCAGGTCTCGGCCGAAAAGCCACCATTCCTTCCAGCGTATCAACAGAAACCCTTAACGCCACGCAGTCCATCAGCCAGATCTACCGCAAATCACTTCGTCTGACCTCTAAACAAATAGTAAGAGATACACAGGCATACACATTCACACAGCCACACAAAATAAATTTCACTCTGCTGTTTAAATAGAAAAACTATTTCTTTGTGGTATTGTCTTCTAAATTGTCGCCTCCCACAACCAGGAGCACTTAAACCTGCGTGAGGGAGCCAACAAGGTGGTGTTCAGCGTGACAACTCAATACCAGGGCACCTGCCGCTGTGAGGCCGCCATCTATCTGTGGAACTGGGATGACCGCGTCATCATATCGGACATAGATGGCACCATCACAAAGTAACAACAACTATGTTTTCTTGCAAGCTAGTAAACATTGTAGTAATAGTCCAATAGACAATTACCTTTGTATACAAGTTAATAGACACTAATTCCCTGGAAAAGATTGTCGTCAGCTTTGTGGTGTTCAGATTGTGTATTATGACTCGTCCTCACTTATCTGTCTGCTGCAGGTCTGATGCTCTGGGTCATATTCTACCTCAGCTTGGCAAGGACTGGACACACAAAGGCATTGCCAAACTCTACCACAAAATACACCAGTAGGTGAAATTACTTATTTTCTGAAATATTGTCACCAGTCAAATAGAAAAGGATTGCTGTAAAATAAAAGAAACTCATTTTTTATCTATCTATCCATCTATCCATCCATCCATCCACCCATCCATCCATCCATCCATATATATCATATTGTGCTTTCACATGCAGTACTCAAACCAGAACAAGCAGCACAGATCAAATTTACCTCCTGCTAATGACTTCATGCTGATGTCATTCAAGTTATATCTGCTTCGGCAGATGTTTCTGCAGAATTCAGTCTGACCTAAAATAAAGTTTTTGCCAGGAATAAATTATTGAGTGGGCTGTTTTATGGCATGTTTTAGGTCATATAGTTATGAAAGTCCAAGTTAATCATTAAACAGTGATAATGGTATTGCCGCCTCAGTAAAAATAGAGTAGCAGTGTGATTTTTTTTTTTTTAAATATCCGGGAGCTTAGAACACATCAACATGTTTGTTCACTGTAAATGGTAATACGGTTGCCCCTTTCCTTGCAGAAATGGCTATAAGTTCCTGTATTGTTCAGCCCGGGCTATAGGTATGGCTGGCATCACTAAAGACTACCTGCAGTGGGTCAATGACAAAGGCACTGTCCTCCCTAAAGGCCCTGTACTACTGGCTCCCAGCAGCCTGTTTTCAGCACTGCACAGGTAACAAATACTACTATCTTTACAGATAGCGTCATACTAAGTCGTATTGTCATATAAATACAAGTTAATTCAAAGATCAATATGCAGGACAGTGACTACATTGTATTGAAAACATGAGTAGATATTCCTTTTCACTATCAACTATCTGTCCTGACCTGTGCAGAGAGGTGATTGAGAAGAAGCCGGAGGTGTTTAAAATAGCCTGTCTCAGTGACATCAGGGTCTTGTTCAACCCCCAGAAACAGCCCTTCTACGCAGCCTTCGGCAACAGGACCAACGTAAGCAGCACTGCAGATTGGCTCTATAGCTTTAAGCAACACAGTTATTTTCAGTCATATTTTTCCATAATAATATAAAATGTCTTGTTAGGAAACTGGCAAGGACTTTACTTCTGTCAGCCAAACCCCTGACAGAAGTAAAGTCAGGGGTTTGGCTGTAGATGAAAAATAAGCACTGGTTAATGATTTAAGGATAACTGCCTAATGGCCAAACAATCCCTCACATGTACATAGATACTGCAAAGTTTAAAGTGACACTGAGGCTACTCTCTGCAACTTTATTATGTAAATAACTGTCCCCGCTTTTCCAGGATGCTTACGCCTATAAGCAGGTTGGCGTGCCTGACACCAGGATATTTACTGTCAACCCAAAAGGAGAGCTCATCCAAGAGAAAACTAAAGGAAACAAGTCCTCGTGAGTGTGCAACAGAACATGTACACGGACAGTATAAAACATATATAATGTATAAAAACATATTTTTATGTTTTTGCAGCTTTTACAATGTAGATTCTGGTTTTTTTGACGATTGGGGAGCAACTTGTATAACCACTCGACAATTTCTAAACACATATTCGAAATCTTCTGTGTTTATTAATAGTATCCTGAGTCATTTTTGTGCAATCATTTGTGTGTGTCTGTGTGTGTTCTGCAGGTACAGCCACCTGCAAGAGGTGGTGGATCATTTCTTCCCCATGCTCTCCGTCAAAGGCAACACATCGTCTGCTTTAGACTGTCCTGAGTACAGCAGTTTCTCCTATTGGAAGGAGCCTCTGCCAGAACTGGACCTAGACGCACTACTTTAGACACATAATCCACAAATCTACTAAAATGTATGCACACGCACACACACACACATTTTAAGACATACACATTAGCACGTATTCTGTCTTTTCCTTTTCCAGAAAGGTATTTCGGAGCATTTTCCTGGCATGCCTGAATACTGCTTTTGATCATCCTGCCAACTGTAGTGCCTGTTTATGATCCACTGAATAAACCAGAATATAAAGAGGCAACTGTCACTTCTCACGCAGCACTCAAATACAGAGCTAAATTAAGTCATGATGTGCATGGACTCCTGCTGCTATGACACTGGCTATTTTGCTATTTATATGTGGAAATCCTAAATTTGCCTTTGATTTGAAGTTAAATATTGTTTCTTTTTGTTTTTGTTATTGTCCTATATGTAAGATAGATATTCCCAAATTATACATTTGCATAATGATTCTTAACAGTGTCACACATGTCGGCTCAAAACTTGAACCAAAAACTAATTTGTATAGAAATAGACTTTGAACTTTATCCCTTTTTTTCAAGCGAATGCCTAAATCCTGCAAATGCCAAAACTGTGTAAAAACTATTGTACGTTTTCTGTGACTGAACTGGAATTTTTTTCAACTGAATCAGACACACAGCTACAACATAAACCTGTTGCCTTTTATTTAGTGGATATTACAGAGATTGTGTGTCTTTGTCTTTGGATTTGAGTGTGGTTGTGAGGGTTTTAATAGCTATATGTCCCAAGCAACCAAATATAGTGTGAGAATGTACGGTATTTAAAAATTCTTTGGGCTGTTTTAGAGTCTATTTGACCCTAAAAAGTATGTGTTGAGCTGTTGAAATGAAATGTTGAGCGTTATTATGTTGTCAGTGATCACCCGTCAAGCACAAGACTGTTTTCCAATGAATTTTGCCTCAGGAGTGAATATATCCTTTAGAGCTCCGGATGGGACGCTAGCTTTTACGTGCGATAACTGTGGGTTGTAAAGCAAAACAGCGTTATTTGGGTTTAATACACACAAGATAAAAAGTTTATCAGAAAAAAAAACAAAAAACGGTGATTGTGAAACTACAACATGCACATTTCATGTCTTCCTTCCTTCCAGGTACTGCATGACCAAGTTTAAAAATGTTTGCACACAAAGTAAATGGGGAGAGGTTTGTGAGACTAAAAACTTTTATTCCAGAGAACTGACATTGAATGGATATTTAGAGGCTGGTTTAGCCTGGCGCTGTGCCTTTATAACATAATGAGACTGTTCTATTTATTATTATAGCATATTTCATATTTGGAAGTGTATGATGGACTGTGTTGTTGTTGATGATGGACTTTGCTGTTATATTTTTTAAACCAAATGTATAGAAATATAGATGAATATAAATAATAAAATACAACTGACTTTTTTTTTTCTTTGAACTCCAGTTTGATTTTTAAAAAAATATATATATATATATATTATGTACATCCGGTGCAATTAAAATTTCAAAATAATACTTACCAAAACCGAGGCGATGACATTAACTGTATTAGGTAGTGAGACACGTTGCTGAAGATCCATTGGTGCAGAGAGCAAACTGAAGGTGTCCGTATATAAAAGGCGTCTCACGTCAGTGCGTTTTATTGAGTCCTCAACAGTAAGGCTTGACACGGACAGTACTGACACACAGGTGAGTGTTTCAGGTATGCTGATGTTTTCTTCTTAAAATAATGGAGCATCAATATTTGGTCTTTTGTAAACTACTACTAATAATAATAATAATTAAGCGGCCGCGTGATCCGTATGAAATTATGAATCATGCATGTTGTGTTTGTGTTGTGATTGTGTTCATTCATTTAAATGGATTTGAAACCAAATGTGTCGCGAGGCGAACAAGCACGAACAATGATAAGATTGATTAATTAAACTTAGGAAAACGAAACTTTGGATTTGTCTGGAAATCGAAACTTAACTTAAGTAAACATAGTTGATGACCACGAGACGTAATCGGGCACTTCCTGGTGTTATGGGGAGTTTTGTCTAGACCTCGCGGGAGCGCGCACATCTAAAGGGAAAAGTGCCAGGAAGTAACAACACACCTGTTATTGGAAACATATTACTACCACCTGAAATTCACCAACAATGACGCAGCATTGGTCTAACTGGTGTACATTTTGCCCTTCTTTACAGACCCAATAATTACTTTTAGTCCAGCAGAAAAGATTTGACTAAATAGAGATAGAATAAATAATCAGCTGACTAAATGAATAATAATAATATAATAATTATAAACGCCTAAACCATCGTAATGGGAGGATACTCAACGACTCAAAATCATATTAATTTTCTCATGTTATAGAAAGCTCACAAATAATTTACTTTACACTGTGTATTTTTGAAGTCTTACCCTGACTTGTCTGTTTGTCACAGCATCTGTCATCATGTCAGCGAGCGAGACTAAACCAAAGCCCTTCATAAAGAACCATTCAGAAGCCTTGTCTCTGGATCTTACCTGCCCCATCTGCTTGGATCTCTTCTCTGAGCCTGTTTCTCTGCCCTGCGGTCATATCTACTGCTTTGCCTGCATTCAAACTATAGCAGAAGGCCTCGACCAACACAGTTGCCCCGAGTGCCGGACAGAATACCAGGGAACCAAAGACACTGTGAAAAGCTTCAAAATGTGCAGCATCATTGAGACCTACAAAGCTGGGATGGTCAGCCCCTCTGCAAACCTTGCTGATGCCAGCCATGTAATCGAGAAGGGTGAAAGTCATTTTATAGACAAATCAAACATTAAATACAAGCAGGACATAGCAACAGCTGGATCAAGCCAGGAGATGAGCTCAGGATGTAAAGGAAATGGCTCTCAAATTGGGTATGGATCCACAGAATACTCCTTTTCTTTGGATCAGGAACAATGCAGTGGAAAAAGCAAGGTGGAGCTGGAGGAACCTAAATTCAGACTGGCCTCTCAAATCACAGAGTTGACCCTCAAGTTGGAGATGGCAGAAGGTGTGTTGAAGAAAGAGAAGGAACTAGAAGTTGAGGTTTTTGCTGCTAATACTCAGCAAAGAGAGAAAGCATCCGAGCTTTTAGGGCAGTTAATAGATGTGTCACAACGCTTCAGTACGCAGGTGATGCAGCTGATTGATGAAGAGCTTTGTCCAGGTGAGGCCAGCATATGCAGCCGAGTCAGTCAATCTTCTGCGCTGACTAAGCAGCTGAGGCAGGCTGTGCTCAGAGCGGAGTCTCTTCTGACTGAAGAAGATGAGACTGCCCTAACTGACGAGCTTCAAAGTCTACAACCACACATCGTGGAGCTGATGGCGAAACCTGTGGGAGAAGAGGAGGACCACGTGGAAACAAAAGTCAACCCGGCACGAGCCTGTCCCAAGCTGGAACACATGAATGCCGAGCTGAGGGCAAGGCTTGCAGAGATTCAGCGCTCCCTTCGAAACACCCTCAACCCTTCAGAGGTGACCTTTGACCCCGAAACAGCCCATCCTAACCTTGTCCTCTCGGATGACTTGAAGACAGTGACGTTCAGTGCTACCAAACAGCCATACCCATTATCTCCTCAGAGGTTCACCAACTTCTTCCAGGTCCTCAGCACCCAGAGCTTCTATGAAGGCGATCATTCCTGGGAGGTGGATCTCGAAGGCTCTCCGTGGATCATTGGCATATGCTACAGCGGGAAGCTAGCACGTATCGGGCTGCCCTCAGCTCTGGAAAGCAGCCGGAGCTCCTGGTGCCTGATGTGGTTCGACAATCGTTTGACAGCCTTCGAGCAGAGTCATAGTGTGCCGCTGAAGAAGACCACAGTGTCACGCAGGCTAGAGATCAGGCTGAGCTTCAAAACACACAGGCTGAGCTTCTACAACGTCAGCTCCATCAGTGGGAAGACTCACGTGTACACATTTAAGGCTAACCTGACCGAACCAGTGCACCTGGCTTACAGGATGATGTCAGGTCACCCCAAAGCACGTATCACTATCTATTCATAATCATAACTACATTTCTACTGCAACTATATTCACTTTTTAGGAAATGTGTTAAGTAATAATAAAGACTCTAAACTCTTCATTTCTACTTACTACTTCATACTTCATACTTACTACTTAATACTTTTGTCAATACTTTGTGTGATAATGTAGGATTGCTTCTCGAGTCTATACAGTAATAAATAAAAATGAAAACTAAATGTAAACCAATTATTTATAATAATAATAATAATAATATGATGTGTCCAGAAATATTCTTTTTTATGCTCTCCTAATGTAAAGGTTGAAACAAAAAAAAATAAATAAACATTGATGAATATTGTGTTTCATGTTTTCTCCTTCCGTCTGTCAAATAAACACAGAAAAAAAAACAAGACTACGTCACACTAATACGTCATCTCGCGAGACTTGTTTGGTGACATGTCAGCTGACTACTCGGGAAATTTGTTAACGAAACTGTCCAGCAGCAGCAGCATAGCCATGTCCCGAGTTAGTGACCGATTTACAGATCGACTCCAGTGTGTATGACAGCGTATGAACGCATGCGCTGGATTTATATTCATTTAAAAACATTTTTACAGCAGTTGAGCCCGTTTATCCGAGTCCCCTGAATCGGTAAGACGTTGTTTTATTTTTTTTTTAGCAGTTGAAGTTGTCTTTACGTTGGGTCTGCGTCGTTGCACTTGCATCTAGTATCTAGTTTGTTTTGATTCTTACGTAGAGAAGTCTGTTTTAAACTGTGGTTCTCTAATGTTAATGATAAGTAGTCATGTTTACCATTAGCATGATGAATATTACAGTGTGTGTTTTCTAGGTTAATATAACCAATCTTTCGACGCCTGCTAGCCAGCTTTAGCTTAAGTAGCAGCGTCAGCTAACACTTATGTGAAATCCCCTGTTAGCCGAAACTATTGTGATATAAACTATATGAAGGAAGTAACAGTTATATAAACTAAGCTGCTTTATAACTAGATGTCATAATCGTTTATAGCCAATTCCAATAAGAAAGCGTTTGTCATTTTTTTTAATACTTAAACCAAATTAGGTATCGTGTTTACTGTTGAGTAAGTAAATGTTAACAGGATTAGCTTAGTTTTACATTAAGAAGCATTTAAACTTATCTTAACACATGACCGATATAGTAAACAACCTCGTTACGTAATGTTTATCGTATAGTGGAGAATACTGCCTGTCATGGCAAAAACAAAAACACTAGCTGTACACGTTTAAAGTCTGTTTACTTGTGCTCTTGTGGATTATCTGTTGGATTTAGCATACAGTCATTTATAATAGACTCTCATAAAGGATTCAGTGACTTTCTGTGTAACCAAGGTAGTACTTTAATTCACAATTCATACTTAACAACGTACCATGTTTAAAAAGGAGAAGTAAAATGTCTGGCTAAGCTATTGTGAGGAATCGGTTTCAGTTGATATCTGACATTAAATCAGACCTCCTCCTCCTCCTCCTCCTCATCCTCCTCTCAGGTCCTGACACCATGCTAGCCACAGTGACTGCTGTGGTTAGATTTGCTCAATACAATGGCAGCATTTCACCCACACCACTGGGGAACACATCAGCTAATGTCACCAAGCTTCATAAATGTCTACAGGTGCTGTACGACGACATTGGAAACTCCAGGTAATCAGTAGCATAGAGTAGACTGTTGTAACTCAGTTTTATAATCCATGTGTAACAGTGCCAAGTGTGTATAAAGCACTAAGTACATATTACACAACAAACTGTCTGTAGATGTGCAATTAGATTCTGAACGTTTTTCAGGTGATTTTTATGGTTCATATCCATCTCTCTGTCTTAGGGTGCGTTTCTGGGATATGCTCCTGCTAGTGCCTAATGTGGCCTTCCTTGTATTTCTGATGTGGAAGCTGCCTTCAGCCAGGGCAAAGATTCGACTCACATCTAGCCCCATCTTCATCACGTTTTACTTGCTGGTAGGACATAAACTACAGATGCTATAATATTTAAGCATTTAACAGAAATATATTTCATATGATGATTTAATAAACGTGTGTTGATCACTTTAATTTTTGTGTAAGAACAACGTTTTATATACTTGATTAACCTACTGTGTGTTTCTCAGGTTTTTGTGGTAGCAGCTGTTGGAATCACCAGGGCCATAGTGTCTATGACTGTCAGTGCATCCAGTGCTGCCACCATCATTGACAAAGTAAGTAGTTGGGTTGTAATCCTTATATTGTGTATTAAGGGCACATACAATGTTATCCAAATGTAATGACCACCGAAATTCAAAACTTGCAGCAAGAAGTTATAAGTAATTTCCGCTGGTGTTAAATGTTTGTTTACATGAGTAATGTACAACAGGTCTGTATTTTTAATAATGATCTGTAATTTAAAAAACAAAACAAAACAGTACTTTGACTTTCAAAACAGTATGAGAATATACTTCTATATATTCTATACTTCTGTATATATTATTATACAGAAGAAAAGAAGAAGAAAAAAACCTTGACACATAGTGAATTAACTATTCATTTGGGAATGATAATAATTTGAGCAGTTTTTAATCTAAAATCTTTATCCAAATGTAGTGATGCAAAGATCTGGTTAAAAATCATTATGAAAACGGTACAACTGAACTGTACAAGTCACAAGTTATGATTCATGTTTAGTGTAAACTACAGTGAATTGTGTCCTGGAAGGTAAAAAACAGCTTCCCTATGTGCAAGAACATTCAGTCGTACTGCTTTCTAAAATGTGATATATTTATGTACAGGTTGTACATGACTGATTTTAGTTTGCAGAATCAATATTGTGCCCATAATGAATTGGCAACAGCTGCCGTATTCTGTCACAGATGCCTCTTTTATTAAGTACTACCCAGAGGGGCTGATATGAGCTTCAACATTACAAGACTTTCATGTCTAAGCGGAAAAACATTCTTCACATACCAGACAGATCCCCATGGACTTCACTGTGATCGACCTACTGTTCCCTTAGCTTACTGACATGACTGCACAATTGAAGGAAAAACATACAAATGATTATATAATGCTATTCTGGATTCAGAAAGCACAGTTGATTCCCATGATGTTTTGTTGTTTCTTTAGGTGCTGTGGGAAATCACCCGTTTCTTCTTGCTGGCGATTGAACTCAGTGTTATCATTTTGGGACTGGCTTTTGGTTAGTCTGCTGTACTGGTTTCATTTCTCATTTACAGTGTATGTTTACCAGTGTGGTCTGTTTTCACATGACACATCTGTTTCAAATGTCATCAGGTCACCTGGAGAGCAAGTCCAGTATAAAGCGTGTGCTGGCTATTACTGCCGTGCTGGCCTTGGCCTACTCTATCACACAGGTAACGGCATGTAGAAAATGTTTTAAATAATAACGTAAATCATGTTTAAGACTCTATTGGATACGTGACAAGGACAACAAAAGGGTAGGAAATGTATTTGAACTTGATAATGTGTTTATTCTAGGGGACGCTAGAGATCATGTATCCAGATAGTCACCTGTCCGCTGAGGACTTCAACATCTATGGTCATGGAGGACGGCACTTCTGGTTGGCCAGCTCCTCCTTCTTCTTTCTGGTCAGTAAGCAGTAGCTGCAGTATATAGCAATAGCGACACAATCACTGATGAGTAACGTTTGATGAATGATTTGGGTTTTTTTCTTATTTTTATTTTATAGGTGTACTCTTTGATTGTGATTTTGCCAAAAACTCCACTGAAGGAGAGGTTATCTCTGCCATGTAAGCTTCAATATTTCAGAAAATTACATCAGTATTAGTTAAATGATCAACACATAATTATATTGAAAGGGCAAAACTCATATCTGAAGATGTAATACACTTTCTAATGTGCTATTTAACACTGCATAATTCCATGTAATAGTTTATTAATCTTCGGTTTGCTTTTTCTGTACAGCTAAGAGGAGTTTCTATGTATATGCTGCCATCCTGTCTTTACTGAACCTTGTCCAGGGCATCGGCAGTGCTCTGCTTTGTGCTGGAATTATAGAAGGACTCTGGTCAGTATAATCCCCATGACCCGTCTGTCGCAGCAATATATCACAGAACTATGGATATAAAATGCTTTTTTTATGATTACATGATTGAAATATCCTCCTATGTTAGTGTTGTAGGGGAAAAATGTAATATAATGTTGTATATATGTTTTTTTTGTTTGTTTTTAAACCTCTTTCTAATTGCATTTTTTTTTGGCTAAGTTGCAACAACAAGTTGCTGTGTTGGAGGGTGCAGTGAAGTTTAGGATGGGAAGAGAATGATAACATATGTTACCTGTGGGGATGGACTGTTTTAGATGAAACATACTGATTGTGCTTTCTTTATCTACTGAATTTGATAATCTCACACACTGCATGATTAATTTGTGTCTTTATTTTCATTTTTCTGAACCAGCTGTGTGGATGCCACCACCTTCCTGTACTTCTCCACTTTTGCTCCTCTCATTTATGTCACATTCCTTAAAGGCTTTTTTGGGTATGTAAGAAGAAATACAAAATCATTTTTAAACCCCATTTGACCCCACCCTTCTCCATTATTTCACTACTTTCTTCTCTCCCACAGTTCAGAACCCAAGATCCTGTTCTCCTACAAGTCACAGGTGGATGAGCCAGATGAAAGTGACGTCCATCTTCCCCCAACAGTTGCTACCACTCTTGGCCGCAAGGAGCTGACTGACCAGGGTCTGTACTACTCCTCCACCCAGATTGATGGATCTGGTCTCGGTGGTGCTGGTACAGGTGGAGCACACCTAGATGATGTTGCCTCCGGACCCTATGGATCCAGCAGCATTAACAGCATTGAAGCTGACCGCTGGAGACCTGTCAATGCATGAATCCTTGTAGAGGAGGATGGAAGAAGAGGAAAGGTTATGTAGCTGGACTTAACATTTGTGTGTGAAGGTAGTGTGTTGGAAAGGTTGGCGATCAGAGGAGATGGCCAAAAAAAAAAGAAATCCAAAACAAAGGAGTTGGACACACAGGAAAGGTAATCTTGGTCTTTCTATGAGGCCAGGATTAGAAGTGGACACACAAGGAGAGACCTTTTCCAGCCAATTATCTGGAGAACTGTGAATATAGCAACAGCCTTTGTAACACTGTTGCCAGAGTGCACCGCTGCTGTAGCTCCACACTCGGAGTACTGTTCCTCACCGTGGCCCCTACAGACTCCATATTGATTTGGTTTCACCACTCTTTAATGTAGGAGAGCTTGCTGACTCGTCTCTGTGCATTTTTTTGTCATTCCGGCTTCCAGCATTTACTGCTCAATGATGAAGTTTTAGCCCAATTTTAAGAACCCAAGTCTTTAAGGTATAATACTCTTTTGATGGCAACCAAAGAGTTGTACATTCCCTCTTAAGGCTTTGAGTAACAACATCTCAACAGACTGCTGCTTTGTATTCAATTTGTGACTCTACTGGTTAATCAGTTTGTACTGAATCACTGTGCCTCTCTATACAGGGCAAGAACTTGTGCTGTGTCATTTTGATAGGTATACTTTGTCTTCTGAAAGTGCTGTCCCTCTTGTGAAAGGCTTTAGTGTGATGTGTGTTAATGCAATATGAAAAGACATTCCATGTTGAAGATCACAAAATCATCTGTACCACTCTTTGACCCATGCGAGTATTGTATTATCTATCCCATTCATAAGCTCTCTACTTTTCAGTTGATTCCTCTTTTTATTTAATTATGGCTTTTTCCTTAATTTCTCACACCTGATTAACCATTCCTGCTACTGAAAACATGTGATGTAAAAAACAAAAAAAAAACAAATATGCAAAATCTTTTTATGTGTATTTCAAATCAGACACGCCCTCATTTCATACCTACCTGTCTTGTTTAGTTTTTGATTGATGTAACAAAATTCCAGCTTTTAACTTGCAGCTAACTTTTATTGTTTTGGTTTTCACAAATGTTATTACAAATGGACAGTATTGCTCAGTTTTATTGCATCAAATGATGGTATTGATTACTTTATCATATAAAAATGTTCAATTACTTAAACTGAGTAAGAGAGTATCAGGTAACCGCAGTATGTTTAAGATGCATCATTTTAAAACTGTGTCAAGGAGAAAACTCATTTTAGGACAGTTTTAAGCTTGGGTTGTTAACTTCGTGGCTCAACCCATGAAATCAGTTCTTGTCATACCTCAGGATGTTACAAGAGAATCATACTTCACAACACATTTTCTTATAACCTACCATGGAAATATTACATGGTGTATATTCCCCTGGAAATTCTATAAATTTGGTATGAAAGGATTACTCTTTTTAAGCAAGTAGTATTCATATATAGACATATATGGATACTACTTGATATATAGACGTCCCCCACTCATAACCTATGAGTGGGGAAATGTACCGCAGGATTACATTTATTTTTCTATCATTATAAAGCAACAACACAGTGAGGTATCAGTATTTGCCTGTCTCTTGAAAAATTTTATATTCAGATTTGAGTGCTGGTGAGCATTGCCGTATTACTTGTGAGTAGAGTAGAGGTTGGAAAATCATTCAAATTCATGCCATTGAATTTTGACATTGGACATTGAGTTCGTTATGGAATAACTGTCCACGCTCTTGATACACAAGGTGTTATATGGTGGAATCTTTTTTTGCAAATGAAAATTGTAATTGCCTTTTTATTTAAGTGCATTGATTGTATGATATTATGGCCCTATTAATGCAATGTGCAGATCATTCCATGGCATACAGAATAAACCATAGACATATCAGTTTCTCTCCATGATGTCTGTTTTTTTTTGTTTTTTTTTTGGGTGGGGGTGGGGGGGTTAGATGCCACATCATAGTTGGTTTTTGTACTACAGTCCTACATGGTTACTACATTTAGTACATTTCCTCATGAATTTTGCCCATATACATCCAGGATTTATATGTTTCACTATATCGATTATTTAGAAAAGCTTTACATGCTGAGAATTCATATTAGCTAGACTATAACTTCACTACAATTCCCATGAACCCTTTCTCCACTCATGATAAATCACTTGGTGTCATTGGCTCCGAATTATCTTATCCAACCAATGAGCTTTGAGTATACTGCAGCACCAGAGTGACCTTTATTGGAGTATTTTAACCACCGGTCGCTGTGGCGGCGACTCCAGCCGCTGTCACAACACCAGAAAAAAAGGTTTTTATTATAGTTTCTAATCATTTGGGGAAGAGACAGCTGGTCAAAATGGGTGGAAATGGAAGCACGTCAAGGAAAGTGTCATTCGGACTGGACGAAAACGAGAAGGTCACAGTAATTGAAGGAGTCAAGGTAGATATAACACAACGTTATCGTATTATTGTAACAATTCAGAGCCAACGTTTGAATTAGTGTATTAGACATAACGGCTAAAGCTAATAACGGTAAGCTAGCTGGGTTTTTTGCGGTGGTGTCGGTGCGCTGTAAAGCTGACAGGTCCTGTGTCCTCAAATAAACCCGGTCATAGACCCTCGTTTAAAATACAAGCTGGACGTGTTGACAGACAGCAGTAATGCAGTGTAGTCAGAGCCATATCATATAACATTTACATGCAGACGACCGCTAAATGCTAGCTAGAATTTACTATATCAGCAACTATACAAGGAGGCTAAACTTAAGATAGTTTCGTAAACACATAATTTACTGGTTTGTCCACCAGGAAATCCCACAGTCGGATAAATACTAATGTAATAATGTGTTTTTTTTTTCATCTAGGCATGTTCTCTTTTTTCCCCTAGTATTCAGGGAGGTCAGGCACAGCTGTACAGCAGCAAATCTGGAGCTGATAGGCAGGTCAAGGGCACTTCTGCAGGCTGGATGATAAACTCTTTAACCAGTAAAGTTATCTGATGTTTGCCAAGGCACACAACTGTACATGCATGTGTGTGTGTATGTGTGTGTTTACATGTTTATTCCCACATTCCTGTTCAGCTCTCAGAGGATGTGCTCCGGCGGATGAGGGAATCTCAGGGCTCTGACAGCTCCAAGCCACCCCCATCTCATCCAGATAGCCACAAACCACCAGCACCAAGTATGTCCCAGGCAAAGACCTTTCCTTTGGGAGGCCAACTGTGTCAGCAAACATGTCCTCGTACAGTGAAATAACCGATTAGAACAGTCTAAGGCTCAGTACTACTGCAGTGTGTCTTTTTCAGATTTTACATTATAAACCAAAGTGCATGTTTGGAGAAAATGTTTTAATGTGTTGCTCAAAGTTATTAGTTATATAATAATAATTAACTAAAATGCTGTGCCATTTTTGGCTGCTTGAAATCAATATATTTGCAGGATAGTTGTCACTTGTTCAAGGAACCTGATTGGCCAGATCCACTGTAAGAGAAAGTGCTACTAGTACTGATATTCATCCCATTTGATTTTCAGCTCCACCAACAGGATTCTCCACTAAAGAAATACATGAGGAAATGCGCAAAGAGTAAGTGCTCATTATGTCAAGGTTTGATGTATAGTTTATAGTAATAAACTAGATATCAATTAGGATATCAATTAACTTTAGTTAATTAACATCAGCTTGGCAAATAATGGAGTGCAAAAATTATGATCATAACATATGTTTTCATATATGTATGTATATATAAGTGGAGCCTTCTGTTGACAGTCAGCTAATAGCCAGTGGAGGTGACAGACACCCGATGCTAATGTGCTGTGTTTATGGGAAACATACATGCCGAGTGATCTGTCAACACTTCCTTTGCTGATCTACTCTGTCTGTATAGATGTGCTGCTATGCTGCTGGAATGCTCATATACTATGTTGAGCCTTTACAGATAGTGATCCACTCTCACTGCACTGCTGTCCCCTGGGAATAATATGCAATACATTTTTATACTTTGATCAGTGTTATTAGTACCAAACCTCTGTAATGTAATCCATTATTTACTATTACAATTGGTCAGTGGTTAAAATTCATGAATAATGTAGCAAGTTTTTAAGGCAACCTATTACAATTACCGTGCAATTAGTACTTTTTGTGAAGCTAATGACTGTGAAATTACATTATAGGATGCTCTTGCTTTTAATACTTTTATATAAGATTCCACACAACAATTTATAAATTAAATGTGTTGTTATTTCTGTATTCACCATCCCTTTTTAGTCAAGAGTTGTAGCGTCTCATGGTCTAAATGTTATTTTGGGCATTTCCAGAAAAAAATATATAGGTTACACATGGCTTCACCCCAGAAATATTGATGTTGATGCTGACCTACAGAAACTAATATCTCTTTGACCCTACTGGGTATATCTCTGTGCAAACAATAACTTGCAGGTTTAGCAGACTTTAACAGAATAGATCAAGGGCCAAAAGGTTAAAACAGTTCTCATCTTGCTTTACTTCAGCTTTGAGCGTCAACAGGCCGTGGTGCAGGAGCAGTTGGCAAGACTGGCCCAGAGGGAGAGAGAGGCTGCTGTTACCACAGGCCTGGACGACCTGACCCCTGCCCTCCTTATCGAGAAAGGCAAGGTCCATGAAGAGCAAGAAAAGACTAAGATACTGGTGAGTTATGCTTTCTGGGTCTGTACCAGGACTACTCATGGGAGTTGTACTTTATTGTTCTGTATATCTCCAAAACTAATGATTCAATGCCTTATTTACACTTTGTCAAAATGGCAGGCCACCTATTATTCAGTAAGTGAGATTATGTAACCACATACCTTAAGGTCCCTCCTCCACCTAAAAATATTTTTTTCTTTTTGTTTCTGCTGGTGGTGGAAGGTTTCCCTGAGCTAACTGAAAATCAGATTTTAAGAGATCAGTTTAGGATCATTATTTGTGACATCACAAATAATTTGGAAGCCAATCCTGGTCCGGTGCATAACTTGCATAACAAAAGTGTGATATGGAAACTTGAACGACAAATACTGAGAATGAACTTTACAGTAGTGTAGTAGGACAAGGACATGTCACGTTAGGGATTTTAAGAAAAAACATAGACAAAACCCAAGAACAAGACACATTACTATTCAAAGCAGCAAGGAATTGCGGGACAGAATTATATCCTTTTCTTTCATAAAGGATGGTCAAGTGTACCCTCTGCTGAAGCAGATTAGAAAGGAAGAATTGAAGCACAAGTAAGTAAAAAAAAAGCTATTTGACCGTAGCCTAAATGTATACAATACGACCTGATAGATAGATAGATAGATAGATAGATAGATAGATAGATAGATAGATAGATAGATAGATAGATAGATAGATAGATAGATAGATAGATAATTGCTATGTTTTATTGCTCAACAGCACCCTCTACCATTTACACTTTGGATGGCACCTTTTTTTTTCTCTGCTTGTGCTCATCTTAAAGATGAGCTGTCCAATTGTCATTATCAGTTCACCGAAGAAAACATATATATACTAATTCAACTGTTTTGATTTGGTAAATTAAAATGTTCAACATTCAAAACTGTCAAATGAACATTGTTTATGACTACCCTTGATGACATGAGTCTCTGCGCTGAATAGATGTGTGATGATGTGAGATGATGTAACATGAGAACAACATACGACAGTACGATAATTTATTTCAACAAGCTGTATTGATAATTGCAGTCTTCGTTATTGGATGAAAGCAGAACAGGGCTGTCTTCTACTATTGTTACCACTCGATAAAAGACAACATAGCAATAGCCTGGTTTCTGAAACGCCATGTAAACAAAATACTTAAAGATTATTTTCTTGTCCACATGTCAATACAGTGAGTGCATTCATTGTTTTCTGCATATAGACTTTCTGTGATGGCTCTGCTTTGTTAGGACTTCAAAATATGTTTGTTGCCATATACAGTACTCCAGTAAGCGGACTGATAATAAATAAATCAACCAACAGTTCAGTATGTGGGAGTGAAAGAGAGGTGGAAAAGGAAGACGTTCTTGGATTATTTCATTAAGATTAACTCAAGGAATGGACACATCCTAGTGTGTGTTTTACAATAAAGATGCAACAATTAGTTGATTCATTGATTCAACAGCAAATGTGAGCCATATAAACAAGTCAAATATTAGTATTTTGTCCTTAATGACTCGGACATTTATATAGATTGATATGATTGAATAATTGGCAGATTGATCAATAATGAAAATAATCGTTAGTTGCAGCCCTACAAGAATGTGTACATATTTGTATGTGTGTGTGTGTGTGTGTTAACCCTAGAGGGAGTGTTTCTGATGTCACTGACATGTATATTGATGAGCTGTGATCTATTTCTGATCAATAATTCCCTCCTTGGTGTTTTTCTATCTTTTTTGCTTAAATGAAACACTGTGTATTTCCTATAACGCTGTCTCTGTCTCTCTTTCTCTCTCTCTCTCCTCTAATTAAATTGTCCTGCAGTGTCTTTTTGGTGTGTCAGCCATCTGTAATGAATACTGAATGAAGCCGCCGCTTTAGCTAACCATACATCGCAATGTGAAACTGAACACTCTTTCCTCACAGTCTTGTTTTCTACATTTTCTGACATGACAAGTCAATACAGCCTGTCAGTGTGTGTTTAGATGTGTGTAGAAGTGGGGAGACACATTAAAGGTTTATTCTGTCTGCGATTGCACAGAGTAGAAGATCAGTGTTGACACAGCTCTGTGTTTTGACAGGTTTCAATGACTTTTTGTTAACGCCTGGATTTAAGGTTGATTTTCTACCCAAGTCTGCACAGATGAAACAATTACTGTTAACATTATTACAAATGTGTTGGTATGTGTTCAGTGACTTTTTCTGTACCAGCACAGCGTGTAGGTTGTTAATTAATCTTTTTGCTGTGGTATCGAAAGAGGCATCGAGTGTAGTTTATTGTACTAGTACTCAAAAGTTTAAAAGTCTGATATCAAGACAGCCTTATTTGGATTTAAGGCTTCTCATGTGTGAGCATTGGTGTATGTACATGCACAACTGAAATCTTGAAGTTTAGCTCAGTACGGGTGCAAAGAACAGAATTTTTTCATTATCTTAAAGTAAATAGATGGAGGGGTTTTTGCTCCTTTCAGGTGCTGATAGAGTTTTCCTTTTTCTCCCCTGTCCTTCTTGTTTGGTCTCACTTTTTTTCTATCTAAACTGTCTGTAAAACCTTCTCTTCTCCCTTTGTCTGAAATGTCACACATACTTAACAAACCAAAAACAGAGCTGAAACCTGGAATAATTTTTTTTGTTGCATTGCTTCAGCTTTTGAAGGAAATTCAAAGTACCTGGGAATTTGATTCGAGAGCTCCTCCACTATCAAATCTCTCTGCTTAGCAGGGGCGCTTACTTCTCTTCTTTGCATTTTCCATCGACCTTGTATCCACCGGCAACGACACAGCTGGAGATTTAAAGAGAAAACTCTCCACCCTCCTCTTTCTCACCATTCCACCTTAAAATGCTTTACTTTTGAGTAGTTCGGAAGCTGTCTTATTTCCCAAAGGAGAAGACAGACACACATACACACACTCACACACACTGCTGTGACGCTATCTCAATACACAAACACATATATAGTGAGCCAGCCTATTTCCTCAAATGCACTCTAGGCTCCCCAGCATGGAGGCTATGTGTTAGTGTTGGTTTGAGGAGGAGGAGGTAATTGAGGTGTGGAAGCAACACCTGTCAGAAAGCTGAGCTGCTACCCGCACTGCCTCGGGCTGCCTGTCACAAACACTCACATTAGCCACTTACTCCTGCCTCAGTGTCATCCACAACCACTGTGACTATTTTTGTCCATATATACGTGTATCTGTATGTATCTGTACATGTGCATGTGTGGGGGGTGACGATGTGCATAGTTCATTCACACTTCAGTCAATTGTATATTCATTATGTGAATTATATTTCGTGATTGGCCGGGTATTTGTCGTATAACTTTCTCAGTAAAGCGCCTTGAATAACACCTGCTGTTTTTTAAATTTGTTCTATAAAAATAATTGGCTTTACTGGTATTTAAATGATGGTAGTTTCTCTACTTTTTTCTCATTCTTACTATCCACTATACATGTTCACTGAATTGAACCGGTCATCCTGTGTATTGGCAGTGATGGAGAGGTGGTGTTACTAAAATCGTTGAGTTCTGAACAGTGGTCCAGTAGCCACCTACTGTATCTCTATGCATTAACTTCATAATATTTAGTTATGTTTGCAGAAGCTGGTATAAACACACACAGTTTATGCTTTTTGAACATCAAAGTTCTCGGCCAGCCTACACAGGTGCTCTAAACTGTACATAACTAGGCTTGTTCTGAGAGTATATTTAGGCCTTAACAGTTACACCTTGAGTGAAAACACAAATGAGATGACAAGTTACTTTAACACCAAGTCTGTTCTCCTCTCCTTTCTTTCATTAGCACCTTCTGTGTTTGTTGTCTTCCCCCAACTATTCTCTCCACCACAGAGGTGTCATTGGTGTTTCAAATAAAATGCGATTAGTATGCACAAACATTCAGTGCTGAACAACTCTCACACATGCAGACATACAATAACAAGCATCTGCTTTATTGACTTGCAGAAGCATTCTAGGTGGGTGAGAAAAATAGACTTTACTACCTGTGTAGGGGTTGCAGGTGAATGTTTGTAACTCGCCAGTTTGCTTGTAGTTCGGTATAATAGCGCCTACTGTTATCATCCTGTCTCTTAGAAAACACTAGTGATGGATAGAAAAATCCGACCACCTCGTTTTAATTTAAGTCAGTTAAGTGAAAATGAAAAAAAATATTGTACCAGTTAACAACAATGCATAAGAGGTGCATAAGAGGGAGTAGTGATACTGCAGGAAATGTTACTAGGTCCAACCTAGTTTACACTCTTGACTTTTACATAAATGTGACTCATATTTAGACCTGAACATGTCGAATTGCCATCATGTTCACGTTACAACATGCATGTTTAAAAGGAGATTAAATTAGTTCATGTCGTTTAATTACTCTAGTGGCAATATTCTGTATGTGTACCACTTTGGTCAAAACTTGTGCAACAGTTTCATTACAAGATGTCCTTGTAATGAAGCCATCTAGTGCAGACTGCACACCTCCTCCTTACTTTTTTTTTTTTTTAAGATATGGCTGCTTTCTATGGGTCACTGGTGGGTATGTTTGTATTTGGATAAAGAATATTTTCCATTTGACAAGGAAACATGAGGTAATTCCTCAGTCAGTCACTAGATGGCATTGTTGAAGCATGTTTCGTTCACTAGGAGATTTTTAAAAAGCAGGATGGATGCTCTGCACAGGAACATGTGCTCCTGGGCAACATGTTCCCCCAGCATTTATTTCTCCTCCTCTGTCTCTCATCTTTCTATCTTTTCAACCCCTCAGTCCCTGTCCTTTTGTGTGTATGTCCGTGTGCTTGTGCATGAGTGATGACTCAGAGCAGGGCATTTGACAGTGTCTAAAAGAAAGATGATGAAAACCAGGGTGAAAAGCCCTACATTCATTTAAGTCAGACCTGAGATGACAAACACTCAGACCACAGCGGATGATGCCACACATGTTAACAGTATTACCCTGCTCCTGCGTAGCAACGCCCGGAAATTACACTTGAAAACATTACATTTCTGAAAATGCAGCTTTACATTTATAAGATATTTTCACTAACCAGCAGGCTTTTTGCAGAGATTTTGTCTGTGATCACAACATATATATTTATCTGCAATAGATATATTATTTAAGCATGTTTCTAATTTTCTTCCTGTTATTGATTTCTTTAACCACAATAGTTTTTTTAGTGTATCCGTTTTATCCATGATTACATATAGTGCTTGCATTCCTAGATATTATCAGACCTGTAACATATTTAAAGACATCATCACACATCGTTACTAACCCACCATCTCATCATTCCTCACTGAACCAGCCTGTGGTTACATCAGTCTGTCAACTCGGATCACTTCAGCTGCTTTGAGTGTTTGCTTTCTAGCACCAGATGGACATGTTGGTTCAGCTGTATTCAGTCAATCTCCCAAAATAATCCCAAGATGACAACATATATTTAAAATAAGAATCACAAGTCTATTTGTTTTTCAGCAGATGATCCTTGTTGAGCAGATTATGAGGCAACACAAATGGAACTAGGGAGTTTAACATTGTGCTTTCATTCAGTGTCTGTGCATCATCCCATATTTATTGGTTACAAGGACAAATAAACACACCAGTGCAGATGTGTGCACTTACTAAGGCAGGATCAGAAATAAAAATCTGCATCTTTATGGAAGCACCTACACAGAGGAGTCATTGTCGACAATATAAAGCAGGGAGTGGCTGGAGCGGCAAGCACATGGAAGCATTAGGCCAGAGAGCTTAGAGAAAGACAGGAACGGGCTGAAGTAGCTGAAATGGAGAGAGAGAGGAGACTTGGAGCGTGGTAAAGTAATAGATTCAGATGTCTGACTCTGTCAGCCAGCCGGCTAGATAGCCAGTACCGCTTGTTAGCCAAAGACGGAGGGCGGGAGAAGGAAAGCAAGGGAGAAGAGAATTGGTGTCAGAATCCAGAAAGGATGGAGAGAGATGAATAAATGTAAAAGAAAAGGCTAGATTGAAGTGTAGATTTAGATAGCGTAGTAGAGTGAGAGAGGTTTACATTAAAAGTGAGTGGGTGAACATTAGCCTTTACCATAGTGATGGCTTTTAGGTCTGCAATTGTGGCATATTGTGAAAGTGCTGAGATATAAACTCTGAATTTCTTTCTCATAGGTACCGACAATGTAAAATACAACTCAAACGCACACATTCACACATGGCTAAACCAGTTGTTATCAGCTAGTGTAATCACAGACTTGACATCTTTTCTGCATGTTAAAGCAGCTAAGCCCTTTGTGCCCGCTCGCTCACACACATACACACACACACAGTACAGTACTCCCCCATCATCTCGAGCGGCGGTAATTGCTGACGAGCAGAGCGCTCACCGGCTGAGGAGATTTTGATCGGTGCAGAGCAGTGAGAGAGGAGGGAGTGCCTTGCACAAATCCTGTAGGTTCAAAAGAAATATATGTAGGAGTGGAATACCTCTTCTGTCAGAGAGCAGTCGTGATGTAATGAGACAGCTGGACAAGACTAGTTATCCAAAGGAAAGGTAGTGTAGTCCCAGATGATTGTTCTCAAATAGGAAATAATGTTTCATGCTGGAACAATCAAAGTATGGGTCTCACCCTCTGAGAAAATTGTGAGTCTATTAAAGTTGCATTAATCACAGTCAAAATAAAGTCAGTGGGTAGTTGCTTCATCTTATGTAACATATTTGTAGACAATGTAAATATCCTGTCTTGGTTACATTGGCCACTGAAGGTTATAATTATACTGAAGCAGTTTAGAAATTATTTCTGGGTTCTTCGTTAATATGGTTTTGTTGGGAAGTTGGTCGTGAAATTGTCTTTAAATTGAATTTTTGAAATGTAAAGATTTCAAGCAAAATCCCGACCCGTCAATAAAAGAATCCAAAATGTCAAGTGTAGCCAAGTGAAACTGTGAAGTTGTTGAAAATCAGAATGCTTTATTCAGTTCATGTGTTCCTAATCAGACCTCAGTTTGAAATGAATTAGCGGAGAAGTTTAACTTTATAGAACACAACTTTATTTTAACCGAATGTGAACAAAATCCTAATTATAGCAAATGAGTGGAGAACACAGAAAATGTGGATATAGTTTCTCTCTCTCTCTCCTACTACCCTTGTTTTCGTCTTATCTTCTCTCATTTCCTCCATCCAGCTGACATCTCTCTTTCTCCATCTTCTATCTCTCCAGCAGACTGTGGAGGGAAAGCAGGCTGATGAAGTGTTAATTCATTTAACCTCCCCCAGCTATGTGACGAGAACACACGTTTAATGAGCAAACAGCTGAGACTAACCAATTCATGCCTCTGGTTTCCACTGTAATATGTACGTACTTAGGTGCAATTTTTTTGTGCATGCGTGCAGGTGTGTACATCACCCACAGGTGTTAGTGTGATGAGGTATGCATATGTATAACTGCTGATCTGTTTTCCCGTAGATTTGGAGCCTATGTGTTAAAGTATAGGCTTCTCAGATATGAAGATGTGTCAAAGTGTAGCTTACTTAAAGCAGCACAAGTGGTAAATGACACTTTTTTGGAGTGTTTGACACACATTACCACACGTTATATTGAGACAAAGGATAGTGGTATATATGCTCACACATGGATGTGTCCACTTGTGATGCAGAGTTTCAAGGTTTACATACAAAACCATAGATGCTGATGTTTTGTTGAACGTCATATACCATAATTATTGTGTATTTCTGCTTTTGTCTCCATGATTATGAGCGTGTGTGTCTCTTTTAAGGCAACTGGTGTGAAACAACTCAGCTGTACCAGTGGCATTTATTACTGGCCCACATGATGAATGTGCTCACCATACTTATTCCCATAGAGATATGACAGGAAGAAAGCTGTCAGTGAATTATTTTCTCCTCTCCGTATGTACGGTCTTTTTCTGCCTAATTAAAAAGCCAAATCAGGAGTTTGACTGCACAGACTGTGTCTATAGTGACATTCAACATTTATCCAACCTAATCCTCATTTGAGCCCCCCCCCATCTCTCTGGTTGGTGTGGTAGAAAACCACACCAACCAAAATATTTTCCTCCCCACTTCAAATGTACAATTTGCATAACTCAGTATTTACATATCTCATCATATGTCACACACACATGCACACACAGACTTGTGCTGCCGGATCATTGAGGTTCAAGTCTAAATTGAGCATGAAACATTGCCAACCTGGTGCATCTGGTGACCCTCATGGTACAACGACAGCAAACAAGATTCAGCTAAGCATAGAAAATCGGATGTATTGAGATCCATTAAATTTGTGTGTGTGTGTGTTTAGCAGGAGCATCTTTAATTTTGCTATGCTGATGAATTATATGCCCTTTTCACCTATAAATATTTGGAGATGCAGGGATTTTGCATTCAAAGCAATATTTGCTTCCATTTATTATCTTGAAATTGAAATAATTGTTGTTTAGTTTTACTTTACTTCTTGTCCATTGTTTTTGAAAGCTCAGTTGATCCATACTCTCCAGACTATGAGTGCTGACTGCTGGTCACCAGGTAGCTCAGAGCTGTGTGTACCTGAAATGCTGTTGCTATGGCCCATGGACTACACCAAAGTACTTGGGTGTGTGTTTGTGATCTGTATCTCAGCAGCCTTTACTTCTCCTCTAAAGTCTGTCATCTATGGAAATGGGACCTCCACACTCCTGTGAACACTCTGTGGGTGTTCACACACACACAGTCACACTCAGGCACATATTCAGTTTAGGGCCAGCCACTGAAGAGCAGGGAGGTTAAACAGATGGCATCGGCTGTATCCATAACACAGATTACCCAAAACATACACACACACACACAAATGCACATTGTGCAGCTTTGTGAGTTTACCTCATTTAACTGAATGGTGTTTTTATGAAGCATGGCAACATTAAAGCCACCCACTGCTCTAATCTGTCCCTTTCTGTTCTATGTCTAATGCTGGACAGGGAGCACTTGGTTGGACTGGGCAAGACTAGACCCAAATATGGTTTCCTGTGTGTTTGTGTTATAATACTCTACATAAACGTTATTTGAAGTGTATTCTAACATATTTTATGGCTAATAAATGATCATATAGAAATAGAGTAATCTGCTGGTCCTCAGTCCCCATAAGAGTTGTTGTAACATATGCAATAAGCAACTGGCTTTTAAATATTAATGTACAATCTGAAAATTAACACTTATACCTGTAGTATATCTGCCATTTTAAAGGAGTACTGTTAATTATTAAATATTAAAAACGTTGGCTAATGTTCAGAGTTTATCTCAACGTCTTAACCTTTCATCCTCAATTTCTTGTTTCTCGTTTGTTTCTTGTCTTGTTGTTTTAAGACTTTGTAAAACTAGTAAGTTACTTGAGATGCATGTTGGGACAAGTTAAAGGTAAGGATGTTGGAAGGAGGAGTTAAATCTCACACAACATCAAGCATCTGGTGAATTAGGTTTTATAACATTACATAGTTCTCAACTTAACATGCAGCTTGTACATAATTGTGTTGACTACACTGGGACTGGATGTACTAACCTTGTTCCCTCCTTGTTCTGTTTTATTTTTCTCTATGCTGCATGTTCTCTCATTTCTGGCCACACCTTTCCTTTATTTATCTTTACTTTACCTCCCTCTTTTCTCCCTTATTATCTCTCTCACCATCTCTTTCAACCCTGTACCTTCCTTATACCTTCTGCTGTCTCACTCACGCCTGTTCCTCCTTTCTCTCCTAGTCTGCAGATTTGGATGTTTGGGTAAGCAACACTACTATTACTGGTGCCTCCTTTTTTTTTCTTTTAAACCTCACTTTTTCTTGCTCTTTTTCTGTCTCACTCACTCTCTTTCTTCTCTATTCAAATGTCATGTTTTCATTGTGCATTAAAGCGAGGCTGTGAGTGTGCTGCCGCCACCATTCCACACAACAACACTGGAAGGTATTCAGCTAGAAAATTACACATCATCTGTGCTGCTGGTAGAGGTGATTTTACACACATATACACAGCCCTTAAGCATCAAACAGCCGCTGTAGAAAGAGAAAGTGCAGTGAGAACAGTATAGGGATTTGCAGATGTGCTATTTGGGGATGCATGTTAAGTTAAGGATAAGATTGGATTACAATAAATGTAATGTCAGTCTGTATGTATGTGTGTCTGTACATCCGTATCCACTATATCAGCCAGGAACACAGATGATCAGTAGATCATCCAGGGAAGATGCTGTTGCTCCAGCTGATCTGTATCACAATCACTAATGCACAATTCAGGCAAAGGATGCAGTCACCATTACACCATGGCATAGCATCGTACGTGTATGTGTGTGTGTGTTTCTGTTTCAGTGCCACATACTGTAAATCTGTGTGCTTCATTGCTGCTTGTTGCTGCCTCACTCCAAGCCAGCTTCATTGTGTTCATGCACCATATCATGTTTATCCTGTTGTAACACTGGTTTACTCATTACCCTTATTGGTTAGAAACAGTGTGTGTTCATAAGTGGCCAAGCCTTTAGTGATAAGCCAATTAATACATATACAAATATGTAAATCTCTACTGATCAAATGTGTACATTTAGGAAAGAATTCAACCCTCCTGTGTGCACCATGTTCAGCTCACTGCCATTTAATCCACCTCACATCAGTTTCACTTAGTTCACATCAATTCATTTTAATACGATATACAGTGTATGTTTTGAAAATGACACAAACTATATACCGCTATTACTAATGCATACTAATTCTAATACACAGAAAATTATCATATCATGATTGAATGATGTAAAATGAGATGGAGAAGTAATTCAGAGTGTGTAAGTGAAAAGATTGCATGGTGCTGATTGCATGGAGGAAGATCCTTTTACAGTAGCTCTCTTGTCACCAGTGCATTGCATTTGAATCATGCACGAGCATCTCTTTTGACAATCTCTCTTTATTTATTTATTTTTTGCTGCTCTGTTGCAGTCTCGGTTTATGATGTCATTACATTAAATATTTATCATAAAGGACTTCTATTTCATTCCAATTACGGAATTGTGTAATGATATGGAAGCATCATACTGTAAAAACAAGGTGGCTCCATCATGTTACATTTTTTAAATAAAATCTTTGATTAAATCTGAATCTTTTATTAAGAATCCCTAGTGCATGTACATTACTGACTTCAAGATGAGCTTATAACTTGTTTTCACATTATTTTTTTTTTACATTTGTCTATCTTCTATTTTCTATCTTTTTCTGCTTGCATGCTGTTACCCCATGGCCCAAACAAGGGGTCTTTCTGCAGCCAGTCTGCCATCTTGCACCCTGTCAAAGCTTGGCTCAGCGGGCATATTAAAGCATTTCACCTCATCCTAACGCAAGCATCACCATGCCAGCCGCTGCTGCTGCTGCTGTACCAGTCACATGCCAACTGACTAGTTATGAAAGTTTGTAAGTACATTAGATGGAGGCACTAATAAATAGAAAATTTGTTTGTGTTTTTTAACTTTGTTATGTAAATATGATGTACTGTTCCTATTATCCTATGTTTCCCTCAAGCATCATAGAGTTATGATAAGTTAATGGAAACCGTATGATAATTTTTTAAATGGTCATTAAAAATGTTTGTGTCATTAATCTGTTTCAAACAACTTATGTTTTGTTTGTTTACTGCTACAGAAAAGATTATCTGAAGTTACCTGTAGATTATCTTGCATTTCTTACTAAATACTTTGTATGTGTCTGTATTTTACATCGGTGGTAGTGCATCATCTGAAAGCTTTCTTTGTGTCTCAGTAGTGGAAGCCTGTAACTGCAATGGCAACAACAAGTATATGTAGTGTATGTCAAGTACAGTGATGTGATACGATCTTCCTGTAACTTTGTACTTTTACTGGAATATGAGGCAATTGATTCAATTTAACTGGGGACATCTTATATTCATAGTCTTGTCATTTTATCTATATATCTTAGTTTATCAGAAACCCCTTTAATATTCATGTTTCTGGAGTCTGTTGAGCAGGTTGCCTTGTTTCTTCCTCCTTTAGCATTTACCATCCGTATGGTAAATAGTTTCATGACGTTCGTACCATGTGCACAGCATACCTATGAGCAAAGGAAGTGAATGTGTTGTCTCTGCCCTGCATTTCTACCATCATTTTTACCCACTTAGTAATTATATAGAAAACTGTCAGCTGAAAAATTGTGGTTATTATCAGTATTGATTGTCTCCTCATTTTCCAGGCAGTCAGAATTGAGTATTTACACAGGCCACATTAGTGTAATAAATTGTCATGTGTCAATATGAAGAAGCTGTATTTTCAGCCATTTTTTAAAATTAAAAATGCAGTTTTTTAAAATTATTTTCTCTTCTTCTTTTTGTCCTATCCTATGTGTCTTCCTTCAGGCCAGACAACTGGAGAGTAAAGAAAAAGAGCTGGCCAGCATTTCCAGCTTCTATAAAGATCAGCTTGAAATACTGGAGAAGAAGGTAAGACAGTCCATCCTACAAATATGCATACCATCAACAGGAAATAGCCAGAAGTCATCTGAAAAAATCAATCCACAAGTTTTAAAACAAATTGAGCTGTAGAGAACAAGCTCTTTTTTGACATGTATAACAGGAGACCTCACTAATAGTATAATAACAGTATAAACACTGTAGGCTTTCACTAAAAAAATAAGTCTTCGTACATCAGGAATATCAAAAGTCTTAAAGTGATATATTACTCACCCTCCTTGGAGAATAAAATCTCGTTGAGACACAAGACACTCTTCACTTTCCTGGAAATGTCAAGCCCACATACCAGTGTCAAATGTAAATGTAAATCAATTGAAAGTTTCTGCACGCAGATGAGAGTCACGACTCGCTGTTGATGGACCAGCACTCAAGAGAGGTTTCACAGCGCTGTCTCTGAGAGAGCTTCAGTTGCCTAATCAAATGTACTATGCTTTATCACTATGTCCTTTTGCCAGAAAACCTGTGGATTTTTCACCAAATAGAAAAAATGTAAAAGTGGCTTGTTGGGTGCTTTTAAGAAATTATGAGCTGTGTTCCCTCCACATGAGCACTAATGCGTCGATATTTTGCACCCTGTAAAAAAAAAAAAAAAAAACGCAAGCATAGTGGTTTGATAAATGTTGCTTGCTTTTTACCAAGTAGACTCAGTGCAATTTGTTAAAAGATTTTATGAGGAGCAAGGTTGGGGCTGGTGAAAATGGATTTACAGTCTTTGGGATGAACAGACTAGAAGAAAGGAGAGAGACAGGAAGGTAAAATCACAGTACAAGTGAAGTAAATAAAAAAAAAAAGGAATGAAAGACACAGACGAAAGCAAAATATAATTATTATTATTTAATTGTCATTAAAGATACATTAACTAAAAGGCATTCACCCATTCCTCTTTCTCATAGGTATGCACACACATACAATCTCACATACTTTCCCCCTACCTTGGCCCGTCCTCTGTCTCTCCTCACACCCTCAACTCTCCCTGCAGCATTCTGTAGACACTCTTTGGGACCTGACTCCCCCTCCATCCCACTCCCAGTCTCTCTCTCCCTCCAGCAGGGCCCATCAGGCAGACAGGGGACCTTATCTAGTCCCTGGCACTCACCTCCTTTAAGCCTCTGAGAAAACCTTTTACATAGCCAAGTTAAATGGAAGGGCCCCTGCATGCCGTGCGGCAAGCAGCACACGCTGCAATGCTTGACGGAAGAGACTGATTGGCAGAAGAGTGGAGGATGCTCTATCTTTCTCCGCTCGCCGCCGCAGTCCCTTTTTCTATCGCTTTTTTTCACCCCTCGCTTGCTCGCAGCTGACCTGCATGCGGATGAGGGAGTGAGAAAGAAGAAGACTGAGAGCGAGAGATAAAGAGGCTATATGGACTGTGCATTAAACAGACAGTCTATCCTAAGCCGGCGTCCATCTCCCTCCTTCTCTTCCTTCATTTTCCAATCTAGCACTCCATTCATCCAGGCCTCTTTTCATGCCCTCGCTCCCTTTCCCTCGCTATCTTTCTTCCTTTCACTCTTTCACACTTGTGGCAAATTCCAGTGGGGCTGAAAGAAAATGGCCACTTAAAAGTTGAATTGTGACGTACTGACACAGGTCACATACATAAATACAAAACACAAGTTGAAACAGTAATATGTCTCACTTGAAATATAAATAATCATCAAAGCACGCTTCCGGTAATACTATCCATAGCTCAGCATAGGAACACCGCTGTCAAATCCTCCCTCGCCATCAGTATTGTATCAGATCATTTTTAGTACAAAGCAGAGACACAAAGGTGATGAATGTCATTGTCTCAGTGTGAACACCAGCCTGTGCTTTTAGTTTTTAGATATATTCAGGAGCTGGAGCTTTTCCATAGAACTGTATTGATTTCTGTACAAAAAACACACACGCCGAATGTAAACTCAATACACTGCTGTTTGGATGTCTTGATGAGCTTAGGCAGAGATTTAAGCCAAAGGTAGGAGCAGCAAGATTAGGAGGAGAATCCACTGGTAATTGATGTGTGATATTCCACTGAATCAACATTTTACTTTGGCTTAGCAGCAGCTCCTTCTGATAGGCTAATAACTGTGTGTGTGTGTGTGTGTGTGTGTGTGTGTGTGTGTGTGTGTGTGTGTGTGTGTGTGGTTGATTACCTGTATGAAAACAGACATAAACACACTGCGTTGTCCAGTTTGCCTAAGGGATGAATAATGATAACAGGCTATTGTGTTTGTCTAAAGGCTGTTGATGCCGTTTGAGGCCACTACTGACACAAATGAGAAAGCAGCCTGTGTATGTGTGTGTTTATTGTGACATGCTTGTGTGCACTCTCTGTCACTTAAGAAGTAATTGTGATAGAGTGGCCAATGCAGTGTCCAACCTTTGAATTCCCCATCCTCCACACACTTATAGGTTCACAAACTTAAAGACACCCCAAGACTGAAACACCCCTCCCCAAACACAACACCACATTCTCTACTTCTCCTCTCTCCCAATCCTCTTCTCTCTCGTTTATTTGTGGATGCCTTCCTAATCTCTCCTCAGAGTACAGGTGGAGTATATCTGTCTTCCTGTGGCAACATACCCTGTGACTCTGTAAACAAGTCCCAGTTTAAAATTCACCTCTTTTAATCCCCTCTTCCCCCCTTTTGTCGGCTTCTTCCTCGGAAAAAAAAAAAATTAATCCATCTTTCGTCCAAGCGTGGAGCGTGAAACAACCCCTCCCTCCAAATCCTGACATCAGCCCATCTCAATCCACAGCTGCTGGAGGGTGTTCAGACGAATGTGCATACAAAGATCATCTGAACACAACCGTTCACGGACAAACACAGATTTAGTCACACACCTGCATGTATGCAAGCTTACACACATGCAGCACATGCACCCACACTAATCCCCTCCATGAGCTTCTCCAACACCCCCAAAACCTTGTTTTCCCCGATTGAGGGGTTATCACCCCCCCTTTCTCTCTCTCCATGTTGGGCTTGTTCCCAAGGGTGCAAATGACTGGGAAGAGCTCAGAGTGTGTGTGCCAGTGATAGTACTGCCACTTCTCTGGTGTCAAGAGAGCTGTGCAGGGGCTGTTGCTCAGGGTCTGCTCTGTCAATACACACCAAACACAACATGCAGCTTTCCAGTCCTCCAGCATTTCAAATGGATAATAGTAATTTGATTTTTAATGCAGGGCTCAATTCTTCAAGGCAGAGAGAAAATCTTTTGTTCGATGAACACACTTTCTCATTCAAGTGAATGGACAGGTGTGTCCAAACTTTTGACTGCTACTGTATAGGAGCTTTTAAATAATAAGTGAATGCATGAAACATTTTATATTCTGCAATGTATGTTAAGCAATCTTTTTACTTAAGCCGATCTTGTTAGTTCTAGAGCAGTAGTTGTTATTTTAATTGTGCTACTTGTGCTTATTTTTTGTTTTCCTGTTTTTTCCTGTTCTTAACTCTCTTGGCCTCTTGTAGAGCACTCACCCTGTTTAGTTGCCTTCTTCCAAATAGGAAGTAATGTATTAACTTCTGCCTGACCCCTCCAATTCTCCAAGATAGACCTTTGGCAGAATCAGCAATGAGAAAGCTTTAAATCATCTGCTCGCTGTTTCACTTCCTGGTGCTCTGCTCTCTATGTCCTGGATAATCTAAGGCACCCGTGGGTTTAAGCCCCTGTGGAGTTTTTTTTATCTTGGCTCAAACACTGGATGTCCCACAAGGCAACCACAGACTTTCATGTTTTAGCACAGCTTTCCTCTATTGAGTGTACCCGCTGAGCCCTTGACCTGAGGCTAAAAGCTAAGTCGCTAACTCTGGCCAACCTCTTACCATGTATTTTCGAGGAGCCATCCAAAGTATTAGTTAACTCTAGTCTTTTTAATGTGCGTGAAACCAGGGTTTGGTTTGATTGGTAATGTTTAATCCATAGTAGATTCAGAGGTCTGGAACTCTTTGTTATTCCAAAGGTAAAGCTAGTAAAGTTGATATGAAGTGAATTTAAGTCAGTAAGGCTTGAGATGAATGAGGTCTGAAGTATACTTTACTGACAGTCTTTGTAGCTGGAGTCTTTAACCCCTGTAGTCCAGACATTGGCAGTGGAGAGACGTAGTGGCAGCAAGAGTCTAATCCTGTCCTGGATAATCCAATATAGCACAGCCAGTCCACATAACTGTGTAAAATAAAATCTTACACCTAGGGATGTTTGGCATTTCCACATAGTGAATTGCCATGACAGGATTCACCTGGTCATCCAACACAGAACGCAAATTATGAGATAGGAAAGGTAAATTGTACCTGCATATGAAGCTTGGATGAAATTGACAGTTAGACAAGTTGTTGTTGTGCGTCAACTCTCAAAAATGACAACTCTTAAATCTGCATATTTCTTCTATCAACTGCAATAGCTTCTGTGACTACTGACAACTTGAATATGAATAAGCTGTTGGATGGATAAATGATCCTAACAAAGGAGTTTAGACTCTATGTAGACTTTGATTATGTCATATTTTCAGTCCTTTTTCCTACTAGTTTTTCGACTTTTATATTACTGTCTTTTCTTTAAAGAACAGGAAAGGAAAGGTTAGAGGGCCAGATTATTACATTGTAGTGAATACTGTCTGATATGATTAAGTGAAAGATGCCTCTGACATTATTTTAGTCTTCTCCAGCACCAGACATTCAGATCAGGAGAAGCATGTCTGTGGATCAGTGTGAAATAATAAGATATGAAAATGACTATGGGGCACTGTAGGAGCAAAGGGCTATGGATTGTGGAGGAGGTTTGTGTTTGATCCCACTTCTTTCCCCTGCTCAGTCACTTCAATTATCTTCCTTGCCTATCACCTCCATCTATTGGGAATATAGGGAATAATTAAGTAAAAGCATGACCGCCGCGGCTGTTGGTTTAAAATGATGATTAGAGTGCATTGAATGTGTGTGAGAGGGTGATGAGAGAGATTTGCTTTGTGTTTGGGGGATTCTAGATAAACTGTATTTCATATGTTTTGACACAAAGCATGTTCATCTACACAGAGTGGATGACTTTAAACATATACTCAGTACTGTACTGTAGCTGGGAATACTGCAGAGTAGATAATGTATTGTAAGTGCAGTGATTTTGTTCATGCTCACATTAAAATGTTTAAACATAGTTGCAACTCCCTTTGTGCACAGTTCTTACGACAATGCAGTGTAGTTAACTGTGAGCACTGATTACTTCAGTAGAGGTGTGCTGTATATGACCTCGCCCTCTAGGCACAGGCTCCGTCTGTGCAGTAAATGCTGTTTAAATGCCACTTTTGCTCACACGAAATAAAACATTATTGAGTATCAATAGGCCATCAGCATTCAGATTTGTTAGCAGCGCTGTAAAATTCAAAGGTCGCTAATTTAAGGAATGTGACATTTCAGATTGTGCTTTATGCATTTTACGTATCATTGTTTGCTTATTAGTGCTTGAATTGAATCTTAAATGCATATTGTAACTATGGTAATATTATGTAAATATGTAAGTTGTTAAACTCCAATTTGTCAGACTTGATTTAAGGAGTTTGATATATTCAGTGTTTTTAATGGTTGATGTGATCAGAAAATTTAATAATGTGAAAGCATGCCTCACTTAAATCCTAGTATATGGATGGACCATGTATGAAACACTAGAGGCTTATAACCAATACAGGAAGTGGTGACACTCAGCTTAGGCGAATAATTAGCTGACCAATGGTGTAACTTCATACTTTAACATTTATAGGTCTGTCCTGCTGCGGTCCAGTAAAAACTATAAAGTGAAGTGGAAATTCTACAGAACTGTAAAATGTTTGAATATGATTTGATTGTCACCTTTTTTTTTTTTTTGTTTCTGTCTCTTTGCCTCCAGAACCTTGACAATTACGAGCAGATGGCTGAACAGTACGACCAGGCAGCCACCAAAGCTGAGGCTCACATCCGGTAAATACTGCCAGTGTACTCATTACATTGTTCCCTTGTTATGTCTTAATTGTACGAGCCTATCAGAGCCATTCCTCTTCAGGTCATACTCATCCATAAAGATTATACTGACGTCCAGACAACAGTTGTCAGAGACAGAGACAGAGGTGGAGGCTGTTTGCAATGTTAGTTTGCTGTTAATGTGAACTTCACACCTCCTTTGAAAAATTTAAATTCACGAAAATATATAGAATACATTTATTTAAAATGTAATATTTAGATCTACGGAAACACAAGAACATTATAATAACCTAATAGATAAAGAATACACATCTCCCACACTTATCTGTCTGCTTATTGAGTCTTAGTCTTTTTGATATACCAATCTTTTTGCCAAAGCCAAACATAAAAACTGTTTTGCTTTGTTCATAATTTTTCTAAAATGTCTGCATTTCTGTTTTTTAATGAGCAAATAGAAAGCGCACAGGTGGATGGAAACAGACATAAGTAAATGTCTCTCTTTTGCCTTCTTTCTTTCTTTTATCACATGTCAAAGAGAGAGGGAAAAATTATGAAATAAGTAGTATCATCATATCTTTTCGGTGCACTAAAAACAACCCGAATTGCAAAAAGCTGATTAGCTGGTAAGAAATAAGTATTCCTGAATTTTACAGTACATCTCAGTACTACCAGTCTGGTAGCAAGTACCAACTTAGCAATCATGGCATGAAGTTATCAATGGACTTTGTTCTATTAAATAGTTTAGAAAGCTGCAGTCTGCTGGTAGGAAAACAGGAACAGCACCACGTTACGAGAAGCAGAGGTGCTCTTCTGATATGGCAGAGTTCAGGACTCACCTGCTGTCAAAAAGCATGTCAGTTTCATTCAACACCAAATTGATGCCTCACTAGAACTGCCAGAGTCTGTGGGCTGTCAATTTACACCCCGTTGTAACACCCATTCTCACCCCTGTTTAGAAATAGAGAGAGCCAAAGAGCTTGATGAATCCAATTTAGTCAGAGAGCAATTCATTTTCCCTTTTCCCACGTGCATGGCAATGATTATCGCAAAACTGATGGATAGATGGCTAATTAACAATCTTTTTCCAACTTTTATTTTCACATGCTCATTCTTCACCTTTTGGTTTCATTAACACATAAATACTCTTTTTTTTTTACCCTTGCTCTTATGTCTTACTGTACACCATTACAAGTTGGACTCAGGTGAAAATGAAACATCTTCATGACAAAACCTGTAAGGGTTATAATGTAGGAGCCGCCTATTTCCATTTATGTGACGATTGGTTTCTCAACACTGCACTGAAATCTCCATACATTTGTCATTCTGTAATATGTTGGAAAAGGATACAAACTTATCACTCATGCCAATTTACATTTTTGCTTCTTTAGTTTGTTATTTTTGTATTGTTAGACTTTGTGAGTTAAGGGGCTATACCATGAAAAGGAAACCTTAAAATCTGGACTGTCAGCATCTCCCCCCTGTGCATTCGTCCTGGAAAATGCAAGAGAAAAAGTAGGTATTTGGCCCTTTTGCCAGCTTTGCACTGTATGGTGGGCAGTGACCTCATCCACGACCCTGCCATCTTCATGCACCTGGCTGGTCCACTAAATTCAACAACGTACAATTCAAGTCCAAAATTTGTGTCAAATGCATTACATTAGCAAGGATTTGCTATTGTTCACGGCTGCGGAATCAATTCAGCACAAGTTTGCCGAAGGAAGAGCATTTTGTCCTGCCACAATGTGTTGCTCATTATTTTTCAGTGCACACACACAAACACACACACACGCATGCATGCACATAAACGTTCACTTGCGTTTTCCCCCTTCTATCTCTGCCACACATACAGACACACTTTGTATTCAGGCAGCCATGTGCTCGTCATGTTCTGTCAGGGTTTGGGCAGCATTTCATTGTGCTATGGTCACGCTGTCATTTCACACTACACTGACCACCCAGTAATTATTCTATTTACTCACTGCTGATGGGAAGGGGGGGGCAGTTGGGTGCTGCAGAACAGTCAAACATATTGTGTAGCTACAGTATGTCTTTTTCTTCTGTCGTTGTTGTTGTCTTTGTCTCCAATTCTTCTTCTTAATCGGCCTCTTATTGTCTCATTTTCCTAATTCTAACTTCTTTTTCTTACTGGCTTTGGGCCTTTCTATTTTCTTAGAGCTTCTGTCTTCTGTTTTAATGGAATTACTTTGATTGATATGGTTGTGCTGTAATGTTACACTTGACCTGCACGTCTACATGTAGATGATATGCAAGACAACACATCGGTCTGATTATGGAGAGATATTTTAATTAGTGGAGAAGGCGATGTGACACATTTCCTAGTGAGATGAGTTGCCCAAGGCAGTGCCTATTAACCAGCACTGGCGTTTAAAATTTTCATAAAGGTATGATTGGTAGCTTGTGGAAGAGGAACCCTATTTGGGTGGACTGCTATCAGTTATAGTGCTCTGTAACCAGACTTTGTGTGTTTCCTAGCTCTGAAGCTTCAGGACCAGCTCCAAAAAGTTTAAGCTGAAAGCTGCCTCTCACACCTGAGGAGGGTATTTTGTTGATCACATGGCACCAAGGTCCAAGACACCTGGGATATTGCCCCTATTTTTCCGACATTGGACAGGTCACACTCTAAAACATTATCCTTGAGTGTTAAAACGTTATCTCGTGCCATTTGCCACTTGCCTTGCCCAAGTACATGAGGCATTTTAGAGGAGTTCCTCCATTAGCTGTGCCTTGGGGTATCAGATTACCCATATTTCCCAAAAACACCTCACCTAAGAGACCCACAGCATCACAGCTTAGTTTACCTTAAGATCTAAAAATCCATTAATCCTCTTAAAAAAACCTTGTTACCCTCAAAGTGTTAGTAAAGACAGAAACTAAGTGAACCTCAGGTGGATGTCTGTGTGAGGATTCACCATGAAGTAACTGCTGACAGTTTGTAGTTGTAAGCCTGCTTTCATGTGGGTTTGTTATATCTGCTTTATTTTGTACACTATATGTGGCTGTTCCTGTGTGTATGTGTGCAGCATGTCCAATTAGTGACAGAGACAGGTGAGCTTACTGTAAGGACACAAAGTAGTAGACAGCTAGTCGTTACTAGGTACAGGAGCTGTGTGCACTGTGGTCCAACAAAGATACTTACTTACTGTACACACTCTGCCTCTTTGACAGCCTCAGAAGTTATATGTAGTATATATAAAGAAACACACATACACTCCTGTGCAAGAGTACAATCACAGTGATGTCAGATTTAATGGTCTGTACTGTTTAGATAGGTGAGGAGTTAGACAAGTCTGTCCTAACAGTTCTGATTCATTCATCCACAAACCTAAATTCACCACAGCATCGGTCACCAAGTTACAACACAATACGTTAATTTCAGGGGATGCACTGATTCGACTTTTTCTCTCCCAATACCAATTCCTCAAATAAGGGGAATCTGTCAACACTGATTCAGGTTTTATACATACACTGTCCGTCCTCCATGAGAGCCAAAGTAAGAGATTAATGTGATAACAGTTTATTTTATTGTGCAAAAATGATGTGCACATATCCTGCATCACACTTTGTGCTGGATGGATTTGAAAGCTGGACTGTTTCTCAGTGAAGTGAAGTTGTTTAAAGAAAATAACCTTACAAATTAAATGACACAAAACTGGAATTGAAATTGTTGATGATAAAAAGTCTAGTGATGGGGGCGATAGCGGTGCAACGCTCCAAAGAGCATGTCTCACCCCACATCACCCACAACTCGAGTGAGTCGTCCAACCGCAAGTTCTCCTGATTGAAAAGTTATCAGAGATGAGATGTCACACACAAACATACGTGCATGTGCACCTTATCTTGTTCCCGCATGTCACCTGTTTTAATGAAACACTCTCCTTATCCCCACCCATCTCTCTCTCGCTATATTCCCACAAAGTCAGTTTGGTGGGATCAATCAGCCAGGCTAACAGAGTGCGAATTGTTCTCCTACATTCCTATCTCCCTTCAGCACTCCAGATGTCAGCGTATGAAGATACAGGAGGACTTCTGTCTATCTTCAGTCCATGGCTTGTAGTTGTTTTTGATTGCTATTCCCATTTGAGACAGAGACTTTGTAAGTGTTTTGAAGGAGGGAGATTAAACTTGTGAAGTTTTGTGTTGTCATATTGTCACATGAGAATTTAGGATTTGGGTTTGCTGCATCACTTAGCAAAGGTAGTGGTAAGTGATTATTATGACTACCAGAATAATCATAGTTCCTAAGTTATGTCAGTCCTCAGATTTTCACAGGCTTTATGAACTAAATCTGTAGTTCAGATTTTATGTGTTTCTGTGAGTAAGATTTCTGCAAGGTGAAATATAATGTTGTAAATGTTATCGTTATGGCAGTATCATAAAAGCTTTGCAAAGCTCTTCTCATCCCTTCCATTCAGCGTAATATTACAAACCAGAAGTACAATGTCATGGCTGCTGTTTAAAAGGAACCCAAATCCTTGTCATCATACATTCAGAACCTTTCTCACACACACACGCACACACACACACACAAACAACACCAACTTAGACAGAGAGAATAATAAAATGCTACGCCCTTACGCTCTTTCCCTTTTCTTCTTATTGCTTTATTCCCCAATGTCACACTTTGCAACGGTGCAGAATGTGAGCTCTCTTCATAAAAAACACACGCTGCCAAGGTGAGACAAAAAATAATGAGAATCTTTAAACGATTTGAGCCACCCCCCCACCCCCCTCTTCTCAACTTCATGTCACAGGCAGAAAGCAATTGGATTTGTTGTTTTGCTTCTTTGCTTCTTTTCGTTGCGAAAGTTAGCTATCAAAGTAGCTGGGGCGGCTAATATTTTTCTAATAAGAGCTCACCTTTAATTTCAGTCAAACGAGGCAGTTGGTGCAGATTAGCAGAGGCAATTTTCTGCTTCAGATTCCATTATTAAAACACTCTTGCTATCAGAAAGTTTCCCTTGTTGAATAGAGTAAGAATTAGTTTTTCTTTTTTTTAATTTTATTTGAGCTTGGATTAATACCTTGGGGCTATTGTTGCTGTTATCATTTACTCTTAGGGAGTAATTCAGAATGCAGAAAGTCAAACATCAACCATAATTTTAATCATGTGATTGGAGCTCTTGGCAGCAGATTTTAAACTGACAAACACATCAACGTCATCTTCAATGTCAGTGTATACAAATTGCCCTTCATGTGGATATAATGGAAAGAGCCATTCAGCCCCAAATCCCATATCATGTATCTTAAGGCTCTTAAATGTTTTAATAACTCAGACCATCACCTGTGTATTGAGCTTGCTTCAACATAATTAAAACTCATGTCCACTCCTATTAACAGCAACAACTAAATTATATAGACCACTAGATAGCACGTTATCAGTGCCCCTACTGAATGACCGTCAGACCTTTTGCGTGGCACCAAATGCGATGGTTGCCATGGGTTACTGTTTGTCCACGCAAGCAAGGGTTCTTTGATGTTTTAGTATGTTACTTTCAAGTTCTCCCTCTCTCTCACTGTCCCGGCTGTGGCATGTTGACACATATTGGGCAGCAAGATAAGATGTGCTTTGTCTCCTCCACTATTTTTAATTTTAAACAGGTCATTAAGATCTTTGAAATCTGAAAGTTAAAGTAAATGTCCCTTATTTCAATGAATGTTGTTGAACATCGCAGGAGGAAGTGAAGTTCATCTTTGTCACCATCAACCTCACAGTGACCACATATTCTGTTTTCTTTTGATCGCCTTTTTCATTCCCCCCCCTCCCTCTCTCTCTCTCTCTCTCTCTCTGTCTCTCTCTCTCTCTCTCTCTCTCTCTTTCTCTTCACTTGTTTTTCATGAATATTCTCACCGCCAGTGATTTATCTAATCCTTTCTCTCGCCTCCACTGCACATGCAAGCACACACAGACAACACAATGCACATACCAGTGCAGAGACATTTTTTCTTCTGTGCGTATACTTTATCACATACACACAAACACACAGAAAGTGCTTCTACAAAGCACATCTCACACACATGTGCACACACAATGAGTGTATTTTGTCAGTGAAGGCAGGGACTACTGGACTCATTTATATGTGAAGGATAAGGATGCATGATTCTGTAATTGCTTTGAGGAATGGCGTGTGTGCGTGCATGATTGAGTATGTGATTGTCAGGTGGTCAGCTTTCTAAAATAAATAGGCATGTCCCATCATGTCAAATGAAGCCATGCGTCTCCTTATCAAATTGAACACTAATTTTTTCCTCTTCCTCTCTCTGTCATTTGCTCTTGCTTCTTTACAGTACAGTGTTTCATACAGCCGGAAAAATGATAACATCTAAAAATGAACTGACAGCTGTGCTGACGCATCTCACCTCTGCTGTCTGAGATGTTTCGCTCAGGTCGGCAGCATAGAATACTTCAGTACATAAATTTACCACATAAACATCTACAGTAGTGTCACACACATAGATAGGAGACGCAGGAAAATATTCACTATGTCTGAATTGAATTTTGGTTGTGATCGTCATGAACCTTTAACTTTTCATCTACATTGATTTATCTTTTTCTATAATAATATTCTAGCTAAGGTTTAAACAACATGACTCACATTCCTCTGTGCTGTAGACCTTCGTTTCTTGTGAAAAACTGTTAAAGACACGTTAGTCAGCCACACCATTGGATTGTTCTTTACCAAGAAGTCACTGCAAATTATCACTCTATACTGTGGACCCAGTACAGAGCTTTACTAGTGTGTTATGCTGCATATAGTATCTCTTGAATTTGTCCTAAATTGTAAATTTTGGCTCAAAAAGTTAAATTGAGCTTTAAAATTAATTTTTGAGATAATAAAAGTTGAATTAAGTGCTCAGAGAGGCTATTGCTAACACTGTCCATGTGGGATTATATGATGTAATCAATAGCTACTAAGTGGACCATGAGGCTTTGTTTCATCATCTATTCTATTCTATTCTGTTCTGTTCTGTTCTGTTCTGTTTTCTGTTCTATTTTATTGCTAGCATTCTACTGGATGTAGTGCTGTAAATGTAAAGTTGTGCCTAACTGTATTTGTGTGTATGTATGTATGTGTATATGTGTGTGTACATATCCATTTCCAAATCCTTCCAGTTGCAAGTTCTGTCACAACAGCAGGTAAATTACCGCAAGCAACAGAGCACTCAAGGATTACCCTCATGTAGGATTAGCATTCACTACCTGCGTGTGTGTCTGTGTATGTGTGTGTGTGTGTGTGAAAATATTAAATACATTTTGTGCTTTTGTCTACACAAATGTACTGTATGTGTGAGTAAGTAAGAAAGTTTGACTTTCACTCCTAAGCTGCTTTGTCAATGCATAATTCATGTCTTTCCACAGGCTGCACCTTGAAGCCTTTGAAACTATATTAGCCTCTCCAACTGTAACTAAAACAAACCACAAACAGTATTTTTTTTTTTTATTTTGCTCATTATCTGAAGTTATGACTTGTGAATTGAATGCAGCCAGCTCCAATCAGTTTCTTTTCTTTTTCCTTTTTGATAAATCATCTCTAGAAAAAACCACCAGCATTGTATCATTTCCATCAGTGAGTCTGAAACCAGGTTTATACTGCTGTTAATACAGCTGCGCTTAAGCTAATGTGATCTTGAGATAGCATAGTGGGAGTCATATTTTACATCTTTATAGTGCTTTATCTGAATATTAAACAATCTGGGTTTTATTTTAATAGTGTTTTACTTCCTGCCTGAACTTGTCAGTGCTTCTGCTCCTTGTTCCTGTTGCACTTCCTCTTGTAAGGTAGCCACTTCTGATCTCAGCATAAAGTCTATGAAAAAAAAAAAATCATAACCACTAAGAATGATGGCTAAAACTATGACTTTAGGTTGTAGACCATAGATGTTAAACAATTGTAATAATAACTTTCCTGCAGAGGAATTTACGACTACAGTCATTACATGCAAAGAATTGTTAAGGCAACGGATTCGCATTTTCTGCTGAAGATGCTCCCCATTTTTTATTTCAGTCAGAAGTTTAAATGTATTAGTACTGGAGTTCTTATTGTGCTGTTCAGTTATGAAGTTTTTCATAACATTCAATTGAAATGCTGTGTGAATTATGAATGCAAAACATAATATAAAAGTACTACTACTACTACTAAAAGACCTTCATTCTGTATACCTGTTGTACCTATAAAATTAAATGTTTTGCTCAATATTTCTAGGATATATATATGTATGTATGTATAAGCTGTTTTTGTCAATACTGAATGATTAATGCAGAACCACTGGCAGTAAAACCTGGTACAAAACAAACCAGTTTTAGGTTTCTAAACACAAGGCTCTGTTAAATAGACAATCTGTCAAACATGTACAACATGGTGATTGTACTGCAGCTGAGAGGCTTTCAGCACATGACAGAACCTTCTCAGTTGGTGCTCAGTGCTCCATTATAATCACACTAACCCTCGTGTCTGCCCTCTGTTTCTTTCTGTGTAGGCCCCGGCAGACTGCGTCTGTGTGCACTGAGCTGCAGGCCAGGGTGCTCCAGTGTTACAGAGAAAACCCACAGCAGACACTGCACTGCTCCAGTCTGGCTAAACAGTACATGACCTGCGTCCAGCAAGCCAAGAAGGTAGGCGAATGAATGTGTGGGAGAATGAAGAAAAAATATCCTCATCGGCTTTAGTGTTTTGTGTCAATGCTTCTTTCTATAGGTTTATGATAAGTATGTGAAAAGTAGCAATCAGTTTCCCACTTTTCTTGATTGATTTTTTTTGTTTTTGTTTATGGCATTATCATTATCTCCCGAGTAACACATTTGGCAAGAGTATTTGGAGTAACTTCATTTTCTTGAACATATTTTTTCAAATCTTCTTCCAGTCAGTTTTTTTTAAAGACACACAGAGGGATAGCGGTTAATTAGTCAGACCTGGAAGAACTTGACAGCGTCACTGACAGTAAAACAAAATGATGAAAAGACAAATAATACTTTCAATATTTGTACCAAATCAGTTAACTTCTGAGGACTGTAATCTGCGTGTTGGTTACTTTGACACTTCAAATACGAAGCTTAATTAATGGGACATGCTAATTGAGTGGATTTATAAGTCACTAAATGTGTGCACTGTGTTTTGGAACTTTTTGATAGGAAGATTACACCATTATTAGTGTATTAAAATCAGTTTTTGGTGTTCAGCGCTTTGAAATGCATTCTGCTTTCTGCTGATGCTTTCACAAATAGTGTTCATACCCTACGCTTATCTACAAAGTGCTTATTTTACCCAATTTCTTCATCAAAATACAAAAATGAATGGGGCAATTTGCACATTATTATCTTGACAGAATGCACTGATATGGCTCCAAAGTAGATAAAAAGCACAAAACAACAATTGGTGAATTTGGCAGTTTAAACAGTCGATAAAACCAAGGCAAAGGCTCATAATAAAAGCCATCAGTCTCTTTAAACTAGTTCAAAAGCTCCATTTGCCAGTGGGGTGGTGTTCTTTGGGAATGAAGCCATGCATATGTGTTGGTACGTGAGTTTTTGTTTTGTGAGCATGAGTTGTATAAGTTCAGACTCTGAGTGTTTGTTTGAACAGACAGTAGTGCAGAATACGGGCAGGTTGTTTTTCTCTTCTTTGTGCAGCATACTTGTTTAATTCAGATTCAATCGTATCCTTGACAGAGTGAGTAAGAAAGAGAGGCAGAAAAAGAAACGGGGAGTAGAGTAAAAGATCAAATGAATAAAATAGAAAGTCAGTCTGTATTAAACATAGAGAAACTGAATATCTTTGGGTTGTGAACTGTTGGTCGGGACAACACAAGACATTTGGGGATGTCATTTTAAGCTTTAGGAAACAGTGATCAACATATTTCACCATTTCATAGACCAAACAACTAATTGAGTTGAGTTCATTCAATAATGAAAATAAGTTAGTTGCAGTCCTGATTAAATGTATCAGCCAGCCATCCCTCTGTGAGTGAAAGTATTGTTAAAACCTGTTTTAGGCCCTACACTCTCCTCTGAAGAAAAGAAATGACTCAGTTCAGAAAGTTTTCCACTTTTACCCAGGTGGAAGAAGATTGATTTGACTGATGTGGATGAATGAGGCCCACTCCTTAACAGAAAGTAGTCTGGAGCCCAAACATTATGTACTATATGACTTTGAAGAAGGACGATAGAGGATAAGAATTACTACAGCTATGAACTATAGTCATACGTTTTTCTCCCTGAAATTCCTGTATTTCTAACAGCAGCTTTATAAGATTTCAAACAGCTGGAAGGAAAGTTATGATCTGAAGCATTTTATCGCTGAAATCTTTTTTTGTCTAACCTTTCTATATTGGGATAATCTGTCAGCGATGAAATCTTGCTTTTCAAGAGGGTGACCTGCGTTACTCTTTTGAAAATGGTTGGATTTCCAAGTTGACCTTTAAGACTTTTGAAGAATGCTCTATCCCAAGCTTAGATTTAAAAAGGCACATAAATGTTCCCAGATTTATGATATAAATGTGTAAATGTAAAACGCCTCATATTAAACTTCCTCCACCCACTATAGCCACTTTAAACACACTATAATTACAACACTTTTTATCTCCACCCATCTCATGTGTTGAATCTTGAATCTTTTCCTAATGCTGTCACTGTTGATCCATCTCTTCTTTCCCAATTCCCATCCTCCATGCATCCCTCGTCTCATATTACAGCCTCTTTCACTGCCTGTCACTGCACACTTTGTCACATTAGCCAGTGTATTAGCTATGTTCTGCAATGTTGGCAGTGGAGCTCTGAGTGATATGCAAAAATAAATAAATAATAATATCATAAAATTGATAAATTATCATTTCAAGACCACTGTCCATAAAACCGTCACTTTTTTTCTTTATGATTTTTATGACATTCATGGAAATATTTGGCCACGCTGTATGTTCAGATAGTATCTTGGAATAATACCCACATGTAAAAGAAAAAAAAAGAGTGGAGACGAGCAGTTCTCCCACCTGAGGCTCTGTATCAGTCGGAGTAAATGAAAAGAAATAAGTAGGCAGTCGCAAGACCCCACTGGACACGCAGGCAGCTGTCCAGTCTATAAATGGATCTGACAAAGCCAGCAGCTTGGCAGTGCAGCACACTTAGACAAGAGTATAACCAGGAAAAGTTTCAGTATTGCTGCAGGCGGTTGAGGGTCAACAGGGAGCAATATGCACTGCAGATTTAGTCATGACAGAGAGAGAGCCCTGGATCATATTTGATTATGAAATATAATGTCCTGCAGACCCTGGAGGAAACATTTTGTTTGACTGTTAATAATGGTGGTTTTACCTTTTGCTGCAACAAAGAGAGCTTGTTTAAAAGTGGACCCCCCCTTTTTTCTCTCTGTAGTCCAATAACAGTTGAGCAAGCCTCGGTCAACCTTGCCTTTAATGTCATACTTAGATAGGCTATGTCGGCTATTTTGTCAAATATTCTTCAGCCAAATTCAATTAAAAACTACATTTATATCAAATATGTGCCATATCTGTCTTTGTTTAAATAAAACAAGAACTTCCTTATAAAGTAGGTCATGAAAATCTACTACTTTCTTAGCATCTTACGTATCAGTGAAGCCCCTCCTTAGCATCGGCAGTGTGTTAAGGTGTGGTTAGGTTTAGGCACAAAAACCATTAGGGTGAGGAAAAAAGATCATGATTTGGGTTCCAATGCGGTAAAAATAACCAAATGTCACTGTAACGATGACATCGGTCACCTGATTTGAGCTCATCTGTAATATGAATAATGACAATATGAAAAATGTCATCTGAAAAACTAATGATTGTGAAACACCTTTAAAAAAAACTAATATCTTCAGTTGTTTTATGGTGAATGTGTCATTCAAGTTGTTACACAATGTTAAACAGAGCTACATACATGCCTTTCATAACTTTGTGATTGAAGGGCAGCAATAACACACAAAAATATTTTTTGCGTTGCACTCTACAGAGGGGAAAAGGGTCAGCAAAATAAACTGTTCATGTGCAGATGGAAAAAGAAAAGACACAGTACTTTGGGATGCAGTCATTTTGCAGCTTTGTGCAGCGATAACATGACTACTCAATAGACAGCAAAGCTTTTAGCTTGGTGAAAACCTCCCGACAGCTTAAAAGCTCTGTTCTTTTGTTATCTGTATGTGCCTGTAAGGATTTTCTAAAGCAGACACATTCTTCCCTGTGATTAAGGGGAGAATGCTGCATTCCCCCCCAATATTAATCTTTGTCTGAAGTTAATACTTTATGGTTCACCCTTTCCTTGAATATAGTTATCTTTCTCTCTATTGTTTCTCTCTGTGCTAGATGCTTTTTAAACACAATATTTCTGCATCTGTCATAGTCTTACAGCATTTTGTGTTCTCTACAGTTATGTTCAGTCCATTGTTTTAAAGCACAGGTTCACAATCTTTTAAGTCTGTCTGAAAACAATAGTACCCAAATGGATTGTGGAAATTGTTTTTCTTGCCATCTGTTCATACTGACCATTAGAAGATCACTTTATAATGCACTTTCAATGTACGTGATGGAGGCCAAAATCCACAATCTGTGGAAAAATGTTTTTAAAAGTTTATCTGACGCTAATATGAAGTTTCATCTGTCCGGAGTAGTCAATCAAGTCAGTATATTTCCATGTTACAGTCTTTTTAGTGCCACCAGAGTCCTCTTTTTGTTACTTCTACCACAGCTTAACAGTGAAACACTGTCAGAGGAAACACAAAGAGACAATTTGATGATTTAAAAAAATAACTGTAAATGTGGCAGATATCCACTTGAGGCTGTTAAAACTTCATACAAGCTTCAAATAAACTCTTAAATTTATTTTTTTTACACAAAATGACTGTGTGGACTGTAGATTTTGCCCCCCATCACTTACATTGAAAGTGCATTTGAAGGCCAGTATGAACAGGAGGAATGAATACAGTGAGCAAAACCTCTTTCAATGTGAAGCAGGCCCAGACTATCCAGTCTGGTGTCAGATCTGCATTTTGTCCATCTCCCACTGACTTATGTGACCTTCTGGAGTTAATTCATGTAGACTCTACAGTATATAGTATATCTGTTACTCTCCCTCAGCCTGTCTACGTTTGTCAATCAATCTGCCAATAAAACCAGCTGTCTGCTTATCTGTCTTTTTTTCTGCCAGTGTCTTGATCTGAACATCACTACAGTATCTATCTCACTTTTTCTGTTTCCTGCTTGAAGTTCCCCCAACTCACTATCTACAGTGGCACAGCCTTCCTTATGTGTCACTCAGAAGTTCTTTTATGTTTTATGATTCATGCACAAACACACACACACACACACACATTTTTCACACATTCTGCCCTTTGCCATCCATTAAGGATAGTTGCTTCAGGATGTGGCCTTGCACCTCCTCTCTGCTATCACTCATCTGTCCTTCCCCTGTCAGTGTCTCTAGCTGGGCCATTGTCATGCATATGGGACCTTATGTGTGGGTATATGTTTGTGTGGGATGCAGGGTAAATGTCAGCTAACCAAAGCTGTGTGGGTTTTGTGTGACTTTAGATGGTATCTTAAAAATATTGTCACTGTATGGGCATCATTGTCATTGGAAGTTAGCCCATGAGAATGGTTTATGAGCTCATCATCTATTCTCTCTTTTAACCACCTTCTCTGTGAAACAAAACACAGCTTTCCTCAAAGTCACATTGAAGAACAAACGTTTTGTAAAACCACCACTTACTGTAAGTGCCCCCTCCTCCTCCTCCTCTTGCACAGTGCTCCACAAGGTGACAGCCTTGACCATTTGCAGAATGCTAATGCTATTGCTATACCTTTTAAAACCATTGGCGGGAGCTGACAGCATCGGAGCAACACTTGCCACTTTACCCCACATACTTAACCCTCTTGAACCCGCCAGTCTCCCAAATGCTGTGTGTTTGGGTGTGGGTGTGTGTGTGCGCCATTCTGTTTTGTTACTGAATATATGGAGCATTGGTGGACTTGTAGAAAGGTGTATGGTGTTATTTTTGAAACTGATCAGAAATCTGTGCTCACCTGTTATATGATATATTGCAGATCCAATACGCCACCACTACAACTTCAAAACCTACCACAGAGTTAATTCAGCAACACTTTGATGCAATTGTTTCACTGAAATACCTTTTAATTAAAGTAGATCAGAGGTAGAAAGAATGACTGATGTTAATGTAATTGTGTTATTTCCTAAAGTTAGTGTTAAGGTGCTTGGTATTGTTTAACAGAAGCCTATTTACCACCATTGAGAGTATTATGAACAGCAATGTGCAAAGTATTTTCTGACATTTTATAGTCTGAATGGTTAAAATAAATCAATAGATTAGATAGGTAGTAATGATGGTCAACATTAGACTTTAGAGATGGGGAATGCATTACGCATCAATGCTAGTTTTAATGCTGAGCGGAGAACAAAATGTGTCTACCATCCCATCTTCTCATCTCCTTTTAAGGACCTTACAGCTCCAGAGGACATAGCAGAGAACAGAGAAAAAAGGGAATAAAAACAGAAAATAATGTGTGTGAAAATAGTCAGGTGTTTGGAGTGTGTGGGTTTGCAGATGGATCCTGTCACGTTTAAGTGCTGCGGTTTTCTCTCTTAATGTCACCTCCATCAGTCATGCCGTGTGTGCGTGTGTGTGTGTGTGTGTGTGTGCGTGCATATCTTTGCTTGTGTGCATCTGTATCTGTACATCTTGTGTGCCTGTGTAGAGCTATTCACCCATTTGTTCAAAAACATTTCATGTGACATTTTCCTCACCAGCCACTTTTAACCACAAACTATGGTAGTTCATAAACATATGTTGAGGGAGCCATCCATTTCTGAATGTAGTGCCAGCAGCATCTTAAGCACCTCTTAGACGTTCAGTCCTAACAAAATGTTTAGACCTCCATATCCCATAAAAAGGTACTGAACGGCTTTAGTAATGGCCGGCTATTTCACTTTGCTATTTCCCCCCCCATCTTGTACCCACAGTAAATACCAGCAACAAAAAATCATGACGTCTTATTCAAACCTATTCAATTTGTCCAGGTGGAGAAGTTGATTCATAGGAAAATGAGAAATTCTGCCATTTCCAGTAAAAAAGAGGGTGAAAAACAAGGGATGAGTCTTTGTGGTGGGTCTGAAAGAGGAGTAGAAGATGTCCATCAATGGGGAAATGGATGGAGACCGATGAAAGGGAGGAAAATGGGGGAGAAGGAAGCTTAGGAGCGCCTGTCAAGGTGTAAAGGGTTAATAGAAACCTGTAAGAGAAAGATACAGTAGACATGAGTGGATGACAGAAAGAATGTAGAGCGGAGGAATAAAAAGAAGAGAAGAGTCATCAACCATTATTATAATTATCATAATAATAATAATTATTATTACCATTAATATTATTGTTAATAATAGTAATATTTAATAAATTGCCTTAAATATTTTTTATTTTTATCTTAATTTCATAGTACACATGAAAATAAAATATTGGCAAACACTACAACAAGTGTGTGTGTGAATATCATATATCCATACATATGGCACACATACACACAAGCTCAAGTATTTGTATCTCTTTGTGTCTCCCTCCCTCCTTCCATCCCACCTCTTCTTCACATCCATCATCTCCAAGGCGACCATGCTGTGAAGGCACAGGCTACATAAAGATTACCCCCACCCACCCTCCCCCATCTTTTCAACAGTTTCTCTCTCTCTATCTCCCAAATGTATATAACACTCCATCAGCATCCAGCTAAACATCTCATCCATGCTGCTGCACTCCACCGACCACCGTCTCTGTAACATGTGATCGATTCCCTCCTGTCAGATTTGAACTGCCATGTGTCTTGCTTCATTTGGGTACATATGGTGTCTGGGAAAATTGTGGAAAAGAGACTTGCCAGGTGAAGACTGAGGTGTGGAATTGTCATTATCATCTTCATCATTTTTATTTTAGATACACATACACATACACAGGTTCAGTTCATGTTTTTAGGTTTCATTTTTAAATCATAATTTGGAATATGCGTCCGTTTAAACTCCACCCACATTCGTATTTATGTCATACATGGTGTAGATGTACTTTTAAGTCTTTTGCAATAGTTTGAAAATTAAATATATCTGAATGAACACATTTTATAATGTTTAATGCTTAGTACTGTTTGTCTTAAAGTGTGTCTGACGAGGATATTTAAGTCCAGTGTGGATGTAAACTAAAATAAAAAATCAGAGTAGCAAAATTAGGACAACATTAAATATTTATGTTTAATGCTCACTCCAAAAAGAAGAACATTAGAGGTCTTCATATCCAATTTAATGTAATAACATTTAACAATTGTTCATCAAATTATGTTTGTGACTGTATTTAATATATAGTAAGTAATCACTCCATTTTTTAATTTGGCTGATGATTTACAGACTTACCAATTGAATGCATCTGTTCAGTGTGACAAAAACGACTGTCTGCCTAAATGAATGAGTGGTTTAAATGGTCGAATCAGTCAACGCATCCAAGCAACCAACAGTCTGACTGACCAACGAATGAGCAGTTCAGATGCTCCTGTGCATGTAACCAACCAACCATCTAAGATGTTTCCTAAACTGACTAATTGACTGTCTGACTGTCTTACTGACTGTGTAATCAGTGAATGTCTGTGTGTTTATAAAGCGACCATAGCTACGGCTACTCTACGAGTGTCTGATTGACAGTCCTGCCTGGTAACTGTCTCCGTCCCTCCAGAGACAAGGAGAGAACTGAGTGCTGTTAGCACTGAGCAGAGAAGACAGTTATTGATTTTCTACTTGTCTATTATTTTTTCTGTTTGTTTTTCACAGAGAAAAAAGCCAGTGAGCAAGTCAAGTGTGTTTGTGTACATGCGTGTATGTGAGTTAGTGTGTTGTGCAGATGTGTGTTTACATGTGGTTCAGCTGTCTGTATGTTGCCCATTAGCTTATGACTGCAGTGTGAACATACCCAGCGTGTATACACTGCTGCTTTTTACGCTGCTGCTGTTCAAAGTTGATTCGTAGCCAACGAACACAACAGTCGATCTTCTTCTCACGCTACTCACTAATTGGATGGAAACTGGCAGGTGGAAGAAAACAAGTGTGTGTCTGTATGTGTCTGTGTATGAATCTGTGTTTTTGTGTGTATTAAGTGTGATCTCAACAGACTTTGTTGCATACCAGTAAGAGTCAGTGATAATGAAGTGAAATTGTTTGTTCTACTTTTGCACTTTTTTTTGCACTTTTTTCACTAACAAGTGTAAAAATTAGTTCTAACTAATGTGAACTGATTGAGTAAGCATACTTTTTATTTTTTAAAGGCCATAAAGACCATACAAAATAATTACCGTCATATAATGAGTAAACATACTATCATAGTACCTCAAATAGTCCAATAGTCTAACATGCACAGAAATAATGCATAATTAGACTAATATGTTCATTAAAGAACACCATCCAGGTCACTAAACTGCACTGTATACAGACCCATAAACGTCTGTATACACCATCCTGCTGATATAAATGGGGTAGGCAAATATTATGAACACCTCTTGATATAACTCACCACAACACAACAGCACCACAAACATCAGCTTCCAAAGTGATCGTAAAGATGAATCAATGCCACTTTAAAACAGTTTAAACAAAAACTAAACGTTATAAAATCCATGAAGGAAAGGTTTATTACAAGGCTGCATCTGTAGCTGTGTGTACCTAATAAAGTGGTAACTGAGCATAGTCTTAAATTTAATGGAGACCTTGAGCAAGACGATTTGGCTGCCCTCTCTGCCCAAGGTGCCGTGCATAAAAAGCTTTTCCTGTCTTTAAATTTTCCAAGTGTGGATGGCGACAGTCCAAATTTGGTCCTGGGGCACCAAATTGAACTGTGTGTTCTGTGGGAGGTGCTAGGGGTCAGTTTGAAATTCAAAAACTACTTCATACACTATGCATGAGGCATAATGCAACATCAGAGTGCGGCAATACCAACACACGCTGCCGCCACACACTCACATATGCATATGCACACACACAAACGGAGCAATAAATAGTGTGCTCTCATGCACATGTGCAGACGCACCCTCTCCTCCTTTATATCCCAGAACGTGAGTGGAACAGTAAAGCTAAATCCCCTTGTCACATTTGCCGCTCATCTCCAATTCAATGGCACAGGCTGCGATGCCCTCGGATGCACTTGGCAAGTGAACAGCTAACCTGCCCGCCAGTATATCTGCCTGCCAGCACAGCGCAGAGGTAGTTAGCATGCCAACTAGCCTACCCAGCAGCCACAAGCTAATGCTTCGCTAACCCTGAGTCGCCCCGTGTCTCCGTCTGTGACTGTGTCTGTATGTCTATTGACACAAGGAGTGTCTATAGTAGGCTGGCTTTCTAAAGCATAATCAGAATCAGACCAAAATTTTTGTAAAGTTCAGTTTTGTTTTACCTTTTAGAAGTAATTGAGTTGCAGCAGATTAAACAAGACAGGGCAGGACGTATACAAAATGTTTAAAATAAAATTAAAAATCCAACCAAACACAAATACAAACCTCCCACACACAACTTCAGCTCCTCTACAGTCATTTCATATATTGTGTGGACTGATACATTAAATAAGGTTCTTCTCCTTTTTTTTTTTTAGCCTCTAAAACTACAATCTTTCTCCCTCTCTGCATCCATATTGTGGTCTTCTTCATGAATAGTCTGCTGCTCACGTCTGTGTTGCTGAATAGTTGTACAACAATGCTGAGTCCCATTAAACGGGCAAACGCAGTTACACACTCATGAATTTTCAAGGTAGATTGAAAGAAATAGAATAAAAGCACTGAAATAACTTAGGCATGGTTTCTGGGGAGTTTAAGTGCCTTGCTCTAAGAGCTTCTCAGGCAGAGGAGTTTAACTGATTACTGAGTCTCTTGCAATTGTTGCTGTTCCACAAAAAATATGTTGGTCTTTTGTACCAGTAAACCACTTCAGACCATCCGTGCAGAATCACTGAATTATAATTTGAACGTGTGTGTGTGTGTGTGTTTTTTGTGCGTGTGTGTTATAATTTGAACGTGTGTGTGTGTGTTTTTTTGTGCGTGTGTGTCCTGTCCCTTAGCGCTTGTCTTTTTCATGTGTTGCCACATGCAGTTAAACACCAGCTGTAATAGCTACAGGCCAAACACTTCAAGGACTGAGGTCAGACTTTCTATACCAAGAGCCTCAGTCAACGCTCCAAACAGGCTACGGCTCCTTCCTGTAACCATCATGCAGATTGTCTTAACTTACACTCAAGTGTAGAGCATGTTAATCGATTAGTTGATCAAATGAATGTCTTGTGCTACTCACTTCAAATTCTTTCTTTTTTTTTTTGTAAGTGCCACAAATGAGCCAAGTTAGCGGTTAGAAAGAGCCTCCAAAATCAGTTGGTTACATCATTGTAATTCAATAGACAATAACAGATATTAAACTTAGAGTTCAGATAGAGACGTCTGCACACATACTTTGACTTTCATCTAACAATGCATACAATTCCAAATGCATATAATTCATTGATTTATACTGAGATGATGATGTAGCTAGATAGCCATCAAGACAGTCAGTCAAAGACAATAATAAATGTAGCCTGTAAGCTAACAGTGTGTCCTGAGTTGCTACGTTGTACATATGGTAGAAAATTTTCCATGATGTTTTTTTTTTCTTTAAGTTCGAGTAATGTTAATTTTTTGATTTGACGGCTCTTTTCTTTTCTACCCCTCCCCCCTTTGTGTTTCTCTCTCTCTTTTAGAGCTCACCGACGAACCACGGCTGAGAAACCCAAAGAAAGCAGAGCAGGAAGAGAAGAAGTGAAGAAGGAGAGAGAACATGTCAAATCCGTCCATTTCTTGGCTCCTTCTGTCTTTCTCCTGTCCTTCCATCCATTTTTTTTAGCCGCCATCACTGAACAACCACCCCCCACACACCCCCTCTTTTCCACTCACGATCCTTCTTGGTTTTTGAGTGTATTATCTTGACTTGTCACTCCAGTGTGTATGATGTGTTGATTTATTGTCAAGTTGCGCAGACACACCCCTGCCGTCGCTGAAATAAATCCCAGTGATCTGGTGGTGATGAGACTGCAGGTCGTGTCATTGTGTCTTGTGTGTGTGTTTGCTTCTTTTACGGTTGAGGATGGCGGTCTCTTGTGACGGCAGACTAATAACGCTTCCACTACTGAAAATGGGGTCGTGTGCACCCTTCTGACAATGCTGTGCAGACCCAGGGGCTTGATTGTGTGCCGTGCTCATGGTTTCATTAAGAGAAAGGAGAGTGTAGGAAATGAGGGATAAATGAAGTGGAGAATGAAATGGTGAAGCAAGAGTCTGTTAATATGTGTGTATCTGTCTGTTTCACGTGCTTTTTTTTCCGCTATAGTGAACCTGCGTACGTATGTGTCGTTATGTAAAAGGTGCTTGCCTGCACATGAGCAACTCGCTGGACAGGCCACATATTGTTCCTGCTAGCTGTGTTACCATGGTGACAGCAGAGGTTAGCGCTAGCAGCAAGGTGTGGAAGAACCTTCCAGATAACCCTGAAGGTCAGCACACAGAGCTACAGCTCACAGCACTTCCACTACTCACACACTTAACCCTCTTTCTGTGTGTGTGTGTGTGTGTGTGTGTGTGTGTGTCTGAAAGAGAGTGACTCAGTTAAGATGCATTTCCACTTATATATGGACATGGTTGGCCACTCTCGGAATGACAGAGGCTTGTTATCGCACACAGACATACACACATAGTGCACACAGTCACAGCAGACACACAGAGAATATTAATGGGCTTATAATATGCTCACATACTTGTTCCTGGATATAAATGTACGGCCACACAAGTGGTCGACTGTATTTGTTAATGATAGCTGTGAGGAGTAATTTATTGATCACAGTATGTCTCCGGCTTGCTACCATGGCATCGATCACAACATAACACGCATACCACCGTTGACCATACAATATTTTATCTGTAATGAAAATTGAGTAAAGTGAAAGTGAAATACTGATAAAAATGATGAAGAAATGGATTCAGGGGTGTGTGCATGTGTTCGTTTTATCAGTCCAATTGTGTGTGAGTCAGTGAATACTTCCAACTACAAACTCCACTTCCTCTCCGGGGATTAGGCATCTCTAACCCAACAGACATGATGCACATATTACCTATATTAAAGCCAGCACCATATTAGAGGTTTCAGCCAGTGACTCTCATATCCCTTCTCTCTCCCTGACATTTCTTTACAAATACCAGCCTCTATTCACTCTGTTATTGCCTTCTCCCATTCAACAATTCTCTGATTAAACAAGCTCCTGAAAAGCCCAGGCACTGCTATCTGCCATTTGGCTTTTATTGGAAACCCACACCCTTTAATTAAATTGGCTGAAATAAAGAAATATTAGGGATATTCCACAAATATATCGGATAAGAGAGCACAATGGGTGAAAAAAAAAATGGAAGGCTGGGCTTTATGAGATGTTTTGAATGTGGTTTGGCAGTGATTTTGATAGTGAGTGAATTAGATAACACAATCTTGATGGAGGGTTTGTTCAATCTGAATGAGTCTCATCACCAAACAAACGTGTGTCATCGCTGAAACTCTCCTCGCCTGTAATTTTGTATGATTTTTTTTTTCTTTTTTTAACAAAATGCTGTAAAAACTCTCTATTTTCACTCCCATCTCCTCCTGCTCCATTTCAACCCTAAACCTTCAGTGCGATGCCGTTTTTTTTTTTCCGCCTTATTACTGTGAAAGACATGGGATTGAGGTTACCGTGGTAACCGACCCGGCTTTGATTTGGGGAGACAGCTGCATGGTGCGAGGTTAGAAGATGGCTGCTCACGCCTCACAATGCGCCACTATTGATTTGCAGTCCTTGACAATTACTGGGCCTAGTTGACTACAACGGTACACCAGCACGAAATTTTCATAAAGCTGAGCGCCGTGTATGAGTGTGTTGGTTGTGGAGGGTTGTAAACCGTAACATTCGCTCTGCAACCACCCAAATTGCCTTGCTCTTTTCCTACCGCTTAAGTGCAGGTGTTTCTTTTCTATTCTTTGACTTGTTGCTAGTTGTAACCTCTCAGCCTTCCTGTAGCTTGAGCTGGAGACAGTAAAGAGCCTGACGTTATCTGTTTTTAGCAGCATGACGCTTTTGAACGCTGTTTATTCATTCTCATCTAGCTGAAGAGGTGTCGGCGAGTGAGAGGTGGCGTCAGACTTTGACAAACTGCTGCCCTTTGTAAAGACTTAATGTGGATCAATTCAAGTAAAATTAGACACTTGTAGAATTCAATGTGCAGTCAGACACACACACACACACACGCACCTTCTTCTTTCTTGAATTCACTCGCTGCTGGATTCTTTTGCCCTGCACTTTTCTCTCTCTCTCTCTCTCTCACTGTTTCACTCTCCTCTTTTTCTTCTCTTTCGCTCAGCCAACTTGGCATCGTGTATGTGAGAAGTCGACAGTGAGCCTAATTGGAGTGTGTGGCTCCATCAATGATAGTCACCATTCTGTTTCTGCACCCGGCACACACTCACATGGAGCTCTCAAGCTAATTGAATAGTCTTTTATTAAACTGTGTTAATGTGAACTGAAACTGGCTGCTGGTGAATTGAATTAGACCCCCAGCACCACCACCACCACCACCACCATCATCATCATACACATAAACACACGCAGCTCACTGATGGAGCCTCAGCATAAAGAGAGGAAGGAGGGGAGGAAACAGGAGGAGAGTGAGAGGTGGGTGAGAAGACGATCTGTGATGTGTGAAAGTGTGAAAATCTCAAATCAAAGCAAACAGGTATGATTAGATACTACTAATGAATGTGGAAATATGTTTTTATTTTAACTGCATTGTTGTCTGTCCCACAACAAAACATCTGAATCAGTCGGTTATCAGTCATTAAGATCCCATTGTGGAAAAGACAAAATGAAAAATAATAATGAAACTTTGTACTTGGTCTTAGCTACACTGAGTAAGCTGTCTTCATTTAACTCCCTTTGTTTCATCCAGCACCCACAAACAGAGACAGACAGAGAGAAGCAATGCAGAAGGTGGTAGGACTTCGGAGAGTGTAAAGATAACCAGAGGGCCCTAAAGCAGCGGGAGACATGAAGCAAGTGTCTGGAGAGAAACTCGTGCTGTCACAGCATGTGACTGAGGGTGGAGCAGTTCAAGCACCCTACACTGTCATGGCTGACACCAGAGGAGGAGAGGAGCCCTGGAGAGAAAAAAAAAAAGGAACAAAAAAGAAGAGCAGAGGGCTCAACAAACTGAACACTACAATCAAGACAGAGAATTAGGAAAGGGAACAAGGGAAAGAGGTCAAAGTTATCAAGGACACCCTTTAATCTGGGAGCAGGGGGGGCAGAGAGAGACAGGGATGGGTGAAGTGGGGAAGGTAGAGAAAAGGAGGAGGAGTGGGAGAGACAGTCCACTGAGGCCTATAGAAGCAGCTTGAAGACGATAGCTCCCTCCTTTCTGCTTTATTATATTACACTGGTGGATAAAAAGAATCCGACATCCTCTAAAGTCATTACAGCCCAGTAAGACTGACTGAGAGGGCAACGCAGCTCCTTAACCCCTCTCAGCACATGCCAGGATGTGTGTGTGTTGCTCAGAGGGTGATTGAATGAGAGAAAGGGCGTGTACAAGTCTAAAAGACTGTGTATGCATGTGTGTGTGTGTGCGTGCATGCGTGTGTGTGTGTGTGCACACATATTCACCAAACCAAAGTGGCACATCACTTAATCCGTCCCCAGTAACTCGGATAAGCCACCAGTCTTATCTCTCCTTCTCCCCCCTCATTCTTTCCCTCACTCTTCCTTTCCTCAGGAAACTATTGTCCCTTTTCCCGTCATACCACCCCCCCTCCACATCCCCCCTCCCTCTTTCATTCTTATAGACTTTAATTCCTCATTATTCCGTATTTAGGGCCTGGAATCTGCTCTTGCGCCGACAGCAGGGGCTAACATGGATTCTACATTTCTTTGGTCCTTTATTTCCAGGCTGTGCACAGGATTTGAGAGCAGCTTTCCCGGAGAAGAAGGATTTTGCTGCCATCGACAAGTCATGCTACCGGCTCCTGGCGAGGTGTGATATTGTGACATAATGCCAGCAAGAGTCGCTACCACTACTCTTGTGAATGGAGCAACAGGTCTAAGTAACTAAATCTAAAACACTAAATCCACTTTTTTGAAATTTGTAAGTTACACTGTCACTGATTTACACAATGATTTACATCTATTAATTCTGGTCCCATTTTTATTGTGTTTATTGCAATTATTATTTTCCTTTTTCCAGAGAAAGTCCAGTTCTTCACTGCTTTTACGGGATGTAGGATATCAGGAATGCATTTTTTAAAATTTGCGATGTCTGTGTATTCGAGCTAAAACTTAAAGCAACAGAGAGATTGTAAGCAGTGGCTAAGTATAATGTATCAGTGACTAATCTAAACTTTCACATATACTTAACTTAAATACTTATCCATACAATAATAGTGTGTGTGTCCTGATATGTCTTTTTCATCTGACACCATAAGAGCGTCCTGGTCAGGAGTAATACACATTCACGTTTCCTTCTCCATACTCTTTCTCTCTCTCTGTCAGTCATGCATACACACACACACACACACACACACACACACACAGACGTAGTGTCAATAATGGCAGGGTGCTGTCTGTACAATGATCTTATCTTCCCAAAGAGACGGGGTGCTATCAGCTTTGTCTGTCACACAAAGAGGAGAGATGCAGTGTGAGTACAAGTGGCTCACCCCTCCACACATACACACACACGCACATATACACACTGAACCCCTCTATCATGGTGTCCTCCCATAGACTTCCTGTGTCAACAGAAGCTTTGATTAACCAGGGGCAGGCACTGCTAGCCTTTGTATCACTTGGACAAAAGCGGAGTTACATGGTGAATTTGTCTTGAAAACGGCTCACTGGAAGTTGCAGCAGTGAAATTATGTGATACAGACTGGCACAGCGTGGCAGCTCTAAAAATAATATTTGATTTTTAATACATCAAATCATTTTCATATTTCCTTTCAACCCCGCTGCTTTGTTTTTCCACTGCTTGTTTGTGATTAATACGCCGAAAGAAAACTATATATGCCGACTCTCATCTCGTCACACCAGCCAGGAATCATCAAGAGAGCATAAATTAAACACAGTCTATTTCCTTCCCCCCACTGACAATGTGATTTTACCTTAAACTTCCAATTAGCTTCCTTCACTTTAGCTATCAGTCACTCTCCAGAAAGGCTTTCTCTACCCGCCACATGATGTACATCAGCCACACTGTGATCAATTTAACTCTGATGATAGGCATGTGGGCTGTATCCATCAAAGCTGGCTAGTTATGACAGCAAAAGGGAAATTAATATTTAGCTCCTTTCATGTACGGAGCCAGATGAGACGTGATGTCTGTGAGTGAACATGAGTTTGTGGAAGTGTGTGTGTGTATCTGTGTAGTAGCAGATAAATGACAGGGTGAGGGACCTCTGAATGATGCTCTCCACCTTTTTACCTGCTGGCAGGGAGTCTGCCAGGTGAGAGGCTGGCCAGTCCTAACAGGGCAACTGAATGCCAATCAGCAGCGGTTTGGAGGTCATGTATGGTCAACTTTTGTTAGAGAAGGATGGTGACAAGCTGCTGTGTGGACTTTAAAGGTTTTTTTTTCATGAGCTGTGTGTGTAACTTTACGTTACATGCATGTGGGACCAGGTTGATAGGGCTGTAGTGTAGGCAGGAGACTGATTTCGACACGCTCACGTATGAGAGCGAGTGGAGTTCGTGTTGTGTGCAGAGGAATCAGTGGAGCCGTCTTCTACCTACAGATGGCAGCATTACCCTCAGAGTCCACAAAGTCTCTGTGTCACACCCCTCTTACAACTGCCTCATTGCAGCAGAGACTTGCTCTGTGACACTGTTGATCCCTAAAGGGAGGTTGGTTTTTTTTCACATCATGAGGAGATCAACACTGGTTTTGGTGCCCTAAATCTCAGTTTCTTGCTCAAGGACACTAAGACAGGCCGGGTGACCTACTGTCAAAGAAAACCTCAGACTTTAAACCCTGTTTCATCGAAGGCTAATGAAAAATCTCTCATATAAGCCTTCATTAAGCTGCAGTGTGAAAGGATGAGCGGCATTATCTTTCAAAAACAGCACATTTTTCATGATCTCTTTGTGTCATGAATTAGTGATTTGCAGTAAAGGTTGCAGGTTTAACCTGACTGACTGGCTGGCTGGCGCACACACCAGCATGCAGCCTGCATAAAGTGGGTCACACATTCTGTTGTACAGATGCCTCAACACTCTGTTTACCATCACGACCCATGAAATTGATTCTTTTTATCTGTATGTTTGTGAGCGTTTTCGCTGCGTGACACGGGTTGCTCTCCCTCTTTCTCGCCATGCCCTCGCCATACAGTACCTGCTATGTCTGTGTTGCGTGCGAGGTACTCATTTCATGCTTCATTTGTCGCCTCACAAACTCCGTTAATAAACAAGACCCTTTGTTGCTGCTGTCTCTCCAACACCTCTATGCGTGTGCACGACACGTCTGTCAGATGACTTGTCTTCAGTGCTCAAGTGGGATTAGGTTGAGGCGTCATGCTCGTCGGCATCACGCCGTCATGTCGATAGTGAGAGAAAATCATGTCGATGTCATTACCAACTTCACCCATTTAGGGATTATAACTCCTTCCATCAATAAATCAGTTAATCTGTTCTCGGATTGTGTGACAATGGTGTTTCTGGTTTGAAGAAAGGTGCTTTTTATATTAATCAGGGGAAACAGTTGGACACCGCTGCCACTAACCCCTGCTATTTTTTTTCTGCCTGTTATCTGTCTGTCCATGTGTCTGCCTGCATATCTCTGTGAAGAATAAAAAAAAAAGAAAGATTTCATAAGAATTGCTCGCGGCCAGAGTTCATCTCCCATCTGCCCAGAATGAACCTGTGATGAGGGAGAGGAGCACTAACACCTGAAGCGCGCACAAAAGAAGGTCCATTTTATTCCATTTTCCTCTCCCCTGCTAACATTTTGAGTCTTTCAGAGGCCTCGGCGAGGCGGCCGCAGTTTCTTTTCTTTACATTTTTTCAGAAACACTTTCTGTAGTTGTGGTAGTTTCTGTAGAAGTTATTCTCTTTCTTCTTTCAGGACATTCATTTGCAGCTTGCTTGTGACATGCTTTGAGGAAGATGCACAAAAGAACAGAAAATGTGGCTATAATAATAGCCTTGATGATTTTCAGTCATATGCATTTTTGTTCGTTTGTTTTTCAAATTTGTTTGTGATAAACTAAAGGAGATGCATTTATGATGATGAAGAGGGTATCAGAGTAATTCATGTTATTTGCATTTTACGCTAAACTCTCTATTAAAAGCAGTTTTGGAGCCTAAAATTGAATTTTTTCCACTCAGACAGCATGAAGGAGTGTTTATATGTTATGTTATTAAAAGGGAGAGAGCTGAGACAGTGACTAATCTATTTCCTTTCACACACAGCAGCCAGTAATCACTGTTCTATGGAGCTACTCACTCATCCATCCATAATGTTATCAAGACACATTATCTGTGTGCATTTGCGCATGCTCATACGTGTGTCTGTGCACTTGTGTGATTTTTTTTTGAAAGTAGGTGTCAGAAATGATTGTGTGTTTTGGGGCATTTGTGTTTTCACAGGCTCTGAAAAATGTGTGTGTGTGTGTGTGTGTGTATATCTTTGTGCCAGAGCTCCGTCCATGTCGCAGATTCGAATGCAACACGTTTTCCCTGCAGCCTGTGGCTCGATCTCACATTGTCAAATAGCGGAGGTCACACAGTAATGTGTGAATATCGCTCCCTCTGCTCGACCCTGAAAGGCTGAAGATTTCTGCATGGACGAGGCCACAGAGACCCGTCTCCCAGCTTTGTTTTTTACATGGCTCGGCTGACTTGTGCATTTAAAAGCTGACTGCACACGTGGATAAAGCACCAGTGATATACTGTATATAGGCTATATATACATGTGAGAAGGTTTAGATGATTGAGAAAAGGACTTTGATTAAGATGGTTGATGCTGGAGGCCTGTTTGACTCTCCAGACGCTTTCTATATTCGTGCTGATTGTGAGCTTGTTGATTTGAATCATCTATGCACTATATACTATTATCATTATGGGCTTTTATCCTGAAGAAGACAATATGTGCCGAACGCTTGATTGATACTATCAAAAATACAAAACAAGATTTATTAAAAGTCACAATCAAATCACAATCGCCCTCCTGCACAGGTGATTTTGAAATTAGAATATGTTGTGTGCATGTTTGTGAATGATAGTTAAGTCGAATATATAAATAAGTCTATTGATATATGCTGAGTTATTTCAGCCTTGCTGTAATAGGAGAGTATAGCTCACACATCAGGAACACTTTCATTCACCTTTATAAGAGGTTTCCCTCTGATATCAGTGAAGTTTTCAATGAGCTACTCTCTTATCTATAGTGTGTGTGTGTGTGTGTGTGTGTGTGTAGGGGGAGTGACTTGTAGCGGTCAGGCAGTGATCCTCGTGAGAGCGTTATGACCCCGACCTCCACGTGACCCTAGTTTTGCTTTACTGCCCTCAGCCTGCTCCCACCTGCACCTGTTGTCACCCGTTAGATGCCACAGGATGTATTCTCCTTCACTCTTTCACCAACATAAATACATGATGTCCAACAGTCGGTGAACCTCTCCCCCCCTTGATCATCAGTTCTGGGTTACTGTAAATCAATATGTAACCTTATCAGCTGCAGGTTTTAGTTATATAATTGGACATTTGTTTGTGAATACTCTATTTTAATCCCATAGGTCACAACAGCAGGCAGGTCTTAGGTGAGATGGAGGAATATTTGGGTGAATGATGAGTCACATGGCACCAGTTCCTCTGCAGATCCTGTCTGTATATCGGAAAGCAGCCTGTGCGCCTGGACTCATTCCCTTCTCCCCGGGGAGTCCTCTCTGTCAGACTGCAGGAGAGATTGACCTGTGAGTAAAGCGGGCGTTTTTTGGGAATGCTTATTTATTGAACTGGTAGAGGGGAGACTTGATGATTCACTGACAGGTTCACTCTTACACACACACACACACACACACACCTGAAGATGCACACACACATACCAATGTTCCCCATGCACTCTGAGGGAAACTTCTATGAAAAGAGTTGCAGTATCAAAGTAACTTCAACTGGTAAATGTAGAAAAGATTTTTTTTTCTTTTTTGCTCTAGTCAATTGCATTTTTTTCCTTGTGTTACTTTTCTTATTCTCTGACTCACAATAGAGCCTTCTTATAGATATGGATCATCTTATGATCTATATATATACATATATATATATATGATGATTTCACCATCCTGTGTTTTATTTTGCTTCATGTAGCTGCTGTCATATGAAAAGCTTTCAGTAACTAAGAAATAAATTATTTGATTTTTTTTCATTGATGATGTATTGAAGGAAAATGGAAGTTCAGTTTGATTATTATTTATCATCTGTGTAAATGATCTCTCTCAATAAATGAAGAGCTCTGTTTTTAAATGTTTCAAACATTGCAGATATGGACCGTCTACATTAAATCCTTTGTATACAGTGATACAATGTGCAGACAACATACGCGGAGGCCATTTATGGAACCCTTTTGGAATAACATTAGGACAGATGCTTGACTAAAATCATCTAAAAACGTGTTTCGTGATTCAACGAGCCCAGCAGAATCAAACAAAGAAACACTCTGAGATACCTCGAGAGCTTTTTCATAATACTATTCTTCCAGAAACACACAAATGCACCCCGCCCAGGCCAGCGGCCCAGCTGATCTGATGCTTAGCGACATGACCTTCACATCTTGCCCAGCACCATGGAAAGCCCCCAGGGTGCTCTCCCTCTCCCTCTCCCTCTCTCTCACTTCCTCACACTATGCCGCCTTTTTAGGGGCTCTCTCTGCTCCGGTCTGGTACCGACTGTCGCTTGCTATTCGCAGACAACACACAGACACAGCTACCTCGCAGCACAGTAGTGCAGCCAAGCATGATTAAAACACACAAACGCGCAGGTCTAGAAAGAGAACATGTAGGACAGACAGGATGGAGGAGGGTGTACATTAATGTGTTAATTAGTGTCTTGATATTTACATTAATATTTTTATTATTTTAAGTATCACATTAGAAAAGGTTGATCACTATATTCGGAAAAAACAACAACATTTGTTTGAGGTGTTTTTTTCCTGATATATGAAAACAACTTTGCCGAATAAGTTCACATTTAACTCACATAAGTTGTTTCTGCTGTCATTTCTTCCATAGTTATATATATTTCTATCTTTGTCTCCAGCATGAAACATGGTCAATACTATCTAACATGAATTATAACTGAAACTCTTCATTTGTCTCTCGTAGATGACCAGAGCAACTGTCAACAGCCAACTTCTGACGAAACATATTGATGGAAACTAATTCACATTTTCTTTTTTGCAGTTTCTAGTGTGTGTGTGTGTGTGTGTGTGTGTGTGTGTGGCTGCTAACTGGCAGGATTGTAATCAAGGACCAAGCTGTCTTGTCCTGACATGAACTGGCCATTTACCATCCTGAAAACACGCTCACTCTGACAGCTTACATTATAATTCATGAGGTGGATGCTAGTCTCCTCCACACACACACACACACACACACACGCACACACACACATTTAACCTTTAGTGCTCGTCAACACAGCAGAGAGATTTTTTCTCCTGTCATCTCACAGCGTATAGTCACAGCTACGACGACAACCCTGCAGCCTTTCCTGCGTTATTGCTGCAGGATTGTTTTCCCCCACCAAGCGAACAACATAATCTGTTCAGTTAGTGATGGGAGAGCAACTCCGTGGATACACACAAAGTGCTTGTAAGTAGGATTAGTTCATTCAGATTTGTTGACTATAAGAAAAAAAAAACACTGTTGTTGATGCTGAATGTCCTGTAAAAGTCTAGCAGCTGGCAGGAATCTTTTAAACACCGGGCTTCCTGTTACTGTGAAGCAGCCGCAGCAGACGTGCAACAAATGCTGGAGTTGGTGTATTTACACTTTTCCGTTGTCCAACTAGAACAGAATAACAATGTTCTTATTGCACTCTGGAAAGCTGAAAATAAGTTGAACACGACTTTGCATTGACTTTGAACACGAGAAGCGTGACGCTGTGAAGAGACGCCGCCTTGTTGCTTTTTGATGTAGTCAGCCGTAAGAAGAGATCTGTGTCACAAAAAAAAAATCAAAAATCCTGTTGGTATAAATGGAGTCTCGGATGTAGAAGCCAGCACTGCACTGATATGTGAGATTTATTTTATTTTTCAACAGGACAGAAACACAAACATAGCATGTCAAAAAAAACAACAACAACACCCCAAAACAAACTTTAGAACATTTTCTGTCGTTTGGTCGTCTTTTTCTCTCCCGCCTTGCTGTCTGTGTTTCCCCCCTCACTCTGTATGACAAACGGGATTGATGCACTGTCTCAAAAGAAAAGTCTGTGTGTGTGTGTGTGTTTTAGGTGTATTTGTGTGTGTGTGTGCAGGGCGTGTACTTTTGTAAAAATGCACTTTGATCCACAATCTTATAAATGCATGTATCTCACGTGACACATGTGTCTGTGAGTAAAGTCCAGGTCAGATTTACACACGTTTTTCTTTTAGGTTTGAAAAAATAAAAACTTAACACTGCGAAACTCCTGCAGTGAGAATGAGGCCAGTGTGAGAAAATTCTTTGGCGTTATTTTGCCTTGCTGGACTAGATACTTGGATAGATAGATAACGTCTGCCCTATTAATAGTCTTTTCCAATCTGACCTCAAATGACCCAGCACATTATGTTCACACACACACACTTACACGCGCAAAGTTAAACTGAAAACTTGGTTCGAAAAACATGCGTCCAGTCACAGGACACAGAGTGCATGGAAGCTGCAGACACCGCCAGCGGGCTGAAGAATGCAGCTGTGTGTGTGTGTGTGTATATGTGTGTGTGTGTGTGTGTGTGTGTGTGTGTATGCTTTAGGGAGCCAGGCGTGGCTTGAATATGTTCTGTGAGTGATTATTTTGTGTTTAAAGGAAAATTCTGGGATTTTTTGTTTGTTTGTTTGTTTTGTTTTTTTCTTTTAGTTCCTATTGTAATGAACAACAAGCAAACAGGTGGGCTCTAAACAACCCTCCAGTTTAACCATTAACTGATTTAAAAGAGAAAACAAAGCCAAACACTGAACTTAATCTGCCTTTTGTTAACATCTAAATCTTGACTTCCTGGTTCAACTTTGACCAAATATACTTGTGTAATGTGCTCTGCTGACTCACTGTGTGTTTGTTTCTATGCAGTAAGGACACTGTAACTCATTTAGAATAAATAAGTGCTTAGTTTACAGGATATACAGTATATAGAGACAGATTGTATGAGACTAGTTATTATTCCATATTATTCTTATAGTCAACAAATCCCATCCCAGACTAAAAACCATCTATCTGTGGTTCTCAGCCTCGAGCCCATTCAGTCCCACTGAAGACAGAAATCTTTAAAAATAGCAAACAAATGCCCAGTTTTTAAAAAAAAGTTAAATAATACCATCAAACAGCTGAGCACTTTAGCTCTCAGCAAAGTAAATAGTGCGTTTGTTGGGGACACATTTGGTGCTTTAGTGAGTATTTTTAACAGTTTTTGGACTTTGGATACACAGAGAATACTTGTTTGTATGATCAATTCATTGTTGGTCTTTTCATTAGATCTTTTAGCATAACATTGCCAACCTTATCCTTTGAGTAAAGGTGTGGTTTTGGTATTTGACTTTCGTTCCAAAGTCCAGAGTTTAAGTCCAATCTTAACCATAAAATCTGATGGAAAAGGTGAGAAAAGCCCAGAATTTTCACACCCAGATATTAAATATTACATGTGTGGATCCTCCACTTACATCAAACATAAAACAGTATGATTATAGTGTATTATAAGTGCAAATATCCGTGTGTTTCTTTGTGCTGTGTACAATCATGAGGGAGAAAGCAAATGAGAGCAGCAGCTTGTGCTTGGAGACAGGTGCACTCATCTTCAAGACACTCTCCTACCTCTTTGTAATATCTATCTTTCCCTTCCTCCCTCCTCCCTTCCTCCCTTCCTTCCTTCCTTCCTTCCTCTCTCTGTCTCTGCAGTGTTCAGGTGGGATGGTGACGCATCAGCTCAAGCAAGCGTCTTATTAGCTGACCGCTAACAGGCAGCCTGTGTCCCCGTGGGGGCTGAATGCTGCTGAGTCATCCTGTACAAGCTGAACAGTACAAGTCTTCAGTCTTCTTCTTGACACATTCAAACACACACACACTCTCACACACACACACACACACACACACACACACACACAGGCAGATAGACGGCAAATACACTCACCTGCAGGAACTTCAGATTTACTGGATTCCAATGTGAGTTTCACAGTGCAGGAGTATCAGGTTCAGTGTGTGTGTGTGTGTGTGTGTGTGTGTCTTTGTAAGCTCTTCCATGTAGCTGCTGCAGCTCAGCCCCAGCTCTCTCCTTCTCTCTGTCACCTGTGCAGCTCATTGAAGCAGCAGCGTGAAACCACGATCGTTGACAGATCGTCTCTTCAGCCATCAGTCTGCCTCTTTACTTTACCTAATTACACTAACACTGAGTTTGAAACGTGCCGTACGGTAATGTATCGCTGTAGTGAAACACCAATCACTGCTCTGTGGTTTTCTCGTCAGAGTCCATGTTTTTCTGCATATTTGAGTTGTTTGCGGTTAACGTCTTTCCAACTAATATTCATTTTTACAGTTTTCTTTCTACTTTGTGGAGATGTACTTACCGGTATTAGTGTCAGTCAGTGGTTTCTTCTACTTTTAAGCGCATAGTTTGTTGAATGTGTAACTTAAATGTCATAAGGAAAGAAGACCTAGAAACTGAAATGAAACTCCTGTAAACTATGTGTCTTTTGAGAAAGAATAAAAACTCAGGAGAAGATGTTTCCTGGATGAACAATAGGGTTTTAGCTATTGATCGGTACAGTAGGCGTGCACATTCACGGCCCATTGACGCTGTGCTGTTGACTGAATGTGCTGCTGTTCTCCTCCACTCACTGAACACAGTCAGTAGCTGGATTTTTTTTCTTCTTTTTTTTTTTCTTCTTCTTTTACAGAAAGTCAATAAAGGAGTCCAAATCTACCATATGCTCCCTAAAGTAAACACTACTTCAACACGTAGAGACGTCACAATCTGTGTAATTGCTGTTCAGGAAGTCGATGACATTAGCTGCAACTTTAAGTAAGAGATCTGTTATCTAGACTTGCTGCTCTGTTTAGTTTATTTCTACTTTTTATATTTCAGAGGGAGTTAATTTGTGATGTTCACTCAGAAACTGCCGATTCTTCACCTGCTGACATGACAGAACGCTTACTTTACCATGTTAGTGTTGGGTTGTGCACGCTAGATCCAGCCTGTGAACTTATCTGAAAAAACATCCATCAATATCACTTTCACTGCGTGAATGTTAGAAGGGGAGAAATAAAAAGAGAGGTTGGCTTGGGTCAAGCTACATACCTTCTAAATTTATGTGTGTGAGAAAGAGAGAGAGAAAGGCGGAAGCGAGGGATAGTCGTCCAGAGGGAGTGAAAGAAAGAACCTAAGAGAGAGTGAGAGTAACAGTAAACAGTCGAATGATGGATGAACGCCTGACGTGACTCAGCTCTGTTGCCGACCAGCATTTCCATGACTGGCGAGCCGCTTGCACGACGGAGACAAACGACCCGGCAATGAAGGAAAATGAGGATTTTATCACCCATTTCCCTCTCAGACCGGTTGCCGGGCTTACGCTCCCCAGATTACTTGCGTGTGTATGTGTGTTTTTCTGCACTGGGAAGTTAACCAAATGTGTATCCCACTTTCCTGACAGGCTAGCTTATGGTAGTACGCCGGCCCAAGGGTGCAGTTTAGAAATCGGAGAGATCACTCACTCAGTTGGAGACTTGTGGAGAAATGCCCAAGGACTGGAACATCTATATGTTACCTGGAATCCTGTGTGCATATATATATATATATGTGTGTGTGTGTGTGTGTGTGTGTGTGTGCAAGGGAGTGTGTTTAAAAGGACATTTATCTCATCCTCAGATATAATTACACTGCCCTGGGGTGGAGGAGAGTTATCCAGCTCTACCTCCTCTTTCTCAAACACCTCAATCCCTTACCTTCTCTTTCTTATCCGAAAGCCAACACGACTCTACCATCATCGGAAGTCATTATGGGATTAAGTTATTCCCAGCATATGGATCTCTTCCTTGGAGCCCATGAAAGGGGGCTCCAGTTCTTTGCTTCCCCACACACGGCTCACTCCAGCTGGTCTAATCAACCAGCAGCTCTCCTTCCTCCTACTTGGAGCTTCTCCTCGAGGGAAATCACTCCTCGATTCTCCTCACTTCATCTAGAATATTAATCTGCTTAAAATCTATTTAAAAAAAAAAAAAAAAAAGTTAAATGTATAAAATACTTTTGGATTCAGGGAGAAGGTTTATTTATTTCTTTTTGCAATCATCTTTACTGTACAAAGTAATAGCTGTGGCTGACAAACAAACAAGCGCTTTTGTAATGATAATAACGGCGTTCCCACAGACCTGACTGGAATCCACCGCCTCGAGGGAAGAAGTGTAATATCATCGCTCCGTGTTTGTGAATCCCTCGTCCCCGTGGGCTGTTGGGAAATGACACCTGCCAACATGCCAGCAACTCTCACTCACTTACTCTCAGGGCAAGATTACCGGTTGAAAGCAAAACAGTTTGTCACTGAAGGGAGAAGTTGATTGAACAGGCTTCGGAGGGTCTGTAATCCTCCTCACCTCGACTCACGTGCACGTTTATCATGCGACAAATACACACATACAGAAAAATTAAGACCAGTTCATGCTGGCTTGACTAGGCTGGGACTAGTCAAGGCCCCTTAGCCATAGTCAGGCCATCAGGCAATATTTTATGAGCGCACGTTGTGGAGAAATCATGTTCAGTAGGCCCTTTCTGTTCTGCGCTGTCTTCACAACTGTGCAGCTGTCTTCAGCCTTGCTCGGGGGCATAATAACCATGTGTCAGTGCCACACACACACACAGACACACACACACAGGCACATCCGCACACACAGTGTTATCTTCAGAGTCACAAGTTACTGTTTTTCCAAATTATGCCATGTGGCAGCCTTCTGTTATAAAGAAGCCACACATATTTTGGCGCAGGCTGGGCATTTATCTAGCATAATGTGATTGCGCTGACGTGCCCTTGCTCCCAGTAGCGGCGGGTCAGGGTGGTCCACATGGTTTAGGGTGGGCCCCCTCCCTTGGGCCCTGTTGTTACTCACAGTAGTGCTGGCCTTTGTTTGCCTAAATGTCGTCCGTCAGGGAAACCAGGTTGATTAAAAGTGATGACTCCCCGTATAAGCAATGCTAATCTTCTTTTCTCCTTTCTTTTTATGTATGTACTGCCTGCGCTATTTAAGAACTATCTATCAGACAAATAAATTTATCATTTCTGCTATTTTTGTTTAAGTTTGCTAAATGCAAAGTTAAACCTGCACAAAACCCCTGCAAATGTCATCAGATTAAATGAATAATTTGTTACATCTACTACAACTAACTAACCTCTATCAAGAAATAGATGCAACTTCCTGTCACATGCCACCAACTGCACGGCCTGTATCTGTCCTTGCAACACACACACACACGGTCATCCTCCGGCCCTCTGGGATTTTGCCCATTTAAACTTTTGTGTGTGTGTGTGTAGTCCCATCTTTAATTTTCCTTTTCCCCAGGGCTCAATTTTTCATCACATCCGTCCACATCTAGAAGCTCACACATACACACACACGCCCTTTTCCTATCCCTCAATTCACCTTCTTTCCCTACAGGGAGCCTGTGAAGCCCATCCCTAGAGTAATGGCTCATTCTGACCAAGTGTTACGACTCTTTCAACCGCAAATGTCTCTTGAGTGACAGCCTCAGAGAGGAGAAAATGCCAGTCAGATTGCTGTTCAAGATTGGCCAAGAGGAGACAGAGGAGCCAATCTCTTCTGGCAGAGAGTTTAAATATTCCACCTAGATTTAGTTTTGGAGATAGTGCTGTGAGACAAGAGGCTACCCTCAACTTAAATAGCAATTTCCTACTGCAGAGATTGCTCTGGTGAGGGTCAGAGAGATGTTGTTGGTTCAATTCCCATTGGAAAGAAAAAAGTAGTGGGTGTACCTGCTCCAGCAGGAGACCTATGAGATTTATGCTGTATGTGTACACTACTTTAACAGTTGTGTCTAGACCCACTCATAGAGATACAGGATTACAAGATAATACATCTCTCCATCATCCTTCCCTCTGACACTCTCTCTTTTGTCTCTCTTTCTCCTTTCCCATCCCCCTCTGCTGCTCTCTGCTGCTCTCTGCTCGCCGCTGTGGTGGGTTCAGTTCTTGACAAGGCCCCACATCCTGCTAGTTGCTAAATGAATAATACATGCATGTTCTAGCGGCGCTGTTAGACAGAGCGAGAGAGATAAAGAAAGAAGAGTGCATGAGAGATGCTGCGTATGTGTGTGTGTGTGTGTGTCAAGGATTGTTTGGTCTTGAAGCCCCTTATGGAAAAGGCCAAAGCTGTCACAGAACTTTAGAGCCAGTATATAGTCTATATACAGCCTGCACTAGAGAAGATGTCTGCATACGACAATCTCATGTCAGGTACTGCTCCTCTCTCTTCTCTCGGATGGAAGGTTGTTGTGCGAGAGATGCCAATGCAGCTATTAGCAGAGTGATTGAGAACATAATTACAGTCAGATTTGACTTCCAAGACTCGATATGTTTGTTTGCGTGTTACTAATCCAGCAGTTAGGTCTCACCTATTTATCCCAAGCCTGACTACTGGTTCCCTTAAACCCAGCAGAACAAGGCTTTGCCCTACATTTTATCAGCTCCTCTCATTCAGTTTTGATGGAGATCAAAGCAATATGCCAGCAGCCAGCGGAACATGCATGCATTATCAATCATGTCTGTGGCTTTTTGTTGTACAGGAAAATATATTGCAGAACAAAGATCAAAAAGAAAGGGGAAGGGGGGGCAGGAATTATTCTCTAGATGCACGGGATAGAGAAATATACACAAACAAATATTTTTATGCTATTGCGTTTGTGCACCGTTATGCTGTTTGTGTATGCGTGTGACAAAGAAAAAAACGTGTGAACAAAATACCATTTTCTTCTGCATTTTGTTCTTTGACCCTGAAATTAGACATGTGCAACCGAATGCTGTATACTTCAGAGAGCTTGTTATTTCTCTTTGCTCCCGCTCTCTCTTTCTCTCTCTCTCTGTCTCTTCTAAAGACAAGAAATTCCTGGTATAAACGTGGCATGTTATCTCAAAGGACACATGCGGAGTCAAATGATTCGCCTCTCACTCTGAGCTATTTCCACTTTTATTAGGAAAAACTGAACGACTGAATGGGAGCCGTAGGGGTCTCTGGGCTAAAGAAAGTTAGTGGAAGCAAGAGAACCAGGCTTGTTTTTCAAGACAATGTCTGCGAATTAAGAGTTTTTTGGGGAAGGGGGTTGGAGATGCAGTCTCAACTGTTTTTAACGCTCCAGGTACAATGAAAAGGTTCTGGCACCTCAGACGGCAGGTTGCTGATTGATGCACCATGACTTCACGCATCTCACATTGAAAGACAGCTCAGGAATCTGTCTAACCAGCTCTGCACCAGACTCACACAAACATGCACCGACACTTTGTTTCTAGGCAGAGTAACCTGTGCGGGTAGACTTGCCATTGGCAGGCCTTTAACCTTGTACCTGACCCAGATGTATCACGGCTGTTTGTCTCTCTAGTCTCCCCCCCACACACACACACCCACACACACACACACACCAATATTCACTCCACACTGTAAGACCTCATGCCGCTATTCTCAGCAGTCGTTTGGATCAAGAGTTTACTCCAATCAATTAGATAGCTGACGTAACAGGGAGCGCACAGACCCACTTTGCACAATATATGCATTTTTCTTTCTGCATCATGTGCGGAAAAGCCCTGCAGTTAAAGAAACACTTGTGACCAATATAAACAAGTGTTGTTGCGGCTGCTAAGGAGACAGTTGGAGAGTAAAACAGTAATGTAATGTCACACTAACTAATCTGTGTTTGAAATTTAGCGAAAGAGCCGATATCCCCGAGATCACAATCCAAGCTTTTTGCACTTATGTGCCCAAAAGTGGGTTTTAAAAGCATCAAAAGAGTCACTAGAGAGGCAGGAAGACAGAGCAACCCTCCTGATTACCCAGAAGGAAGAGAAGCTTAAAGCTAAGAGCAGATGCCACAGCGCAACCTTGCACGCTTCAGCTGGCACAGCAGCTCAGCACAAACACAAGTAGCATGACACGGTAGCATGCGAAGGCATACAGCCGCATGACAACCTCCTGCCATTAAATATGCTTCAGCACAAAGGAGGAGCAGGACTGTAAACTCCGCTCTGCTCCCTCTGACTGCATCTACACTGTAGTTTCATTCTGTCTCTCGCGTGAGCAAATCGGTAGTCTCTAATTTACCTTCGCCATCCTAAGCGCCTCTTCATCACTTGTTCTCTCTCCTCTCTTTCCCCTCTCCCTCCCCTTTTTCTTTCTGCCTGAGAATCCATTGAGGATTCCCAACAATAGAGTTGTAGACTGGATTAAGCAATACAATGTCTGATGGAGGGGGTGTAGTAGGGGGGAAATCAATGGGCAGATGTGATTTCCTAAGCTGCTAAACATCCTCTGACACGTCGGCCAATTAGCTGTGTCAAACAGGGATATCTTAACTACGTGTACAAGGTCATTAGATAAGTACGTCTGTAGCACTGCAGCTTTCTACACACGTATTGGTGTGTGTGTGTGTGTGTGTGTGTGTGTGTGTGTGTATGAGATGGAAACATTTTACAGTAGAGTAGTACAGTATGCACTGCTTAATGACATTTTGGATTTCACAATTTGCAGCTTGTTACACTGCAGTTTAGAGAAATGAAACGCAGAAGCGATTTTGCCTTCAGTAAAATGCAACTAGAGAAAACTATATTGATTGATTGTGTTTGTACACCTTATAACACCCTCGCTGCTTTTCACTCCTCTTCCTTCTGCTGTCACAGGACAGCTACAGAAGAAAATGAATCTTGTCTTTTATTTAGTTTTTATTTTCCCAAGCAAACAATAGCGCACACATTTAACTGTTCACATATCGGACGGAGAGATTCAAAACTGACTCCCGTGTCCCTCCACCTCCACCCATCCACGCTGATGTTTTTTCTCCTTTCATTAGCTGTCAGCTAACAGTCCCAGTGGATTGTTAATGTATATGAACGTTGATTAAACTTTCTACTTTTACAGCATGTAGGTTTTTTTTTTTCCTTCCATATGGCACCGAGCTGTATGTCACATTTAATGAAGTTGTGCAGAGGCAGCATTAATTGTCTCTCTGTGGTATATTGCAGGAAGGCTGTTACATCCCATAATGATCACCTTGTTCATGCTGTATTTTATATATGATGTAGGTTGACTGCCATTATATTGGTTTAAGAGAGTTAATATTCCTAAACATAAGACATCAAAAACACGATTTGTGATATTATGGGCACTATTGCTTCATGCATTATATTCCTGTATGATCAATCCAACCAGGAAGTCATCAGGAAGTTGTCATGGAGCCACAGCGACAGGTTTAGCATTGTTTAGCATTTAAATGACGCTGTGTTCCTCTATTTCCTCCAGGAAGAAAATTGCACCACCAGGCTCATCTTAGTATACTTTGTTGTTTTCCCGGTTTGAGCTGTGCTTGGTTGACCAGGACAGGACTGCTGTGAGTGGGGGCCACTCACTGCTCTGTCAGAGGTGGAGATGGAGGCATTCAGCTGAGGCCAGCCGTCCTGTGCTACTCCTACATGTCACCTTTTCTCTCTGTAATGGGTTCCTATGTGGAAGGCAGCCTGGAGTGAAACGAAGAGAAATGGTATTATATTTTCCTGTGTATGCTTGCGTGCACGGGTGTAGATGTGCGTATGAAAAATCCTCAGGTAAACAACAACAAGCCTTTGAACACAATCCTAAATAAATCTCAGGGGTTTTACCATAGAATAGATTATATAGATCCGCGGCTCATATACACTCTGTTACAGCTGTAGTTGAGCTGTTTTCAGTAGATCCAGTATTTCTATTAGCACCACAGGTTATAAATCACTTGTGCTGCCGTATCTTAAAGTTTCCATGGGGTGTAAAACACATCCTGCATAAGAAGGCTCTCTATTCTGATAGTCTTGTTACATACCAAGAGGATTGTGTACATAATTATAAACTCCAGTCCACATTTCTCTGTTAATTTTCTGGCCTGCACAAAACATAAAGACTCGACAGTATCATCTACAGGAAGTCTTTTTTTTTTTCTCTTCAGCTGCGTCCATTGTGGATTTACCCCGAGGCCACTCAGATGTGAACAGTAGTGTCTCTCTCTACATGGGATCTTGTGTCCTCTCCACCTTCTCAATAATTCAATGGAAAGAGGAGACGTCAGCTGTGGTATAATTACTGTGTGAGGGTGACAAGCTCCTCTGTCAAGGGCAGGTTGGGACCAAGCTTTACAGTGTTTGAGTGAACTAAAAGCCGCAGCAGTACCGGGAGGTGATGAAACTGCAGGTAACTTTGGGGGCAAAGCGTTGTGACAACATTCACTGGTTATGTTTTTCACTGTGAACTCAACTCGGTACTTAATCGTAGTAACTCAGCTCAGGAATTGAAATGGCTTCAGCAGCACTGTGTTGCAAAAACAGTCTGCAAAGAACCAGAAAACACAGGTGCAACATTTCATTTATGAACTTAAATGTGTGTCTTAGGCTTTGATATTATTCTGCAAAGTAGTCAAGAGGCAACTATCAATGATATATCAGTGTTAGACACAGAGGTGTGTATTTCAGCCCAGCTGAGATGGCAGGCCCTGTTAATGTAACACCAGCCAAACCACAAACTTCCTGCTCAGTAAAAAACCCTCAGCATGAGCATACCTGCCAAGATATGACTAAAACCGTTACTGTCACTGAGACCTAAAGCCTGGCATGAGTCCCCGGCTTGAAATGAGCTAGACAAAGTGGGCAGTCATTAGAAGTAGATGTTTTGACATACTGTCTCCAGGAAAAAAAAAAAAAAAAAAAGCCTGGACCAAAATGTATCGAGTCTCCCGGAGCAGAAGCACTGATTTTGGGATCACTGAGCAGGTCCCTGAACTGTCTCATTCATTATGATATAAAACACAGAGTGAATAAATACGCTCATTCCTACTGGATATATTGTATTATCACAACATTTGATATCTCATATTCATTTTCTAAAATTTTAACAAGTTTGAAGGAACTTACATTATATACTTATTTATATATAAGTTAATTTAATATATACTGTATTTCTACTATCATTAATTAAACAAGGGTGTAGTCACACTAATGGAGTTTTTGGAGTTAAACACAGCAGTGGTTTGAGTTTAATGATGCGGTTAATACAGTTTGTGATATTTCAGTCTGGACCAGTAATACAGTATATGGCTTAATGCCTCATTCATGCTAGTTGACATCTAGCACTTGTAAAAAAACAAAAAAAACCAACACTTTTCTGTGTAAGGATCTCAATGGGAACTCAGTCAATATCAAACCACAATGCTCCAGCATGAGGTAAAGTATTTTCTGACATGGTGGAGAGGAGGATTGCTTCGCGATCACTTTTAGCCATATGCTATAATATTGTTTCAGTCCCACACACTGAGCAGAAAGAAGTAATGCAGTTTAAAGTAAGACAAACTCTTAGAGAACATGTACAAAAACAGCCATGAATTGTAGAGCTAGAAATATCAAAGCTCCCTTCTCTTCACCCTTTCATTCTCCTTTCTTCCTCATTGTCCTTCAAATCTCATGGCTGTGAAGTGTGTGTGTGTGTGTGTGTGTGTGTGTGTGTGTGTGTGTGTGGTGGTGGTGGTGGTGGTGGCGATATCAAAAGAAGGTCCTGTAAGTTTTGATCATAATGAATTGAGTGTGGCGTTTTAATCAAAGGCCTGGTGTTTCCTGGTCTCCCTACCATGCACATCCCAAGGCGCTCATATCAGAAGCAGAGATGACACAAAGAGGCTGTTTGTAACTAATTAGGTTCCCGTTTGCCTCACCTAGATTTTAATTATGATTGGGTACTTCGAAAATTTCCCCACCACATTATCTACGTACCTTCTTTCAAGCTTCCTAGAAGAGGTGGGCAGGTGGGGAAAAAAAAAAAAAAAAAAAAAGCAGATGCTGCTAACTACGCTACTGTCGGCATACCTGACTGAAAAACAGCACCTGGAAAATTAAAAATGTTGTCGTTTGAAGTGCAACGTCTTATTTTTTTTTTATAGCTGAAAGTGTGTTTCCTGATACGACATTCTTCTAATCATATTGCTCTATTCATGTGATATCAAAGCCATTGTTTACTGTTTTACTGAGACTATTTTTGGTGGCAATTATATACTTCATAGAACTTCTGTCGCTAATTGACTCAGAAAAGCTTTATGGTATGGTGAACTTCTGTTGTCCGTGCTGCAATTATAGAGCCTTGTTTTTTTTATTTAAAAGATCTGAGCTGAGACCCCGAGCATATGTTTTTTTTAATGCTTAATGATGTCCATCAGAGCAACAGTGACGAGCAACTGCAAATTATTATTTTACCTCTTCTTTTCCCCCAGTATGACAGATTGTAGCCCAGAGAAAACATTGAGCAGCTGCAGAGCTGGAGACAGGTGATTCACTTCTAATTGATGTTAATGTGGCGGACACGACTGAGGATATTCCCAGTGGTGTACACTTACAGTTAATTGATAATTGAGGTCTATGAAAAGATGCACATTAAATCATGACCAATGAGCCTGCCTATAGAGTTGCATCAATTTAAAGAACAAGTCTCCAGAGTCTCTTAAAGGTTTCCCCACAACTGAAATGCACTCTGGATGAATAATGCAGGTGGAAATATTCTTAACTCATATCACCTTACATAAGACATTACTATTTCATAATGCAGCATATGCATAACGTTAAGATGTATAAACAATTTAACCTCAGCCTACACCAGGTTGCTTCATCCTCTAATGATTTCATGCCTCCTTATGCTACCGTTTGATCAGTGACTTTGCTAATGAGTCGATGTTTTGAGATACGACTCTGTGATGTACTTAAATGTGATCGTTTGTTGTGTTTCACATCGATAACCTTCAACATATTGTAAATAAATGAATGTATTAGTTGATGCTCATTACCATAAATTGATACCGCAACACAACGGCGATGTTATTTGCCATCACGTGCATATCATTTTTAAGAGGCAAAGAAATTCGCTTGGTCTGGAATAAAAATAAGAATAAAAAAATATATATATCTACTGTATACTGAAGAGCATACTATTAACTACATAGACTGCATGAAGCTACAGCTGTGGCTTGCAGTTATGACTGCAATCAATATCACAATAGCAAGAATATTTTTCGTATTTCGTATAGGTATGTATGTATGTATGCAAAATCACAAATAAACGAATTAAATTGATCTGAAGAGCAATGCGTTGTATTCTACTGTTGCATAACATCAACAGACTTATATGTACATTTGAAACAGTAACACTTGTCTTGCAGTGATGAATTTGCAAATCATGTAAATCTGAAACAGGATCTGATCATCATGACACATCGGCTAATTGCTATGGGAACACCAAAGTGTAGAGAATTATGGGATGGTTCTTTTGATCATTGAGTGACTTTGGGATCTGTATGTACATAAATATCCACATAAAAAGTTTGTGCAAGCATTTTCCCTTACTATCACTATGTAGTACAGTACAGTGTGCACAGCAGACACAGGCAGTGACTGGCCTAAAGGGAGACAGATGTTCCTTTGTTATAAACGTATGTTTGTCAGTGCTTGCACATTGAAAGAAAACAATTAAAGCATCTTATCATGGGTATTTTGAGAAGATCCTTTTTGTCCTGATCTGTCGGTGGCTTGTACAGATGGCGCGGTTCTGAGAGATAAGATGGGATTGGAGTGACGGTACAAACAGATCAGACAGGTTTAGCCAGCCATGATATCCTGTAACTGCTCTACCTAGCCTTCAAGCCATATTGTTGTTAGCCAATTAATGGATTATTACCTGGTTAGCCTACGCTGTGCCATCTCAGGTTACAAGACCACCAAACCTGCACTTCACCCATTGGCTCAAATCTGATTAGTTTTACAGATCAGATGTTTTTTTTGTTTTTTTGTTTTGCTTTTAAATAAGAGGGATCAAGTTTCACGAGCAGTGAAAGAAGTGCATCAGCCAACGAGGAACCAATCAGGTTTTGAGGATTAAAACATAGAGCTTTTTGTTTATTTTTAGAGCTATTTTGATGTGTCATGATTTTATCAGGGACGACTGGAAACACAGGTTTGTGTTGATGCATAACATACTGATCTCTATGACTACAGTCTAATGCGTTTTTTATTTTTTCTTACTATTTAGGCATAAAAACCTGTAGAATCTGTGAATGGATCTGTCTTCCTTTGACTTTGTGCACGTGGATGCACAGTATTAACACACGCAGTCTTGAACGTATAAGACTCTGTACAAATGCTTTGCGTGTGTTTTCAAGGACAACTGTGATTCTTTTCTCTCCATGATCAGTCAATTTTTGTATCTCTCTGCTCACTTAAAATGTTTGTTCTTCTTGCCAAACACAAGCCCATTAATAGTGCATGAATAAAAAAAACAAAAACAGAGAGCAAAACAGCAGCAAACCACCAAACAGCTATGTGCAAATTTATTTAATATTCTCTGTGCTTTCAGCCCAAGCTGCTCAGCCTGTGCACTGTCTAGTCAAATCATGACAGCCAAGATTAATCTGGCTCATTTAAAAACAAAACAAAACAAAAAAAATACCATCACCGAGCACTGTATGCAAAACAACATTTGGTTGTACACTGTAGTGAAGTATATAGAAAGGGAGATGTGTTTTATTTAAGCATCTTTAAGGTGGAGTGTGTTTACTTTGGCTGTATAATACAAGACTGAGTGCGCGCACACACACACACACACACACACACACACTTTTGAACAAGAAACGGCCTGAAGTTGAACTGAACCAACGTGAAACAGCACTAATTCAGAACTAATCAATGTGTTAAAGTGTTTTTAGTGTGAGATAGAGAATTGCTTTGTCCAAAGAGGGCTTTCACATGATAAGTGAGGCTAATCTCTTTGTACTACTAAGGCCAAACCAACTATTTCCAATGGCAAACAGTAGGCTTTTAAAAAAAACCATTGAAAGCCGGGTTGTGTGATAGACTCAGGGGACACATTTCTGGCAAGTATTGAAATACACCTGCCCTTGTATTCACATAACACACACATACATACGTCTCTAGATTTTCTCAATCAAAAATACACATTCCCTCTCCTTGCCTCTCTCTCACACACACACACACACACACACACACACACACACACACACACAGCACATGGAGCCAGGTGGTGTGGTTAGTGCCAGATCTTGCTCTCTGCTCTCCTGAGTGCAATTGGTAACCTGAGCTGCCTGTTTGAATAACTCAGTTATCCAAAAAAAGCTGCCTTGCTGCATAGACATCATGGAACAGTGCCCAAAACACACTTTGTCCGAGCTCCTGGTATTTTACTGTCTGTGTGTGATGAATATTGAAATTCAGCCTTTCAAAGTCACTTTCACTGTCTTGCAGTTACATTTCATAAGCGGAGAGGAAGCTTGTTATTTCAAACTCTGTCATCTGAGTGTCACTCGGTGGAAGTTCGTCGGTGTGAATGTGTCAGCTGATGGGATGTGACAGGCTGGCCCGGGGCCTCCTCATTTAATTAGGAGCCCGACTTGTTTTGTTGAGCTCACAACCAAATCTGTCTCTTATCCTCTCCAAGGCCTTTTCTATTTTAAACGCGATTCACTGTAAATTTAACTTTTAAGTTACCTAAGTTTCTGTTACAGGTGCAACCTACAGGTGTCCAATACTCCAATGCATCACAGTGAGGATCAACTGTGCCTATAGCGGGCTTCACTCGCTATAAAATATTGTAAATATAATATAATAATATCGCAAAAAAAATTAAAAAAAATAAAATACTCTGTAGTAAACAAACAGTACCATCTACCATATGTTGTCCAGTTATGTAATCTTGTTCCTGTGTCTTTTATTTCTCTTTTCATATGTATTTATGATGATAATGATAAATATATATCATTGTTGTGATTATCTGTAGTTGTTTTGAATGTTTTATAGACCTATGGTAGAGTTGACTAGTAACAGTATCTGTTCAACCTACTGTGACGTACTCTGTTATGTTACCTTAATTTCTGATGACTGCTTTTCATTTTCAAAATTGTGATCATGTCTGGTCATATTTTTATATGACATATATGTGTGAGACTCACACAAGGTATGGCAGGTAAGGTTGTGTGCATTTGCAGTTGTATTTTGTCACCTGCTTTTTCTTTTCTTACACAACAGAGTTTTTGTATAATCTCCTATGAACCTGCTTTTGATGGTTGGACTGGATTTAGCTGACATTACAGGGAGAAAATGTGCTTTTTGTGTATACAAACATGCAAACACTCATCTCAGAGCTTGAATTAAAATACATATAAAATACAGAGAAAAAAAAACAGAAAAAAAACACCAAAAAGAAAAAGTAAATAAGATTAAATATGTTTTTAAAAATGTTATTATTACTAAGTATGTCATGTAAAAGCTCCCACACACCTCTTTGTCATACCAGCTGTCAGCCCGGGGTGCCCTCTATAGGCTCGGTGAGGTACTGCAGCAGCAGAGCGCCTCCTCCTCCCCCCTCCCTCCTCCCTCCTCCTCCCTCCTCCCTCCTCCTCCCTCCTGGAGCCGGAGCTGCATTCCTCGCTGCTCCATTCACACGCAGGGAGCCGCCGGAGAGAGAGCACCGCCACTCCGTGACCAGAGTGGAAATGTCCCCAAGTTTTGGAATTTAAAACCATGGAGAGGATATCTATCCTACGGATCACTTAACCAGTAAGTACCGTGGAAACTCCTGCGTGGAGCTTTTTTCGTGTGGAAGCAGCGGGTTGGTTTTTATTTTTATTTTATTTATTATTTCTTTTCTTGGTGGAGCCAGCTGAAATATTTAGGTTACATGTTTTTGCTCCTGCTTTTAGCTCCGTGTTGTGCTTCAGTTTCGTCGCTGTGTTTCCTCCGTCCGGTTTCTTCCACGAGTTTCAGGAGCTTGTTGAGGTTTTTAGCCTGAACCCACTCGTGAAAACGGCGTGAAAAAAGGACGCGTAGAGTAGCGCTAATATGTCGCTATGTAGGTGTGTGTGTGTCGGTGTGTTTTCCTGTGTGACCACCGGTCGGATTGATTCACACCAAACCGCAAACTGCGGATATTTAAGCGGCGGACGAGGCTTCAGTGAACCAACTTGCACATTTATTTAATAATTATCTCTTGTTAATGTTAAAAACTAAAACATACATTGTGTGTTTGTGTGTGTTTGGAAGTAACCTCGGATTTGGTGCAGTGAGAGGTGAGTTGTTGGCTGCAGTAAATTGACTTTATTTTTGTGTCTTAATTTGGCAGTAAAACGTGGAGTCTTGTGCAAACAGAAAAGCACCTGGACTTGTTTTTTTGGAGGACACGCTGTGCGTAAAGCTGTTGCATTGCCTCATAATTACAGGTATTCACAGAGCTGACACTCAACTGCCGCCTGGATAAATAGTCCGCGGAGACTTGGACGACTTCAGACTAAACATTTAAGCTTTCACGCTTGTTTATTTTCTCATATCTGAGTGTGTATCCTTCCTCAGCTTTTCTTAAATGGACCTCAGGGAGGAGTTGTGTGTTGGATTTCTCTGGGGAGGGAGGGGTAGAAAAGAAAAAGAAAAAAAATCGATTACCCTATTAGCTTTGAAATAATTAGAAATTGTGTTGGTGCTGGTATGAAAGGAGCCTTAATCTGCTAACGAATGAGAGGCAATTTGTAAGCTTTGTTATTCGACAGCAATTGAATTCACCCCCCTTTTTTCTTTTTAACAGGGATGGAGAGGCGAAGGCTGTCTGTGGGTGTGTTGAGTGCGCATTGGTTGAAAACCTTGCTCTATATCAGATTATACTCACGTATATATATATATTTTATAATAAAATCCTGTTTAACCAGCATTAGACTACCCATCCTGACCTCACAGGTTATGTGAATTCATTTGCAGCCAATTTGAAAACATGTATTCATTAATTTGAACCTTTTCACCGCAATATCCCTTTAATATTAATACTTGTCTTACAGTGTGTCTGCTGTGGTCATTGTTGTATTTTTTTAGGTCTATAGTGTCTTTTTTGCCTCTGTTCGTTCAATCAGCAGCCCCCCCCCCTCTTTATTGACATTTCAATGCCACGGCTGGTATTCACATGTAAATGATGTGGGATTTGAACCGTGACACCGGTGTTTATTTAAGAGGTGGTGCCCACTCACTAACCCTAAATCATCCAGCTACAGACAGACTGACATCTCTCCGACCGCACAGCAGAAGTGGACGTGACGTGTTCAATCAAACCAAGCGTCACTTTACATGAGTGTGTGTGGCTGATAGAAAGGAGTGGCAGTAATATAACTGCATATATGTGTCAGGACATATCTGACATAGATCACAGAATAATGATAATCTGACCTGAAAATAAATACTTAAATTACTACTCTTATACAGCTTTTTTATTTTTTTGCAATTTTTGTATGGTATTTCACATGAAAGCTGGCAACCCAGCTAGAAAATTACAAGCAATTTGCCTCAATCTTCCCTAATTATGATACAGATCTGCCCCACAATAGACCAGCAGTGTCATGAATTTAGAAAATCTGCCCCGTCCGGTTTGTCTGCCACCGTGAAGGGTCAAATCTGTGATGTCCAAACTCTGGAATTTGAGCTGACATGTGCACTTTGCACCCCTCTGGTCCTGCTTTTGTGTAGCTCGACCCCCCACCCCGTCACATTCCTCTGCACTTTTCAATGAACGGCGTATTTAAGATCTAATTAGAGTGTCGATGGATGACAAAGGAGAAGAAGCTGTGTTTAAGTGAGAAGTGCTTTGCGACATGGCGTTGTAAGTCTGGCCCTTAAGGTTTTATTTTTTTATTTAGTTCGTATATCAATGAAGGATCTGAGTTAGATTCCTTGACGCTCACATGGGACTTTCTCAGCTGGAGTGAAAAACTACTTCACTGGGTCACTGAAATTGTTTATATATGTGAACAGATTTTCAGTGCATAACTGTATTCTTCGGGGTATACTGTACTGTGATTCATTGCTTACATTCAGCGAGCCGATATATGGACTGTCTTCACACTCGGTGTGCAGCGTCTGTGTGTGTGTGTGTGCTCCTTTCCCAGTTTCCCCTTACTGTTCGACATTTTAAACCAGTGTGACAACCTCATCTTTAGGCATTTCCTTTTCTCGCATTCTCCTTCTGCCTCCAGCCTCATGCTGCCTCTCAGTCTTTCTCTCTGTCTTCCTCCCTCGCTCTCCTTTTTTTCCCCTCTCCCTCCTTTTCTGTCAGGAGCCCTGTCTGCATCTACCTCCCTCCGTTTTTCTGATCTGTCTTCCCTTTCTCCTGTTCTCTTACTCACTGTCTAGTTACACGCTGCCTCTCTCCTCCATCCTTCCCTCTAACTATGTCTTTCCCCTCTTTCTGGGGAAAAGTCCATGCACATGTACGGCCTAGTCATGCTCGCTTCATCATCCTGTCACTCATTGCATTGGTACAATTTTCTGTAGTCTAAAAAAAAACCCCTCAGTACATTCCTGGAGCGAGTACTGGTGTTTCCTGTAGCTCACCAGTCCCTGTCGGTTGCTCTTTGGCTCAGTGCATGAAGAAGCGTTTACTGGAAATGAATAAAGGTGCCATCCTAAATTGCTACAGAGGTTATGTCAGAGAGTGTCGGCGGGCCCCTTAGTGTAAAATCTCCTCCTATGTATGTGATCGAGGACTTCCTTGGCACGGCGGCGCAGTAATTCAATATCTGTTTTCATATCATAGGCGGTGGAGATGGCATGTTTTTATTACATAAGTTTTCATTTGTGTCAGTCTTGCTAAAGAGGTTAGCTGCAGCGCCGTGCTGCAGACACTCTGCTCCGAGTGCATTTCATTCCCGCTGTGCTCGTCTTGTCTCTCCCTCTTTTTTTTTTTAATCAGACCCGTCCTTCTGTGACATCCTCTCCTACGTCTCTTTATTGTCACCTCTCTGTCTCTGCCTCTCTCTTTCTCTCTCCCTCTCTCTCTCTCTCTGAGTGTTTTGACTGGGTCTCTGGGGTTCATGTGGCGCCCTGAGGCGAGGAGCCACACAGCAGCAGCAGCAATATTAAAACGCACTAAAGAGGGAACAGCAGCAGGCCAAAGGCCCTGTTGTACACACACACACACACATACACCAGACGCACACACCAACAGCTCTCGTGGTGCTAACACCTCTCCAGCCGACAAGCCATAATATGAAATAAACTCACTCGCCAATACCTGGCGGGCCTGTCTTGACTGACTGCTCAAATAGGAATGACCCCCATTTGGCCCGAATAAGATGCTAGAATTGAGAGTCAGGGGTTGATGTTGAACTGCAAAGTGCTGGTGCATTACAGATTTTTATCAAGAGGTGAGTTTGCAGGTGAACTGGCAGCATAAAACCTCCATCATTGCCAATCAAGCAGTGAATTTAAAGGCAGGCTGCACTATCTCCAAGTTTTATCACATTTTTTTTTTCAAAAAGTAAAGTGCTGGGTGTTGTATTTTGGTCCCAGGAAACTGCTGGAATTAGAGGATGCATGTAGAGTGCCAAACGTGGGGGAATTTGAAATGAAAGCTTGGTTTCTATTGTTTGATGCTTTGACCTGCTTTAAAAAAAGACTCTTTGTTGCCGTCTTTATTTGGATGTAGTCAAATAAATATGACCACTGTCATGGCAGAGCAGAAATGTCCCCATCCAGAAAAAACGTTATTTTTCTCTTTGAGGAAAGCAGCAGCGTTTGGTTTCTCTTTCTCCGTTGTGCTCATCCATGTGAACTGTCTGTTATGTATAATTAATTTTCTCCTCTCTCCCAGTTTATTTTTATCGCCCACTTTTAACCCTTCCTTCAAAAGGACCCATCCCCCTCCTTTCCGTCCTCCACGGCGCCTGCTGAAAAGTGACAGCTGCTCGGGTACGGGGGATGCTTTTTGAAGCAGGCACTAAAAGAGGCCACTCACTCAAGACGACTTGGAAAAGAAAAAAAAAATCTCTGCCGTTCTGACGGTATCAAAAAAACATGCCTGCTAATCTGGCTGCAAATTGAAAAATAAGCTCCGTCTCTACTGTAATCTGTGCCGCCTGTTGGGCTCCTTTTGTTCAAAGGGTTGTTTATTATGTACTATACTGTAAAAGCAAAGTGACGAGTTTGACTCAAGTAGGGCACCAAGAAATTCTCTCGTAAAGTCAAATTGACGGTTGCTCATAATCATGAGAACGGGCTCTCATCCAAACCAAAGAAACGTTGTCATTGGTTGTGTTTGACTTTCAGCCCCTGGCGTATCAACACTGAGATTAAGTTACAGGTTCTGGCCGGATGTCCAAAGCTTTCAGCATTGAACCCGGTTCCACTTCTGACCCTGTGGCCTTGTATAGAAACCCCGCCGCTCCCTGCTGCTAGTGGGCACAGCCTCAGCATATGAGGTTTCTGTACTGGTATGCTAATGCTCTGGTCAGCATTATGTCCATTTCCTCTCAGACACCGAGTCAGACAGGCAGCTTGGGTCCCTGATTTTCAAAAATCTCTTGTTGCATTCCCTCCTGTGAAGAAGAGCTTGGACTTACTATTGATCAGGAAGTCGTGTAACATAAGATAACACCAACACTGTCATCTGGCGAATTGTATTGCTAAGTTGCACAACTTGCAGTTAAAGCAGTTATTCAGTTATTCTGGTTATTCCTGTATCGTTGTTGTTTCCGTGGAGCAAATCTTCCGAAATCGCTCTACACTATGGTTATTGTTTAGTGGATTTCAGATCAGCTTTGCAACTTCCTCTCAAACCAGTAAATTAAAATCACGTGGTAGTGAAGAGTTTCAGATCGCCTGAAGCAGAATAGTAAACTATAGATATAAGGTTTATTATTTTAGTCTTACTGGGAAAAATGAATAATTTAAACATGGGAAAAGCAACCGCTCTGTAGTTTAACCATTTCATTGTTTGGTATTAATTGTGTAGAAGGATTTTGGAGGGTAATCGCCAGCTAATTTGTGTTTCTATCAAAGTTTCTATTGCTAGTTAGCAGTTTGTAGTACGTACTCGTCCTAAAAATATGTAATTTAGACAACTACGATGATGAACACTGTGTGTGTGATGTAAAATCTGACAAAAATCAGCTCCTTAAGACAGTAAAAACCAAAAATGAGCTGTGCACACTACAGTAGATCTACTGTATTGATCACACAGAGTATGAACATATGTCAGACATATCCAAGGTCTCCTAAAGGTGCTCCTGAGCCAAGCACACCAAATTCCACTGGCTCAGTGTTTTTAAAAAAACAAAAAACAAAACCAAATCTTTTGAGTGGATTGTATTTGGCCCAGCCTGTCAGTATCATCGGCAGAAAGTGTTTGCTACTGATGCTGAGATAGTCTCAGTTTAGATGAGAGAGCCTACTGGTTGTTTACCGTGCTCGCTAGAGTCTGTCTGCCTCTTCAGGCATGTTTGGCTTGTTAATGAGAACCACTGTGTGAGAGAGGAGGCAAGTGCACTGTGGGTGTGTGCCTGTGCATGTATTTGCATTGAGATAAGCCGTGCATCGTCACTGTGCGTTTGCTGATGCGCACGGTCTAACGGGATGATAATATACAGGATGCCATCAGAAAGTGTTTGCGCGTGTGTGTGTGTGCATGAGGGCTCCTCGCGTCAAATGTAAGGTAACACTCTCCACTGTGAAGGAGATGGGAAAGGGAAGAGTTTACACAGGCACATAACCATTTATTGTTGTGATTAATGTTAATGGTGCAGCAACACATAATTGCTCACTTCTTTTTTTCCCCTCCTTTCTCAGACTGTATCTCCCATTCTTCATTCCTGTCTTCTGTTCTCCACCCCCCTCTGTGTGCACATACACACACACACACACGCACACACCCTTTTAGTTTCTGTTGTATTTACTATGGGGAACCTTAAATAATTCAGTAGGTCTGTACTCCCCAGCCCTGTAAATAAGACTAATAGAAGGCGGGCCTTTAAAGAGAGCCACTTGCCCAGGGAAAACATGGCCGTGGGCTAGCCTATAAATCAGCTAGCTAGCTGCCCGTCTCGCCCCTTTACTGTGGCGGCGTTGAGGGATAGCTAGCAACAACCTCCATGTTGGCGGAGGGGAGGACGAGTCACTCTAGAAAGGTCGGTGGATTGGTGGTGTCGTCCTCGATGCAGCGGCGAGCACCCAGAAAACGTGTGTGCACGCCGGTAGAATCACTTCTCCCTCTCCGTTTGTGTTTTCTGCACACTCGCACGCGGACACACGCTCCACGGCTCATAAACTACGCGCTCTGATGTCAGCACCTGCATGTGTGTTTACCAGATGGCGATAAGTGCTCATTTATTTATTTTGTTTACTGCTCGTCCCCCCCCCCCCCCCGAGAGCTTGGCACTTCTTAGATGTGGGCTGCTGCTCCTGGCTAAGTTTTGAGTGTTTGTGTTTGGTGAGGTGAGACATACAGATACTTCACAGAAAACCAGTCAATATAAGGAGGGGGAAAAAAAGGACATTTTAGTTTTTCAGAGTAACAGAACCGGCAGTTAGTCCACTAAATTCACAATGCGATCCCACTTCACCTGCAGAAAGAAGGGTAGATTTCGAGTAGCTTTAGCTCTAAATCACTTTGGACTACTTCCCAGCCTCTCACGTCCCCACGTTAAACTCCCAGTAGTCATTTTTCCATAGCACGACCAAGTGGGACCTGTCAGGTTTTGGGGCCGGCTCAAAACCTTTCTAAGCTCTGACTGAAAGCGGTATTAGTTTATTTGAAACTGCAGCCCAGATGACAAATGATTGTTGTAGGTAACAGATGTCTAAAACAACTGTAGACATACAAGGCTGAAGAAAACTGCAACATAAATACTATTACAAGCCTGTTGGATCCTCATACTGGGAATATGGCTACTTGCTCTACTTTCCTAATCAGTGTTATGTCCTCCTCTGAAAAAATAGCTTGCATACCTGGCATGCATTGCCTCATGCTTACGATGAAGCCAATAACAAATGTAGTCTGAAACTCCCTTTAAAACGGTGCTGAGATAGAATATCCTGCACCTCATCCCTCCTCTACCTTTTTTTTTATTTCCACAGCCCCTTTGTCAGCTCCCTCTTTTGTGCTCCTTTCAAAGGGTTAAAGAGGGAGAAGTGATGAGTAGCCCGCCGTGTCTGGCCTCCATTGTGTGTTGGCATTGTGCCACTGCATAGCATGTCGACCGTAGACACATGTACAAGGGACTTTTTCACTATTCACAGGTGCAACAGTTACCCGGTAATACTATCCTCCTGCAAATCAATGGTAAATACTTTCCAAACGTTGTGTGTGTTAGCAGGCTAATAATAACTGACATTTCAGCTTAATGCAAAAGTACCTCAGTCAAATCATATTTAAAAGCGTTACTTTTGCATATCATGGATTCACTCTTTGTACTATAAGCTCTTCTGTAGCCGAACAGCTCAGACCGGCTTCCATAAACATTCAACACCTTGAGACTTTTGGGATGCACCAGAAAGACTGCTTGTTTTCCTTCTTCAGTGGAAACATGTGCTCGAGGACCATAAAACTCCGGTTTCCCTCCCTTTCCTTTCCTGACACAGCTTGTTAAGAGGAAAACCACTCGGCAGCGTGTTGTGCACAATGTTGGTGAATGCTCGGCCTAATTCTTTTAGCAGACCTGGGATACCTCCACGTTGCAACGGCACAAGTCCCGGGGGTGCTTTTAAGTCACCTCTCCCTCCTCCACCCCCTGCGGAGGAGAGGCAAGCAGAGAGGGGGACTCTGGGAATAAGTACTCCAGGCCAGACAATGGTGGACCGCCGGGAAGGGGGTGGGGTGTAGATTGTAGCCAGAAATAGAAGAGGAGCAGCAGCAGGAGGAGGAGGAGGAGGGGGTGGAGGTAGAGGTGGCCTCCTATCTGGAGGGAGGTCAGAGGTTAGACTGATCCCTACTTAAAGGTGGAGTGGGGGCTTGGAGGTTTTATTGCCAGGGCCCTCTTGTTGCTTTTTGCCCAGCCTGGGGTGAACCACTGAGCTGCTACTGCGTCACGGGGGAGGGGCATTTAGGTGGGTGTGAGTGCGAGCTCCACATTGCTGTCCCATGATGGCTCTAGTTGTGCTCGGTGACCTCTGACCGTGGGCCTCCTCTCCCCTGACCAGGAGCTGTCACACAGGTCAGCGACTCCCACGTTAGTTGAGGTAGTAGAGTAGCGAGGGGGCAGCGTCTTCAAGCGTCGCTCGTCGCTTGTTTTAGTTTGCCACAGCGTATCCTGTTCTATCAGCCGGTGTAATTTCTGGAGCAGATAAGGAGACTGAGCATGTGATGAAGCAGCCAGCAAACGCGGAGGAATGCGTCAGCGATACCGTTCAGCTCCTGACGGGCTGCTGCATTTCAAATGAAATGGGGTGTGCAACTTGTGACGGCTGTGATGTGCTGATGCGTGGCAGCTGGGAGGAGTTGTTTCCTTTCTCTCGTGGGCCGTCCGCTGTCCACCGCCTCACCAAGATCCAAGATTTCCTTGGTCTCCATTGCATGTGGAGGAATGTGGCTCTTCTTGTTGATCTGCTCGACGTCCCCATTGTTACCCGAGTGTGACCTCATTTGGCTCTTGAGATCAACGCATATGTGCACCAGCAGACTGCCTGTGAACACATGGCACTGAATACCGCGTGTAGCCTGAAACAATGACATGAAACCAAAGAATAATTTAGTTATACTCCCGAACTACTAATGTAGACAGATTTTAAAAGCCATCGCCACATGTGCTGCTCACAAAACATAGGCGCAAGCTGTTTTTAGCCCATTCAAGAGGCACACCTCATCTTGCCCTCGGCAGTCAGTGCTGCAGTGAAACTTGGCTACAGCACAGACACGTTTTCAAAAGTAGCCCGTCTCCCCGTCTGCTTGTAGCTGCATCAACAAAAAAACCCATGAGCGTTTAGATTTGTGAAAAGGCGGGATAGGAGAAATCTGAACAAAATTATGCCAGAGCCTGCACCTCGGCCAGAAACGGCTCAGGGAAAAGAAGAAGAAGAAGACAACAACAGAGGAGTGAGGGGAGGGATCTTGGCAACACCAGCTAACTCAGAACAGCAACAAGCCAGCTCGCACCAGAGAATAATAAATAATGTTGTTGTAGAGAGAAGCAGGGCGGAGAGAAAGAAACAGTGTGGGGAAAGACGGATGACAAAAACTCAGAAGCTGAGTCAAACTTTAATTAAGGACCGAAGGCAGCATTGAAACAGCTGCTATTGCTTGCGCCACACCAGCTTCACAGCTTTTATTTTTTATTATTTGAAAGCCAAACAGATGTTAAGAAGGGGTGGTGATTTTATCGGACAAGAAGTTTGGTTTCGGGGAAAGAGGAGGAAATTAAACTCTCCCACTCTTTACACTGGTGATTTCAGGGATTTAGCGTTAAGGTCCGCTGCTCACAATAATGATGATTGTGACCCTGTGATGTCTTATTAGCTACCCCACATTACAGTGTGATGTGATATTTAGAGTACAGGCTCTGTTGAGCAAAATACTAGCCGCCTGCGTAATTCAAGGGCATAAAAAAATTAATTGTACCTTGATGCATTTTGTTAATTGTGCACTGCGTAGGATAAATTCATTGCTCTAAATAATGCTGGCCTTTAAATAAGGACATCATAACATCGAGGTATATATGTGATATATATTTAAGGTCACATCTTTCAGTCCTGGCTTGTCATACCTGCTCTGATAATCAGCTTTGTGCTGTACTTGTCCTTTGTTGTCAGCGTTGAGGCATGCCAGCTATGTCCACTGGAGCTCACACTGTGTGTCACACTTTCAGGTGACACACCAGCTTTCTTTTATCCAAATGTCTGTCATCGTCGGCGCAGAGAGGTCCCCCTCGGTTGGGCTCGATCACCTTCCCTTATCGGTGCGTCTGTCTTTTCCCCTTTCTCCCGCTCTCTCTCATTCTGTCACTCTCCTACGGAGGACGTGATGAAAATGGCTGTTTAATCATGCAGAGAGGTCAACAAATCAAAGGGCCCGGCAGAGTGATTTAACGGCCTATTCGGAGCACAGCTGGAGGAAGAAGGAAAGGGAGGACGACGGGGGAAAGAGAGAAAGAGACAGGTCGAGGTTTGATCGGTGTATGGCGCAGGTCACCTCTCATCCACTTACCACAGGTCTCATTTCACCAATAATTGTGCTTGATAGATTGATGTATAGGCAGGGAGATGAATGGATAGAGTTGGTACAGGGCGGGATTGACGGTGGGACGCCGACCGGCCGGTGATGAGATACGTACACACACTCCAAACTCACATGACCTCATCAGCAGCGGTATAGACCCACGTCTTGCTCTTATTAACTTTGGCAGGCTGCTTCCACTGTAACACACACACACACACACACACACAGAGAAATGCCGTCTGCAGACAAGGCAGTTCTCACCTGAATGTCAATAGGAGAGAGTGACAGATGGTTGGGAGGAGCAGAGGAAGTAAAGACAGACAGAGCCAGTGATTGTCTCCTGTCTATCGTAAAGATCAACATTTATACGGCGCACACAGGTGAACCAGCTCTTCGTTCTTATGCACGCGGCTGTAGCTTCACATGCACTACTGCTGCAAGACAATTTTACATGAGCGTCTATACTTCTGTGAGCTTCTCACGTTTCAATGTCATCAAAGCGGTTGCAGGAATGTTTTTTTACATTCGCACAAGGCGGACAGCGTTTATGTGGTCACCTTATTAAAAGCTAAGTTCTGCTCTACAAGAGTGATGATGTAGGTATCGATAGGAGTGGAGTTTATGGCTGAGAGGTTGGAAGGTGCAATCGTCTACTCTGCCCGAAGTTGTAAAAAAATATAGCTTTATTATACAGTTGCTATAGTAACCTCTGTTTATCATTTAATACCAAAGAGGACGTTTTTTGGACCTGCAAGACACAACCTTGGTCATGAACAGGGTGATTAGTCAACAGCAATAACATGTTTTCTTACTATACGTGTTCTCTGTCTCATTACCTGTATTATTACTGTGACGGTGCTTGAAGATCTCCTCTTTGGCCATAACAAATTAACATGCTGGTCCGATGTGTTCAACATCAGCCACAGTAGATGCCGTGTGTTGTTACGTGTTTGAGTGTTTTTTCTAACATTTCCACTTGCAGGATGACACCTAGCACCCCCACGTCTCTCTTTATTGGTTTGCTCATTCGGCGTAGAAATGTAATGTAACCTTTTTCTTCACTGACCTGGAAACGGTTTATATATTTTTTTCTTTTCAATCTCGGGTCGCAAAGAAAGATTGAAGGGAATTTCACCCGTTCCTGACAAGGGTATTGCCTGATCAACTTTATTGAGTCAACGGTATTGACTTTAGCTCCTGTTCACACGTTGCTCTGACATGGCAATTTTCCACAAGGTTTCTGGGTGAAACTAAATGTTTGAAGGAGGCGTCTGTCACTCCTGTCCTGTATTTTCTGCCTGACTGTCTCTATTCAGGGTCTTTCTTTTCCTCTCTGTGTCCATCTTTTTTTCATAATTTAAAACAGAATATTTTTGGGGGTTTTGGATTGTTGTTTGGACAAAAACTAAGTCTTGGTCTTGGGCTTTACATTTTTCACTGTTTTCCAACATTTTATAGACCAATTATTTAATTGATCGAGAAAATAATTGGCAGATTAAGTGATGATGAAAACAATACTCTGGTGTCAGGGGTTAGATCCCCTCTCGCGGTTATCTCTTTAGTTAAGCGTCAGAGAGTTTGAGAACTCACATCCACGGCTGGTTCACAGCTGCAGTATTCAGTAGATATTCGGTTACTCTGTTCTCACCGCGGCCCTGCTTGTGTTTCTGATACAGCCACAGAGTTAGTATTTGTGGAGTACCACTCCAGTAGATAGCTGGTCTTTTGCTCTCTCTCTCTTTCCTCTCCCTCTCTCTCCCTCCCCATTTGTCTGACCTTGCGTCGGCGTGTGCTGATGAGCACTGAGTGGATACACTCATGAGCGGTGTGTGTGCATGCGTGTGTGTGCGCGCGCTGGAGAAACCGTGGGAGCTCCATTTGTTGTGTAAATGCAAGCCGCTAATTGACTGCCGGGCACGCAGCCTCTTCTTCAGCGGCTGAACCCTGCCCTCCGCCGGGTCCCAGGGATCCTGCCAGGGGAATGTTTGCCCCCTCGCACACACAGACACACACGCTCACAGCACCCTCCCCGTCTCTCTCTCTCTATCTTCCACTGTCGGAGCGGGCCTGGCGCCGGGCCAGACTGAAGATGGGCACATCGCAGGGCTCTCTGTTCTCCCTCTGTCTGTCTGTCTCTGTGTCAAGCTCTCATAATGAGAGGCTGCACGGCACTTATGTATCATAGCACGCTGCGCTTTTGATGCAATTTCTCATCTCAGAAAAAGACAATGAGTTCTCTCTCTTTTGTACTGAAAATAAAAATGTTCGAATGAACCAATAAATATACTTATACCAGTCCACTAGCCACAGTAGCCATATCAGTTTTAGCCTCAGTTGTAAGTCCACATGAGACAGTTAGTCCAACTGTTGGCTGGCTAGAGGCCCATATCTGACTCACACACACACACATGCACGCACACAGTGTCTTTTATGTAAGGCTGGCTGAATTAACGGCTTGTAGTTACAGTTAATGCCCTTTTGACCTTCCCACTGAGCGTTTTGTGTCTTTATCCACTTTAAAAGTGCATATATTTAATTATTAGGATGTTTCTGTCAGTGACATGTTGATATCGTTTACAGAAAATCAATACATGGCAACGTGACGTGATGAGTGATACCGGTGCTGCACACAGAAAACTGACTCTGGCTCTAATTCCTACATGACACAGGAAGTTGTCATGGGTTAAGGATCCTGTGTCTTGCCAGGAGATGCCAGCTTAGCGACTGTCTACGTGTGGCTGGTGTATTTAGGAGATTTACAGCAGTAAAGCATTGCTCCGACCTCCTCAGTGTACGTTAGTCACTGTGTTTTGTGTGTCAACGAGACTAGTATGAAGGAATAACGGAAATGCAATCAGAATAACAATACCTGCTTGGAAAAACACAAACACACACACACACACAGGATCAGACCTTCTCTGCTCAGGTTTTCCCAGGCTAGTCCATTGTTCTGCAAAGGTAAACATCAGAGAGGAATAGACAAACAATAACCTGACACACTCCCAAAACACTCTGTTTACACTGCAAACACAAAAGGAACAAGTGTGTATTTGTGTGCATCTACCAACACAGTAAAAACGCAGTTCGGAGAAAAGAAAGGCAGGTTGTGATGCAGGACCTGACGCATAAATATGGCAACGTGCCGATTTCTCGCCGTTAACCTTCCCACGGTACCAAGCATGCAAATGTCAACTATGTCACTTTCCATTTCTGCTTCAAGGATGCAGAGAATGCAGCGGATAGGAGGCGATAACCGAGTGAAGTCAGAAGCCACATTTAAATACTGTGTTGAGCTCGTTTGATACGATATTCATAAGAAGGATACTTGACTTTCAAAACTGGTCAACACTTAAATGCGAAAGACTATTATTTTAGGCGCTCGATGGCTGCTAATGAGACACAAAGAGACAAAAGCGAGGATTTAACATCAAGTCTGCCACTTGTGCTCCAGAGACGACAACAATAGGATTAGCTGGCATGCTAAATAGCTGAGGCCCGGGCCAAGCCTCTTACACTGTCACAAGGCCTGTTTTAATGTTTAAATATGGTCACTCTGCCCATAAATAATAAACTGCACATAAATAAAGTGCACAATAAGTGGTTTCTAGGTCACAATAGAAATGCGTGCATATTTCTTAAGACAAAGTAGGACCGTTTTTTACTAGAGATGTTAAATAAATTGAACTTAAATACTTCTTATTGAACTCAATTCAAGCATTTTTAAAATACAAAATAATAATAATACTGTTGAAGTGACATTGTGACTCGGGCCGTGGCGAGTGTCTCCTGTCTTGTTTGTGTTTACATTTATACAGCGTGATGTGCCGAGCCCGTGGGCCTGTCGGCTCCCACAGTTGCCAAACAAGTTTGATTCACTACAGTTGCAGCAGAACAGGAACATCTAGTATCCACACGTGGGAGAGAGAGTTGCAAATAGACGGCGACAAAGAAAAAGATTGATTCTGAGTATTAATGTTGACAAAGTGTTTATCAGCCGCTCACCATTAAAAGCAAATGCATTTCCTGTTTTGATCCCCGCTGTAATCCCGACTTCTGCTTCACAAACACATTTGCTGCCAATAAAGCTTATTGAATCATATTGACTGCTGCGCGCGGAAGCGGGGAGGGAAGAGCGGGAGACAGAAAGTGACAGGGCGGCAGGAAAGTGGAGCGAGGGAATGAAAGGCAGAAAAGAGGAAGTGAAATTGAAAACACAGCGAACGGGGAGGAGGAGGAAGAGCAAGAGAGAAAGTAAAGAGAGAGAGAGCAAAGCCAGACAGGCAATGTTGAATCTGAGTCAGCAAGACTTGAACTGGGGGCCTTAGCCTATAGCCCAGGGCTGCTAGTTACACACACAGTCAGTCAGTCAGACCTGTTGCCCTATTCTCCTCAGCCCTCCAGCTCCAGACCTAACTATAGCTGTTCAGCCAACCACTCTTAATTAGTAGCTGCTGCTGCTGCTGCCCTGCCCCGGCGCCACTGTGGTAAAGCCCCAGCCCCATGTCTCTGTGTTGATATGTGGAGTTACAGTTTGTGTTTACTCTTTGCATCAGCTGCAATGTTGCCTCTCTACAGTCTTTGCACAAGTATGTATGCATGCTTGTGTTCATTGTGCATACAAGTATGTGTGTGTGTGTTTTCGTGTGTGTAGACATTACAGGTGGAACAAAGCTAAAATAAAGACTACACATTGTGGTTTTGTGCATCATATTATTGCACCAAATGCCCCATCTCTCCTTTTCAAGCCCTCCATCTATCTCCTGTTGCTGCTTGAGAGGAGCTGTCTCTTTTAAGCTGCCATCACGGAGGGAAAAGTAAAATGCTTTTCTTATTGCCACTTCTCAAAGATCACACTGAGTTAGTGCATGAGAGCAGATGTGCCCTGAGAGGTTAAGAGACTCAAAAGACTGCGAGGGGGATCTATATTTCCCTGATTTCCGATGTTCGGGGAGCACTTCAGTAACACTTCGACTATTGACTTAACAGTTTTTGGAGATGGAATCCTGTTTCACCGTTGAGGTGCTTGTTGAGGTTTTTATGCCTGTCAAAAGAGTCAAGTGAGCAACGTTGTGTGTGTATTTACAGCTTAAATAGTTGGCCATACTTCTCCAACCACAGACAAAGACACCACTGCACACAGAGCTCTTGTTTCTTTCTCGGTTGTGTTCAAACTCTATACACCTCCCCCTTCCCTGCTTCTCATCACGCCCTGTCATGTTCATGGTGAGAGGCAATGAGGGTCTCGTCCAAGCTGTGGATCAGGCTGACACATTTCTCCCCGAGGAACCCCCTCCTCTCACCCCCTCAATACAAACACATAGCTTGAATAACTCCACCAGCCAACTACCACAGCTGCTGACCTGCTAATCAAGACCATATTATAACAGAAGAAAGAAAAGGAGAGACTCAGCACAGGAAAACCACACACACAGACACACACACACACACACATGCACACAGCTGGAGAACTAGTCAGTTTAACTATTTGCATTCATACATTCATATTCTCTCCCGGAGGCCACAACCTGACAACACAGTGACCCAAATCAGTGGCACCGGCTCTCCTTTCACTCCCGGGGCTGGATCTAGGCCATGCGGAGTCAAACTCGCTGGACGAGGCACCTCAAGCATCTCCCAGTCGCCATCTACTCACACACAACTACAGCAGTACATACACTGAAGGATGACTCACAAATCCATTGTGAAGCGAGATATTTGGTTGTATGTGTGCAGCCAGTAGTTTGTAAAATAAATGTTGAGAGAGCGACGCTGCAGTTCAGGCTTTCCAGGATTTCTCCTTTTTGAAATAATAACATGACATGACATCACATGACATGATTCAAACGTTTTTGTTTTTTGTTTTGTTTTCATCTCTTGGTATTTCAGGTCCACCCCAATCCTAATCAGTTTACATCTGCTCTGCAAACGCAGTCATTTACTGACCACCAGCAGTGACCATAAAATCACTTCGTCATTTTCTCTTTTTACAGGAACTAATGACAACTTCCAGTTCATTTCGGCTTGTGTTTGCATTGCATACTGTTTGGGTCAGCAGGTTAGGAAAAGGGAATAATGTGTTTTCATTTTTTTGCAAGTTGTCTGCTTTTCCAGTAAGAGTTTCATTTGCATTTAAGATGCAAATTTTGCCTTTTGGGTGAGCAGAAATGGCTGGAGTGTGCTGGCGCTTTGTTTTGTCCCAGTTATTCATTAGGCTTTAATAATTGCTGCCTTGCGACTCATACAAGCGCCGCCAGGAGGAATGGATTCACTTCGTTCTCTCCTTTTGAAAGGTCAAGGCGCTTAGCGAGACACCTCCCCAACACAAAAATTTACGATTCATGCATCCTCTCTCTTGGAAAATGTGCTTTCTCTTGGACGATTGAGCTGAAAACCTGCTGTGTGTGGGTGTGTGTGTCTTGCAGCCGTTGAAATTCAAATGAGGCATACAGGTCGAGACTTGAGTTTTTCCTGGGGGGCGGGAGGGTGTCTTCTGAGGACATGGGCATTGTGGGTAGAGGTCTCACACACACACACACACACGACTCTGGTGACTGGTTTTGTCGTCGTGTGAGTCTTAATCTTTTCCCATTGTGAAAATCACATGAGTTTTAACAAGCCAGCACAGATCATACAAGCCATCCTTCAGCACATCAAGGGAAAGGGTCAGCCGACCTGCAGAGGGAAGTGGATTGCAGTGCGGCGATGGAGACCGGCTTAGTGCTGAATCCCATTATCAAACGGCGTTTGTCAAATAATAGGTCAAGGCCCACTTGTACCAATGACATATTAGGATGTAGTTTAATTCCAGAGCTGTGTACCGCTGATTTTTCTCTGTGCAAAGTGATTTGCCAGAGAACAAAAATGTTGCTTGTGTTAAGTCCTTTCAGATGTCAGACTGAAGGAAAAGATCTTAGTTTATTTGAAGACGGTGCATGGACAGCAAATATTCAGCAATTATGATTGTCTCGTTTACTTTGCCTGATATTAGGACCACAGTTGGTACTATTGTATATTTTTCTGCACTTCTGGTGGTAACATTGACATGCTGCTTTCAACAACATCAAACACTTTGATATCACTACAATATTACTGCTTGTCGTTTACGTTTATGAATTGCTGATACTAGCAGCCTGCGTGCCTCTATACATCCACCGCGGCATATATCCCAACATTTCTCGCATCATTACAAACACCATTTACACGACTTTGAAGCCGAGAGACCCAGTTCGCACAAACATCTAAACAACGTGCGATAATGGTGCTCAACTAACGCGACGGCCATATTTTCAATCTGCTTCGAAGGTGGCTGAGTGGCTGAAATAAGCGGGAGATTGGGGAGTTATGAGTGGCAGTGGGTCCCCGGGGGACTATGGAACATGGCAGGTCATTTGCCTGGCCAGTATCGCTGATATATTTATACATTACAGCAAGGTGGCTGGTTGCAAATGCAGAGGAGGGAGCGAGGCGCTTATTCAGCAGGCTGGCGTGCAATGCAATAGAAACACACGGGCGACTTAATCAGATGAGGGAAAATAACATTTAAACACATTTAAAGCCACAGGGAGCAGAATATTTCTTATCTTGCAATGATTGCATCCCCCATTGATGCTGTGTGTGTCATGCACAGCAATATTTAGACCTGAGACGAAAATGACTAGTTTTATTCATCTCCTCTGCAGGGTACGCTCGGTGTGGTGCTTTGTAGAGAGACGTCTCTCAGTCAGAAAGTTCAGGCCTGTAGCATCCAGTACCACGCCTGAGACGCTGATAGATTTAGTCCCTCTTCTCTCCTGTCTTCTTTCCTCTCCTCCCCCCTTTTGTCTCTGGCATTCTTCTCACTCACCACTCTTCCTCTCATCTTCCCCCGCTCCCAACCAGCCTCTCCTTATCTGTCTTCCTCTTGCTCACATTTCTGTCTTTCCAACATGTTTTCCCCTCTGTATTTTTTTCTTTCGCTTCATGTCTTTTCTTATCCTCCCCCCACGCTAAAACCTCCCACCACCCCAAAGCTATACCTCCTTCTGGGCTCTGTTGCTGTAATGATACTGACTCAAGCTCTCTGGACACAGTTTGGCTTTCACTCTCATCTGCTTGTTCCTCTCCTTTTCTTTTTTTCTTTTTTTTTGTTTTTAATTCGCATTTCTTCGTCTCCCTCTGGCACTTGCCAGATTTAGACACAGGGGCGTCTAATGTAAACTTAGGCAGAAAGAAAGACAGACAAAGTCAGACATGCACAGAACACACACACACACACACACACACACACACTGATGCCTTGTTTACACTAGCGCCAGCTCTATTAATTGTGCTGTCTGCCAAGTTGAAAGACAGTCACTGTAATATGACCTAATGAGCGCGTGCTCGTGGTTGCGGTGTGTTTTGTGTTCAGTTGAACCTCTGTGCTTGTCCTGTGACTCACTCACAATAGCTGATGTTACTTGTCCTTCTGGACCGACCAGTAGGCCCGGCCCTTCCTTTTGGGACGGCTCCAAGAACAGCGAGGCGCCTCCCAAATGGCTCCAATGGTCTGATCATGAAATGGACTTTTTGGACTGAAGACTGGAAGTCTACTTAGACTTTAGTGCTAAAAAAAAAACCCATCATAATATTTTGTTCGAAAGGTCGATGCACTTCCAAACAAAAACTCTGTTATACTTTTAGAAAAACATTATTATTAGTGCTTCTCGCTAAGTTCACATGTGACAAATGATAGTTTGATGCAACACGAACAAGTAATTCATACTGAAATATTATATTTTCTCATTCAAATCAACAACTATGTAGCTAAAATGAAATTAATCACAATAACAAAACCTGGGAAAAAAATATTGTCAAGAGCTGCAGGCTGTGGAGTTTAACACACGGACCTGAATTAGCCTTTATATGGAAACAATAATGGAAAAAAGATGACTTAAATGTCTGATGAGACATTTTTTTCTGATTATCTGTCTCACTAGAGAGAAGCAAACAGGTTTACACCCTTACAAAAATAATTCCTTGCTCCTCTTATTTAAAGCCCACATAGTGATAAAAGCTCGACTGTTGAAGCGTTCGATTACAACTCTTTAAAACATGTGAAATCCTTGTTGAAAGTTGTAGTGCAGCACCATAAAGAGTATTGTTTTGAAGTACTTATTTTAAGTTGAAGTGGTGTTGGGTGTAGTTATGTGACAGGCACTCAGGTTGCCCACTTGCTGACGGGGGAGAAAAAAAAAAAAGTTTCCCTTTTAGCTAAACATGCACATACTGTTCTCCTCTTATCTCCCTCCATTCGTCCTCGTTCTGCCTCACCGGATATCTGAAAAGGTATCGCCGACTCCTCTCATCTCACCCCTCTATCGCTCCATCTTTCTCTCTTTTTCCATCACTTTGCCTTTTCACTCGCACCATTTTCTCTCTTGTCTCCTCATCCCCAGCCTGATTATTAGAGCCTTTTCTCACTCGATCACCCACTCCTCTCTATGTTATAGTTTTTCGTTCGGTGGACATTAAATGGTGAATTTAAGTCTTTTTTTAAAGAGAGAACAGTGCAGAAAGTGAAACCTCAGAGGCACCGTTACCGTTTGCGTCTCACTTGCCAGTTACTGCTGTTTGTGAATAAGGTATTAGTCACACGCGCCCACATGTACGCACACCAACCCCCGTCTGTCTCTGCCTCTATGGTGAAGCAGTGATGCGTGCGCTTTTACCAGGAAAACAGTCATGTGCTGATGATCGAGGACAAGGCAGGAAATCTTCTGAGCACACAAGCCCTCTTTTCTCTTCTAAGTGAAAAAAAAACATTTCACACACACACATTCACATGCACACACAATGTCTATTGGCTTGAATATTCACCGGCCTCAAAACAGGGCTGTTCAGCTGAAAAAATGATCAGGATAGATGAGCTTCCTTTGTTTCAGCTCCACGACGACGCTACTGGAGATAATTGGCATTGGCCTCACATGACTCGGATAACACCGTGTCATTGTTGTATGTTGTGCTGATTTTGACCATGTGGGTCAGTGTGTTTTTTGTAATAGATCATTTGCTCTTGTCTTCGGGCTGTGTATACAGTAAACTGTGAGATTTTAGTTTTCTAAATAATACTGTCTATGCCCTTTTAGCGTTCAGCATTGTTTTTTTTTTTTTTATTGTTTTCCTGTTGAGGAATTGAACCCACGCTCCCCCCCCCCCCAAGCCTGGACATCTGCATTAACCCTGATGTCTTGTGACCCATCTGAAGGACATAAATCGGCTAAACGCCATGTGACACAAGCCACATGCCTGTCTTAAAGCATTTAGAGCATTGGATAAAGCCATGTGGTCATAGCCAATGATATGGTTACTAATACTCCTCAACAGCACACATCCGGAAACAATATGCGCCTTAATGGACAAAGATGGATAAGGATGCTGTCTGAGTCGATAGTGAACCACCCCAGACGCACTGAGTGCATACGGGCGCTTTTGTGCTCATACGCTGTCATTCGAATAAAGCAGGACATTTATTTGTATAAAGAGTGTGCTGAATGACGTAATGACTCAGAACGAGCGAAGAGGAATGGCAGATGGTCAGTCGGCTGTCTGTTTTAATAAACCTAATAAGCGGAGACTGTATCAAGTGCGACGGAGAACCAGAAGAATTCACAGCTGAGGAGATATGAGCTAGATTAAGGCTTGGGCTCGTGTCAAGCCTTTTGATGTGCTCGGGTCAGACATTGGTCTCTTTATGATCTAATCTCAGCAGGGAAATCTAAAAAGTTTCTGGTTTAGATAGAGTTTATGGAGAAATGCAAAGGCCAAGTGCAGACTGTACTTTTAACTTCCCTTTTTATTCCTCCGGGTACCTTTTTTATTCTCAACATATTCCTCTCTGACTCTACAAGATTGAAACAAGCCCGAGATGATGATGTCAATTAGGAGTTGATACCAGAGGTTTGAAATAATGTTCATATATATATATTCTAACATAAGTCATTAGTTGTTATTCTTGCAAGTCGACTATTCATCTGATTGAAAACATAAAGTCTGAAAAGGTGAGACTACGTTTATGGTGCTATTAAAACAAAAGGAGACACTGATTCTTTTTAATACCTTTCTCCTTGAAGCGACTCCTCTTCCACCCATTAACACCATCGCCAGCATTATCCTCAAATCCTTAGGCGAGAGGATTTATAATGGCGTGCACTTGTTTTTACAACAATCAACACTCTCTCTGGCAAGTTTTTACACAGCGGCGTGGCTGTCAAGGGTCAATCAAGCTCGTAAATGGAGGCTGTGAAGAGGAGAAAGTAGAAGGGAGGGAGTTTCAGTGGAGGACAGCAGCGGTTGGTAATAAGCTGTTTTGGGCAGAGAGGGCCGCATTCCATTACAGTGAACTCAGCAGGGAGAATATAAGCAGCATTATGGAGGAATGCACTGGCTTTGTTGTAGCAGAAAGAGCTCACATACCTTACACAGCCCGCATTTTTTCATTGCATTTTATTTTTTTTAGTTAGATTTCATGAAGTCATTTCATGAGATGTTCTTCACTTTTATCCTGAATTGCCTATTTTCATAGATCCTGAGACCTCACTCAGTCCACTGACTGAACCTGAACTCTTGGTTTCCTGACATGAACACCTGTGCCAACCAGCTTGGAAAGCTTTAGACCACAACATGATGAGTAGCGTGAATGAAAACCACAAGGTTGTTTGTGGTTGACCTTCATTTTTCGACCGGCGTCTCTCAGTGTCGATTCAAGTCGATGCACGCTGGGTTTGTGATAAGCAGTAACAAAGCTCATCACCGTTCACCGCTCACCATGGCAGCTTCCTAAAATATCTATGCAGGTACAGCTTTTGAAGGTAGAGAGTTCAAGTGTTTCTTTACACTACAGACAATAGTTCAGGCTCAAGCGTTGTTGTGTTAGCCAGTAGTGAAAGTTGAACTAACTACATGATTAATGTGTTACTTTATGACTCATATCAGGGACGCTCCGGCTTCGACCTACATATCACCTCCACCTCTTCCACCTTCACACACCGACACACACAGACAGACACAGGATTTGTCATGAAAAGAAAGACCCAGTCGAGAGATTAAGAATAAACCACTAATCTGACGGTGCCTGCATCAGTGTGTTTGTGTGTCTGTTTGCTCTTTTTATTGAAACGTGGGCAGGTTTTTATGTGAAGCCTGGTTCAACCGTTTCATTCTGTCTCAGCAGCTGGAATAAAAAGCCTTTGTTTTTTTCCAGGATATTTCACCCCCTGAGAGAAGTAACTGGGAGGAGAAAATATGTTCCCATGCTCATAGTTAAGTTTGTTGTGATCCAATTAAATAATTCGGTGTTTCAGTAGTTTGTAATTTATTTGAGTTTCTGCATGGCTGTGAGTCACGAAAGGTGGAGAACATGACAAAGTAAATACAGAGAAACATGTGAGCCGTTTGGCAGGACTGAGAGAAGTGGAACAAGATGAGGGTGATCTGATGACGTGAGTGCCTGGAAGTAAATATAAAGATGGAGTACAGTCTGTCTGCTCTCCATGTGTTGCTGTAATAACAACAGCAGCTAAAATTAGGCGCAATGTTCAAAAAAAAAAACTCTGAGTTAGTGGCGCTTACTGTCCAAGAAAGTGTTCAAACCACGATTGCTGCTCCGAGTGTGTTTGCGTCTACATTCATCTCTCGACACGTAGAAATATTGCACATTTGTGTTTAATAACATTTGGGCTGCATTACCCAGCTAATACGTACCAGCAGTTCTTTGTTCATAAATCTATTGCTCACACCTTTACACAGTTTGTCTTGATTATTGAGCTACAGAGCTTGATGCACAATGCTAGCTCACAATGCTAACACACACACCTGTTGCATAGATAATCTTTCACATACAAACACAGATGTATGTTTGATGAGGTGGTGAATACCTTTTAGGGGTTTGTCTGCAGCACATTCCCTCTGCATTCCAGGTTTGGAGCTGACTTGGTGTCAGCGATCGGATTCAGAGAGGCTGCAATATTTGTTTAAGGCGAAATGTGTCAAAAATCCTATTTTAAATTGCATATTGTCATAGGTACGTGCACATTATATTCTGCAGATTTAAGAAAACACCTTTGCTTGGTACAGATCCCCACAAAAATCACACCTAAAATGGAAATGAGAAAGATCATGTAAAAATGATCATTCCCTTTTAATACTGCAAATCGAATTGCAACCGCAACATCAAAATAAACACATCTATCTGTTCAGCCCTAAAACACACAGTAGGTAACGACGCCCTGCTCGCTCTGTCTCATATTTAGCAAATGCAGGCGGAGTGGGGACAACTGTCCATTGTTGCCTCAGCTCACAGGCACATACGCACATATTTAGATGACCAACTGCCACACACACTCAAACGCATACTTGGTATGTCCCTGTGTATCTTAAGTAACGTCTGTTGGTGTATAATCCCATTTACCTCTGAAAACACAAGAGTGTGTGAGTGTTTATTGTCCCAGGGACTGAAGAGAAGAAGAATTTGTGTGATGTAGTGCCCACAGTCTGTCTGCTGTCTCAGAGTGGCAGCTGTCACGCACACACACACACACACACACACACACACACACACGTCTGTTATCCACACAGCACACTGGGTGTCACAGAAGCATTTGTCCTTGTGCTTACTGGCTCTCCAGACCTTGAATGTGCGAGTAGATTGCCAGTTTGTGCCGTCGTCCTTGTGCAAAACTGCTGATTTTAAGTCTGGGAAAGAAAAAATAGGAGTGCAGTGGAAATCAGTGACATCAGTGTTCGATTAATACAGATTAATGAACAGGCTAAGAAAATAAAAGCCTGTGGTGTAAAGTCTGTCTATTTTTCATGTTGTTTATTATTATGTGTTTTATGATCCTTTGGCTCATGATTCTTACTCAGAAACCATTTTACAATCCTCAAACGCCATTATTCCATGTAACGGAGCCTGTAAAGCTACTGCTGTAATATATTTTTTGGGCAAAATTAATACAGAGCAAACTGAGGACAATGTTTGAGGTGGTTGTTTCAAATCTGTGGCTTTCTCTCAGCTCCTTTATGTCAAGGGTAGCTGCTAGACAAGTCAGGTTTTTATCGCTCGAGCCGGGTTGATGCCTTGAAAGTCAGCCCAGCAAGGTGCTGTAAAGGCAGGGGGCTCAGTTTGTTCCAGTGTCTGACTTTCCTAACACGCACACACACACACACACACACACACACACACACACACACATATATATACTACTTCTGAACAATGCATTTGTTTTGGCAGGCCACCTGCCACACAGGGAGGTAGAGAGAAAGGGCACTGACGCTTGTCCTCCACTAAACTGATTTACGTTGGCATTAAAACAGAACTCATAAGAGCTTTTTATACACCGCAAGACTTGCCAGTCAGCTTTTTTTTTTCCCCCTTTGCCCAGACAGGAAGGAAATGATACAAGATACCACAATATACAATATTACTTTATTGTCCAACCTCGTGGAAATTGGTCATACCTTCTCTGAAATTTGTCTCGGCTTGCCAGATGTAATACGGAGACAGTTGTTTTTGGCTCATATTGCAGTTCCTCATCACCAATTACTTTTTTCCCCCCGTCATTTTTTTCATGTTAATAAAGTAATTATATGAAGTAATGACACATAAATGAATATCAGATGTCAGATGACTGTTTCAGGTTATATTGACCTGAAACAGGCACACAAGAAACCAGTTATTCAGTTATTACATTTTCTGCCCGCCCTGGGTAACCCCTGAGACTGACTTGCCTGCCTCTCACTGGGACATATTTCAGACTTGTAGACTAACCAGGCTGCAAATGACTAGTCTGCACAGTGCCGACCTGCAGTGTGTGTGTGTGTGTCTGTTCAAAGCACAGAAATAGTTTAGTAAGCAGCCTCACTTCCTCTACCCTGTAATAACTTGAATCAGATCTTTCGTGTGTTTATGTCTGACTGCGAGTGTGTCATCTGTCCAGGGATTGCCACCCAACTCTGTCCATCCGTCAGTGCGTCAGGGGGGGATGGTAATCCATTCTTCCCATATGCAGATAGTGGCGGAGAGATTAGGCAGACCCTGGGAGAGGATTAAGGCTTCAGGGCTTGGCTCCCCTTCTATCTTACCTCCTCTCTAACCATCCAACCCCCTCCACTACCACCTCCTCGCTTCCTGCCGCCTCCTCTTGCTGTTCAATCCCTCACCCGTCTCCCTCTCCTCCCCCGGGCAAATCTCCAATCTCTGGAGTGTGTTTGGCTGCTGAGTGAAGAGGTGGAGGGCAGATTAAGATAGAGACCCATTTAGTTTTTTGGGGGGTTTTTTGTGCTTGTGTGTTTTGATTTGCATGCGCATAACGTATTTGTTGATTCTTTCTGTTTTGTACATTTTATGTTTGTGTGCAAATAAATACCATTCGTGCACAGAGAGGATATGCAGTGGGTGTATAGGGGGTTGGAGTGTGTCCAATGTGGGTGTTTTAAGTCTTGCAGTCACCTCTTTGATTACTATGGTAGGGTTGGGATAATTGACTTTGTGCATATGTGAGAGTGTCTCCCCCTCTCCTTTACTGTACGAGTCCTTTCTTAAACCCTCAGTTCCACCTTCTCTCCTCCGTCTCCTGTCCCCGACGTGACCCACATGTTGTGTGACGCAGTGCAGAGGGCAGAGAATTTGTCTGAGCGCGCTGCTTCTCTTCCTTCCTCATCATCATCCCTCTCTCGCCACCTTCTCCTCCTCTTTCTCCCCTCCAGTGGAGAGTGCTGTAATTGATATGCCACCGGCAATAAATCAGCACAGCTCTGGGGCTGAGCAGCGACCATTATCTGAACGGACAGGTTGAGCTGCTTTTGGAGAAGAGGGTGAGAGAGGGAGAGTTGATCCAGCTCAGCTCACTGACAGCTCACCACTTCACCAGCCTCTGGAATTTCCTCACATGGAAACACACCACCATCTCTTCCCAGGATTCCCACCACTGTTAAACTAAACAAACAAAATGAAGCAACTCCTCCCTTCCCGAGCCTTTTCCCTCTCTGTTATGTCTTCTACCTACTTTTCAGTCCTGTTTTCCATTCCTAGTGCCCGTAGCGATGCACTGCAGCCCTCTGTCAATTGATAGCTTGTCCCGATATCAAATCCAATCAACTTGGCCCTTTACTGCCCATCCTCTTTAATGCTTTTCCCTTATGTGATAACAGCCTCGGCTCCCCCGATATGGTGGCTGCCCATTCCCAAAGCCACAGACACGCTCCAACCCATAATGATTGACATGTTTTTCCATGATGGTGCCAGATATGGCTCACAACCTTGCTCCAGCTGCTCTTCCCACATTTCACTTCAGCACTGGAGGAAATTGAAATTGAAGACGGTTTGGAGGGATAAGGAGGCAGAGACAAAATGGAGAAATTTGAACAGGGGGAAAAAAATGTCTGTAAGATGCTAAGTGATGGACTATATCCTCAACAGTTGTCATGACAGCGTATGGAAGTGTAGACGTTGAGGATGAGGCGATTCTTTTATTCATCGTGTTTCCTGTCCTGCTAGTTTTAAAGTTTATATTATGAGAGAAGATGGTGTTTATTAATGTGTTGTGATGTCATCGTATTACTGGGATAGATAACAAGCAGCTGCAGACCCCCAGATGGGATATGTTGAGCGATTCACACTCTTAGATCAAGCGGCGGCTGGCCTGAACGAAGAGGAATTAATGTATTACGCTTTTTTTTTTTGTCAGGTTCTCTCTCATTTGCTCGCTTGCTCACTCTGCCTTATTGTGTCTTTCCCTCAGTTGGAAATGACAAAGGAAAATTAGGCAGACGGCCTCCCTGTGCGTCAGCGCACTTTAAATTGACATCTGCTGTCATTGCACGGTGAAACTGTACCGTTGAGCAAGAAATTAGTTTTTTTATAGGCTGGCTCGTCACTTTATTGCAGCAGCACGTTTTGAAGAGGCCACGATCCACGTCGAGTCGTTTTAATCTCACAGTGTGGAGAGTGGGGGTATATCTGATAACTGCAGCTCAGGCCCTTCTGTCTGCAGTCACTGTGCTTAGGTGCCTCCTTCCACAGGGCTCCCCTGGTGCTTGATTCATGTGCAGGTAGAGCCCTGATTAAAATGCAGCATAAGTGCTGCCTTTTGTTTGGTCCTCGCTCGCCTTTCTGCTCTTCTCTTTCTGTCCATGCAATGTCTGCTTCCCTCAGTCTCTTAACCTTCTCTCTTTTTTCTTGCTCTGCTCCTCTTTTTCACCTTGTGTGTGTGTTTTTTTTTTTATACATTTGTCTTTTTCTGACCATTCATTTGTGGACCTCTCCCTGAACCCGGCTGGCTTTGTCTCAGCTGAGCTATGATTTGCTATTCTGTGAACAATGCTACTACTATTTCTCTTCTCTCCTGCTAACCCTCTCTCTCTCTCCATCTCTCACATTTAATTTGCAACAGCAGTGACTAAAATTGATGTGCAATTCAATAACTCCTCTTACAGAGGTGTTTAATTCTTTCAATGCTTGCATTTCCTTCCCCTCAGAGTGTCCACTCACACATACATGCCTCACAAAAGGGTGGCTGAAACATAAGAGACGCACAGAGATTGAAACCCACTCATTCATCCCTCTGAGCTTGGTAAACTGACCACAGTCCCTGACCTGCATGCTTGATGATTGATAGGTAGATAGCCTTGCTCCTTAGTGGCTCACCAGAAGGAGAGCAGGAGGCAGAAACCAAGATGAGGAGAAAAAGGAAGGAAAAACTCTCATTCTTCTTTGCCTTGCTCATCTTCTTTTGATTTTCCTCTATCTCGTGTTTTTGCCTTCCTCCCCCGCTCATCTCCCCGTAGTGTCTCTCATCTTTTCTGATTCGGTGTGGTCATAAAATACCCTTCATGCAGACACTTTGATAGTCAAGGTGAAACTGAAGCTTGGGGACCCTGAGAATGTTGCATCTTCTTTAGCATAATTAGCATTTACAGGAGAACTAATGCCCCAGTATTGCAGGAACATGATTGGCCTGTCAAGTATCGGCACACACACTGCAAACTCTGCTTCTCGTCACCATTATATTGTTATTGGAAGACACCCAAAGGAGCCAAATACTCAACCTCCTCCCTGTACTTTACCTGTAAACCTTCCATCCTTTAAATTACTGTACTCCTGCTCCCTCTCTGTTCTCTGCTGCATCTGCATCAGTTTGTCCATGGAAAACAACTCTGAAATATAGCGTGCGCTGTATGAAAAAAATATTTGTGCATTTGTGAAAAGCTGCTGGATGAGAGCAGGTCTGAGTAAAAACATGCATTTGCTAAGCCTCGCCTGTTCATTCCTCAGAATCAGCTTGTGGGAGAGCAGACCAAAAATGTTTACCATATGGTAAAAGAAAAAAAAATCACAAGATAAATAATAATAAATATAATCCAGGAAGTCCCATTCGCTGAACGTCACATGTTTTGCAGACCCCTTTTCCCATAGACAGCGTAAAAACAAGGTGTGCAGTGTGCTGACTGTGTGATGGAAGTGAGAATCTTGAGTGGCAATGTGATGGGGACCAAGAACTGTTGTATTATCAGCACACATTTTAATCAAGGGTTTTCATATTTCATAGATACAGGATGTGTATATAAACACATACAGTATAGTGTATAGCAGTGCATTGGGCATTCTGTGCTGCCATGAGAACCTGATTCCCGGATCCAATTGCCAGAACTGCAGGCGTAATTACAATGGATTACTGGGTTGCATGTTAATACTGTTCAAACAGACAGGAAAGCCTTCGAGCAGACCTGGCTATAAATTGCTTGCTGTCAATGTAACAGTGCCCACTGGCACTTTTTCAAACGCATGCCTCCTCCAAAGCCACCACGGTAACGTTGAAAGTTATGAAATATTAAAGAGTTGAGTGTTGTGAGTCTATAACTCATTTCAGCAAGACTTGCATTATGTGTACAGAGCCTTTAATAATCAGCCCATGCCTCCTCTGCTATCCTCCCTCATAATTAAATGCCGACACACATTTGCCTTCCAGACTTGATTTGATATCATTTATTTATCACTGGGCCAAATGTCAGCTTGGATTTTTTCTCATTTTGGCTGTGCAATTTGTGAGCCTTTGATGCATAATCAATAGGAAATGTTCCTTGGACACTCACAGTGTTTTTTTTTCCTTTTTGCCTTCCAGGGCTCCCACCTCGATGATGTTCCTGATGACGACTTCCAACGCTGAGAACAGGACAGCGGATCGATAGGAGTTTTGGTCCCCTCTCTCTTTCCCTCTCAGTGTCCCTTATTCCTTGACAGTAGCACGAAGAAAAACAGAAAATCCTGACTTGGGACTTGGTACCAGAGCTTGTACTCCTCCTCTTTCTCCTTCCCCATCACCCTAATCCTTGCCTCTAGACAGCCCACATATGTGTCCCCTAGCTCGGTCAGTGGCTTCCCCTGGCCCGGGGAACTTGTTTCTCCTCTTGGGGCTTTTACTTATCATGAGCCAATCCTTCTCTGGAGGACAACCACCACCCTTTAAACGATTTACTCCTACTGAATCTGGGCTTACACATTTGGCCATCCACAACAAAACTGGAGAAGTCTATGTGGGCGCTGTCAACTGGATTTTCAAGCTATCTAGCAACCTGACCAAACTGCGCAGCCACATGACTGGACCAGTGGTGGACAATGAAAAGTGCTACCCTCCACCCAGTGTTCAGTCCTGCCCTCATGACCTGGCCCAAACGCCCAACGTGAACAAGCTTCTGCTTATAGACTATGACCAGAACCGCCTCATCGCCTGCGGTAGCACCTCGCAGGGCATCTGCCAGTTCCTACGTCTGGATGACCTCTTTAAGCTGGGTGAACCCCACCATCGCAAGGAGCACTACCTGTCCAGCGTGGCTGAGTCGGGTACCATGTCCGGGGTCATCATAAGCTCCCCCCACAGTCCGACGAGCAAGTTATTCATTGGGACCCCCATTGATGGCAAATCTGAGTACTTCCCAACCCTATCCAGCCGCAAGCTAATGGAGAACGAGGAAAACGCAGACATGTTCAGCTTCGTCTATCAGGATGAGTTTGTCTCCTCTCAGCTCAAGATCCCCTCAGACACTTTGTCCAAGTTCCCTGCTTTTGACATCTATTATGTTTACAGCTTCAGCAGCGAGCAGTTTGTCTATTACCTAACAATGCAGCTGGATACCCAGCTCACTTCCCCTGACGCCAGTGGAGAGCAGTTCTTCACCTCCAAAATTGTGCGCCTCTGCGTGGATGACCCCAAGTTTTACTCCTATGTTGAGTTTCCCATTGGCTGCACTAAAGATGGAGTAGAGTACCGGCTGGTGCAAGACGCCTACTTGGCCCGGCCCGGCCGTCAGCTGGCCAACTCTTTGGGGATCTCTGAGAATGAAGACATCCTCTTCACAGTCTTTTCTCAGGGTCAGAAGAATCGGGCCAAACCACCCAAAGAGTCAGCGTTGTGCCTGTTCACCCTGAGGAAAATAAAGGAGAAGATCAAAGAAAGGATTCAGTCCTGCTACAAGGGGGATGGGAAACTCTCCTTACCCTGGCTGCTCAACAAGGAGCTCGCCTGCATCAACTCGGTAAGCTCTTACCTCTCTATCTGTTGTTTCTGGCTTCTGTTAAGTAAACACTTTGTTTAGAGCTTCTTTCTTAGAAGCGTTCAGTGTACTTCCCTGCCAAGACATGGTTATTTTTATACTGTTAAGTGTTGACATTGATGCACACTACATTAGTGTTAGTTGATCATTTAGAAACTGGTCCAAAAGAAAAATACGATACCATTATTTTAGATGAAAGTGCACCGCTTGTTTTTTACATGGTTGATACTGCCTTTTTTCAAAAGCATGACTGAGAATATTCTTACTTTATGAACACACAAGTATTCACACTAATCATCCAAATATTGGAAACTACTCCCTGACCCTTTTACTCTCTTCTGATAACTGGTTCCTAATTGAGTACTGGCCTGCTACATGCATTCAAATGGACCACTGCTGCAGGCCTGCAGTGATTAACAATAGGAAGTGTGAGGAGCTTCATGTTTCACTTCTTTTTTTTATACCAATTTTCCCTCTTAGCACAACCTTTTGGTACTTTGATTTAGTCAGACAGGGGACACCATTAGCCCAGTCCCCTGGATTTGTGAAATGTCACTTAGGAGTAACACATACACACATTCACACAATATAATTTGGTGCAACGCAGTGCGATATCCTGGGGGATAGCACGAGCTAGACTTGTTTTTTTTACTAACTGATCCACAGAGCATGGCCTTGCATGCATTACATGGGACCCTCATAGCGACATGCACTCAGCACAACATATATACCTGCTCACATCCTCTGCTTATACTGTCTTGACCTTCTTTCCACGTTCATTCCCGTCTCCCCCTGCTCACCCACTTTCTTCTTCTGTCTGTAGCTGCTTGAATCCTCTCGTATCTTTCTTCTGTCTTTTAGCGTTTTGTGTGCCTCACTACTGGCGACCCCATTCTCCATCCTGTGTGCTCTTTAAACCCACCCATCCATCCCCTCCATCTTGCTTGCTTTTAAGATAGCCGTGTTGTGTCTGGAGGGGGGGATACAGAGTAAGAACAGCACTTATTTTTTATAAGTCTTCATTATCCTGAGTGCACAGGTGTGTTTTTGTGTGGTAGTGTAAGTGATGCGAATGACCAAGTCAATTTTGTCTCGTTCACCTTCCTTTCTTCCTCCCATTGCCACCTCCTGAAGATGCAGCCTCTTTCAAATTCAGTGGTTGTCTTCATTCTTGTTTTTGTGGCTTTTCTCTCTTAGGGCCTGTCACACTGACAAAGGCAAAAAAAATCTGGCTATCTCATTTATTTCAGCACAGGTGCTGCAGAGGCTTCATGTGCAGAGTACTGTGGAGCAAAATTGCAGGGTAGTGAAGCGGATCTACCTTTTTATGCAGTGCAACAAAATCAGTCCAGTCAAATACTGTATGTGCACGTGCCAGGTGGATTATTTTACATGCCAGCTGATATGCTGCTTACTCCATCCGTATTTAAACGGAAAGTTTTTACTGTCATGACAACTCTCTATAGACGGACGACCTCGGAGGAATTTAAACCACCACGCAGTGTCTGTGCTTTTTAATTAGACTCCAAACTCGACATAGTTCTGATTTACACCTGAGCTTTTTTTACTTCAATATATCAGAATGTGAACTGCCCCTTTACTCTGTTACCGAGTTTCATTCATCTTCCAGTTTTCCTGTATTAAAAATGGATGCATCTACCTTCTTATTACTGCTACAACTTTCACTTTTAACTATTTTTTAATGTCAAACTAACATATGTCCTTATATTCATCTAAAGGTATTTTACATTAGTTTGATCCTTCAGTTTTCATTCTGTTCATTGTTTCCGCTGCCAGTCATCCCTGTTACCGTGGTTACTGAAATTATGATAAAGATTGCATTCACCCATAATTTATCATTATTCAAACATCCGGTTGAAAAACTCAGGTCCCATATAAGCTGTCAGCAATGATGATGTAATAGCTTCAGAGATAAGCTGATTGGCTGACCCCATGACAGCAGCGAGGCCCGAGGGGTCAGCGCCAGGTTAATGATGTCTGCCACATTCCCCTTAAGTAGTGACCCAATGTCAGCTGCCCACCACTGACCTCAACCACAGTCGGCGGTCCCAAGGACCTCAAATCTGACCTCAGAGTGCCTGATGTCATTTTTCAGTGTGTGGGAACAGTTACTGTGCAAAATAATTTGGTGTAACAAGAACAGAGGAACACAGAAAAAGAGACACAAGTAGTATTATGGGTTATTGTACCAATAGAGCTCATGCTATAACCCTATTAAGCTGATGCAGAAAACATATTTCATATTTTTCAACATATTCTGACATTTGATTCCATATCATTTGGTATTTCCTTTATCAATTATCTCCACTAGAGCTTCGACGGTTACCTGATTAATCAGGTTCCTTGATCTACTTTGATTAATTGTGCCAGTCATTTGTAAAGATTTGACGGGGTCCTGTGAGTGTGAACCATCATTTAGTTTATCTGCTACTTTTAAGGAAAGAACTAATAAATGCTGCCTAGTTAAATATCAATTTACCAGGTGTCAGCCAGTAGCTGTTGGCTACTATTATGTGGCAGGTATATAAATGACAATGCCCTACTCCACAGCTCTTTAAGATACCGGTGTTTGGAAATGAGCCCCACCCCACTTTGTCCCAGTCACTCTAGGAATTTAAATGCACTTCTCTAACCTCTAGGCAACCACATCAAAGCATATCATAGCTGCATTTGACTGAGCAGTGTGGGAAAGGCTCTGTCATGCGGGGGTTGAAGGTGAATAAGTTTAGCTTGACCCTGCCACAGAGCAGTAGAGAGGGCAGGCAGGAGGGGAGAAAGGGAGGCCTGGACAGCTGTTATCCACACAACCATGATCGATGACCAGGTGCTCTATTGGCTCCCTGTGTGGACTTCATATTTGTGCTGGATCACAATTTCTAGCCTCTGGACATCATTAGGATGATATGTTTATGGCCACAGTGAAGTGGTGGCTGTTTATGCTCAAACACAAATGTTTGAGCATATTATAAGCAGCTCACACACATGTAGACACACCATCCATCACCTCAGCCCTGTTTACCTGGCTATATTTGTCTGCTGTGTGTGTGTGTGTGTGAGAGAGAGAGAGAAAGAGAGAGAGACCATGAGCTTTCTTTTGTGTCTCTGTTTTGTCCCTGAGCTTTATTAGTGAACCCCTGACCTTCCCTTCGGTTTGAGAGGGGATCAATACGAGCCATTTCCACAGAGGGAGAGCAAGAAAGAGTGAGAGGGAGATGAATGCATTAAAAAAGGTGAGATAAAGGTAGTGTAGTTAGAAAGAGAGAAAACAAGAGAGATGTATAAAGGTGAGTGCAAGAAGGGAAGAGCAAGTAGAGAGAGAGAGAGACAGAACCAGTAAAAGAGAGAGAGAGGGAGAGAGAGAGAAAGAGAGAGGTGCAGGATGTGGGTGTAACAACAAGAGAGCGAGGACTTGGAGAAAAAAGGAAGATGCCGAAGCACATTGCTTCGGCATCTTCCTTTTTTCTCCAAGTCAGAGGAGAAGAAGGGAATTTGAAAGATGGTGTTGCTTAGATAAAAGAGACAGAGTGAGTGTGAAAATATCAGTGTGAGCCAAGGAGGCTTGAAGGGAAAGAGCAAGATATTGAGAAATAAAGCAGAAAATACAACAGTGTTGTTGACTTTGTCTGCAATGCACACACATCTGTAAAATTCCAAAACCCGATATTTGGCACAAAAAGTTGTCCACGCAGTTTTGAGTTTGAGTGTTGAGGCATTTCTAACCTGTCTGCACGGCTTGCTCTGGTAATGACTGAACTTGAGACATGCATATGTAAGCTAACCAACGTGGCATCTTGCAAAACAGGAAAGGGAAACCGAAATAGATGAAGATGAATGTTTAACAGTATCAGTGGTGATGAGTTGTGTGTGTGGAGCCACACTTTGTGCTGCAGTCTAAGCTGGCAAACTGCACTTTGGCTGCAGCTTCAGTGTTTGTTATTTTGACTTGACTTGGCAGACCCGCTACAAAAATGATCAAAATCTTGACAAAAGCAGTTCAATCTGGGCAGAGAGAAATAAATCACATATGGGCTGCCAACATTAACATTGCATTTGAGAGCAAGATGGGTAAAAGAAGTTAGAAAAGCATCAGAGTAGTGATTTTGTAATGAGAGAGGAATAAAAGGGGTTGAGAGAGAGGATGTGAGAAGAGCAGGCCTTTTACAGCCAGGGTGTGCAGGAAGGAGAGGCAGTGATTCACTGACACAGAGGAGGAGCAGGAGGGGGGAGGGCGGGCAAGAGAAAGAGTGATAGTCCCAGAAATCTTTTCACCGCCACCTGCCAAGAACAGTGAGAGAAAAGGGCGGATGACAGAAGGAGGGAAGAGGGATAGAAAGACGAGAGGAGAGCATGATTGAACACCGGCTGCTGCACAAATAGTATCGGTGTCCGTCACCTGGCCAGTACGCTGTCCTCTTCATCAGCACGCCTCTCTGTCATGCCAACTGTGTGTTTGTGTTGTAGCTCATGTCACAGGGTGTGTATCTCTAGAAGTAGTTGCCACAGCAACATGGACTCAAAAAAACTACAACAACAGGCCTCCTTCTTGGTGTGGTTTTATTTTTTCTGGAATAGAAATGGGATAAATTCTCAGGACACGTCTTTGCTACATGAGGTCACTTTGCTGAATATATTTTGTAAGATACTAAATTCATTACAGTAAATGATGTGAGCGGCGGGCCAGATGTTTCTCTCCACAGAGAGCAACAACATTTTAAATCATTAAAGTGTGCTTAATAATTGTGGAAAGTCATGGTAAAAAATTTTACCCCAGAAAGATGTCCTGTGATGATCTCAAGGTCGGATTTTGGGGCTTTTCTTTTTTTTATTTATCACTTTGGACTATATATTAATCCTGATCAACTTCCAATAACCCCAACAACATAAACATTGGTTTAGCACATACCGCATGTTAAATGACTGAATTTAATCTGAATTGTCCTCATTGGAAGCAACTTGTCACTACATGAGGCTCATATCTGACTCAAAGACTATTCATAATGTCAAGCTGCTTTCTCTCTTTCACCAGATGGATTGTGGGGTTTTGAACTTTGTCACAAGCTAATGCATCAATCAATCAGATCATCAATCATAGCAAAAAAAAAAAAAAAAAAGTCAATTTCAAGTCAAGTCAATTTCAAGTGTTAATTTGCGACGCTGTATAGGCCAGCTGTTTTTGTGGCCTACAGAGTCAAAGGTGACATTTGATGCTGACGTTTAAAATCGATATTGAAATAGTCACATGTGTAACGTTTGTTATTTAGATTTTTTTTTTTTGCTCATTGTTGTTGTGTTTCTACGCTTACAAAACATTACTTGTGAGACAGTGTAGGAGGCAGTGTGATGTCTTTTCCTTGGAATTTGCATTGATGTGTGATTAAGTTTTTCCTGTAGGAAAAAAAAAGCACACAGTTAGTTTCTTAGATGATGTTGCATTCACTCTTGGACCAGGTTTTCACTCTGCCGTAAACCATAAATATTTACAATGCATAGTTACAGAAAAGACAAAGTGGAATTGACTCCTAACCTTATTAAATCCATAATTATATTTATCAATTATATCATATATTGTATTATATTACCACTTGTGGTCTTTGTATAACACAGTCCTATTTCTGTGGTCCTAATCTAAAAGGATGTGCCGACAAATGCGTTCAAGTAATTAGACCTGATTAATTGAGCCAGAGTTGATGAGCAGAGTTAATTGGCAGACTAAATGAGTTGAACTAAGGGACACCAGCTGGGCGGGTTGTCCTAAACCATATTTGTACTTATCGGTCATGTTTGGGTTAATATTTACTGATTTGATTTGAGATGAGAAATTTGTTCATTTTTTAAACAGGATAGACTTTTTGATTTGCATCCTGGTGCCGTGTGTGTGCATGAGTATGTGTGTGTGTGTGTGTGTGTGTGTGTGTGTGTGCCAACAGCGCCACGCCCACTCTGTGCTCAAGTGTCGCTCTTATCCCATTATTAAAAGACAATAGAAAACCTTTTGGAAGAGACCCCATGCAGACTGTGTGTGAGCTGCTTAATTCTCTCTTTTTCCTGACCTTTCTCTCTCTCTGAGGAGTGTTTAGCTCAACAAATCCCCATCTCTAGCACCACTCTAATGATACTAATTGTCAGTGTAATTATGTATTGATCTGTGCTGTGTGTGGGTGGTGTGTTGCATACATCATTATCAGGAGTAATCAGGAAATGTGGGGCAGGGGTTGTGCCTGTAGTACGCATGCCAATAGTATCTGTGTTTTTCTCTTAAACTTCTTTTTAAGTACGCGTTTTTCTTCTGTGCACTGATGTCACCCTGCTTCACGTGTGTGCATACGTTACAACTTAAAGCTTTACAGAAGAACCCGTTTGGCAGTTTGTCTTTAGCTAAACGAGTAACGATCACTTATTTTCATTTCCTTAAATTGATTTCCACCATTAACACGTCTTCTTTTTCGATGATCTGATCGTTTCCATTTTGTACACCTGGATGTTATGAGCCTATGAATTTGGTTTTTGAAACCTTTAAATCTGCTGCCCCACTGCTGGTCACAGAGCAGCTCCATCAGAGCAGTCAGGAGGTAGTTTAAGTTTGCTTAAGGGCACCTGCGGTGGCGGCTCATACACTTTTCGCAGCTGGTGTAGGGATTTGAACTGATGATCACCCTGTTTCTAACCATCTGTGAGGTTACACTGACATGGGTTAATTTTTAATGACTTCTTTGCGTGTATTCGTGGTCGTATTTGTCCTGTACGTACTCCATACAGTATATATTATTTCTTCTGTGTCGCTCCCATTCGGTTGGGTTGTGGTCTAAATGTCTGGTGACAGCTTTTGGAAGCAGCTCTCTGAAAATGTGCCAACTCCTTGAGGTTTCACTGTTGGAGTGCACTCGAGATAGAAATTACTACCCTGAAACCCATGAATGTGAAACTGGTGCAGTCATCTCCGTTTCTAAATTATTGATCAGTGAGGAGCTACAGTATTTTTGGAAGGAAACGATTCATAGACTGTTAACAAGACAAAAAATAAACGATTGTTTTTGTTAATACACCTCTAGTCTTGAGTTTGAAACCAGTCAGTTAAACTAGGATAACAGAAAAACTTTGTTGTTAGTGCATTGTGCGTTTTGTCTTAACACTTTCGAGACACAGACAATCAAACGCTTTCTTTTCCCAAGGCGGTGTCACACCCGATGAGCCTCATGAGGTTTCTATCTGTTATCTTAAACACAAAGGTTGTTTTTCAAGGGTGTGTCATGTGATGTTCATTGCTCGTCACGTACAGTGCTGTCTTTGTGCAGGTTGAACTTTGGCTGGGTGTTTATTGGCTTATGGCTGTGACTTTTTTTTAATGTTAATTGTAATTAAGGTTTAAAAAGAGTAGCTACATCTTTTTTTTAATCATCATTCATGATCGTAAAAACCCCACTGTGCGATCGCAGAGATATATATGTAGTATTGACAGTTGTGTGAGTCACAGCCGTTGAGTCCTGGTGTTAGTGCTGTATACTGAAGAGTAATCAGAGTAAGCAAACATCATGAAGTAATTCACGTTGACCTAGTGGGAGGTCACACACACACACACACTTAAAAAAGCACACACTTGTGACGTGCCTTCACTTGGATACATGTTGTGTTTGAGACTGTAGGAATTGGGTGTTTCTGGTAAAGCGTGTTATTGTGTGCTTTTGGCTCGATGAGCAGACACCCAAAGGAAACCGTGAACCATGAAACTGAGCCGTCAGCATTACGACAGCCACTTCTGTTCCTGATACAAAAACATATGTAGTTCTTTTCTGTATGAGAATATTTGTATTCAGAAACATTGCGCGTTGCCTTGCAGCTAAATAAATAAATAAATGAATGAATGAATGTATTTGTGTTTGCCATACATGTTTACCTGTCACCTTAATTGCTGTAATTCACAGCAGTGCATGTAATCAACAACACCATGTATGTTCCTGCACATAAGCCCATATTGTATTCAGCTGTTTCCATATGTTACACTGAATGGAGGCGACTATTGACGAATTCCACTTGAGGTCAGCGTAACGTGTGCCCAGACATATTTCCTGACGTAATGCGTTAAAGAAATAGTCATCATAGGGGAATGATTATTCAGCCATTTCCTGCAGTGCGGGGCAGCCAGCACACATCTGTGATCAGTCACTGTTATTGTGGGCTGAGTTGTGTGTACACGCGTGTTTGGTGCCATATGAATGACTATATTTCATCGTTTTACAGTGTGAAGTGGCTATGGGTGGGAGAAAGCGACTCCACCCGGGGGAAACCACACTTGTGTCTGTTAGCCACTAACACACGTGACCTCGAGCTGTTTCTAGAGACCACTCTGGTTTTACAACTGTGTGTGTGTGTGTGTGTTTGTGTGTGTGCAATCCTCATATATTGTATCAGCAGTATCTAGGGCACATATTTCTCTGTGACCTTGAATATCATCTGACAGCTCACATGGACTGTATACGGTATGTACATACCAAAAGTATAATGGTTCCCACTCAGCCCATTTTTAAGCTTAAATTGGAATTAATTACCAGTTACACTCTTTTACAAGTGAATATTTTGCATTTTTAGTCCTGCACACACAGCAAACTGAATAGTTTTGGGTTTTGAACTGTTGGTTAGAAGAAAACAACACATCCTGGGCTCTGGGAACAGATCATTACATTGATCAGTAATAATAAATAAAAATAATCATTAGTTAGCGTTTTCATATGGAATACACTGATTTAGATTCATGTTTTTCATGAATGTCTTTGTGAAATAATAGATTCGAATTGGTTCAAATAGTGATATAATAAAAACATTGTTAGCTGGTGTTATCAGTTTTCACATGACTGTAGCAGGACACACATACATGCACACACACACACGCGTAACACACAAAGTCAGTGGAAGCTTGTTGGGTTAACTCTTTCATCCCCGTAGGGGAACAAAAGCTGCAGTACGTTAAATACAGTCTCTGGCCAAGAAGCCTGCGGAGACCACAGAGGAGAATATTCTTTCCACGGCTTTTATTCACGTGGGAATGTTTTAGTGTCTTAAATTGCAGAAACCACATCAGAATGTAGCCTCCATTAAAATGCTTTCCAACCTCAAGGGAAAATGTCTTTTATTCTATGCTGATCCAGGCTGTTTAAACCCTGCAGGAATGCTATAGCACCTTTACCCTTAAGTGCCCCAGAGAGACCTATATAGGCTACTGTGTGTGTGTGTGTGTGTGTGTGTGTGTGTTAACCCTTATGGACCCAAGGGTCTACTGTATACAGTATTCAGTTAGTCTCCTCCATAGAAGATGGATTAACCCTTTTAACTGGTTTCCCTAAGGCTCTGATGAGTGTGTGTGTGTGTGTGTGTGTGTCTGACTCTAATCCAGATTGATGAATTTCTTTCCCATGACTATATGGTTTAAAATTGTTGCCCCTAGTTGTATGTCATATGAAGACGATGGGATTTGTTTTCGCTTGTAGCAACAAAAGCTGTTCGCACGCACAAACACACAAAAAAATAAACTAGATGCTTTGGTTGAATTGTTGCGTGTGTCTTGGAGTGTGCACAGCTTTACCAGTCTTTACATGTGTATTTGTCGGTGCGTGTTGTCTGTCAGATGGTTTTGTTCCTCAGAAAGATATTGCCCTCTAGCCATCAGTGGTTACAAAAGAAGGTTGTTTCAGGTAATGACTGTGTGTGTGTCCCTGTCTATCTCTTTCTTAAAACACACACACACACACTTCTATACAAACAGGCTTCCATTAAAACGTCTTTTCTTTTCTTTTTGTACCATGTGTATACAGGGAAAGAAAGATAGAGCAATCTCTTGGTTGAATTAAGTTAATAGCCAGCTGACCACTCTACACACACATCCTCACACCTCTGCATCCTTAAGAGAACATTATGTAGGTCCAGAGGGAGACTTGCCACGCAGGGATGGACGGAGACGGAGATGCAGAGCTATTACGAGAGGACGGACGGATGGATGGACGGACGTAGAAAAGGACAGGGAGGGGGTATTGATGTGTGCTCAGTTCCTGTTGCAGCTGGAAGGAGACAGAGAGAAAAAAAGGGAGAAAGTAGAAAAAGGCAGAATAACGGGTTATTGATGTTCACTGAGCTGCAGGCAATTTAGGCAGATTGGGAGGAAGAGAGCGAGGGTGGGGGGTGTTATCTTTTCTCCTGTGTGGATCAATCAGATGATGTAGTGATAAGACTGTGGATTACACCACCATTTACACACTCCCCAAGTGTGTGTGTGTGTTTACTAACTCACACATGTGTCTAGCACACTGATGCACATTCGTCTGACACAAACGTTTCACACTCGCACATTTTAGTCTTTATTGTCAAAGCAGCATCCAAAACAAGACGAAAATTAAAAAATGAACACAGATGTTTAGAGCCGATTAATTCATCAGTTGATTGACAGAAAATTAATCACCAACTATTTTGGTTATCATTTAATCATTTTCTGATGTTTTATAAACCAAACAACAAATAAAGATTTATTTTTATTGATAATAGTGACTATTATTACTGTCAGAAGAAACTCTTAAATGCTCATTACATTTTCCCAGTGACAGAAAACTGAAGAAAGGAAGCAAATCCTCACATTTGAGAAACTGGACCAAGTGAAGATACTTAATCAATTATCAGATTAATTTTCTGTCCATCACCTGATTAACCCACTTATTATTTCAGCAACAATCAAAACTATTCAGGAACTAGATTTACTTTGAAAATGTCCACGATGTAGCAAATGTGTTACAAACCATTCATTGTCTGTGTCATTTTAACCTGCTCAATAGGGAACTGATTATACTGTGTGAGTGTGTGTGTGTGTGTGTATGTGTGGTAAGTGGTTAAGGCATCATATGGGCCAGTAGATCGCCCGGGGCGATGGTCCCCTCGTGACTCTGGAATGCTCCAGATATTGTCACATGGTCGCCAGCGTTACCGCCGTGTCACCGCCGTGACTGAACACTTTTCATATGCTGAAGCTTTTGCATGGTGGGATTCTGTTTAGGAGAAAGAAGGTTGTGTTTATGAATGGCTCCCGTTTGAATAGCCTACTTAACATTCACATAATCAAATAAAAGCGTTTAAGTTAGATGATGCACCTTTAGTTCTCTCCGTACTCCTGCTGTTTATATGGAATTCAAGGGAAAAAAAAGGGGGGCGTTTCAGACGGCTCTGCTGCTTTGAAGGGCGTCCTGGGGAATAACTTGACGTCTTAAGCTTGATCCGGATCAGGACTTTTGTTCTGTTTCACTTTGAACTGTTTCACAAAAACAAGTCTCCATTTAAAAAAAAAAAAAAGGGCACAAATACTTCGTGACACTGTGGATAAATCAGACGTAAACTGTACAAGATAAAACAAACTTTGTGGCGTGTAGAAAGAAAGCCTTCATACGTCCCAATCTTTCTGTTTCTTGATAAATTTTCTTTATTAAGGCGTCTTTATTATATCGATGCTGACGGTGATTTGAACTCTTTGTCAGGCTTCTTGTCTCATTGTTGTCTTCTCTTCCTTCCTCCAGCCTTTGCAGATAGACGATAACTTCTGCGGTCAGGACTTCAACCAGCCTCTGGGGGGAACCAGCACCATTGAGGGCATCCCGCTCTTCATCGACAAAGATGATGGCATGACCTCGGTGGCGGCTTATGACTACCGCGGCAACACGGTGGCTTTTGTCGGCACACGCAACGGAAAGCTGAAGAAGGTATGACAGTTTTTTTCACTTCTGCTTTTTTATTTATTTATTTATTTTTTTTTTTGTGGATTTCCTCTTTTTCCTCATAAATCGAACAAAATGTTTTGAGTGTTGAAGTTTACTTTTGTCATTTAGCGACGTACGTTTTCTGTTTTGTATGGCGAGTAGCTTGTCAGCCAGCCAGTGGTGTTTGTCAGGCTCATCACTGAGTGAATCTGGGTTAAGACTTAATCGTTTCTACTCCAATCACTGCACGGACACACTTTTTTTTTTTCTTTTTTTTAATACCAGAATTAAATGCGTTCAGATCCGTTTTTGTCACGGGCGCCCCTTTCCAACAGGACACTGAAGTGCCTCTTTAAAACCTGATTTTAACAAGTAATTTAAAGCAAGTCTTCTCCCTCATTGATCGTCATGTTAGTCACGTCAGACATAAAATGTTACTGCTGTGTTCAAACACCACGTACAGCCTCGCCTCTAATTTTAAGAGCCCGTCTTCAATCAATCCAACAGTCATGACCGGTGAAAGGCTCAGCTGTGTTGTCTTTTTTTTTTTTTTTTCTGGTTAGCTGTGAAGCACTGACTAATTCAGTTGGATAGATTGAGGGAAGGACAGACGATAGAGTAATGATGGATTGATTTCTGACTTTTAGTTAAGCGGTAATGGATTGTAAGCTTTCTCTTGGAGAGCAATTTAGGAGTGAATTTCTGTTTTAGATTCTGTGTGATCTACTAAGATACCAAGTTTGACTACAGTCATGCAGCTGTTGCACCGTCATGAGGAGGAAGGAGAAATGTCCAGGATAAAATCACATTAGGTGGACATTGATGTAACAGAGTGGCAGTTCTCAGGATTGATGCATCTGTACATAACTTTTGGTTATGTGATTGTATGTTAGTTGTACACTCTTACTTACAATATGCTATAATTACATTCTTGTGTGCAGTTTGTGTATTTGTTGCTATATGTGATGTCTTTGTGTGTGTGTGTGTGTATCCTGTCTATGGAGGACAGAGCTCTCAGGGTAAATGGCGGCTCATTAAAATTCACCCTGTTTCCCTCCTCACTGCTCAAGACCTGTCATCCATTCAATATTATGAATGTATAATCAGCCCGTGTGTTTGTGCGCTTTTTAATGCGCGTTTGTGTATGCGCGCCGCGTTTATGTGTTTGTCACTCACAGTACGCATAATAATGTGTGCTCTCGCAATGGCATGGATCTGTGTGTGTGTGTGTGTGTGTGTGTTTGTGTTTATGAGGGAGTGAGAGACAACAAACAATACAATGTTGACTAAGATTCAGCGCTGTGCATTTGTCAAACCGACACCCATTCACTTAGCTTGGCAACAGTTCCTTTATTTATTTAGCTATTCCTGTGCTGTTGTGCACTCTGGCTGGTGTGTGTGTGTGTGTGTGTGTGTGTAGCATCATTTCGGGAAAGCAACGCTACAGTAGCCTGAGGTGTTTTTTTTTCTTTTGGCTACCTTGTGGTTCAGACAAAAAAAAACCCAAAACCCTAAAACAAATCTCGTCTTCAATCTTGAATTTTGTGCAGAAAGAACAGTATCTAAAACTTGACATTTAAGCACACACACATTCACACAGAGAGTCACAGCAGTGCCAGAAATGCTCAATTAAAGTTTTGACAATAAGGGAGGAAGATGAAAAAGGAAGAGTAGTAAAGAGACGGACAAAGGAAAAACTTTGTCCTCTCTCATACGGTAGACATTCGTCCTCTTCTGCTCTCTGTGTGATAGTGAGTCAGTGTTTCTATGAGTGAATTTATTTGTACGCTTATTACATTAGCAAAATAAGACACCCGAGGATCAGTTTCTACAGGATTTTTTTTTTTTCTTTAAACTTCCAACAGTTTTGTGGGAGCGCATGCAGACCATGAACATGGCCCTGTTCTTACACTTGTCCTCTGGAGAGCACTAGTGTTGAATGCTGTTTATATAGCCATGCCTGAGGGGAAGGAAAGCGGAGAGAGTCAGGAAAAGAGTGAATATTGGTAGGATGGATGAATGCACTTCAAGGAGGCAGTTTTCTGGCGTGTTGTTTAGTCACAGTTTGAGAGAAAGAGTGAGGAATTGATAGAAGTTTTGAAATCCAAAGCTTTTAATACCATGGATGAATAGATATTAATGAACAAATGGATTTTTGTTCTCTTCGTGATCCTGGAAAATGTTTTAAGAAACATTATTTTACCTCTAATGTCATTTCTTTCTTTATTTAGCTCGACCCGAAGTGCTTTGATATCTTGTTCAATCTACAGTCAGTTTCTAACCAACTATACCTCCTGTTTGGCTCACCCTCTCAAGGTTGTCCACAGCTACAAGATAGTGGCATAAACAACATGTTCAATGCACTAATGAAGTCCCTATGTGCTCTGGTGGCCACACACACACACGCACACACACACACAGGGGAAGCTTCTACTAATGAGTCCTGGTTTGATGGGACATAGATAAGAGAGATACAGGGAAAAGGAAGGGAGATAGAGAGAAAGATGAGGCAGATAGAGAGAAGAGCAACAAGAGAAGGAAGTGATGAAGAGAGGCGACATCCACTGGTGTGATTTACTCAATCCAGCGGTCATCTGGATACCGCTGCGGTCAAGGACACAGCAGCGAGCTTTGCTGTCCACTGCCCTTAATATTTAGGATTAAAAGCCTCCATTCCCTTTGACTGTTTCATTATCTCTTTCTGCTCGGCTCGACCTGTCATTGGTCATTGTGTGTCTCTGTTCATCTGTCAGCACTCCAGCTCTTTTCTTTTTTTTTTGTGTGTGTGTGTGTGCCTTCCTGTCTAAAGAAGCACTGTAAATAAACCACTTCTGTCTGTGGAGAAAAGCAGTCAGCAGATGGACATTCAAGCAGTTTGGCCAATTCTCTCGGCCACTTCTGCACGTTAAAGCACTGTTGAACATTGACAATGAAAGGGCATTCACCGTGACTCACACACACTTGCACACATATAGGCGGTCTCAATAGGTGGTCTAAGGAGATGAGACAAAAGAGAGGATCCCAGGCGATAATCCAGTACCTATTGTATGCCCTTTTTTTTTATACTACACACACTTGCACACAAAGATGAGTTAGGATTCCTCAGCTGCGCCTTCCATCAGGGGCCAATGTGAGCCATCTGCTGTGTGCATGTGGCCAGTGTGCCAGGTGGTAGGAGCCCTCAGTGCCCGCTGTGTGCACCTTGTGATTGTGCCAGGCTCAGGTGGGTGGGTGCAGAGGTGCCGTCCAACGCCCATTCATCTCATCGGGGCATCAGTGAAGAAAAAACCCAAAAGCTCTCGGTACAAGACTAATTGGAAAAGTTAAGATCATCATTCTGTTTATATAAACTTTTAAAAAAAAAGTTTATCATTGCAGTTTCTTTTGGTTAGTGTCAATGTCTCAAAACCAAAAGATAACAGGACAGACCTCTGTACCAGCCGCAGTGTTTTCATTATGTAAATAACATTGGTTCTGGTGTCCTTGAGCAAGAACATGAGCCCATGTCAGTTAAGTCTCCATAAAGGATGGGTGGATGACGGCATCAGCTGAGCAGCTACAATGTAAACATCAAGTGCCAGATGGTATTTGACATGTTGTACTTGTGCTATACACAATAGGCCTCAAGAAGCCACAGTTTTTTTTAGTTTTTTTTTTTATCTAGTTTAATTTAATCAAAAGCTGTAGAGAACAAATATTTAATGTAGGCATGAGGGAAAAAAAAGTTAAGTATGATAATACAATATAATAATTACTGGTAGACTGGTTTTCCTGAGGATAATACCTTAATTTATACTTGAGCGTTGTGCTTTTCCCAAACTGTAATATTTACCCTCAGCTCATTGGATGGATTCACAGACTATGAAAAATGTAAAACGCTATTATTTAAAGCAACTTGTAACCTTTGTAAACGCTAACTAACCTACGTCAGGCTATCCAAGCAATAACAATTAAACTCTTGCTGCAGCTGCTTGACAAAAAACGTTACGCTATGTCCAGTTTTTTTTTTTTACTGTGAAAACACAAGCAAGAAGTGGTGTTAGGCTAACTTTAGCATCTGTGCTTTTGTGTTTTTTTGGGGTGTATTTTAATGTCATGTTGTACATAGATTGTTTTTTTAATAGTACGTACACGGGTCACTTGGGATTAATAACAAGTGACAATTTGTCGTTTAGACACAGATTACTGTGTGAAGTCCTTGATGTATTCCACCGGGACCGCCGGTGTCACCATCAGGAGAACGTGTCACGGCCTAATTGACTGATGATTGTTATTCTACCGGTGCATAGTGCTGCCCTGTTAAACTCCCCTGTGTGTGTGTGTGTGCGGGAATGTGTGTTTATGTTTTGCATTTAAATGCATGTGCCTACCTCTCAGCCTTTACAGACAGGACCTCTACCTAAAAAAAATAAACAGTGTGGAAACACACCAGTAACATTTGACCAGCAGATGCTATACTGTCATGGAGGATTAACGATGGATGAACTGTGTGTGCTTGTGTCCTTCTCTGACTGTGTATGTGTGTTCTTATCTTTCTGCTTGATAAGTTACTAAACTGATCATCAGAAAACATAATATAGAGACTTTGTTCCTGCGTGCTGTGTCATCATCTGGCTCAGTCAGCCGAGCCACGAGTTTGTTTGGATCGGGAAACGGCACAGAGGCTGGCTTTGTGCAGACGTTTGGTCGCCCTCGGTCATTAGTTCACACAACTGCATACGGACACACACACACACACACACAGACAAAGCAGAGGAGAGAGAGAGAGAGAGAGAGAGACGGGCGAGATGGAGATGTAGAGAATGATGAAAGGGATCAGATAGGGCTGGGGAGAGAGAAATGAAGACGGAGCGCTCAAGACAAAACAGATAATTTACACTTTGCATTTAATACAGAGTTTTTCCACTTAATTTAGCTCTTTGCCAGAACGCCATCAGTCATCCAATCTTATCAGGATGTTCCCAAATTAACAGCAAAATGAGTCATTTTCTGCAGCAGTTCCTCATTTCTCTCAACAGCACAGCTTTCCTATTACATACAGCTCAGTTAAGCTATAATGTGTCAGTATATCTATCTTACCATAACGACCCTCTCTTAGCATACAACTGTCTAGCCAGCTAGCTTCTCGTAGATATTTACAGGCTAACCAATGACACTCAAGACTACTGCAGATGGACTGAAAGTCTGTGTGCGTGTGTATATATATTTCTTGAGAATTGGTCATGTTTTGAGAATTGGTGTGTGTCCCGTATGTGTGTGCATGTGGATTATCTCTCAATTATCTCTCACCATCTTCATACCGGGTCTTTCTCCTATCTGTTGGCATGTCCTCTTGTGTGGCTACACTCCACCTAGCGAAGCACACATCTCCTCCCTGTGGACACACATGTTTACACAAAGACACACTTAGGCCTCGCAGGGTATCATTGCAACATTTCATACATTAATTATGAGATTTATGTGTGACTTCAGGTCTCGGATGCTGCCACCTCTGTGTCTATCATCATGTGACAAACGGCTATACAGATTGTTGGATGTTGTAAGTTAAAATAATGTCAGAAAAGCATCCATAACGCTCATTCTTACTGAAATAGCAACTGTATAACCACAGTTATGAATTAGTAAAATGAATCATCCATTGTCTTCACGTCGCCTCTCCGCTTCTGCTCTCCCTCTCATTTTCTGTGTTTCTTCTGCTGCTCACATATTCTCTTTCCGCTCTGTCTCTCTGTCTCCTCCTGTGATCAAAGATCCCTCTCCCTGATAATAGTTGAGTGTTGTGTATGCGTGGAGATCTGATCGCTATTTTTCCTCTAATCATTCTCTCTCATTAAAGAGAAGGGCAGAGAGTACACACACACACACACACACATATGTGGGCAGAGTGTAGACACTGACATGAACATGCATGGGAGTTTGCATGTAAAAGTAGGTGCATACTCTGCACACACTTTCACATCTTAGAAAATGGGTTGTAACACTTATGTTGTACGGGTAGACATTAATGAGGGGTCTTCTTAAAAGATTTAATGCCACCCCATCTCCTACACACACACACACACGCACGCACGCACACACACACACACACACACGCTGATCCACCGACGCAGTCTCATTAAACCAAACCTTTATCCTGCAAGAGCCTCATGTGCCATAATGATCCATATTTCCTCACTAACAAACACTGGCAGCATTAAGGGACACTATGAATTGCTGCAAATTGATTATCCTCTTATCAATACCGAACAAATATCTATTCCTAAACTCAGAGCCAACTTTTATCTGGTAATTTCACCACTGCAGTGCTAAATGTTCAATGCTGATCTCTTGTAAAGTGCAGGATATGTTACAGTGGGCTCCTATGTTAGCTAATGCCATTGATGAGAACAGTTCAGTCCTTGATAATCTCAGTGCTAATGCACTTTAGCCTGCTTCAACAGAGTGTGACTGCACCGCGCGGCACTCATTCACTACCTCCGCGTTGCCATCCTAATTCGCTACTACCAGGGGTTAATGAGGCAAAGTGAGGAGTAGGTAGAGAGAGAGGAGAAGCGGAGAAAAGGCCTGGGAGAAAAGGAGACAGAGGGAAAAGAAAAGAGCGAGGGAGATGAATAATAAATGTGCCGTGCTAGAATCCATTTTTAAGGGAAGATTAGAAGAGTTGATGCAGACTGGGATGCTCACATGATCCAAGTGAGGACTAGACCAGCGTGATTTTTTTTTTTTTTTTTTTTAGGTCATCTCCATTAGACATCTCTGGATAGAACATCAAAGAATCCCTGATTTTAATAACATATATAGATGCAGGTCCTGAGTTATTCTTTCAACTTTAAACTCATTTGAGAAGGTGAGTTATAACATGTGGTATTGAGAGATATAAGTTTCATACTGAAAGCATATTTCTTGCTAGGCACAGATGGATTTTTATCATCATCAGGCTGTCAAGATTACATCATTGGTCTAAATTAAATATTTGGGTCATGTTTACAGTGAGTGCTCGTTGTTGTTGACATGGGAGAATGTTTGTGTGTCTGTAGAGAGGGCAGTTTGGGGTAAGGAAGGAAATGTAGTGTCCTGGCATACCCCTGTTCATGCCAGCTGACACAGCCAACAGCACACCTGGTGGATGGCGCAGGGCCAAGACTCCATGAGCACACACACTTCTGGCAAGACACACACACACACACACCTCACACACACACACACGTATTGACACCAGAAGGGATGTCATATCTCAGGCTAACAAGCCAAAATGAGCACATTCATGCAGGTATATACAAACTCGGACTCACACTGGGGCTCGTTGGATGGCAGTAACAGTGTCCAGAGGGTTGGGCATGAGTGGCACAGTGGGTATAGATTACCTTTGGCCCACAGTGGCTGTATCTCGCATACAGGCACACACATGCACTCACACACGTGTTGCAATTAAGCCCAGCAGCTCACAGTACATGCCTTGGCTTCTAGGAGTCTGTCTTCGAATGGCTGTGCAGCTCTCCACAAGCTCTGAGCAACCACATATGGAAGTGACATAACCTGCATAGAAGCGGGACACGATAGTGCAATCGCTCTGATGCTTTCCTTACCAATTAAAATCAAATCAAATCAAATTTTATTTATATAGCCCAAAATCACAAAATACATTTGTCTCAGAGGGCTTTACAATCTGTACAGGGAGTGACACCCTCTGTCCTTATATCTCTCTAAACAAGTGGATGTGAAGAGCTTCTTCATCTGCATTACACCAAATGATGAGTATAAATGAGTGTAAATATGTGAGTTACTATCAAATGAGCTAATCTAGTGTGAAGAATGCAAAGACGGCAATACACACAAACACACACTCTTATGGGAAGCGACTGTAGCGGGCTTATCAGATTACCATTGCCAAGCTAATAGATTCCTAATAGATTGTTTTTGATTAGTTCCTCCGCTTTAGTGTCATTAAGATGATTAGCGTTTGTGTACATACACAGGTCAGAGATGCACGTGTATACATTAGCATACATGGCTTCATCAGTTAGCAGTAAACGCTGCAGCTGGAGTTTCTCGAGTGTGTTTTTGTTTTGTTGTTGAGTGTGTAACTCTGTCATGTGATTGTCAAATGCTTTGGGAGCATTTCAGGGCAGTGTTCAGGCTGGGCGTAGTGTTTACACACACACACACACACACACACACACACACACACACACAGTAAAATACCCTTGAGATAAACACACATGCACAAAAACAACTCTGAGCATTTCATCCTTCTCACACAGCATGGCGCCGTCTCCCGCCGTCTAGCTAATTACTCCCCCACCCTGCGTCGCCCAAAGGGAGTAGCTTTACCCTGAAGCCTGGTCACAATGCTAGCTGGCTGGGTAACTTGCCCCCCAGCCTGCCTGCTTTTAGCCCACTTGCCTCCTGACCAACGCCAGCCATATTGCACTGACCCTGTGGCTAATCCTGTTAGCATAAGAGTTGGTGATAGCCAAGCGGAAAGCCAATACCCCATGCTGGTCTAATGTCCTCTGGCTAATCTGCTAATGTTACAGTTGGCTAAAGTGAACTTTAGTTTCTTTGACTTGTTTTGTTATTAATTCTACTATGTGGGACGGCAAGTCTGCTCTTAATTACTGAACTGAGATTTCATTTAGAGCTACAACTCAGCAGTTTTGCAGCTTGTTTTTTTTTTTTTTTTTTTAGTGTGAGCAGAGCTAACAAAGAAACAGCTAATGGCTTTATTATTGGTACATCTGACCTTGTGGCTTTACCATTTCTATCTTCTAAGCCTTTAAAAATGAAGAATTAGGCAGATTTTAGAGGAGGCTCACTGGGTACAGTAATTCATTCTCTTGCACGGCTTTATTTCTTTTTTTTACCACCTCACTCTTTTTTCTGCTTCTCTACACTCCTCCTTCTCCTTCTCCTCATTCTGTTACATCTGAGAGTCATCGTCTCCTCTTCACGGTAAAATATTTATCCATCCCTTCCTTTGGTTCAAATGTTTCAAACTGATGGAGTCTTTAATTAGTCATGTATGCATGTATCTCTCTTGTTTCCCCCTTCAGCTCTCGTCTCTTTTGTCCAGCCCCCTCTGTTTTTCTCTCTTTGATTCACTCGCGCCATTGCCACTCTCTTTCTGGTCTGCTCTTTCTGCTCTTTTCTCCATGGAATTAGTCATTAGCTGACTGACTGAGTTGATTGCATCTATTCCCAAGGCTAGCATTTGTTTGTGCATCTTCTTCCTTTCCCTCCCTTCTTCCACTGTTTCTCAACACAGCCTTTCTTTTTCTCCTCCCATCTTATTCTCACACACCCTCACCCCCTTCCCTCCTCACTTTCTCCTCACCATCTTTTTATAAAATGGTCCTGGACACAATTATCGGTTTGGGTTGCTGAATTAGCACACCAAGGTACACAGACACTCCCAGTAGCACCCCTACCCAGTTTCCTCCATATCTTCTCCATAGCATTAATTGCACAGTGTCATCCTAAATTGACTAACACCAATTAAGCCCACACTATTATATTTAATTGGTAATTTAGCTTGGCTACACTTTGAATGCAGTGTCTCCCTGGAAATGGTTTAGCTGGCCTCCAGCAGCACATGTGGCCATTTCGGAGACAGTTTCCTCCTCCCTGTGGGTTTTACAATGGTCTGGCCAGCTACTGCCACTGCCAAGATCGAGACAGAGGGGTGGTGGTGATGGTGTGTGTGTGTGTCGGGGGAGTAACAAATGGCAGAAGGAGAGATATTCTCTGTCTCCAACCATCATCACACCCCTCTCTTTCTCCACTCCTCCATCCTTGTGTTGCTGGTGGATTAAGCTAATTAAAGTACCGCAAACAGGGTCCCCAGAGAGAGGCAGCACACACATACACACACACACACACACACACACACACACACAATAGGAAAACAGGCAGGAAACATGAGAACAAGCTCACATCCATACAACGAACATGTGCCACACTGTACATGAACCACAGCAGCAGATATTGTTTGCTTGTGTGGTAACCATACATTACAGTGTGGCCCATTATATCAAAGTATCATGTAAATACTTTATGAAGCACTTTCTTGTAGTGCAAACAGGCTAAAACTCCCCTTCAGTGGATTTCTGTGGAGATGTATTTATTTGTCTTTAGTGAAGAGCTGAGCTTAAGTCCATGTAACCATATGCCAATATGCGTCACATCAAAGCTAACACTGCATCTTTAGCCTGTGTGTGCTCCAAGCTTCAGCCTAAGGCTTGCCAACTATGTGTTATCATCCATAAGAGCCTTGTGCTGTCAATTTATAGGTCACTGGCAGTGAACAAGCGGCCTAGAAATAACACAGGACCCTTTGACTTCAACCTTGGTGTGTGTGGGCATGTGTGCATGATTTGAAAGAACATGGCTGGTAGTTTTTGTAGTGTGGCAGTTGAGTTTGTTCATGCTTATATATCAAAGAAGTCTGCATATATACCATGTTTGACTGAAGCTTAAACATGTAAAGACAATTAATATTGGAGACAAAAAAAAAAAAAAAGAAATGGGCAGAACAGATTTAAGAAATAGTGCAGGGTGGAAAGAAGCCATTCATTCTGTCACAGAGAAAGACAGGAAGAGAGGGAACGCTTTGTCACTTAGAAGAAATTCCTTCCGGATGTTTCGGTTTTCAGGATATTGGCCGTGTCTCTGGAAAACTGCCTGCTTCCAGGGAAACCTATTGGATTACTGATAACCTTGCAATGGATAGGGCCAGCACAGAGGGTGTGTATATGTGTGTGTCGAAGAGAGGGAGGGGAGCCAGTGATGGGTGCATGTGTTATGCTTCTTTCTCTTTCTCCTTCTCCTGTTTTCTGTTCTTTCTCTCATTCAATATTGTCATTGTTTCCTCTTGTCGTTAAATCAATGACAAGGTCTGACATTAAATATGTGTGTAGGTTTGGCTTTCAATGTTCCCTTTTAAATTATATTTGTCTTTCCGTGCTGTGGCGAGGGTATGGCTTTTCGACTGCACCGATGCCCCGTGAGAGACCTGTTTTATTATTGTGCGGAAGATTCCAGAGCGTTCGAGCACACGACAATAAACACAGTCACACCCGAGCACACACACAAACACACACCCAATAATAAGGCTCCAATAACATAGGGGTCTTTACTCCAAGTTGTCTCCAAATCCCCCAGTGGTAGGCCTGCTCCTCGGTTGCCATGGCAACAGTAGTCAGGGCAGCCACGGCTAGCGATAGCGAGGAAGAGGAAGGATGACAGAGAGAGAGAGAGAGAGAATCATAGGGAGCATTAATGTTTGTGGTGCAGGCAGGGGATTTGAACACAGACACAACATTGAAACTGGGTTGATCTAACGTTGCTGAGCGTTAGAGTTGCACCCAGCACAGTGCTGGGAGTGCAGCTTCAACTGAGGCTGGAAATAAGTGGGCTTGTAGGTCATGTTTACCCCTGTGCGTGTGTGTGTGTGTTGGGGGTAGGGGGGGAGAGAGAGAAAGGGACAGAATGAAGAGAGAGAGATGAAACTGCAGAGGCAGCACACTCGCTCATTAACTCCCTTGGCATGTTCATTCTGTCTTCATGTTTGTGTGCGTGCAGATGAGCTCTGTGTTGGTGAGGACATGCTCAACCATGCACAACACAGTGGCTCTTTGTTGCTTTAATATTACATTTACAATATAGGAATATATGATGCGAATCTTCCCAGTTAGTTGTAAGTTAATAAAACGCGAGTATTCTGGCATAAAACAGTTTAATCTTACTCAAACAGATGTTCTACATTTTGGGTTTCCTTTAACACAGTTTCTAAGTTGTCTTACAGTCTATTTCTGCAACCGTGAATCAATATATAGCATTGCAGCATATAAAGCATTACCATTGCATTGTGAAAAGAATTATAGAAACATTGCTGAGAAGGGAATCAGCTCTCGTTCCCCCTCCTCTACATATACAGTACGAAATAGTGCAGTAGAGACTAGATGCACGGCAAACAGGCAGTTAGTGTCAGGAGTCCGTTGGAAAATCCATAGTTTCATTACAGACCCTGTGGTATGAATGTGGCCGGGAGCCGAACAAAGCTCTATCATGGGCCCTACGGGAGCCAAAATGGCTGCATTTAGTGATGCAGTGGAGTGAAGAGGAGGCAAGAGGGTCAAGGCTGCCGCTGGGAATGAAGTGTGTTAGAGAGACGGAGAGAAGCCGCCAGATAAAGTTCATGTGCAGTAACTGGCACAGCTACAGTTTTATCCCACTCACCTTCTGAGACTTCTGCCACACTGTGTGTGTGTGTGTGTGTGTGTGTGTGTGTTGTGTGTGTGTGTTGTGTGTGTCAAAGACCTCACAATGTGATTTGACATCAGGGCAACATAATGCCATTTATTAGAACTCAGATAGTGAGCTTATATAACAAACGCAGTGCTGTATATACAAATTGATTTCAGTGGCTTTTTAATGTTTGCTATAGTCCTTTAAAAATACATTATAGTCAAATAAAAATAAAAATACAGAATATGCACAGCTATTTCTCACCAATAATAATGTGTCGTGTGTGTCACATATTACTGCAGTGATTCATTTTGAATATACTGGTTTGCTTTCTCCGTTTGTCTTGACGTGAATGTTTTTGTTGCATAACATGATGCTGGTGCAGTCATCCAAACACTCCTCATCACAGCTACGCAGGGTAACTCGTCCTCAGTCCTTTATTTCCAGTTCAGAGATCCCTCTGTTTACCACAAATCACAAATGACTTCTCTTTACACACATCTTTCACTTTTCCATCACTAAAAATCAAGCAATGCATTAAAAGGCGCGCAGCCACTTAGAGTTATTGGAAAAGGCCGGAGGTGAGTTAATCTGGGAGAAGGTAGCGCTCAGGAGATCCAGGTTATTGTTTGTTCCTCTAGGTGATTAGAGTTAAGAGGCAGGCTTTAAGGGAAATTAGCTTTCGATTGGTCTTTCTGATAAAGAGGGCGGATTGTAATTGTTTGTGATCTCAGGACCACAGAGGTAAAGATCAGGTGAGACTTATTGTCCAAAGTAATGTGGACTGATTTGGGGAAAAAAAAAAGTTAATTTGCTAAAAGTTTTCTGCATGCAAATGCAAAAACAGTAGGGAAATGTTTGAGTCTCTTCTTCTTGCTCCTCTTTTAAACCAACCGCGACCATACTGCAAGGAATGTGATTGGATGGACAACTCTTTATATGGTTATTTATATGGTTTTACAACTGTACAAACTATCCTCATTTTATATATTTATATTATAGCTAACCATTTTTAGGAAAGGGTTATTATGTGGACACCCTCTCATCCATCCATGTCTCCATCTCAACACCCTCCTGTCCGGGGTCCCTGATGAATTGACAGTTGTATTTTTGTCACATCCTCGCCTCCACGTGTACCTAACCAGATGATATAATGTCAAACCTTGAAAAAAACAACCCAATTCCTCTGAGGAAGAGGCGAGTGAGAAATTGCAGAGGAGAACTGAATTGGAGGAGTAGGAGATGAGAGGAGAGGCGACAAACACACACACTTAATCAGACTGATTGCTTGCGGCTCTGACTCCTCTCATTGCATCATCTCTCTAATGCATTGGTCCTGCATCACTGTCTCCCGCTGTGTGTGTGTGTGTGTGTGTGTTTGTGTGTATGCAGGGTCCCCAGTAGACTGGTAAAAGCCACAAGGAGCATGTCCTGATGGTATGAAACCTTTGGTGTTCACCAAAATGTGTGTTTGTGTGCCTGTTTGCAGCCTTCTGATTCACATTCACTCAAGTCTGTTAAAACAAAGAAATGGGTATAACGTTTGTCATGGAGTCACTCTGCTCAGAGCTCATTTATATAGAGTCAATTTCATTAGCAGTCAAACCTGCATCCCTCAGTGAAACGGTTGGTGAATAACTAAATGGAGTATTGAATGACTGGATGTCTGGATAGATGGATCAAACAGCCGAACAAGGGACTATGCAATGTTTAAAATGCATATTTTATTTATTTGTTTTCGCCTTCCTTCTCCTTAGTTATGACACCCTTTTGGAGACACGTACTGTACATTCACTTACAAACATGCACACACACCCTGTGACTTTTTCATACCCATCTCCTCTCCTCATAGAGAGGAGATGGAGCCAGGAGCAATGCAAATTGGGTAAAATGTTCCGGAAAGTGGCTTTTCCCACTGGGACTTCTCAACTCCAGCTCTGTGTTAGCACTCTCTCTCCCTCTGTCTGTGTGTGTGTGTCTGTGTGTGTGTGTGTGTGTTTGAGTGAGTCACAGTTCCTACATATCCTACTGGATATGTGCGTGTGTGTGTTCTTCTGTGTTTCTCCCAGGCTGCCACGGGCTATGGACTGTCTTCCATGTGATTTTGCAGTGGGTGAAGAGAGAAAGAAAGAGTGCATATGAAGTGAGGCTATGGTGGAAATTGAGGGCACCTCTCTTGTCAGACTTCACCAATTAGCTGCTAGAAAAGTCCGACTGGCTGTTAATTTGACCGCCGGAAGAGACGGAGAATGATACAGAAGAAAGAGAGAGTGGGAAGAGAGAAAAGAAGATTTTAGGCTAGAGGGAGATATTGACGGGTTTACCGAATATCCTCTGATATTTTCACAGTGCTGTGTGAAATCAGAGAAAAAAAGCTCATTAATCCACTAAGTGATCTACAGTGATATACTGCCAGAAAAATCATCACCCAAATACAGATATCTTCTTACATGAAAAGGTCACATGATTTTTTTTTTTTGATTTTTTTTAAACATACTGCTGGTGACCCACAGATATCCCATTTCATTGTTTCCTTGTCTTAGTATTTGATAGCTGGCATTATCTTGCACAAGCAGCTTAACCTGAATTACTTTGAGAACAAGCCAGGCTATTGACAAAGCATTTAACTGCCAAAACATAAATAGAAGTAAAACAATCAAAATAATCTGTCTGCTGTTGAAATCAGGTTTTTCGACTGGCTAGTAAAACTTTGAGCAACAGGCAGTTTTGAATGGGGGGAAAAAAAGTCTTTCATATGTTGCCAAGTGTGTTTAGCGTTGAAGAACGACATCACATGCCCTCCTGTGAGCGTGAATCAAGTTTACCTCCAGATGAACTCTGGGACTTGGTGTATTTTTCTGGCTTTCGCCGTCATTCCCACCATGGCGGTTGCGGGGGTTGTATTGTGCTAGTTTGAATTTATTGCTCTCTGCTTGTGTGTGAGTGTGTGTCTGTTTCTCTGCGTGTGTGTGTGTGTGTGTACCTAGTTAGGGTAGACAGTGAAGCATTGCCCTTCCACAAATGGACCGTGGAAAACCTACAGGTTGGACCATCTGCCTCTTGTGTGTGTGTGTGTGTGTGTTTGCACGCAGCCATGTGTGCCTTGTGACTTTTTTTTTTTTTCCTGAATAGAAAGGTATTGTCTATTCAAAGTGTGTGACCTGGCCAAGAGCAATTTACCCAAGCACACACACAAACAGTAAATTTATGCAGCGGCTGACTCAACAGACTTGGCATCAGAAAAGTTGGAGGATGCAGGAGATGAGGACAATGGGAATGTGATATTTAGTTTTACTGGAAACGGCGCAGAGAGGAGGAAGAGGGAGAAAAGAAAGGCAAGGAGGGAAACTTAGAAGAAAAGGCTAGAGAATGGGCAGGGTTTGGGAAGGCAGAACTGTAAATAGTTTAAGTATGGAGGCAGGGAATCGAGGAGAAAGGAAACAAAACAAGCTTGTGAAAGCATGTGTGGTGGACACAAACATCATCTATCTTCAGCTAGAGGGGTTCAAGCTGCAGAAGTGAATTCATATTTTAGCAGTATTGTGTTGCAAGGACGAGGGATGCATTTTCATCGTGGCACTTATCTCAACAGCACCAGAAAAACGCAGCACCGCACCACTGAACATATTTACATCGAATCCCTCCCTCCACTCTACACCTCTCCCGTGTTGTCTCCCAGGAGGAAACCAGCAAAATGTGTGTTTTTAAATGTAAGAAGCGAACCGCGCCATCTGTAACGCGCTCGTTTCTGGAAATACGAATATAAGTCTAATTGAGGTTTTTAATTGTCCTCTAAATCCTGCTGCGTGCCCATGCTGCTGCTTAATGGCACGCGTGTGTATGTGTGTTTTGTGTGTACACACACACACACACACACACACGTGTCTGGTCTGTTGGGACGTGAGTGGTTCTGCTGAGTGGTGTGAGCGAGCGAACGAGCATGCGGGCTCCTTCTGTGTATAATGAGCTAATAGCAACGTGTGGTTACCCTTTAAAGAATCTATTACCGTGCACCTTTTTTTTTTTTTGTAGTTTTGTAGTGTTTGTGTTTACATGAGTCAGGAAGCAGCAGATAGGGAGACGTAAAAGCCATTCATGCTGCGTTTGGTGCACCGTCTTGGTTCTTTTTAAACCACTTTGAACCTATTTTTGTGTGTAAACAATTGATTGGTTGCCAGTGTGGCAGTTCACTTCTAATCTAATTGCATGAGTTTTATGCCATGTATGTATGGCATCAACACAGACTGTGTGAGTGAGTAGGTACTTAATTTCTCCATGGCTTCAAGTCAAGTCAGCACAGCTGGAATGGAGTCATAAATATGTGTGTGTGTGTGTGTGTATCACTGTATAATTAACACCACCTCCAATCAGGCCTTATCTATTTGATTGCCTGTTGGTGTAATTGTCCCTGTGTGTGTTTTTGTGATTGTACGTGTGTGTATGTGTGAAATGGTGAGAGAGAGAGCAAACTAGGTTGAAGGATTTCCTCTGTTTTCTATATGGACTACTTCCCATGCTCATACACGCTTCCTGTTACTGTCTGTAGAGCAATGGGAGTAAGTGAAAAAGCAAGATAAGGTGTGTGCGTGTGTGTGCGTGTGTGTGTGTGAAAGAGAAAGAGACACAATAAAGAGCGTTTCTATAAAAAGCAATCTTATGACAGTCCAGTGCTCTCAGCTGACTGGAAACTTTGCTGTTCGTTCTTTTCCTCTCGCCTATTTTGGTCGAGGGGGGGGGAAGCCTACTCACTTGTTGAGCATTTTCCGTGTGTATGTCAAAAGCGGTGACACACATTAACTCTCAAGACAATTTTCACTTACTTCCACTTCCTTTTAAAGCTTTCTTTTAAGCACAGTGGCCTGCAGAAAGAGACTGAGAACGCTGCTTAGAAAGCAGACTGCAGAGGAGGAGATAAGATTTGATGCTTAGTGACATGTGGCAGCGGCTGCTTTGTCAGGGACACACAAACACAAATACTAGAGCTTCCTGTTTAGATGCTGATGGTAGCGTACCGTATCCTGATGCCTGTGCCATGTCTCATCAAGTTACGCTTTTACACCACTCTGGTTGTACTGTTCCACCACTTCTTGTTAGTGCAGTTGCATCAATAAGCTGTTCACATACAGAGAAAACCCCTGTATCCTCCTGGGGGAAACAAAAAACAGCGATGAGACAGATGGACTGGTGGTCGGATGGGAAAAGAAGAGCGCAGATTTATCTTTCTGTCAGTCCACCTTTCAGTTCCTCCCTGGACTCTGATTGTATCCGGACCCTCTTCCAAATTGAAACTGACAAACGGTCATCTTCTTTATTTGTCATCTGTTGTTGTCTTTCTAACGTTCTTTACTTCTGGCTTTCTCTTGCATCCCCCCCATTCTTCCTTCTTTTCATACCTCCATCATGTCCTCCCTCGCTGACATAGAGGAATGAGAGTTGACCCAGCTGGCCACCACTTTAGACAAACTCTGTTCTCCCTTTCTCTCTGTGTTTGTCTCTCCCTCACTTAAACACACACAAACACTATCTGTTAGTAATTGGCAGCCAGCAGCCTCATCAATCAGCTTTTCTGGACATTTCCTCTTTTATTCTCCTCTTTTTAACTTTTCTTGCATTTCTTTCTATTCTTTTTTTTTTCCCCTTTCACTCTGTGGGACTATACTGAAAGTTCAACTCTTTCAACACATTACAACATAATATTTTAGTTCTGGTTTTGTGCCCTGTAAATCATGTAAACATAGTTCCCCTATGTGGGAAACAAACTCTTAAAAAAAACAAAAACAAAAGGCTCACGAAAACTTTGAACACAGTTGCTTGCTGGTTTTCTTGGTAATGTCTCTGTTGACTTGAATGTTGCCAGATTTGTTCATGCTAATTGTATGAGTGCTGCCCAGCTCTGGATGGAATCAGGCACCCACAGAAACATGCAGCAATTACAGCTTCTAATTGTCATAATTTGGCAGGAATGTGGTTGAACGTGGGTGGGCTATATCATCTGGATAGCTTTGGGTGTCAACCAAATCCATCCCCACCTCCTCCGCAGAGAATGCAGCCATTGGTTGGGCCCCATTGTGTCACCATGGCTACAGGCCAAACCAGAGGCGGGGCATCTGTCTTCCACCTGGTTGTACCAGCTGCTCATGTGCTGCTGCTGCTATGGCTCGCCGTGTGTGTGTGTGTGTGTGTATGCGCATGCATGTTGTACACTTCATCAGCCATAGTCTATCTCTGTCCATGCCCTCTGTGACCCTGCGGTTATATAAGAAGGTGTAAAATGCAGCTAGTTGTATGGCCGCTGTATTAATAGATGTTATTTGAGTGCAGCACGCCAAGCTTGCAGCCCACATATAGAAGCATACGATGTGTCTACTCAGCTCATACTCACCTCCTGGTTCAGTGTACCCGTCCACGCTTTGCATTGACTACAATGTAGTGGGTGAACATCTGCTTCTTGGTTTTGTATGTTCACCTCTTCTCATTAACTGAGAGGAACTGCTATATATTGATCAAAGTGTGATGAGATGTCTTAAGGCCTATTTTGAAAGTGCTTTTTTTTTTTTGATTAGCGTAGGCGCATTTCTGAAATAGACAAACCGACAGTCACACGCTAACTGATCTATATTAACTGAACCATTGTAATGCATGTTGGCTGCACTCTGTGGTGGTGTGTTTTCATAAAAGAAAGTGGAAGAGTGAGACAGATGAGGTTTTAAACAAACAGCTGGGACATATGAAGTGACAGACTTTAAAACATGAACTTTTGCACTAACAAATGATCTGTTGACCACAGGAAAGGCTGAGTAATACTTCATTTAAACTGAGGAAAGTCAGGTATTGAGCAATTATAGTGTTTTTGAACATTTTCAAAACCTTTGACCAACAATGTTGAAAATGCATCTTCCTCATTTCTTTTTTTCCATTGGCGTCATTTCATGAGTAACAGTATGACTATAAGGGATTAAATAGCCCTTGAGACTAGGCTAGACCAGTTCAGTGTGTGTGTGTGTGTGTGTGTGTGTGTGTGTTTGCGCACTTACAGACATGGCAAGCACATCTGCTGAATGTCACCATGTATTCTCCACAGCTGTCCCCTGTCTCACACACACACACACACACACACACACACACACATACGGTGTTACAGTGTTGAGTGTGCTATAATAGGGTCCAGTTAGAGAGATGTGTGGTCTCTTATTGCCTGCCGTCTCTGTGGATGACTTCAGAAGCTCAGTCTCTCATTATTTATCATCTTCTCAGTTGTTTGTGTCATTTCAGTTTGTATTAGACACTCCTTTCCACTTTCTCTCCCTCTGTCTGTCTGACACACACACACACACACACACACACACGCAGAGAACAACATTTTCACCCTTTCTGTCCAGTTCAGTCTTTCGGCTCTTGAATCAGTCATGCTCGTTGTATTTGGTGGGCAGCAGCCAAGACCATCCCTGTGGACCATTACGGCACACTAGGAGAGCCGGGAAGGAGGGAAATGGGAACTGAGCTGAGAGATGGAGTGAGATATAAAAATGTAAAAAAGAAAAGAATGTTGAATGAACACAGAGCTGATACGGTGGAAGTAAAAGCGTTGAAAGAGTGTAGTGGAGGCGTAAAAGCCACATTGCCCCAACTCTTACTTGTTTTCTTGACAGTGGCAGAATTCCCAGTTATCCTTTCTAACTACAAGATTCAGAGGTCCCAGCACCGGGCCCTGAACCCAAGCCAGGGACTTTCCTCTGGCTCCTCACCAATGGAGAGTTAACAATCTGGGCACAAAAGCAGGTGGCCTCACCTGGAGCTAGAGGGGCATTAAAGCTGGGTGAGGAGAGGAAAAAAAACATACTTTTTGTCTTGACCATAATGCTCAGTCAGGCTTTTGGTTTCAGACAGCAGCTGTTGTTGTCTTTGCTTGGGTGGAGAAGTTGGTGACTTTTACTGAAGGAAGGGAAAATCAGCAGTGCTACATTACACTAGTTATTGGGCGTGTATGTGCATACAAAAAACGCCTAACACTGTTAAAAAGAAACTACACAATTTGCAATCTACTCAGCACTCCTCGAGCATTTCTTTGTGCAAATGTGTGCAAACCGCACCAGACGTACAGATCACATAACACATCACCATTTAACTCAACAGCAAGGCGCAGATCTTGACTCAGACCCAAAGTTCATTTTCTCCTTTTTCTGTCCCGTAATGTGGAACACAGCGCGCACACACACACACACACTCACACACACACACACACACACACACACACACACACACACACACATTCCTCCCTCTTCCTGACTATGAGGTTATTGTGCCACTGTCTCATCTGTTACCTCTTTGACACATGGAGTGTGTTGGAGGATAAGACTAGACTGGTGTGTGTACGTGTGTGCACAATGTGTTTTCACACATAGAGAGGCTTTAACATACGTACAAACATACCAGCACACACAGACACAGTTGTTGTTGGTGAGGCAGTAGAGGATTGTATTGAAGGGCAGGATTAGGATAGTCATGTCAAGAATGTGCCGCCTCCTCTCTTGTGTAGAAACCGAGAGCAACACGCAACACACACACACACACACACACATGCACACACGCACACACAGCAATCCCTAAACCCAATACCTTTCCCTCAGTTGCACTTTTGACCTTCCTATACAACGTGTAACACTAATATGAGCAAAGTTAGTATTACAATAATTATCACAACATATCATAATTTTAAATAATCAAATATAGTGCTGCAATGATTAGTTCAACCTTCAAAGGCCTGCTCACACCAGCATATATAAGGGCGACTTCAAACTTGATGATGTATGTTCCTGGCTTGCTATCGTGTTAACCGTTAGCTCACAAGTTACCTGCCTGTAGCCCACACATCACCTGTTTCAAGAAGAAACACAAATTAATGGCTGTTCCACTTTCTGATGTACTAAGTCATTTATCAAGCCCCAAAAAATATTAAAGATTTGCTGCTTTGAGCTTTTTAAATGTGACATTTCACTGCTTGTTTGTTTGTACACTGTGGGACTGTTGATCAGATAATACAAGACGTCTCTTTCAGCTCTGGTAGATTGTTTTAATATTTAAGATGAAGAGCTTGAAAAACAGACTGTGTCTTAGGGTGGAGTGGTTCATCTTACTGGAAGACTTAAACTTACAGGATCATGTTCTCAATAGTGTACCATGCCAGCAGACTGCCAAACACTGATTCAACACACACACACACACACACACACACACACACACACACACACACACACACACACACAGGGCCAACCACTGCCAGCCCTCCACTGCTGTAAATCGCTCTAAACCACACTATAAAAGCTCATTTTAAACACCATCTGCATTCCTCATTCTTTACAACTGCCAGACGTTATGTGTGTGTGTGTGTGTGTGTGTGTGTGTGTGTGTGTGTGTGTGTGTGTGTGTGTGTGTGTGTGTGTCTGTGTGTGTGTCTGTGTGTGTGTCTGTGTGTGTGTGTGTGTGTGTGTGTGTTCTGTCATTACTTTTCTCCCCTTTTCAAATCTCCTCATTTCAAGCCACCAAGCTTCCTATTGTTACTGGTCACAGAAGATGTTTTAAGTTAAGGATAAGGTTATTCTTAATTTAAAACATCTTCTGTGTCCACTTAATGATCGTGTGGTTTGGCTGTTTTTTTTGTCAGTCACCAACTCTTCTTTGTCTGTCTTTCAGTCTGTCTTTTTCTGCCACGGGTGTTTGTGGTGTGTTTTGACAAGACCGTAGACGCTGAGAGAAAGGGCGAGAGCTTAGGCGCGGGTTTAGGGGAAAATGAAAATGTCAAAACAAAAATAAAGAGGAGGGTAAAAAATAAAATAAAAAAAAACTGAGCTTTTTCAGGTGGGGGTGATGATATATACAACAAACAGAGAAATGGACAAGGTGGAGCAGAGGGAGGTATTTGTGGCCAGGAATGGTTTGGCACACATTACACTGAGGTGTGGTTTTGGCCTGGCTCCCATTAGCCGCTTGTGTTACATCCATTGCAAAAATCTGCACACACACACACACAGTCACAAAATATACACACACACACACACACACGCTTACATGACGGCACAGTCAAAACAGACCCACATCTTAACCACCATTAAATTCCTCCGTCATAATTCTGGTCCTCCCCAAGAAAGATGGAAATCTCTCTCTCTAAAAGATGCTATTAGAGGCACCAGTGACCATGTAATCACTTTGGCTCTCCCACAGGAAGACACACACGTACGCATAAGCACACACACACACACACACACACCTTGGTAATTACAGTTGGAGATGAGGTCCTATTCACTGTAATCCCAGTGAATAGCTGATCTAGTCAGTAAATGCTGGGTCAAGCGGCACTGCATAGTGTCACATCAAGAGCATTGTGTGTGTGTGTGTGTGTTTTGTGTTTCTTCAAGATATTAATTTATGCCTTTTTAATGTGACTGATGTAGATTAACTCAGTGCACACAGTTGCACACTTGCATGTATTCACCGCACGCATGCATTCTGCTACACATGCAAATTGATGGACCGCCTCACACACTTTGTATGCACACACTCCTTTTCTTTCACATAAACACAACCCTCCCCCACTCCTGCACACACACTCAGTACAAATACTTTACTCCCCAGCCGATGTTTGTATCCGTCTACACTCCATAGATGATAGCATCGCTCCCCCCGCGCTGTGTTTAGCACTCTTTCCAATCTTTGTTTAACTTGCCCACCTTCCTGTGTGCGATAAGGCTAGCAGCTTGTTAGCATAGCTCTCACTTTCTCCTTGTGTTGTTACTGTTTAGCAGTGGTCCAGAGATGCCAGTGTCACTGTAGGAATCATCTGCCGGGTTGCTGTTCTTATATATAGGCACCCATAGATGTATAAATATTAAATATGGTCTTTAAATGTGTGCACGTTGTGTCTTTAACACAAATATCCTCTCAGCAGTCTTTGATGTAAATGTGTAATATTGTTTCGGTTGAGATATCCCATAAGGGATTTGTGTTGCACCTCAATGTAAGAGGAGGTCTTTTCTCATTTGAATGGCGACACTAAAAAGGCATTCAATTGGAAAGCTCTATCTTCAAGTCTCATCTTATTGTATATGATAATGTTGTGGTGCAATTTCGTCCCCCGCTTGCAAGACAGCTGATAAAATCAGTCATAGTAAAGCACCTCTCTAGATGCAGTGCTTTTCACACTCGCAGCCTTGTGTGTGTGTGTGTGTGTAACTCCATGCAGATGATTGAGTTAGCGTGATTTAGTGATGGTTGGAAGATGAAATGCTGCTGCCGCGCCGTGTCTAGCGACTCGCTACACACACTTATCTGACGACTGCTAGCTAAAGGCATTTAATTTGGAGGGAGAGGGGAGGGAGGAAGCAAAGGTAGAGAGGGAGGACAGGGGGGGAAACAAGAGGTAGGAATACATGGTGAAGATGAATGAGAGGGAGAGGGATAGAAATGCACTGGAGGGGAAGGCTGAGGATGACAGACGTGGTGGAGATAGGAGGATAGAACGATGACATGGTCTTAATTTCAATGAGCATAAGGATTAAAAGTCTTTAACTGTGATGAATAGGTTTAATTTGCTGTTAAGGCAGCACATTGTATGCAATGCATGTATATGCTCTGGGAAGTATTGTACTTTCTCCAATTCTGTTCTACCATAACCTCTGTGTGTGTGTCTGTGTGTGTGTGTGAGAGTATGTGACCTTTTGTAAGCTCTGCTGGTGAAAGGCCACAGGCTCACACATGAATAACCATGGTGTAGACATGCGGGTGAATAACAAAGCCAAGGGTTGGCATAGCAAGTAACCCGATAGGAGAGAATACACTGGATGACACAGCTGCATATTTGAACTCATTGACGAGTGCTTGATGTAAGTTTTCAAGAGATTTGACAGAACCTGTCAGGTGTTATTTCAGAAAGGGGTCCAAATAACACTTTATACTTCACTTCTATTGTTAGGTGAAGTAAATGCTCATAAAATTGCAGCCCGTTTTGTCCGAATCTCAACTCACTTCTTTTTTTTTTGGAAAAGGAAACACTAGTTCGTCTTTTGGTTTTCTTTAAGAAAGTAGGAGCTAATCTTGTGTAGAAACATTAAAAAAGATAAAAAATAGACGCACCTCTGTACGAATTGTTTTTTAATGGAGCAGTGATAATGATGGACGAATTGTTTTTTAATGGAGCAGCGATAATGATAGACGAGCGCTTGAGAAGCCCGGATTCTTTGTGCTTTTAAGTACAGGAGACTTGCAGGTGTGTGCATTAGTGTCGATAATGTGTAATAGTGTGGGGAAGAATTACTGGAGGGACGTGAGAGCGTGTTTGTCTGAGAGGATGATCTTTGCCACATACTTTCCTCATTTCCATTTTTCTTTCCCTTTTCTTCTTCTCCATCTGGGCTATTTGTTGAGGCTCGTCTATATACATTTATCCATATAAAAAAACATAAAGGAATAATTTATTCCTTAAGAAGCGCTCTTTCACAAATAATACTAATGAATTTCATGCTTGTAAAGCTCTTTTAATGATGCAGAGTAAAGTTCATGTTTACATCTGCTCTCCTTCTCCGACCTTAAAATAACCCGTCCCAGACACACACTGTGTTTTTATAGCAGACACACTAACATTCCAGTGAGTGTGAGTGTGTGTGTGTGTGTGTGTGTGTGTGTGTGTGTGTGTATATATATGTGTTTGAGTGCACACCTCCTCCATCATTGTCACCATAGCTCTTTGTCTGTCTTGGTGCTGTTGAGGGAAAGGCTGCCTGGTCTCTGACTGTCTGACCCACATATGGTACAGGTTTACTCTGAGTTGGTCAATGTGTTGGCTGTAGTGTGTGTGTGTGTGTGTGATGGCGGCCAGGGATTTGTCCTCTGGATGAATCGGGATGATCACTCACTCATGTATGAGGTTAGAAACTGAAAACATCGCTGATCTCCAACACACTGAGAGGGAAAGAAGAGTGTTTCTCATGGCAACTATTGCCGTTTCAGAACAGTCGACGGATTTGTTTTGTGTCTTGCTGTGCTCACAGTGCGATAGGAAGTGAGTGATTTCAGCTCTTTATCTGAACACCTCTGCCGCAGATAGAAAACGCAGCTTAAAGAGGGACAGGGAGGATATGGGAGACGTTTACACGAAGCTGTCATTAGGTAGTTTCCACTGAGGCCCAATATAATGTGGGTTATGCGCTTATTTGGCTGTGTGTGAAATAATCACAGAAACACTGATGTTGTGTTTGTTTTTTGTTTTTTTTTGAGGATTAATCTGTATTGAGTCTTTCAGATACTCCTCCTATAATACATACTGTGATGGAAACAGAAAGGGATGATGGAAACGGAGGACAGATTGTTTTTAACTCTTTCACCTCTGGTGTTAAATCTGCTAAACGTCCGGCTCTCGGCTAAACAGACATGTATCAGTGTCTCTCCGCCTCCGCGTCCACCGGTCCTTCAAGGACTTCTCATCTGTATTGGCTTAAAAGTGGAGGTTTATGATTCATTTTTGACCTTGGAAACAGCGGTTAAAGAAACAGTTTCTGGAAGTCTCGATCGCAGGAAAAAAAAACAACTATAGGAAGGATTACACTCCTTTTTCACTCCTTCACTCACTCCCATCATCCTGTGACTATACGATGCTGCCTGATGTCTTTGTTCTTCACCACTTCTTCATTTCCTTTTGTTCCCAAGAGGGTCACATTGAATTCCCCACTTCAGTAGGGCCCCTTAAAAACACACACACACACACACACACACACACACACACACACACACACACACACAATTACACCCAGGCCCCCTTCCACATCAAAGTCAGGAATGCAGGGCCTTCTGCTATTATTCATGGGTAGACCTAGTTATGTTAGGTTTACCCCTCTACAAAGGTGGCAGCACCTGGACCGTTTCTGTCTGTTCTGTTCCAGCCTTATTCCTTCTCTTATTAAAATGTATTGCAATAGTTTGATACAGCAAGTGCTTCTTTGAATAAAGTTTCTTCCTCGGCTCTCTTGTTCTTCTTTAGCTCCCTCAATCCTGCTCACTTCATTTTTCTTCCCTTCTTCTAGTTCTCCTCCTCCGTCTCTTCCCACAGTGCATCCATGCAGTAGAAGACACACAGTTGATGATAATCTCTCTCTCTCTCTCTCTCTCTCTTTCTGTCTCAGCTTCTAAGTCTCTCACTTTCATGTATACAAGCTCCATCAGTTGTCACTTGCGGCTATGTCAGTCATCATTCTCATTGACATGCCGTCTTATCACCCGGCTCTCTCACCGTCATACCCCCAGCCTTCCTATCACCAGCTAGCTATCCTGTGTGTCTATCAGAGCTAACCAGGCCTGCCTGGCACAGATAAAACCCGGCATTAGGGGCTTTTGGGTGGATCGGCGGGTTGAGGGAGGTGTGAATGCAAAAGAAAAAAAAAAAAAGGATGTTGGATGTAGTAGGAGGATGACTGGGTGTAGTTGGGGATGTTTCTATGAGGTGATGGTGCAGTGCTGGTTTTATTTAGTTCTTTTTTATCATACTGTAATACACAGATTATGCAAGGTTTCTGAATACCAAGAAGCATGTTGTACACATGGAAGTTCAGAGATGATAATAAAATCCCTGAGCTATGTGAGTGAATGCTTGTGAAATTTTTAGAAATAACCCACTTCATATGGATGCACCAGAAGTTATTACAACTTGTTTTGCTCATTTATCGCATTAACATCAGATTTCAGTTGTTGTTCAATACTGTAGGGTCACTTCTCTCCAGAGAGCACAGCTGTAGTGGAGTAAAAAAAAAAACACCTCCTTCATCTTTTTGTTTTCCCACTTCTGCTGAGCTGACAAACAACACTAAAATACCAGGAAGGAATAACAGTTGTAGGTCATAGACGTACTCCGAGTAGCACTTATGAAAAGTCTTGGAATTTGACATCGAAGCCATTGAGAGACGAATACTAAATTTATTTATTATTTTCTGCTGTAATTTATTCAGCTACTATCTTTTCCCTGCGGCTTTTGCTCCTCATTATTCCCCACTCATGAACACTTTTGGTTTGTTCTGTCTTCATTCATTTTCCCAACAACCTTTTTATCCAATTCTTCGTCATCAAGTGTTGCTCACAGTTCTTCTCACATTTACTTCCACTTTGTCTTGTTTCCTCGTGTTTGTCGCAATACTTCACTACATCATTACTTAAGACAGTGCCTCTAATGTGTTTAAGGTCTATTAATGTTCCATTATACATGCTGACTAGAGAGCAGAGATGGGGCTTTTCCTGAAAACACACGCACGTTCTGTGAATCCATCCATCCATCAAGCACTTAGCGGAAAGCTAAGCATGACAATGAGACAGCAGCAGCAGCGTCTCTCATCATCACCGACGGCTGCATTGATGTCTTGACTTGGCGTACACATACACAGAAAACAAACACACACGGAGCTGTGCATGTTAACATAAAAAATGTTACCAGAGGTGCTTGTAGAGAAATGTGACTTACACACATATGCACAGGCATGCACACAAACACACAGTTCATTTTGGATATTTGTACACACTGAACTCTTCTAGTAAAAGCTCAGAATCCTCCTAAATGTGCATCTTCCTCCTGTTATCCTGGTTATTAGATTGTAATAATAATACTGTCAACCCGGTTTGATGACACAAACACTTCTTATGTATCCCGTCCATACGTCCATCAGTCCATCTGTTCAGTTTCTATATTCTATAGTTCTTTGCTCTCTCTGTAGTTTTGGCCACAGTGCCTGTTGAATACATTTATTTGAGGCGGGAAAAAAAAGTGTTATTTGTTTAATTTAGTAGCGCAGAAGTGTTACCGTTCAAAGTGATGAAAAATGTTGAGATGAGATGATGCACAGACAGGCAAGCAGAAAGACAAGACTATTATTCTCTCTATTATTCTGCATTTGTGTGTTCAAAACCAGTCTGAGCTTGCGTGTCTGGTCCAGATATAGATGTGGATGTCTTTTTTTTAAATATATACGGTATATTGGTGAGAGAGAGAAAATGATGCCGGGAGCTCATGGAACAAAAACTATTCTTTCACCTCTGCGTGTGTCAGCTGGCATTTTTCTTTATTCTGGTTGTCTGTACTTAGCAATGCACATAGAAACGTAGTTTTTGTGTGTATGTGTGTGTGTGTGTGTGTGTGTGTGTATGTGCTTGTATAGATGCGAGCCATCCGTGAATGAAATGTATCCTTTGTTTACGGGCCCATTATCTAGATAATAACATCCATATTTCCTCTCATCTCCAGTGCTTTATCACAGCCTTATGAGCTCTTTCTGTTTCTCTCTATCTTTCTCAGCTATCTCTCTCTGTGGCACACACACACACACACACACACACACATGCATGCACGCACGCACGCATGCATGCACGCACACACACACACATGCAGCAAGAGATAATGGGATTGTTGCCCCTGGTTTCTTTCGGTGAGATTGTAAATAAATTCTTTCATCTCAAATGTGTGTGTTCAGTTTCTGCCCTTGAGTGTGTGTGTGCGTGTGTGCATGTACGCATCTATCAAAGCACTTATTAGGGTATGCATATCTATCATCGTTTTCCGCGTGTGTACGTGTGTTTCTCATCTTATCATTTTTCATCTAACTGGGTGTGAACCTATTTTTCTGTGTGTATCTTTCTGTTTGTGTGTCTTTGTGTGTCTGTGTGTGCGCCTTCAGTATCATTTTCCAGCCAGTCATTGCCTGATGTCCCTTCCCTGTCACTGTGGGCTGATAGCAGCGCGAGTCGACAAAGCTCAGTAATGGAGAGCTGATACTTGCCCTCCCCCCGTCGTTCTGCGCTTTTCATTTGCTGCTGAGATGACTTTGGCTCACAGCCATCCCAGCCAGCCAATCTCCTATCTTGTATCTGCACCATTACTTTCCATATCTGGACAAATTATTCGCCAAAGCTCAGAAAGAAAATTTGTGCGTGTGAGAGTATGTGTGCGCGCGCTGGCTTGCTTGCACTACAAATTGTCGTGTTTGTCCACAGGTGTATTGGGTGATTAAGTTTCCATTGAAAGCCAAAGATAGAAGCTCGTTGTTATTCTCTCGGGCTTTATGCAGGGACTCCGTGTTTTCGCGTCACTTTTTGTCATTATTTCAGTTTTAAAAGTGTTTTCATTGTTCGTCTCAGGTGCTGCATAGACCTGTTTGTTCTACAGTTGTAATAACACCATTATTTAGTCAATACTGTCCCTTTCCATGTATCTGCCACTGTAATCATGCCTCTTTTATAGTAATAAAACTATATTCAGTACTGCTATTAACACAGCCTTTTAATTAAGCTGTTTACGTGGCTCTATAAAGCAGCCGCTTTCAACCTTTTTCACAAATGTTGGTAATTTCATGTGGCCTACCACTGTAATAATAACCACCTGTTACTGCTGAAGTAACTGCAGCCTATTTGCCTCGCTGGAGGAACATATACATAAACTACTGTATGTGTAAACTCCAGTTTAAAGAAGAAATATGCAATTGTTGGATATTGCAAGGGAGCCTATAAAATGTGAAAAACAAAGATTAATGTGTTTCACTATGTCTTTTAGTATGTGTTGCAAAGATTGAGCGAGGAAATGAATACATAGTTTTTGATGTATTATAATAAATGCATCATTTTCAATTTATTTTCTGCTGTTTAACACTATTTTATGGCTTCTGTCAAGCAACAAGTTACCTTTCTGGGCTATAACGTTCGTCTCATCTGTTATCTCTTCTAGCTTTTACTGTAGCGCTGCAACAATTAATCGTTGATCAACTATTTTGATAATCCAACTGTTTTAGTCATTTTGCTGTTTGCAGTTTCTCAAATGTGTCATAGATAGAAACCAAATGAATGATGGCCAAAAATTAGATTCTGTGACATATTTCTACTTAACACTTATCTGAAGTACTTTTATATTTTTGTAAGAGCATTTGAGTGTGATTCTAAATGTGCTTTTCTTGTGTTTCCCTGTAGATCTTGGTGAACTCTGTGAGTCACAACCGTCCCGCTGTGCTCTACGAGAAGGTGACCGTAAGCGAGGGAGGAAGCCCCTTACGGAGAGACATGCTGTTCAGCCCGGACCAGCAGCACCTGTACGCGCTGAGTGACAGACAAGTGAGTTCAGAGTTTGAGACACACACACATCTTCCTGTGCAGCTGTGATATGGAGTCAAATTGATGAAATTCCTGCTTGTGGTGAACACAAACCCTGTGTGTGTGTGTGTGTGTGTGTGTGTGTGTGCTGTAATGATGGGTATATGTATGTGACCATCATTAGCCACCACATCCAGCATCCCTCAGTCCTGCAGTTACCACAGGTGACGGAACAGGGCTAACAATGCCTTGTTAACACACATGTCTGCAGTTACATATTTTATATGAGTGGATCCACAAACCTAATACTGTATCACACACACACACACACACACATTCTGTTGTATTACATGATTGAAACAGTCATTTACTCCACAGCAGTCCAGTACAAACTGCCCAAAGTGGACCTCACCCCTATTAATCATTAGTTGCGCTATATTTTAACCCTCCTACCTACTGCACAATCACAACACAACTCATCCCCACTGGATGTAATTACACAGCAACACACACACACACACACACTAAAACGCACGCTTTCTAGCTGACTTCCAGACACACATATAATCAAGATGTTACACGCACACAGACATACAGAGAGTGTTATAGGTCACATGTGGAGTGTGTGTGCATGTGCCCGCAGTAATTACGAGTCCCACTGCTGGCGAGGGCTGTGTCTACTTTGATGGTGAGACAGAGGGAAGGAAGGAGAGGTGGGATGGGGAAGAGGAGGCGGAGGAGAGCGTGTCGCTACTCTGTCGCTCCCCAGGCCCAGCTGCTCCCCTCGTTTTTCTGTCTCATTAGTGTGTTGAGTGAAGGAAGCAGAGATGGAGGGAGGGGGCGTAGGGGGAGAGAGGAAAGTGGGGTTGAACATGATGTGAATATGTCTGTATTTAATAGATCTAAAACGGGCTTTGGGAAAAGACTGTCTGATTAAAAAGGGTGAGATATGTGTCTGAGGTCTGTTTGGTGGAAAGTGTTTAAGGAGAAGCAAGTCGAAAACCTGGCTATGAAATGCAATATTTGCCAAAAGCCAGTGGTCCACGGCAGAAGCTGCAGCAATTAAAGTGGTAAAGTATGACACAAATATGTATTCCAGATAAACTATTGACTGTATGTCTCGGTTGGTGCTGGGCGGTGTCTGAAATGTTTCCATGTAAGTGCTAATATGATGCCTGAGCTTCAGCCGGTGTTCCCAATCCATTCGTGTTTAGTCTTGTCTGACACGAGCAGATATACAAGAACTTTTGCCAAATCAAAAAAAGTTAAGATAAGGAAACATCTGATCAAAGACTAAATAAATAAGAATCTGATCAAACATGTGACGCTTGTTTTCAATACTTCAGTCAGTACGCGTCACATAAAGTTGATCGCTTCAACGCTGCCTGAAGAAAACAACCCTAAGTGTGTTTCAGAAGGGTTTATCTCTCCATCTCACATGATTCAATACACAAACCATGATCCGAAAAATGATGAAGGTAAATCAATCGTAACAGTTTTGATTTTGCCATGATTAGTAATTGCTATTTGTATTTGTGTGACAAAAATAATTTGGTTAGTAGTTTTTTTTTTTTTTTTTATTTTTTTTTTTAATTTCAAATTTAAACAAAAGTTTTGTTTAATTGTAAACATGGTCAGTATGAGATCCACTTTTCATTATGAACATGTTTAAGATCACATGTTTAGGTTAGTATAGGTTTGTTGTCCAGAAATATGTAAAACTATACACAGTTGCTTTCAGCTAAGGGCATGAGGGACACACACACACACACACACACACACACACACACACACACACACACACACCTTTAGTTATAGACACTAGTACAAGACATGAACATGAGCGGTATAATTCATGTACACACACACACACACACACACACACCCATACAACCATTTACACTCAAGGACGTTCTGTCTCCATCATGCCCTTTTTCTTCAGGACTCCCCCTTATATTCACACACACACACGGACAGACACACACACCTTCATCTCGCTGTGTGTTTGATCCCCATTAATGGTTAGCAGGCTTGGGTTAAGCAGAGCGGGGGGCTGGGGTTGCCAGGCCTCCTAGCTAAACCCCCTTTCCAGTGCTAATGACTGGAGGGGGCAATTCCCTTCTCTTGCCCTCAGTCCTACCCTCATCTTTATCCTCTGCCCTCCATCTATCTCACTACGCCCCCCGTCCCCTACTTTTATAAATCCGTGGCTTGGCTGCTACACACACTCCCATGTTTCCATCTAAGCCCAAATTGAGTCCTCCCTTCTCAACTGCCTTCTACGGATCCCATTCCCATGTTTTTAATGATCTCTCACTATCACTGCTGTGCCCCCCTTCTCTATCTCTCTCACACACACACACACACACACACACACACACTTTGTGGCTTTCTGAAAGTAGGCAGGAGGTGGAACATTGTAGAATTGAGAAAAGCATGGATAGATGAAGGGAAGGTGGAGGAATTGAAGGATGGTGGTCAGGAGCTGATTTTGAGCTGAATCGGGGTACTACTGTACGACACACACACATATGCATGCATACCAGTAAGCTTGCATGAGGATCGCAGCCATACTTTTTTTCCCTATTGTCTTATGAAATAGATTGGAATATATACACACACAGACCTCCTCTCATCATGCAAGTAGACGTGTGTGTGTGTGTGGGTGTAGCTGGTTGCCTGCAGGGGTTCCTCAGACAAGCCAAGCACATTAAGGTGTCACTGGACATATCCAGTGATGCGTAACCTATGACAAGTCCCCCTCCTCCTCTCTCTTTTCCCCTCTCTCTTGCTCTCTCTCTCTCTGACACACACACACAAACACACACACACACACAGGCCCAGGTGGTGAGTCAGAGTTAGGGGCGAGGCCCAGTGATTTATGACTCGCTCTGTTCCAGCTATATTCATCACTGTCATTATTATCAACAGAGGATATGACAGCAGGAGAGGACGGCCTGCTGTGTGTGTGTGTGTGTGTGTGTGTGTGATGACTGTTATTACAGGAAATTTAAATCAGTTTATTTTTGACTGGTTCAGTTGATGATGTATATTGTCTATTATTGAGTATGTGCTGTTCGTTTGTTTAAGTGTGTGTGTGAGAAAACGTGACGTCTGCACCAGCTGACATTCTCACACACACACACACACACACACACACACACACACACACACACTGCTCTATGAATATTTCTAAACTGGGTTATTGTTAGTTGAAACAGGGAAATGTTTACTTTCAGATTACCAACTTTGTTGATTGTTGTTTGTTAGCTTGAGTTGTTTTTCCTTTTCACACAAATGTGAAAAGCTGCACTTAGAACAATGTCACTCAGTCTCAACTTGCACTTTTTGAAGCATCTCTCTGCTGTGCAAAAACTGGCACTGTGGGAAATCATCATCTCATGGTGTCTTGGCTCAGTCGAGACTTTCCATCATCAAATCATTTCCTTCTCTGTTATCTCGCCAAAAAAGGTAGAAGGCTCCGACTGAGCCTGATGCCACAGCTGCCATTCTTGTACTCAGCCTCAGTGTCATACACACATGGATACACACACACACACACACACATCCTTGTGTCTTTGATGGCACCCATGCATATGATAGCGTTGTGGAGTGTGGTGCTAGCTAATTGCTGAAAGCATGAATATTCATCCCCTGCGCTGTGGGAAGAGGGACCGCGTTTGGAGCAAACGTGAGCGTCCTGAAAACAGATGAGAAGGACTTGGAAGGCTCGATACAGTGAAATGATGTATTCTGTGTATGCATGAGACAACCTTTGTCCAAGTGTCAAGGAGGCTGCACTGAGAGTGTGTGTGTGTGTGTATCTGAATCACATTTTGTACCAGTGATGGTTTTGTGTGTTTGTGCATTGATTCAACCACATCTGCATGTCTTTGTAGGAAACTTGTACACACACTCAAACATACATTTCTCTGTGTATGTGTGTGTGTGTGTGTGTGTTTGGTGGGCTAATGCCATTGTCTAAATTTCCATTCAGCATCCGAAAGAGATTTCCCCCCTCCAAGGAATCTGGACTCACACACACACGCACACACATAAAGCGCTTGTGCCATTCACGAGCCGTTGGTTTGATTCCCTACAATAGCAAACAATGGTCTGTATTGTGTCATCGGCCCACTCAACAGGCCCCCATCAAGTAATATCTTACCCAGAGGGTTTCGTCAGACATCAATCCTGTTTGTGCGTGTGTTTGTGCGTGTGCGCGCTTGTGTTTGCGTGTCTGTCGATCTGTTTACATTCACATATTACTGGTTCGCTGCCAATCTCGTTAGCAAACACATTAGCACAGGCTGACATCAACACATATAATAAGCAGCTGGTTGTATCAATCAAGACTTTAGTGCACTGGATACAGTTAATCAGTCACTTCTAAGTAGCTCAAAGATTCATTTTCCACAATTTATCAAACTCTGGCCGACTGAGGATGTGCCGAAGTTAACAAAACACAAAATGCAGTTGTTAAACATGAGCCACTGTTGGACGACACTTTGCTTTATCTTTCAGGGAGCGATTTGTTCATGAATGGAGCCCATTAAATATCACACCTGTTCGTTCAGATTCATGAGTCCATCTTGACAGTATGAGGCTTAAATGAATACTGGCGTGTGTACATATATATATATGTTCACACACCAGTCAATCTACCACACACACACACACACACACACAGACTTTGAGCAAGGAGGTGGTCATTGTTATGTAAATGTTAATAGACCTGGTGCAGCGAGGCGAAGACGGGAGTACAGTGACTGGTGGTGGTGTGGGTGTAGCCATGTAGGTATTTGGTACTCAATTACAAGAGTTCAAACCATTATAGCACCTTCCCCAGCACAGGACCACACACACACACACACACACACACTCAAAGCATACGCAGTACTGTTAATACTGATCCACCGTCACACATTTGTAGACCTCTTGTTCTTTTTTTTGTAATGACAAATGTCTGTACTGTCTAAGTCAATTGTGGGGCTTAGTGAGATGACAGAGGTTTTATCTCTACCAACCCAATGTTTATTAAGTTTTTATATATAAATATATATATATATATGATATAATATTGCACATTTAAAGACAAATGATTACTAGTGTTTTGAAAATTGGAAGAAAGAAATTCCAGGAAAATACAAAAATCTATCAAGTACATGAAGGAACATTGAATAAGAGAGTGAGCGTCCTTTCCCCATTAACACTCATGACTATAAATGTGTTTTCTCAAAGTAACAATTCCTTGTTTTCTTGCTCTATGTGACTCGCCTCTACCTCTCTGCCAATTAATGGGCTTTCCTCCTTTCTGTGACATGATTAAAGTAGAGAAAGGGAGGAAAATTGAGAGAAAAAATGTTAGCAGTGGCACAGATGTGAAAAGTTCGACCAATATGCTATAATTAACCAGAGAGGGTTGGTTTCTATGTCTTCTAATATTTCAGACACTCTGTCTTTCTCTTAATTGTGTTTCCTGGCTTTTCTCTCACATTCCTCCTTCCTGTCGTATCTTTATCTCTTGTGGTTTTTCCTGTTTTTTTTTTTAAATGTGCGAGCTTGATTGAGTGTGTGCGTGTGCCACATCAGAAAAGTGTGCTCAAACGCTTGTCTTGTGCGAGATGCTATCGGTCCTAATGGAAGTCTCGCTGTCACTAGATAGCTCTGTCTTTCTTTCATCTCTCTCTGTTTTACTTTGCCGTCTTTTCCCAAAGGATGGCGTGATAGAGCAGACTGATAGGGTTAGAAAAGAGGGCGAGATGGATAGGGAGGTTAATGGTTTTCTCTCTCCCTCCATCTCCCCCTCTCCTCTCTCTTTCTTCTCAATCACTATCAATCGGCCATACAATTGGTCCTCCTGTTGCTTGACAGTGATCGGGGCGGAAAGATGTGGCTCTGACTGATGGTCATGGAATGAGGCCAATCAAAAGCTGGCATTGGCCTGTGGAGCTGCTCAGAAGAGGCACATCACTGTGTTCAGTCCCGTGCCTTAACCATAAGCCACAGTGACGAGAACAATGAAGCGTCGCTCATGCATGAAAGCACAGGGAATTGTTTTGAATTTGAGTCAAATTTTCTTTTCAAATTCATACACAGCAGGCCTCATCAGACCCAGTTATAAAAGATCAACTGGGAGGGGGGAAGCTGAGAGGGAAATCCGAATAGCAAATTTAGTTCCAGTGTTCTCTGTCAGAAATTACAAAAAGAAACCACATGACACTAAAATGCAGTTAAAAAGACATTATAACGTATAATAACTAGTGCTGCAACTAATGATACCACTAAGGGATGTTTCTTAGTACCCAGAACCAAAGGTACAGCAGGCCAAAAACCCAAAAGTATTAATTTACAGTGACGTAAAACATCTCGCAATAAGCTGGAGTGGGAACAGGTTGGCAAGTGCAGCTCCATAAATGATTCAAATGATATGAAAATTGTTCGACGATTAAAGGGGCACTCAACTCAATTTGACTCTTGAAATCAGTTAAATCTGTTGCTTCTGCTTTATCTTTGCGTGGACTTGGAGAGTTAAAATATAGTTTATATGAAAGTCTCCATAACAAACTGGAGGCGTGGAGCTTGAAAGATGTTATTAAGGGACACTGTGGGTTGGTTTGTAGGATCAGCATCTCTGCAGCTGTACTCATACTAAAAGACAAACTGTCAGGATATCTTCTATATTTCATATCTAATATCTTTATTGTAGTAGTTAGTTATTGTAATAAAAACCTGTCAGTAGGGATTTTGAATGACAGCATACATATTAGCACAAAGTTAATCAGTCAGATTTTTGCTTATTATGATCAATTATTAGCCAGCTCTCCGCAATCACTGTTGAACAATTCACCTACCAGACACGACTTTTAGACAGCAACTCCTGTGAGAGGAAATATAGAAAAGCAGCATTTGACCTCTCTTCTTCCTCTTCCTCATCTCTTGCTTCTCTGTCTGTGTATATGGTGGTTGGGGTCGCTTGGCAGTGCTAATGGAAATGCCAGCTGTGTGGCTCCTCACTCCTCACCAAGTCCATTTACTAAAGTGACAGAGTCATTTACCAGGCAGCCAGCCTCTCCCATCCTCACTTAATTAGAGGACCTCTAGGCCTGTCTACCTTAGCTGGTCACATTTACCTCTTCCTCTCTCTTCCTCTCTCTCTCTCTCTACAGTCTTACAATTCTTTGTTTTCTGTGTTTTTTTTCAATCTCCGTCTCATCCTTTGTCTCTGTCTCAGTTTTCCTCTTCTTCATTCTACTACGTTCTCTCTCGCTCTGTCAGGGTATCTCTCACGTGAGGGACAGAGTATTATGGAGAAATAGGTACACAAATAGTGAGAGAGTATTGACCTGTAGTTTGGGATTAGCTCCTTTTTTTGGAAGAGTTAATGGGAATGTCCATGGTGATGAAGAGTGATGACTTTCCACATATGCTTTTTTCAAACTTTTGTTTGTCTTACTTTTTTTTGCTCTATTTTCTCTTTGTTTTTCTGTGTGTAGCCTTTCTCAACTGTTGATTTATTCTTCTACTTTTTCCAGATATACTTTACCTCCCCTCAAAGCCTTATCTTATCATATCTTCTTTTTTTTCGTTGTTGTTGAAAAAGAGTTTTTTTTTTTCCTTTAAAGGTGAAAAACAAGACTGGAAGCTAAAACGCTTACAGTCACACATGCAAGCACACTCACACACAGATGATGTAAACAGGTGTAAAACAAATCAACAACGTTTGTCTCTGTGTCTGTGATAGCGTTGAATACCACTATTCAACACTATCACAGACACGTAGATGCCTCTTATGTTGTTTGCTTTTGGAGCCATTTACGGTGCTGCGGTTTGATTATTTATATATATATATATATATATATATAGTGTGTGTGTCTGTGTGTGAATGCATGTAGCATATATATGTTGGCTCATAGGCACACACAAAGGACACATAAATAAGTTGTTTGATCTGCCACTGGGATGGAGTATAGAAGAGGAGATCAAAATAGTTTTTCAGAGGAGGAAAAACAATGAAGCAGATGATTAATTGAGCCCAGTGCAGAAGCAAGAGGATGAAAAGATAAATTAAGGAGGTGAAAGAGAAGGAGAACTGATCGGGAGGGAGAAACAAAAGACAAAATGTGAGAGAGATAAAGGTAGCGAGGGAGGGCAGGAAAGGGCTGTAGGCTGACAAAATACTGACAGGAGTGAGTTTTGAGAGAGAAAACAAGAGATTACAGCTATCACTATTTTCTTCTACTGTGACACACAATGACCTAATTCACTAAAACAGGTCTGCAGCAAACAATTTGATTCGACCATTATGTCCAGATCTGTCAATAACGTCTCTGCACTGTAATGCCGATTTGGCCATCATTCAGCAAATTGAATGTGACAGCAGATGATTTTTTATTTTATTTATTTTTTTGACAGAACACAATGACACGATTGCAGTTTCTCACTTTCTCATTTCTCCTGCTACACGACCTTTACCCATCTTCCCTCTCTTTAGCCGTCCTTTAGCATCTCTCCTTCCTTTTGCAGTGCCAAACTCTGCTAGTCTTGTTTGCCTTGCTGCTTATCTCCAATCAGTCAACACATCGAGCTCCTAGCCAGCCATTGATCTCCTAAGCCCCTTACAATCCAGTCAATGCACACATGCTAACCCAACCTTTGATACAACTTCACCCCCCTCCTGAGTAGATATTCCTGCACTGGAAGAATGAGCTCACTTACATGGACACCCAGTTGAGAGCCGTGTTTCTGTTCTACGTCTAAGGGATAGCTGGAAAAGCTAGCAGGGGCAGCTAGCACTCCCGTTTCTAACGATCTGTTGGTGTGACACAATGATGCCAAAGCAGAAGGATGAACACATTTTGTAGGCACAGTTGCACACCAACAAACAGGATCTACCTGTATCGTCCCAGGCATTTAGTGGCAATGTAGGTATTGATTTTTTTATTAATATGTTTTATTTGATATAACACTTGCACATGGATGTTCAATGCTAGCGCAGATTAAACCACGAGAAGATGGAAGATGATTGATGGTTATTGAATTGAGATCTGCTGCTTCACTGTTGCTACCTGTAGAAAGGAAAATGTATTATATATCAATACATACTTACTCCAGATTTCTTTTCTTCTTTGCCACTGCTAGTTAAGGTTATGGAGAAAGATTTGTATGAAAGGAAAGGAGCAATTTAAGAGCCATACGTTTATGATATTTATTTTCTGGGACTGGTACATTTTTTCCAGATGCATGCAGTTTTCCTTTCTACACTTTGACCTTTGGGAGTTGTCCATTATAATCAAATTTCACTACTGAGCTGCAGGACTAGAGCTGTTTGAGGTTAAATGTTAAGCAAAAGAGGTTCAGTGGTAAGTTGTTCAGGGAGGCACAGTTGTTACTAATTTAAGAGTCTCAAGCAGATATCTAAAAATAACTGAAAATAAAAAGTGATTTCTTCCTCTTCCCAGTGTATCCCGCAGAAGAGGCTCACTTGTGTTAAACATCTCCGCTCCATCCTCTACAATAGACTCTTCCTGTGTTTGAATGTTTAAAAAAAAAAAAAAAAAAGAACCAGCAACAAGGCTGATCCTTTTATGTGTTTAGATTTAACAACCAATGAAAAGCCGCGCTGAAAGCTTTACAGGTCCTTTGGGTTTTGGGGTTGACCGTCGCAAAGCCTGTTAGCCGGATGTTTAAAGGCAGGTGATGGTGCTCTGTAAAAACAGATTGGAGAGGAAAGGTGGAAAGTTTATAGCAGAAAGGAGATGTCATGGCATTGCGATATGGTCCGGGTAGAGGGCCTGACAACAGGAAGCAAGAGCGAGAGAAGAGAATTGAGTTACAGCGTTGGATGCTATTGTAAATAAGGAGATGGCAAGAGAGAGGAGATGGCAGGCTTGGTTTATAAGGTCATTTAAAGGAGTAATGTGGCGCGCTGTCGGGAATTGGCTTTCATTAAAAGAGCCATTGAGAGACAGAAAGAGAGAGACAGCGAGCATGTGTGTGTGTGTGTGTCTGTCAGCATTTGCTGTATTCCCAACATACACAGATACACACAGTTTTTGGATCTACATGCAGTTATACAAGTACATTCCCAGCTCCAATAAAGCATTTTATATTCCCGCTGGGAAAAACAACCATCAAAGCACCTCCACCGCCGCATCAACAGCTTTCTGCCACTCCCACTGAATAGAGCTCATAGCGTCTTCACTACTACTAGTACAGGGACAATTGTGAACAATAGGCCATATCTATCATTACACAGGGCAGTGATAGGGTTATGCTAGCTCACCAAGCACCCGTAGTGTTAGTATGATTTATGTGGACCATTGTCCTTAATCACAGTCATAATGATTTATGGAGAAGAGAGAGGGAACTGGTTGGTATCCGCGATGATACAATGAACAGCCCATTCTTGCACCATCTCACCATTTTCTCCTCTTTGTTAAATCATATGAAAGACATCCCGTGATGGCTTTTTTTTCCCCTCCCAAGGTGTCCAATCACATATCCTCATCTATAGCTGCTTTTTCCTCATCCCTCTATCCATTATCTGCTTATTCACCCCCTCCTCGGTCACACATTTTATTTTCTAAGACACGCCAATTCCTTGTTTCATCCTTCTTTCGTCTCTCCTTTCAAATGAAAACGAGACTCGGACACGTTCTGACAGTGACGCATAGCAGCCGTCTGCCACCATATCCCATCTACTCAGCACAATGTCCTCACCAATTCGCCCCCTGTGTGTCTACCATTACACCTCACTTTGCCTCTATTCATCCATCCTCCAAGCACTTCCAGCAGATGACCACCTCCATCTCTTTTCCTCCGGTCCCTACCATTGCTTGTTTGCATCATTTCATTTGTCTTTGTGTCCCTGGGCAGCTATCCAGCTTAAAATCGCTACTGTACTTGAAGTCTGTATTGACTCTGTAGAGTGGAGGCGTAACGGCGTGTTTCAGTCTGTAGAACGAATGAATGAGATGATCAGAGGAAGGACGAATCTCAATCTCAAGACGCATTTGTGGTGAATCAGGGGGCAGATAAACACAGCACAAGAGAGTAATGGAAATAGTTAAATGTATACTGGGCAAAGGAGGTAAGAGAAAATCAAGTCAAGGAGGATTTATGGCTCATAGTGTCAAGTGTTTTGTCTGTCTGCCCTCTCTGCCATCGAATATTATTCCTTCAAAAAGCCTCGAAGACATTTCATAGCATAAATGAGTTCCATCATGTCGTATCTGTCTCATATCTGTGTTGTACTTAAAGCTCACGGAGGAATCTCGGGCCCCAGTTTAATATTTCAGCATTGCGTTCTTTTGTCAGCACGGTTTCTGTCCTGCAGCTAACCAGCTTTATCTCTTACCGCAGGCCTCTGCTTTTTCTCTGCCATATGTTTTCTTTTCTTGTATCTCTCCATTTATCTCCCTGTTGCCCCCACCTACCACCCACTTCATAAAAAAAAATAAAAAAAAGTCTGTCCCCACTTGGCCCACCACCACTTAAGTCCCCACATAGCAACCACTTGGACGGGGTTCTCATTGTAAAATCTGTGTGTCCGCACTATAATAGGGTATAATAGGGTTACCCAAGGGTAAGGCTGTTAAATTCTGTTACTGATCAGCCGGCTCACTCTGCTGCGTGAATTAAAACTAGCCCGCAGTAGCAACTTGATACATGTACACACACACACACGCACACACACACACACACACACACACACACACACACACACACATATACATCATAAAACAGGGATCAAGCAACTCATCAGCTTGGGGCCTGATGGTGAAGAAAAGTTGAATGTGGTGCTGACATGTGCACACAGAGACGCGCAAACACACGTGTGTAACATTCAGCGCATATGCTAGCAATCTGTCTGTCACACACTTAAACACACTCGATCTCTCGTGAATATCTTGAAATACACACACACACACACACACACACACTTTCAGACCCGCTGGGGCCATGTTGTGAACCGTCTGTCATCACCTTTAACTGGAGTGGAGGGCTAACTTGAACACTTGATCCTGTTTCTTGGGCAACATCTGTAGCCTATCACTAAGCTCGTACCTCTAGTGTGGCTGTGAATGACATACTAGACACACACACACACACACACACACAGAGACACACACACTGGGTCTGTCCTTCTGCTCTTCTGCCTCCCATTGGTTTTTGAGGTCATCTGTCAATCACAGCGCTGTTGCCACGGCCACCTGTCAGGTGTCCCAGCATGCATTGCAAGTTCTTTCCAGTACACGCTTCACTGGAGGCTGTCACACACCGCTGGACCAGAATTGCTCACCAGAACACACATTTGCACAAAGACACACACACACACCTCTCACAGTCCAGCTCTCTTTGTCTCAGGGGAATGTACATGAACACACACACACACACACACACAGACGGTTTGCTGAGCACAAGTTTGAAATTTGAATCAGTCTGATAGGCTGTCAGTTGCTCATCTCCATCCAACTGAATACACTGCTCATTTCACAAGTTTGATTACAATGAGGATACTAATTATTTCTTCATCACCTCCCTGCTCCCTTCTCTCTCTCTCTCTCTCTCTCTCTTCTTTCTATTCCTCCCTCTCTCTGCCTTTAGGTGGTGCGAGTTCCAGTGGAGAGCTGTGAGCAGTACACTACTTGTGGGGAGTGTTTGGGCTCCAGAGACCCTCACTGTGGATGGTGTGTCCTCCACAATGTGTAAGTACACATGCATGCTTTAACTCACCCTGGTATACTTCACATGCAGCCCATTGTAGTGCACAGTATATCAGATAACGATGAAGGAACAACACACGTTGTTAAAGTTGGAGTGGAAGCACTCGACTGAACAGCTGCACGCAAACTCTTGTGTTTTAAATTCCCCCCTAAAAAATAATTTAATTAGAAATCGGTTTGACAGAGCTTAGACAGTTTTTTAATGTAAGATTTAGAGCTTAAAAAGGGATGGGACATTGTTTTATTTTTTTGCACAATGTGTACATTGTAGTAGATTAAATTGAGTGGAGAAATTGCTTTCTTTGGTGGACTCAAATTGGGTGTACCTACAGTATGTTGGTCATATATTTAATTTAATAGGCTTAAATAAAGTTAATGAAACTTTGTAATTGCATCGTTTTTTCTTTTGGATTGAGTTTTACTGAAAATACCCTGGGAAAAAAACGACGGATCCAGTGAAATATGATGTAAAATGTCATATCAACCACACAGAGAAATGAACTGCTACACTTCTTTTTCTCTTCACCTCATGAAACATGGCCTGTTTCACTCCAACCATGTAAATGTTCAACTCAGAGTTGACCAGTTGCTCGGTGTAACCTGTGCAGGTTGACACATGTACTGTAGAGTCTATTTGTAGCACCTTAACATTGCACACAGCAGCGTGAAAGGCTGACTGATGCAACCAGTCGTTCCTGGAATGTGGCCTGTGTCCACTTCACAGTCTATTTCTTAAGACCTTTAGTAAAACTTTAGTTAAGTACCTCTAACACCTTTTAATAAGTCACATAATTATGATTCATAGACGAATGCCAACATCAATAATCAACTAACTTAAGAGCACATACATAATAACACAGCCTGTAGTATAGACATCACCATTTATCTTGGTGGTATTCAGCTTGTGTGTGTATGTGTGTGCGTGTCCAAGTGCGTGCGTGTGTGTGTGACAGGAGTTTGGTCTGCGACGTGTACTTTTTAATACTGAAGACCTGGCAACAGATTTTAGTATTCGTGTGCTATGTCTTGTGTTTGCTTCAAGATTACTTTTTAAGGTTAGGTATGCAACAGTTAAGATTCGTGCTAATGTTTAGAAAATAAATCTAATCACTCACATTATTGCTGTAATGATATAACACTGAGTCTGCATGTAATCTCTCTATTTTCTCCCTTTGACTTGGTGTGTGTGTGTGTGTGTGTGTGTGTGTGTCGTTCTAGGAGAATGTGAGAACAGTTACTTGCTATTGTAAGGTGACAGGATGTTAAACCACATCAGGAACACCCCAAGCATTTGGCGTAATGCCATGTCTTGGTGTATTAATTAAACTTACAAAACCAAAACATTTTACCAACCTGTCTTTCCTCCAGGCACACACACACACACACACACACAAATACACCACCTGGGTTTCTCCATTTCACATCTTTGAAAATTACGTACAAAATCACGATGGACTTGAACTGTTGATAACCCTCCATTTCGGGCACATTTTGACCTTGTGTCTTGAACACAGCTCGCTCATTTCCTACCTGATAGCGTTGCCAAATCTGGCATAGGCCCCTGCAGACAAAATGGACAAGTATTAATAGGCAAATTATTTATAAGCCTCATTTTCAGCCCTCTGGTGCTTTTAGCCACATCTTATTAAAAGCCATAGTAGTTTCAATCAACAGTAGAATTTAATGGAGGACACACACACACACGCAGGTGTTTCTAGACAAATGAACACACTTCATTCACATGAATACACACAGTCACACCAGAGGAACATTAGAAGAGGAAAAGAGGTTCTTAATGACAAAACATGTACATACCTTTGTGCATCTCCACCCACGCCTGTGCAGTGTGTGTATATGTATGTGTATATGTATATATATATATATGATAGTGTATGTTTGTGTGTGTGTATGTTCTAGTGACTCTCGGGGGGGTGGTTGGCGACAGCTTTTTCTTGCTGAGCCCGAATGAAGGCTAAATAAACGAGGCGATTGGGGGGCTGCGCGTGAAGGAGGCCGTTAGCATTTTTTTTTTGCCTTCTCCTTATTGTTAAGGCCTCACAGAGTGCCACATCAGCATTTTCCTTTCACCGCCGGGACCAGTTGTTGTTAGCGGGAAGGTGAAGTGATAGCTAACGCGTTATGAATAGTTGGGGAGGGAGGGGGGGATTGCTGACCCCATTAATATGCAGCAATTGTATCATTTTTACGGTTCATGGAAACTTTAATGATTGCCTTTATATCTCCCGAGAAGTTTGAATTGGGTGGGGCTGTAAACTGAAAAGATGAGGGAGGGGGGAGGGGGGTGTTCATATTGCTTAGTGGTTCCTGCAAAAATGTCAGTGCCAATAAGCTAATGATGTAAAGGCCCACAGTAATGGCTGAGGGAAGCTATTAGCCTGTTTGTCTTCTATTATTGCTCACCATTTCTGTGACAGTGATGGCTTGTTTGTCATCTTAATATGATTGTCATATTAGTTGCTCATATCCTCCGTCTTTTCTCTCCTGCTCCCACATCTTCTCTATTTCACCTACTCTTTCCTCCTCTCTTCTTGTGAGGATACCTCTCTTTCTTCCCTTGTCTGTTTTTTTCTCACCCCCCACTCCTCCTTTCTCTCTTTTACTGCTTCTCTTTAGTTGCTCACGTAAGGACCGTTGTGAACGAGCAGGAGAGCCGCAGCGGTTTGCGTCTGACCAGAGGCAGTGTGTGGATCTCACCGTTCAACCAAAAAACATTTCTGTCACCATGTCTGAAGTCCAGGTATGTCTTTCCATGTATATGGTCTAAATTTTTTCACCTTAACAACAAAAAACAACAATCTACAAAAGTATAAAACATAGACTTGAAAGTCTGCTCACTCAGGCAGCTACCCATCACATTTGGACAAAACAGTTTATTCTGGTGTTACAACACAAATTAAACTACAGTTTTAGGAGAGAGCAGTCAATCCTTTGTTTTAAACGTTTTAAACGCCTACAATAGCAAACTGGTACAACACTAGAGAAAACGATTACAGACAAAGTCACACAGATTACACAGTGCATACCGTATTGGTAATGATGTGGACATTTACATTCATATTCATTCAGGAAAATCAATGGAGAAGTCATACTTTACGTACTTTTCCATGTACAGGGGATTTAATTAGGAATTTGCTTTTCTCAGTTCTGCCAGTTTGTGTGTGTGTGTGTGTGCGTGCATGTGTGTGTGTGAGCTCTCATTCTGCCAGTGGCTCCTCAATGTAACCACATAGGTTTGACTGATTACACTTTCTTTCTCCACATTAACATGTACACATTAACCTTCCTGTAATAGCTGCTGCTGCGACTGACGCACGCACAAGTGCTCACCCGATTTCATTCCTGGTTCTGTCACACATACACATACCCAACACCCATTAACCCTCATGTCATATCTTATAACAATCCATGTACACCATGTCCTTCCATTGATCTTGTACTGATTGTCTCTCCCTCCCTAGCTGGTCCTCGAGGCTCGTAATGTGCCTGATCTGTCAGCGGGGGTCAACTGCTCCTTCGAGGACTACGTGGAGACGGAGGGACAAATCCAGGGTGGACACATCTTCTGTCTGTCTCCCTCCATCCGGGACGTCATCCCAATCACAAGGAATAAAGGTCGGGACAGGAAGGGGCGAAGGGTGATGAAGTCATTGGGTAGTGAGGTCAATGGGTGGTAGTGCTGCACAGATGAGGTGGGGATATGGGGACGTTTTGGTGACATATGTGAGGAATTTAGTGATGAGCTCTTTATGTTTGTAATTCTTACTTTGTTTGACACGTGTTGTGTTTTATTTGTCCATCATCAACATGAGCTGCTGTCTCCTCCTAAGAGCTCTTTTTGTACAGTGAAACTGGAGAAGTCTCGCTGTGCATTGACCAGAACAGAATTTAAATGTTACTGGATGATTTGCTTGTGTGTGTGTGTCTATATTCAGAATACCTTGTCACCACCAATAACCCTTTCAAAGCCCCAAACACAACTCTGCTTTTTTTTTTCTACTGGAAATAGAACCGTTTTTGAATTCCCATTATCATGCATTATGCACAGTTGTCAGTTTCACTTTATTTATTTATTTATTTATTTCTATTTAAACGACTCTTGTTACGGCTCTAACTTCTTTTCAAAGCAGCATCTTAAGTCTAGTTTATCGTTGTATGTAAAAATATCTGCATCCTTTTTTTTCTCCCAGAGATTATGCACCTGTTTCATGTCCAAATCTGTCGCACCGCAAAGATGATAAAAACTTGTTTGCTATTCGCATTCAAAGCACCGAAGACATGTCAGATGCTCTAAGTTTTCTCAAAGCAAAATCTCAGTAGTTCTTGAACTGAGCCCATTATGCCCCATTATGAGTTCTCAGCAGTTCTGGCATCCAAACACTGATTGGTGCTGCTATTTTTAATGCCACCCTACTGTGGCTGTGACATGAGTGGTGTGTTGCTAAGCTACAGTGTTTCTGTGTGTGTGTGTGTTATCTTTTGAGGTTGCACAAGTGAAATGAAAATTTAAAGTGTAACATGTCGGTAAATCTGTTGTTCGGTATCATGTATACGCAATATGCCGGATTTATTCTCTTATTGGATACATTTTTTGAAAGGTTTTGACATACAGTACGCAGTTATGAATTTAATACCTTTTAAAAGTATACAGTGCTGTGAAATCTTCGTATATGTATCTACATCTGCCATTATATTTCAGGTGACAAGCGAGTGGTGAAGCTTTATCTGAAATCCAAGGAGACGGGCAAGAAGTTTGCCAGCGTCGACTTTGTGTTCTACAACTGCAGCGTCCACCAGTCGTAAGTTACAGTCATTGAATTATTTGATGGTCATTTTGCTCATTTGTGTTTGTCTTGTTTTAGTTTTTCCCCTTCTTGTTCTTTTGAGAGATGGTCTCTCTGTCCAAACTCCCTAATGGCTGTCTCAGGCTATGAGATACAGTTGGACACACACACATATACATACACACACATACGTACACATCCAATATCCTACCCCCCTTTTCAACCTCCACAGGAGGCTTACATTACTGTTGGACTGAAAAATCGAATGTGCCGTATATGAGAAACGATTGGGATATGAGACGGTAATTCTAGTCTTATTATCATAACCCACGACACACACTAATGATACCTCAATGATTAATTCATTACACGATGGTCTGCGATAATGCCTCCCAATCACACACTCTAACCTCATTTATAACCTCTTTCCCACTTGATAAAACAAATACTTACAGCTTTTCTGAGCGCTCAAATTCTCTCGCCTGGTACTTATTTACACAAGAAAGACAACGGCAAATACTCTAATACAGTGAATTAAGTCTTTGTGACATTTCTGATGTCTCCTTCACACTCCAGATACCCTCAGCTTTCCTACCCAATCACAGTTCACTGCCTCTCCTAATCCACCTTCTGCTGAAAATCTCCACCACCCATAGAGCCACACCCCTAGGTCAGTTCTACCCCAAGCTCGATACACCCTGCCGGGGTAAAAGAATCCTCCAAGTCCTCCACCCCGCCCCACACGATACCCCTCCCTCCTGTCCATCCGTGGCTGATCCAGGGGAGGCTAAAACGTCTGCCGGGGTATTAGCCTCGGGGCAGCAGATGGCTCGGAGGCCCCTGGGGTACCTCAGGGCTCCATCCTGGCTTCCCTCTGGATGTTAGATGAGCCTCCTTCGAGGATTGTCCACAAACACACATGTACACACTCACGCACATATACATGCACAGCCACACCTCTCCCTGCTCTGTCACTTAAAGCTCATTGAAGCCCTGAATGTCTCAGACACCTAATCCGTTACTATGACCTTTAACCCAGCTCCCCCGTTTCCCTGCCCTCGTACACAAATCCCCTGCCGCAACAACGACGATTAGCTCAGCTGGTTAAGGGTGTGGTGGTTTACAATGTCAACTCGTGGTTAATTCATCTCCCGTAAGGACCTTGTGATGTTTGCTCTAACTCTCTGTGCCTCTTACTGTTGAGGGTGCAAGATGCAAATCGCGGAGGCCAAATTGCTTCATGTTAAAATAGAAAAAACAGAAATTAAAGGAAATTAAACCAAATGTAAGAACCGCATGAGAAGTGACGCAAAAAAGAGTCACCCATTTGAGGATATTACCCCAATGAACTGATTAAATCCCCTAACAGGGCCAATCTAATACAGCCTCCGAGTGATGTAATGGACACATTTAATGAAGTTACAGATATGGCATGTTGCATCTTCGGCAGCGACTCTGATGGCGAACAGAGATGCTGCGATAAGAATTCCATTTGGAGCTGGCACTCTGGCCTGCATACCCACAGTGCCCCCCAGGCGTCAGTGTGTGGTGTCTGATGAGATCAGTCTGGTAATGTTATTGGCGTAATGACTTCAGACCCGCACGGCCACATGCAAGGCTTAGTTTCTAGAATGCTTGGTCTTTTTTTTTTTTTTTACAGAGCCGTGTCCTTCTCTAATTGGCTTAGACTCACAATACTGCAGGCTTTTAGAGAGTAAGGGATGCAGATGTTCTCGAAACACACAGAAGCATTATTTCCAAGCGGAGACAACTACGTGTATTTTTTGCATTCTGTTCGCTCGACATTAGAATTGTGCCCTATCATGTTTCTTAATAGTTTACACTCACACACTGTCACCCAACTCCCCCATCCCAAAAAAAAAAACCACACCCCTCCCGCCTATTTACTCAACTGATTACATCCTGGCCATTGCCTTTTCAAAAATGCCATAAATTTGCATAGTGGTATTAATCTAATTAGAATTCCCACTGTTTCAGTTTAAGGGTTGCTGAGATTGAAATAGAAAATCACCCAAGGCCATGATTGCTCCTTAATTAAATATTTCCATACGCTTTTCCTCATTCCACAGGCCCCCCATTTATTAAAGATTGGGAGGATAGTCTGGTAATGAATCGTGGTTTATATGTCTGTATAAGGCCATTTGAAGCACCTATATACGCGTCTTGCTATGGTTAATGTGGCTCGGACAGTCACTGGGTCATTTGTTGTGTGATTGAGGGTGCTCAAGGGAGAAAAAAGTATTGAATATCATAGAGTACAGTTTTTTGATAGAGCAGGGGTGGGTCCAAGGTAAAAAAAAAAAGAGAAAATAAATGCAGATATTTGAAAGAATTACACAATGAATTTTCTTTCACGATTTCTGACCCTATTATAACACATTCAGATCACACTGATTTACTGTAAATTAAACACTTATCAATAACATTATTTGCATGAATATTTGGCCCTAGGTGTTTTATCAACCAAAGGGATCCCATAATGATAGTACAGACTATTGTAGAGGACCATTAAATAATTCACCTCCACTCCTTTGAAATGAATAGCAGCCAATAAATAACTCATTTTGTGAAGTGCAGGAGTGTCAAACGCACCTCACTAGGAGAGCGGATTATATTTAACACTCCAAACTGACCGAGGAGGGAAGAGAGAGAAGGAAATCACTGCCTATTGTGTCAGGCCTGGAAAAAAAACCCCACTACTGCTTTAAAGCCAGTGTAGCTCGATTAGCATCTGAATATGAACGGATTAAATTAGCATTATGAGCGTGGCCATACGGGGAGCGTGTCTGCAGCCGCTCAAAGCCCCTGAGTGGCTACGGGTGACGGTGAGTGACAAGAAGGGGGAATAAGGAGATACTGGGGGGTCTACCTCTGGACAAGAGAGGAAAAATGATCCAACGTCCCCAAATGGCCCTGGGTGGGCTTTTCCTTAAAAGGGTTTGCACCCAGAGTAAAAGAGAGGTTTTGAGGTCCTAAGGCGTATCGTGACAGGGGGCCATGGTTACTTCGAGGAACCAAAGGGTGAGCCGGTAGGGGGTTGTCAGACAAGGCCTACTGCTGGCCTTGGTGGGCACACATAATGGCACCTTCTTCTATTTCAAAGGGCATAATCATAAAAGTCAAGAGAAAGTTAGCAGCTGGTTACCTGCTGATATTTTGCTCGTTATTTCAAACTGATACACTAACAAGGTTGATTTGACATGAATAAAAGATAAAAGTCAGATATTATCGGGGCTTAGCGACAGATGTGTTGACGGGCGTTGCCGTTGATGGGTGTGAGCTACTAGCTGTACATTGCTGCGTTTGCTACTCTGTTCTGGTTACCTGCTGTGTTAAGTTGGTGTTGTACTGTATTTTGATGAGCACCGATCCATCATTGGGGTGGGAGGGGGCCCCCAGCAAAAAAAAAACACTTGTGATTGAAGAAGTGATTGTTACAGAGCTAACAAATACCAGCAAGCTACACAAAGAGCTCGGCTAAATCGCCTCATGTTCATTAGTCTTGCATCAGTAACATCATCTGGTCTTTTTGTTGTGTATTGACACCCCGTTTTCTGTTACTTACCAGCTCATTTGGAACAAAACATTGACCTAAAACTCCAACTCTGCTCTTTGAATCTATGCACTGTATGCTAAGCTAACCTAGCGTTGCCTAATCACTTTTCCTCCATTTGCTGGCAACATTGACAAATCCCCCATTTGCTCTTGTGTGGTATTAAGAGGCCTGTTATTTCCTTAGCCGCACATCCCTCATTCTAAATGGACAGCTTCTCTCAGCACAATGCTAAATTGGTCAATTAAAGCGGCAGTGGGATTGAATTAAGCTCCAGCCTCTGATCTCGCTCAAAAGGAGCGGTCCGGGCTGGAAACGATCGCTTAGAGTGCGCACCTAACAAACGAGCGGCCCTAATTGATCCAAATGAATCCACGTCAGGGTTTGATGGATTCCTATATGTGCTCCATCTCGGAGCTCTAGAGTTAAAGCCCTCATTTTTCATGCGGATGAGGATAAGTGTAGCTGGCGTTTTACACGGGGTTAAAACACACTTGAGAGCTTGTTGTGAGTGTGCTCATAGCAGTTCAGACAGATGCCGCATATTCACACCTGGCAGATGTGTTTGAATGCAAATCAAGCCAGCGTGTTGAGCTTCTCTATGCACTCTTTTATTGTTATGGATCTAGACTTGCTTACCTTGACTGCATTAAATGTCGTATTTTATTATATTTCCAATAAACCATATGCTCGCACAATCCATGAATGCTAAATGAGTCACGCGTCCTGAGTCCTGCGACTGAACTACATGTTGAAGACAAAAGGCTTTACTAAGCTTTTGTAATGAAATTAAACCATTTTATTTGTGAACTCATAATGGCTACATTAGATAATGCTGTTCACATAAATGAGGGAAGCACAGCATCTCTCGGGGGCTGAGAACAGGACCAATAACATGAAGCGGTGTTGATAAACTGTGCACTTGAACCTGTCTTCTGTGTGTGTGTGTGTGTGATGTGAATACACACACACACACACACTCTTTTTCTCTTTCTCTCTCTCACACACACACACTCTGCCCAGCTTCCAACCTAATGTTTCCTCCCTTTCCCATGAGACTCCCATGCAGAGCCCCACAGGCTACACCCCCTCTCTATTTTCTCTCTCCCACGATACCTGGCGTCTCCACCTCTCTCAGGGAAATCCACCTGCTTTTGATCTCTCTCTCTCTCTTTCTCCCTTTCCCTCTCTTCTTTCTCCCATCTTTTTCTTTCAGCCTGTCTATCTGCACCTCGCATTTGCTAAAGCAGGTGAATTTAAAATGGTGGAGCGCTCTTAGCCCCGCGGATGAAAGAGAGCTTTAGACAAAGAACAGGGAGAGAGCTTTTTAAAATGAGACGGCAGCGAATGAAAGGGATGGATAGAGCGACAGAGATGGAGGGACAGAAAGAAAGGCTCAAGCCTGAATGGATGGAGAGAATGATACAGCAGTGGTATAGAAAGAGGTAAAGTATATGCAGAGAGAAGGCCGATTGTGAGGGAGATCATTGAACAGTTACAAGCGGGTGGGGAGTGATGAATGAGGGAAGTGAGGGGGAGAAAGAGGTTAAGACAGTTGATAGATAGGATGGAAGACGAGGGGGATGAAAGGTTAGAGGATTTCAGACAGGGTGGGAAAAAGTCCAAATTTGACATTGGATGATAAATGGACATCAGGATGCTAAAAGAAAAAACGAATAGTTAAGGTAAAAAAAGAAAGAATACAGAAGCCTACATAATATCATTACAGTAATCATTTTGATTATCACATTAAATTAGGTAATCCCCTCTTTTTCCCCCACCTCATTTAGAAAGCATCTAACTCCCTAACCGTCATCTCTCTCTCTGTTCCCAGCTGCCTTTCCTGTGTAAACGGCTCGTTCCCGTGTCACTGGTGCAAATACCGCCACATGTGTACCCAGAACGCCAACGACTGCTCGTTCCAGGAGGGACGTGTTAACATTTCTGAGGTAAGGTTTCCCGCTGTTGATTTGTACATATTACTGTTATTTTTACAGCCATTATACAATCTTGTGTGTTTTCCTCTTGATACAAGTGTGAAATAACCATGAAAAAAAACAGCTCGAGAGATGTGATTTTCTTGCTGAATGTAGTTTCTCATATCCAGATATTATTTGAGATAAATATACCACAGCTCCCCATGATATAACCGTTTCTTATACTGGCTTTACCTCTGATCATATAGTGAACACTCCCACATGCAAATACAAATTATAGCAACATATAGGCACAAATTGTATTCGGCTGCACAAACACCTTTACCCTCACCCTTTCTGTGGCTTTTGCCTCAGGGTTTCCTCACATCACCCTGCTGTGTGTGTGTCTGCTGTCTGTGTGTGTGTAATAGTGGCTCTTGGCACAGTGACAACAGCTTGTGTACTTTGCGGCGATAATTTTGTCGTGGCCCATAAGGCCATAAGCAGGCCGGGATGAATGACTATCCATAGAAATACTGCCTTGTTCTTACATAGCCAAATGCGGCATTAGCATAAAAGCTAATATCAATCGTGCCGAGTGGCGAGTACAGCAGGCGGCATGCGAGGCATAACAAGTGTTTGTTAACTGCTGGAGTGTATACAAGGATATTAGTGATGGTGTTGTGTTTTCACTGTGGTTTTCTCTTTTCTTCTACTCTTCTCTACATCCTATTCACACTCCTGCACCATATTAATAGGCACAGAAAAATGCATTCAAATCTTCTCAATGGACTTATGGATGTAAATCCTCTGCAGTCCCAAGTGACTGACACAGTCATACCTGTATTTATCTGATTGACAACACAAACACACAGATGGACACACACTATCTCCTTATGTTTGTGGTCTGACTCTCCCTGTTATCTCTATGCAGATTAACCCGCCCTCCCCTTTACTTCGGCCTTTTATTAATTGGTCAACTTTTATCCAATTACTTTCCCCTTTATCTTTCCTCTCAACCGGAGCTGTGTTGAATCCCAAACACGAGCATGCTAAACCGCAGCCTCGGTGCCTGTCGGAAAACAACACACACACGGGCTCAGCCTTCACGCCTCACGGAGCTAACGTTAGCGGATTAGCGCGCCCATCTGCAAGACATGGGGAGAGCGCTGGCTAGCACACTCTGAGCTGAGAGAGGCCAGAGGGGCAGCGGATGGCTAAACAGGAAAGGCCTGCAGTGATGAAAGGAAAAACAAACAAAGAAAAGCAGAAGGCAGAACGCAAGTAAAAATATAAACTGGAGAGGAGAGCTGGTTGTATGAAGACTAGATGAAGATGAGATCAAGTCTATATCTGTTGTATGTAGAATACAACTTTAGGATATAGGGTAACTATAAGTTTGATACTTACCAGGATGGGCAAAAACAAAGAGGGAGAGACAAACGGATGGAGTGGAAGAGTGAAGCAGGAAAAAAAGGGATAGACAGACCGGCTGACAGTGGCATGTGGACAGAGAGACCTCTCCTGTCACCTCGTCTGCCCAAGAAACCACCAACCACATGCCCCACCGGAGATCCATCATTGACGCTGTCACACATACACACACACACACACATACACACCATAGACACACAGCTACTATACTTTGTGTCTTTCATGCACAAAAGTGTAAACATTCTGACAGTGACATGCACGCACGCACAAACACACACACATACACGGTCATTCATCATTGTTCTCCGAGCTGCCATATCCATTAGTTGCGCTCTCTATGCCCCAACAAGTACAGCTCTTCCTGTAGGCTAGACTTATCCTTCTCCTCCTTCTCCCAGGGCGCATCTCACTCTCTCTCTTTCTTTAATACATCCTTCCTCACTTTGATGCTGACTCACCCCATCTTTCCCACTTTTTCGTCACCGTCCTTCCTCTTGATATATTTATAAAGAAAGGAGAAAGCTATTCCCTAACACCTTATGTTTTACCTCTTTAGCTGCTGGTGTAGTGGGAATGAATTGGCATGTCATCAGGGGTGTGTGTGTGTGTGTGCGCACGTGCTTGTTAGCATACATTTGCACATATGCTTGCACCTTTAATTCAGACTATGCTGTATCTTAAACCTGAATACAAATAGCAGTGATCAGACATCTCTCTCAGGTTCTCTCTCACCTGCAGTTTTAAAAAAAAAACCAAGTAGACGGGTTCGGGTAAGACTCATCGTCAGGCTGTGATCAAAGGCTGAAGTTTTCATGCAGGGTTAAGAGGTGGCTGCTCCCCATGCCTGACTCTGTGTGGTCTGAGTGGTGTTGCAGACATTAGGGCACAGCGGGAATATAGGACCAGTACTTGTCATCACTTACAATAAGATAAACATTTGACAGGTGGACATAAAACTTTTTTTTTTTTCTATCATCCACTCGCTAGTCCTGAATTTCTTTCCTCTTTAAGTGTTTCCCTCTCATCTCCGACAGTATCTGAATCTTGTGTTACCATGGCAACCCAGAAGCCCAGTGTTTTGCCGAAGAGGATTTTTTTCTTTCTTTCCTTCTTCCCTCCTTTTTATTTTATGTTCTCCTTCTCGCACATCCAGCATTATCTCATCCATTTTTAATTTGGTCGACCAAATTATACATATAAAACACTTTAAAAAAAAAAAAAAAAAGATTATCAAGAAAAAACAAAAGAAAATAGATAAATACAAAGAAAAAGAATCTGGCAAAAATATCTATTAAACAAACCAACCAAAGAGTAAAAGTGTTGTTTGTTTTTTGTGAACAGACTGTGTCTAGAGAAAGAAGAAGGGGATGGATAGACAGAATAAGCAGGGAGGAAATGAATACAATGAATGACATTTCCAAATCAAATATGCATAAATCAACAATGCCTCCAATGGCACAACAAACAAATTCTTGAATTAAGGAGCGACCGGGCGGAAAATTGCAGGAAAAGGAAGTAAGAGTTACTTTATTAAAAAGAAAAGAATAAAAAGAAAGGTTTTCTTGCTGGATTATTCCTCTACTCTTTAGGTGAAGGTTTTTTTACATTCTTCCACGGGCTCTTTTCCTTTTTAAGGAACTTGATTGCCGTTTTCTCCATCCACTTTTCTCCTCTTTCTTTCTTCTCTTCCCCTTTTTTCCTTCCACACCCCTGGAGAGAAAGCGCTATTCTGAGCTAAAGCCTTGATGAGTGCCAGGCGAGGTTTGGGGTGGTTTGGCTTCTCTGTGTTAAGACACGCTTATGTGTTTGTTTTGCTGCAAAGCAAAGCTCGGTCTCACTCGAGCAATCAAGGCAGCAGTTAAGTTGATTGAGATTTGTAGGTACGTCGCTGCTTTTCGTTTTCCTTCTAAATTATTTGGCTGTTGCCTTTTCCCTTCATACTTTCTCTCCGTTCTTTCCTTGTCATTATAAATGTTACATTTGCATACAATAAGGTCATGTCATTTAGTTTTTCCAAGTGAATCCCAAAGTCATTTGCTTTGGGTTTAGGTCTAAACTGAGTAAAAATGTAGGAATAATGTGCATCACTTACAACATATTAACATTCCTCGTGTTTTTTTTCCAGATGTGGTTAAGTCCAAACTCAACTTTCTGTCAGGATGTAGCCATTATAATCATTATGTTGTCTCGCACTTTATTTTAAATGTAATACAGTGTCCATTGGCTCCCCGTTAGTGTATTTATTTTGGACAGATCTATTCAGTCACAGTAGCGTCTCTGTCACTGCGCTCCTATACATTTATTTTTGAAGTGTCTGCCGCGTCAGGAATGTGTGGCTCCAGCTATTATTTTTACACTCTTTTTATAAATTCAACACCTTTCCGCTCCTCCTCATTCTGTCCCCTCTCTGCATGGATGCACATCGGATTAAGCGTTGTCACCGTCATTCCCCTCTTTCTACTCCACCTTGTAGCTTTTCTTCCTTAACTCACTTAAAGATGCATATAGACTACTGACACTCATAACTTGAGTTGTGCTGGTCGATATTTCCACATTCACACACACACTGAAGCTTTTCTCTCTGTTGCCAATTAATCTAATGTAACGTTAGCGTATGACACATTGTCCCTCGACACTGCATTAACAAGAGAGGCTCCATATATATACTGCACTCAGAACAAAGCATAACACATCAACACATTTTCTCAAGCTCTGTCTGACTCTTACACACCCTTAACCGAACACGTACACTTATAGCACACAGCCTACCCACACATTCTTAAACAGTCATAAAAACACATGTTTACTATCCTGCTCTCTCTCTCTATCTCACGCACACACACACACACACACACATACACACACTCTATGGCTGACAGGGTTATTTGTGATGGAGGTGTGAAGGCCCCGAACCGTGACATTCTGGCACACTGTGTTTACCCAGGCTGGTACTCAGACACTGAGCAGAACACACACACACACACACACACTCATACACACCAGAGAAGGACATCCCACAGATTTTTAGGCCAAGGCTGCTTGAGGGGGCCACGCTGTGTGCATGGATATACGCATGTGTTTGTCTATTCTGCTGTAGCGTGTGTGTGACTGTCACTGGTTCTTATCAGGACAAAGCACAACCAGCAGCTCACGGCTGCAGGGGGCATTTGGGTGAGGGAGAGGGTGGAGTGGGCAGGTTGAATAATACTCACCCTTTACTTTTTTTTTCTCTTTGCTTCTCCCTGCTCTCCCTTCTGGTGTCTCTATCTGTTTAAAATATCTGTCTTCACTGTTCATCAACATCTTTATTATTTCTCCCTTCTCTTCCTACGCGATGCTTTCACCCAAATCGTCTTTCGGCAGTGTCAGTCTCACCTTTTTCTGCCCACTGTCATGATAGCTGACCTCTAGCTGGTCTCTCGTAAACACTCACCCACACATGCTATCTAATATCACAGACTGTATAAAAACTATGGACGTCACCCATCGCTTTACCGTTTTGAAGCTAGGAGTTTACATATGGATGACGCCATCTTGTTCTTTGGAGCCACAAGTGACCGTATTGGCATGAGAGGGTGACGCTAACCCTAACGTTAGCACGCTAGCTTGGTCAGCAAGGTGCATCTGTAATTCACGGTAACTGTGATAATGCTAATGTGTATTTTAGCTAGCGAAAACAGGCTTAAAACTATAACGGAGAGGTCTTTTAGTACAACCAAACGCTGTTTTTTAGGTGACCAAAACATTACAATTAACTTTCATGAACTGAAAACACACTGTGAAATAGCAACAGCTATGCCTATACACACCACGAAGTAGCCACGCCCTAAAGCATACCCTGCCTTATTGTCTATTTTACTCTAAATAACGATGACTCACAAAATTAACATCATGCTGTAGTGAAAAAGACCATAAACGCATTAGAAAAATGTTTACTAAGGCAGGTCAAGGTCATTGACAAGGTAGTTTCCTCATAGACATCTATACAGTCAGACTTCTTTTTGCAGCCAGTGGAGTCACCCCCTGCTGGCCATTTAAGGCACCGCTGCACTGACTTCACTTTACAGACATGGAGCTACCCCCTTGTCTAATATTAGGAGGCGACGTGCCTAAGTCATATTTAATAAAATATGAACAATCTTTGGAAGAGGGAGAAAGAAACATTTAATGAAGAAAATGGGTGTAGTTGGGATGTAATGTCTCCAAACACTCCCACATGCAGTACCCCAAAACAATACAGTGCATGTATTTCACTGAGGACACGCCAAGGACGGACATGCTGTAGGGGCTGCAATTGAAACCAGATGTAAATGTAGAGAGAAAGAAAGAAGTAAAGAAAGAAACAAAGACAAGGGCAGGGAGGCAAGTAGACAAACTCTGGCAGTAACAAGCGGCAGATTACATTCAGAGTGACTCAGGTTATTTTCCAAATACTCTGCATGGTTGGAGGGAGGGGAGGGAAAGAGAGTGAGAGAGGGAGCATGGGTAACGGCAAGAGGAAGTGGAGGCGACAGGGTGAAGTAACCACATGCCTTCTTTGCCAGATGGATCCCAGTTGGACCGTGATGGGCCAGTGTTTAACCCTTGGTTTGGTTTGGTAGCGGTACGTCTCCTTTAGCTGTTCAAACCGCTACTGACAGCCCTCCCCCCTTTTTTTTGTGAACTTTCTCAGGAAACTTCTCAGACATTTGTCCAGGAGTCAATAATCGCATTTCCACCACGGGGAAATCAGAGTGAGACTGTATCAGGTGTTTTGGCAAAACTCTCTCGTATATCCCTCTAATTTGTTAATAGGGAACAATGTGGTAGATTGAGGAAATGTAAACATTTCTTGAGTACTGGTAATGTAATTCAGCCCCACAGTCAGGTTGTACTTGTGTGTATTTGTGTGCTTCCCATTCAACTGGGCCAAGAAAAAGGCAGGAGATGTTTTTACTCTGTCCCTGGATGCTGTTGTTTATGTGCACTTGCACACAGATGTGTTCATAGGCGAACACACACACCGGCACGGGCTGTCACATACGCATGCAGATGTTTCATCTCGCCTCTCTGAGTGGCTATTTTTAGCCGCATTGTCCCACAGCTGATCTTTTCTTTTTCCTCTCATCCAGCCTTTCCTTAGCAGCTCTCACTAAATTTCCCCTCACTTATTCTTGAAGACTGCGCAACCTTGCACGCAGCGTGCATCAATCCCTGCACCAACAGAAGGCAGGGATGGTGGGTCATCGTGGCTGCGGAGAGACCAGCCTGTCACACCCTAAGAAGTATGCTTAGTAGACAACTACACAAGGACAGCAGAGTTATATTTATGGAAAAGGGTGGAGTCTGCTAAATGCTGCTTGCTTTAAGTGTTACATTTATGCAGATTTGAAGGACACTTTCTTGGTCTAATTGGTTGAAAAGTGTTAATCCTGATATGACATTGAGAACATTTTTTAATGCAGTCATGTTGAGCTCAGCATGGGCGAACACAAGTGTAAAGTGTAGCATTACTGCTAGGTTATTCTCTCCTTGATGTAATCCTCCGCCACCCGGCATGGCCCACTGATGCGGCGATATCACGTCGGCTATTTCAACGTGTTGGCTGCAGTGAAGAACACAAGATCAGCAAGAGCTTAATGAAGATGAAGAGCAAACATGAAGAAAGATTCACACACACACACACACACACACGTACACAGACATACACAGATATATGACGACATGATAGATGCACAGGGGTTTGGAGGCCATGCGTGAGTGTGTTTCAGTGTTTGTGTCGGTGCGAGTGTCAGTCACAGGTCCCGTTGGTTTAATTATTCAGGCTGTATTAAATCTTCATTTCTGCAAACCCTCAAAGTCAGCCTGCCTAATGCTGAACACAGATGAATATTGCATTTTTCACCGTCAACCCTTGTGTGTGTCAGAGAGAGGAAAGAGATGAATGCAGAGTCACAGAGAGGAAGAGATGACAGTAGTTGAAGACGGATAAATAAAACACTGCAAAGAAAGCTGGAGTAAAAACAAACTCTTTTGTGCAGAGAGAGAGAGAGAGTGGTTGAGAAGCAGCGACTGCCTGCTGGGATGGAGAGGTGTAGAGAAAGAGGGAGGAAGAAAAATCCTGTAGCGTGCTGCGTCGTCCAATCTCACAAGACCAGCTAACTGTCTCTGTCGTGTTTAGCTTTTCACCATGCTGTTTCAGTAAAGTAGTCTGCGCTGATTTTTAAAAAAATCTCTATTAAATTGACACAATTACACTCCCATGTAAAACCCAAGATCTCTAGTGATATTAGACTCTAGGCATCTGAGGTTTTATAATATTTGAATTTAAGCCCTTTAAGGCTGTTAAAATGCCAACAGGGTTTATTTTTATTTACCACGTCATAGCTTAACATTATTTTAAATTCAAAGCAATTTCCTCATTAGTTTTAGTCTTATGTTTAGCCTATTTGCCTCCTAGTGGCTGGTAGCAGACATTGTTACTTACACAGATGATGCTGATGCTTTGGGTTTTTTTTTAAAGAAGCATTGAACACTTAACAGTTAAAAGATGAAACAAGAAAAATGTCATCAGTGGTATGGTTTCATCTGAAAATAGGACTAGTATTAATTATATATATATTTACCTGGTGTTGTGTTACAGTATATTACTCATACTTTGAGCAAATTGATCCAAATTATTATGCTGCCAATTTATGTATCAAGGCTTTTGTTTAGGTAGGTATGTGATGAGAAATATAATTTGCTCGAGTTCCTTAAATTGGATCTTGAGCATAGTTACAGGCATCATCCCAACATATTTTTAGTTGCTCTAAAGCAAATGAAGCGCTGTGTTCTCATCACATAATGGGATCGATTGTGGAAACGATTGTTGCTTGTGGTCTGGAAGAAACTGAACTTTCTGTGATTGTTTTCTTAGTGATACAGATCAGTGTTACAGGACAAATGAAAAGGTAAATCATTAGGTAAAGTGCATGCTAAACATGAGTTCAGCTCATTTTGGTTTGTATGTCCACTTCTTTTAGATATTCTCAATTTTAGTCTGTCTTGGTGCTGAAATATGGAGCCATAGGTAGCAGACAGGAGAGCGTATCTCCCTCTGAAATCAAGGTTTGTCTTTGAAAAGCAGAAAAGCACAAGGTTTGATCGTTGCTGACATATCTGGGTTAGAATGATAACGGGGTGCCAGGTGTTCCTCCTCCCGACTCCTCTTCCTCTCTACTGTATGAAAATACATAAGTAGAAAAAGAAAAGAGACCCTCTCTGAAAAACTATTCACACATTCGTGCTTTTTATTGTTCTATAGCGCACTGTGCCATCTGTGTCGAGGGGGGATAAACTGTGTAGATTTGGCAGCTTGCTTGTAAGTCAAGGATAAAGGATTAGGAGATATAATCAACATGTATGTGTGTCTGGGTGGTGCATCAAGGCGCATAGTGTGAAAGTGTGCATGTATGTATGTATGTATGTATGTATGTATGTGTAAGAGGAACCTATATGTAGGTAGATGCAGTCAAGCTCCTGCGCTGTGAGACTCTGATAATCCACGCTGAATAACATTCATGCCACACGTTTTCCTGCATCTCGCTTTAATTCTGACAGTTTCTACGCTCCCTCATTCCTCTACAGTCACTCTGTTTTCCCATTTACTCTTGATCTCTCTCTCTCTCGTTCTCTCTCTCGATCTCTTTCTCTCTCTCTGTCTCTTCATCACTCCTCTGCTAGGAAAGAAGGGCGTGGGCGGACAATCTCACAGTCCCTTTCAAGGTTCAAAGTCCCTTTTCTTCCTCCGCTTCTCTTGCTCCTGCACTGTTCTACATGTTGCTGCCTTATTAAGTTGTTTCTCTCTCTCTCTCTGTCTTCCCCCCCTCTCCCTCTGTCCCTCCCTCCCCCACAGTAAGTGTCTAGTTGGTCACAGAACATCTTTCTGGTTTCTGCCTGCTAATGAGCCCTCCTTTGCGTGCACACACACACACACACACATTTTCTCTCACACATACATACATGTTTCCATGTATGTACCACACTTGGCAGCTTGTGTAGATATTCACTTTTAATAAAGACGCACACCTGCATACTGTTTAGTGATTCTATGATGTGTATATAATTGCTTGTAGATTTTTAACCTATATTTTATGTTGACACACGCCTACATGCGCTCGTTCTAATCTCTATTACCAGTGATTTAATGGGAAGGCTTTTTTTGTCTCGCTCCTCATCCCTGTAGCTGGTACGAGTCCCAAAGAAGTGCGCATGCACATACACACACACACACACACACACACACACACACACTAAAACAAGCACATGGCTGCTGGCCAGCTGGTACATAGAAGACGAGGGAAACAGGGAATATGTGGTCCTTGCTTTGACATTATGATGTACGATGTGTCAAGACATGGTATTACATGGTTTATACTAATTAAGGAATGATGTGGAATCATATTTCCATTAATGATGTGGTTAGAAATGTTATCACAATAAAGATTTTACAGTCACAATACATGTAATGTACCCTAAAAGTGATTTGTATAATCGACAAGTCTTATATGATTTGTTAAAATGTTTAAATATTTACAATGAAAAACAAATAAAACAAGTAAAGGGTGGTATACAGCTAAACATGTTTGGTTTTATGCTGTAAAAACAGGAACAAATAGTTAATGAATGCAAAATTGGCCATACCCCTTTTTTTTGATAATTATTATGTTTTACTTTCCAGCATTATTCATAATAAAATAAAAGCATTGACCAAATACTGAGTGAATTATGACAGGCGATGGGGGAGCGTTCAACAGTCTACAGTCACTGTAGCACACACACACACACACACACACACACACACACCAACCACCCCTCTTATTTGTACCAGTGTGCCCCCCTCGCTCCTCAGTGGCCATCCATGCCATCTCATCTCTCCCCCGGGCTCCTCATATCGCTTTACTTCATTATTTAGCATGTTATTTTTTCTCCTCCCTGATCTATAGTCCACACATCACAGAGGCGGCTTATTAATTATGGATGGACTTGAAGGGAGGTTGAGGGAGATGTGGGGGGACTTAAAAAAAAATAAAAAATAAAAAAAAAACGACCAGACACCCGCCTCATTACATATGCGCAGTGTTTTTGGAGCTTTATTAATTTATATCTTGTCAGACTACACCAAAGCCTTCAGCACTCTTTTGGCTTTTTAATACATATATTTATTTATTTATTTATAGCATCCCACTCTTGCTTTTGTCTACCCCTCCCTCTCGTTCTCCCTTCACCCCCATCACATCTATGTCTTGATTTTAATCTCTCACCTTCAACATATCTGCACACACACACACACACACACACACGCCTGCCGACTGTCTCATTATCTGCTCTTGGCAGATGTTAAAAGGTTTTGCTCACCTGCGAGTAGAGATTATCTCATCTGCCCGCTGAACACTTGTTTTATTTATTTATTTATTTATTTTCTTTTTTTCATTTGGTGTGGAATGAGGTGGCTGATTGTACACATCACAGCACATGGAAAATGAAGGCATATTTTAGAGCTGGCTTGACCTAAAAAAGCTTGCAACGCTCAATCAAATCTGGCGTCTGGGTGTCGACAGTGTGATGTCATAAAATTGGTGTGAAGCATTGTAAGATATGACTGTAAGAATGATGGTTTTGGCTTATTTTTGTGACTAAAACATACTGAATGACAATTTCCTCTTATTCTGCATGCAGGAAATTTATTCTAATAACGTAATTATTTATGCCTTTATTATTAACAAATGGTAACTGCGGCACTAGCCTTAGGCAGCAAAGCTAACACAACAGCCTTTGAGGGAAAACAAACACGAAGAGGTAAAGAAGCCCTCTGGCTACTTGGTTTTGAACAGAAGTTGGAGCCTTGGACGTCAGCCATCATAAATACACACTCTGTAACAGAAACAAATAAAAAAACACACACTCATAGCACAACTTAATCAGGGTGGGAGATGTTTATTTCACAGATAATGACGGATGTTTGTTTATTCAACGTTTTAACAACTGTATATTTGCAAACACATTTCATATTTGGCAAAGGCAGTGTTCTGCTACAGTATCTACATCTGTTTGTGTTAAAGATATATCAGATATCAATGATGGTGATCAAAATCTCAAAATAAAGCAGATGCTTTTGTGCCTTGTTCTGGTGTGAAGAAACCATCTATGACAAAGCATCTTCTCTACTTCAGGTGTACATGTAACTTTACAGTAAATGACTCATACTACTTACAGTTACGGTGAAGCGAACCTTTTAATAATGCACAATGCTGTTCTGTTCAAAAAGAGATCCAGTTGTGTAGCAATATAAAAAATAAAAAAAAAGCTAAAGTCGCCATTCAGTGTCTGTCAACTCGCTGCAACATATTCACAAAATCTACACACGCACAGATCCGTCTCACTTCCTCCTCCGTTGGTCGCCCTGAAATCAAGCGGATGGAGAGTCACATCTGGCTTAGAAAACCACAGCATCCGTCTTCACAGATGAAATGAAAGCCGAGAAGTCAGGAGAAAAGGGGGGAAAGGGAAGGGGAAAAAAAAGATCTTTTCCAGCTTCAAACGAATCTCCCCGGTGAAATATTGTTCCAATGTACTCTGCACTTTGTAGCACTAATGCCGGCTTTGAACTGTTTTGACACCTGTCACAAATACTGATGAAATAGTTTCTCTCTGCAGAGCACTTTTCCCCTTATCCCTCTCCCCTTACCTCAATATTCTCTTTTTCATCCCTCCTACCTTCATCATCAACAGAAAAAACCCCTTTCCATTCAGTCTGAGAGGCAGTATGACCTTGTATTCGGGAAACCGGGGGCTTCGTGCAATATGATTTCTGAACTCTTGCGACATATCATCTGTGAACTTTCTCGACTTGCATTACCATTATAGTCAGACTTTAAAGAGTTTGATGTGAAGTGCTGCAAGTCTGATTAGTTTTATATCATGTCAACCCAATAACGCACCTTGTGCACCGACTTCCTAACTAACTTGTTTTCTATTTCCCAGTATGGTAACTTGAACAGTGCTCTGATTTATGAGACAACTATACTGTATTTAATCCATTATTTTTGATTTTTATGCTGGTTTATACTGAGGACTGAATAAAGTCAAGGGTTACCATAAGGAAAGATGACTGCCAGAGAAAACAACAAGCAGACAGCTGAGGTGACATAAAGTCAATAGACAGACGAATAAAACATTGGTTAGCTGCAACTTGTGCTAGAGGCTATGCTAACTTCTAACACACTGGCTCCTACGTGTTAGCTTTAGCTCTTTTTATTTATTTTTTTAACTCCCGTGGCACCTCGGACGATGCGAGCCCACAGCTTTTGACACGAGCATCCTATCTCTTTTTCCTTTCCTCACGTCTGACATTCCTGTTTCTCTTTGCTCTGTTGCCAATTACTTCTCCATACTCTCCCTTCCCTCACTTGTCTCACATCCTTTTCACCCCCCACCCTTCCGTTTACTCCTCCTCCACCATCCCATACCCCGCTCCCTCCTTCTGAGCGGTCCATTTTGCCTCCTCCTTCCCTCTATCCCCTCCCCTCACCCACCTCCCTCCCAGCTGATTATACATCAGTTCATCCTATAGTATTCCCCTCTCTCATTATGTGTTGTGCATGTGTTTGGGTGTGATCAGACACACAAGGCCAGGCCTAAGTAGACTAATGAACAAACTCCGGCATTGTGTTCAGGCCCCAGGGATGTGCTGTAGCTTCTAATGTACAACAGCTCAGAGTAGGGGAGGGGAAAGAAAAATTCACTGACAAGGAGCCAGCTATCTGCTTAAAGAAAAAGCTCCAACGATAAGTAAAGGAGAGTGTATAATCCTAATAGTCCTAACCTAACACTGTCAACTTCATGTTCCTCTGCAGTCTTGATACATAGAGTTTAGCTTTTTTTTTTATTTAAACTGGTTATTGTTTTTGGGAGGATTTTTTCATCTTTGAACAAAACCCATTGTTTTAAAGTCACATTTTTCCTGCATGAAAAAGCCCAACTGTAACCTCAGTTTTCGTTAGCTTGTCACTACATTTGCCTCATGCCTGCCACATGTCTTAAGTGAGTCACTAAACAGTGTCCCCAAGTTGTAAAAAAAAATGTGTGATGTGGTTTGTTATCCTTTTGGCTCAAACAGTACTGTACAGGGTGGGTCAGTTCCACCCAAGCTCCAGTGGACACACATACACACAGCAAAACAGAGAGTTCACAAGTTCATTACCCCCACTACACACGAACACGTAATACACTGGGGTTTTCTTGCCATAACAACGGAGCACTGTTTTGATGAGAATAGTTTTATTGGGTAGATAATCTTTTATGAACTTTGCATGAAGGACTCCCCCCTCCTCAAGTGCAGCATTTAAATCTGGTGCAAGGCAAGTGGGATTGTTGCACAAGCTATAACATGTGCATCACAGCACACACCACTTTTTCGAAAGAAATTGAGTTTTTTTTTTTCTTCTTCTTCTCTCTAATCCTACAGGACTGCCCTCAGATTCTGCCTTCAACCCAGATCTACATCCCTGTTGGAGTGACCAAGCCAATCACCTTAGCCGCCAAGAACCTGCCCCAGCCCCAGTCAGGACAGAGGAATTATGAGTGTGTCTTCCACATACAAGGGGAAACCCAAAGTGTCCCCGCCCTGCGCTTCAACAGCACCTCCATCCAGTGCCAGAAAACAGCTGTGAGTAAAAAAAATAAAAATGTGGAATTGTGAGAAAAACAGAGAAACCCAAAATGATGGATGACATTTTGTTGTTTTTTACAGATGATTTCGATGTAGTTAAAGAGTTGGATGATATTGCTTTGTTACTTTTTTATATATCAAAAGGATTCAGGTTCAAAGATGCTGACATTTGGGTAAGAAAAAAATGATGGAAAATAAATGTGTCGTCTAATTCTCTTATCAAAATAAAGCATAGTTGGGAATAAGACCAGGATTCCCAGTACTACATAGACAGAAGCACACATTATACGTTCTTTAGGGTTTAGCTGAGTCATTTAGCATTATTACTCTTGACCTAATCAATGCTAGTAGGTAACTAAATCATGATTGCAGTGAGGACATTGACTCGGTCAGGGTTTAAATAATCGCCTCCTACATCTAATGACCACTCTGGACACTAACATGCTCATTGTGTTGATAAATCACCATGCACTACTTGGACACAGGCTTGGTCACAATCTAGATAAATGACCCAGTGCTGCATCTTTTACATTGAACTGATAGTTAGCAAATAGATATTGACTTCAAAGAGTTCACTCGGGCATTATTTGAATTGAGACGCGCTTATAATAAGACTTCACTACAGGAGGGGAATTTTTCCCGGAGCATACTGGTCGAAGTTATGACAGATTATCACGTTTGTGTGAGTGTGAAGCTGCAATGGTCAGACATCAGAGTTTTCTTCTATGCTTTATGATTTTTAATGTATTTGTGGCTTTTTTGGCTGGCAGGGATGAGTGTTGTACGCCAGATTAAAGTGTTCTCAAGGATGTTTTTTTTTGCAATTTTCTAATAAGAATTTGTGTGTGTGTGTTTAGAGGATTTACAGGTAGGCACAGGTATTTGTGCAATGTGGGTCTATGGCTGTTCTGTGTGTTGAAATATAGTTTTGTGTATATGTGTGTGTGTGTGTGTGTGTACGCGTGTGTTTGTGAGGCTTCAAACTAGCGTGACAGATAAGAGGTAGCTAGCGTTGCGCTTCACTGAGGCTGAAAATGTGAAGAGGAAGTCTGTCTCTGAACCTAGTTGGGAGCGGATTGATCATGTTTACACCTCGACTCTATACCTCTCCCTTCCTCTCTCTGCCTGTAGTGCTCATCTTCCTCCCTCCCTCTCTCCCTCCGTCATACTTTCTTCTATTTGCCATTCCCTACTTCCTCTGTGCCTCTTCCTCGTCTCTCAAACGCTCATTTCAGCTGCTCGCCCCTGTCCCTGTCTATTTCTATCTCAACATAAAATGCAATGCAACAACGCTCATATTAGATGAGAGCTGGTGGTGTTCATTTTGTGTAAATTGTGGGTGTTGCCACTGACATCACAAGTTGCACATGGAGGAAAATATTTCACAAATTAAAAAAAAATATATATATATAGAAACATATAGGAGTCTTTAGTGTCTGGTTAATAAGCTTTAACACCTTGAAAAACTATCACCACCTGTCTAAATGCAACCGCTTATCGTAATAGTCAGAGGTTTAGACGTTTGTGTACATATTAGCAGACACAGATGTACAGCACACACCAGCAGTTGTCTCTGCAGAGCTGTTTGGCTCGCTGGGTAGCCACCGTGACAGCTAGCGCAGTATTTGATTCTGTCTGTATCGACAGGCAGTCTTCAGATGCTGGCACACGCTAGCCAGTTGTTTGTGAAGACGGGGATAATTAGCCAGCGATAGGGTTGTCTCTCCACAGAGATGTCTGTTTATTGACTGTTTATTGTAGCTGCAAGGCCAGTGCTAATCAGCAGCAAAGTCTAACCCTGGCCAAACGCTGAATTTCTCTATTTGATGTCCATGAAACAGACATGCTAGCAGCAATTAGCCTTGGGCTGTCAGAGCTTAGCCCTTGTTAGCAATTAGCGGTGCCAACTTGTCTGCGTGGTCAGATATTGATGCAGCGACTCTGCAATGAGGCTGTAGTTGAATTAAGTGAATGAACAAAGATGCCAACTGGTTGAACTTGAACTTGCATAACTCATCTATGCCTGAGTTTATGAGTACAATTATGTGTCCTGAATTATTAGGAGCTGCATATTGCGTACACACTGCTGTCTCAGTTTGTAGGCATGCAGCTGTAAGGATAGCGGTTAATCAGTGCCTGTGCATGTGTGCACATGTGTATTCTTCAATATGCCTGAGGCTATGGATCCCAGGATACTGTTGCTGGAAGACAGTTGGAGTGGGTTTGCTAATCAATGGGATGAACACAGGGGTGCTAATCCACAGTTTAGCCTTGTGTTTACCACTGTGTCAAACTAACACACATGCACTAATTTGTTCTTTGAAAAGTCGAGGACAAAGACTGAGAGGGAAAAAAAAAAAGTGAAAGAAGAGAGCTGAAGAAGACGGAGGAAAGAATACACACAGAGAGGTTCAGAAGAGAGGACAGAAGGACGAAAATATGAGCGTAGTTGACAATTTCAGGTGAGATGAATAGAGAAAAGTGAGAGGGAGAGTGATATTTAAGAGAACAGAGAGGGGGTGAGAGGGTGTGAGGGAGAAAATTGGCTCAAAAGTCTCTCCTAAGGCTAAAACTCATTCTCCTCTCGTTCATACAATATCATCACACTATCCAAAAAAGATGACTATCCACAGGATGTTCAGGATATCCACGGTCAGATCATGTTTAAACTCCCATACTTTACTCCTTTTACAGTGACCGTAAAAACTCAATACTCTTGTATATCCCCTAACAGGAGGCTGCCAATAACCTACTGTATATGCGGCACACATGATATATGATAGTGTAACATCAGCTCCATACTAACCTTCTTATGTATTGGCGATCCATATCTGTCTATGGGTGTGGGGGGGAATATTGGTCCAGTGGTATTTCTGTATAAGGTTACTGTACATACCAGCTGATCCCAAAGGGGGAGAGAGCAAACATATCACAGACCATGAGAAAGAATGCACTATTGGAAAAAAAGGTCGGCTTTTGCAAGCAGAGACATGAAAGAAGTAAGACGTGCAATATTCAAGGTGTGAAGACTTTGAAGAATCATATATATTTAGGGGTTTTAAAAATTTGCTCAAAGCTCTAAATTTTGCTGTGTTGGACTTTCAAAAGGTTCATATTGTGAAAAGAATGGATCGTCAGACACTTTTCTTCTTCTCTTCAAGCAGTTCTCACTTTTGAAGTCGGGGTTTTCTGCCAAGCGTAATTAAACATTTTTGGAACTTGTGAAAGTTGATGAAGTGGCAGATTGTCCAAGGTCCTATAGCAAGTTAACTGGATAAAAACGCTGATCATTTTGGGAAGAAAAAGGAGTGCTCTCTGTATTTCTTAGTGCCAAACAAGCCCACATTACCACTGACACATACGGAGCCATCCGCCAGTCCTTATGGTAGCAGTTAGCTCCGGTCAGCAGCAACCAAAACAACAAGCTGGCGTTTACGTCCTTTCTTTCCGGTTTTCTGACCCAGCCCAGGAAGCTTCCTGGCGTGTGGGCCAATCAGTGGCTGAAGTTAAGGTGCAAGGGCCAATAAGATGCTGAGCTGTGGGCTGGGAAGTTGTGCTCAGAGTGACAGATGGGTCATGGAGCAAATAAACACATGTACACGCAATACTTGCACACACGGCCACACTCTGGGGTCAGAGAGCCTGATGGGACACAGCTGGGTGTCGCTTGAAGGCCGTGGTTGAGAGAAGAGAATTGCAACTGTTCAGGACTTGTCCTTTCTGTTCCTTTATCTCCTTTTATTCTTAGCTTTTTTGTCAGTTTGTACTTCATTGTCTCCATTTTTCCTCCTTATACCTCTTTATCCTTCTTTCTTGTTTCTCCCTGGAGAGCAGGAATGAGTAGACAGATAATATCAGCGCGGGCCTTACACCATTACCTTCGGCCTGATAAACCACTCAGCCACTCCATCACCTTCTTTCTCTCACTCCTTCACCAGTGATGGGAAAAAGGGGAAGGGGGGAAAAAAAAGAGCAGACACCGAGGCCAGGAGGAGAAAATCTAGTTTGGGATAGGGTGTGTGCATTATTCTTCTGTGTGTGTAGAGAGCAGCTGTTTGTTAAAGGAGAGATGGGAAGTATCAGGGGTCCTGATGGCATCCAATTAAGGCAGATAAAATGATGATGAATTGCAGTTGGGCAGCAGAGACAGACGCTCTTGTGTGTATGTGTATGTGTGTGTGTCCATGCGCATGAGCTCACACACACGCATACGCATACAGGAAAACAGCAGAAGAAGAAAGCGGCCACAAAGATTTAGAGAATATTGTGTTGGGGAAAGAGAGAAGAGTAAGATAAGGAAAAAGGGAAGAAAGTTTTGGTGGCAGAGGCACAAGGAGAAAGGGAAAGCTAGATGAGGAGGAAGGAAAGAGGAAGTGTGCAATAAGATCCGTACCGACCACTCAGTTTGGAGGAGAGAGAGGACGTCGCTGGGAAATAATCTGCCCCTTTCCGATGGGAAATGAGAGACGGACAAGAAATATAGAGAGATGGATGAATGGATGGATACATAGAGCAAATAGAGGTCTAGAGAAGAGGCCAAACATGTCTGCAGGGAGAGCAGTTAACACAAACCGCACTGGTCTAATGGTGTCAGACACCCCTACTGTGTGTGTGAGAAGCTCGTGCAAACTTCTTTTCCTCTGACTTTCAATAAATAGGTTATTTTCAACCAATCTAATATAATCTTTTCATTTTGAATAAATCATAGCATGCACATTATTACACACACACACACGCGCGGTACTAAAGGTGGCAGAGACAGAGCTAATGAGGGCCTTGGTGCTGGTTGGTGGAGGGTAGGTGCAGTGGAGCATGGCACAGGCTGGTCTGGCATGGCCTGGCACATCTTAATGAGATATAAAAAATATAAACACTAGACCTGTCACTGCAGTCAGCACTGACACTGTTTTAATTGGCTTTCAGCGTGTGTGTGTAGATTATTTTGTTCCCCGATCATGTGATACTGTCCTGATCAGATTTTTAAGATGCATTTCAACCGCTCTATTTGTGGCCTTTTCATAGTGAAGCTGACTGGCCCTGTCAACTCTGGCTGCTTAAAGTTGTTTCTCATGTATGCAGCCCCTCCTCTCCCTCCCTCTCACCTAGTCATACACCTGTCCTCCTCCCTCCTCTTCATCTCTGTCCGTTTATTGGCTCATTTCCTCCTTTCGTTGATAGGTAGGTGAAGAGCAGTGCTCCCACACTCCTGTCCTGGATAAATAAGAATTAATTGCTCCTCAGCTATGAACATATGCTAGCTTCTCCACCCATCCTCCACCCCCACTTTCATCATCTATTTCTCCTCTCTGTCTCTCTCCTTCTGTCTCTGCAATCTGTAACCTTTACGTTTTCTTTCTCTCATAGCGGTGCTCCACCCTTCCATGTCTTTAGTTGTGTATAATGGTTTGATGGTCTACGGTGAGGTGTTGACAGGACAGAAGGGGGGTTAAATCAGAGGCCATCACCTGTCACTGCTTTTACATGTTTTAAATGCGTACTGTAGCCTACTGTATATTGTCATTTAGTCAGGTTTCTCTATTCTTATTGCATATGTGTTGATGATGAGTCCTGTTGGAATGAAAAAGCACTGCAGTTATGTGTTACGTGAATTGCAAAAAACAAAACAAAAACAGACTGTGTACGGACATTTCTGCAAATAACCAAAAATCAGGCTTTTGTCCGGGGAGAAGTCCAGTAAGCTTACACTAGCTTAATGCGTAGGCTGAAAAATAAGAAACATTGACTATGGCAGCATTATTTTTCCCCTAAGCCAGCACTTTTCTCCCCTCTCTCTTCCATCAGTGAAGAAGCGTGTTTGTGTGTGTGCACGCACAAGATAAGCTGGGTAACTGGGTCCGGCCATGCTCCAATCCTGTTAGCATTAGCGATTAGCACTGGGTAACAGGCCTCTATTATGAGCGGGGGCCGCCTGACCTCACACATACAGTACAGTACACACATATACACATGCTAAGCTATAGGAAGGATTACCACTTGATCCTTGATTAGGGAGCCATATCTGCCTAAGTTGTGTGTGTGTGTGTGTGTGTATAAAAGAGTGTGAGTGCTGAGTCTTATCTAGACTGGCGAAACACATTTCATATAGACCAGTTCAGGCTGTGTCCAATACTTTTTCTTTAGCATTGACCCAGCATGACGTCTTTCACAACTACGTCACAAACGATTTCAAATTTAGAATAATCTAGATATTAAGAGGTGCGTCATGTTGGGTCATAATTTTTGATAACTGTCACCTTGAGAGAGCAAGGAAGAGAGGAAGAGACCCGCTCTATCCCAGCTACAGGTTTGCTCTGGGCTAGTTTGGTATTTTTAGCCATCCAGCTTGTGCACACCTTCAAAATGACTAATTATCAGGCTGTAAGGTTCACAGAAGGTACTCGTTACTCCATACCTGCTTTCCTTCTCCATCCATCCCTCCATGCTTCCTCTCCTTCAGTGTTCGGTGACAGAGGTCCAGCTGTCAATTCATGTCATGTTTGCATCTTGCACTTCTTCTTCTTCAACATAAAACCTAGAACCTCGTGATTTTGATTTAGTCTATTTTCATTTTTTTGCTCCCCTTTGCGTATGCAAATCCTGACCTTTTGAAAGTAACCTGCTTAATGTATGTATTTTCATATTACAATCTGCTGTGCAGTGGATAAACCATGTACATGGTGCATATGTGTATTCCCTGAACTGTGTATTGTTCAACAATGCTGGTTCGGTATGAAAGTTTAATAAACCTTTGGTGCAATGAGAGGAGATGAGCTTTGGATAATAACCTAACCTTTCCGATATACCCCCCCAACCCTTATAAACGCTTCTTTCTAACTAAATATTCATGATTTTGTTGAGTGAAGCTACATGCTCAAGCAGATCCCGGTATCCCCACTCTCAATCCAGACTGATTACAATATACCGCTGCATAACTTATTCTTAATGTCTCTTTGTTTTCCATTACATGCCCCTGACATGATGTCTGTCTGCCACAGCTGAGACTGTACTGACCTATGTTAAAAAGACTCAATATCCAAACATCTCTAAATCATATGATAGTGTCTTATCTGGTTAGTTTGCCACCTGATTAATATATTTCCAGTATTTAACATCTTTTAGCTTTACTCAAAAAGCATTGACTTGTTTCAATGTTTATATACAATATAGCCTAATGGAGCTTTATTGTGGCTGCTTTTTTTTGGTTTTGACCACTTCCAGTTATACCCACCACATCATGTTCTTGAAACTGTGTGCAACAACCTACCTGTTTCCTGTTAACATGTTCAGACTGCACAACAGAGCTGATTGTCAATTGCTAAGTCTGAAACGCCTTAATCTGCAACAACTTGAACATTTGCCAAACATGAAGCTGGAAAACACCCCTCTTTCTCTTTTACTCTCACTCCTTCACCATCTTTGTCTCCGGCAGTTCACTCTGTTTTATCTCATCAGTCTCATCTTTTTATCCCTCACTTTTTCTCTTTATCTCTGTCCTGCTGCCTCTCTTTTATTTTTCACTCTCTCCCTCCGTGCACATATCCTCAGTGCAGTCTCTCTGCACGCCTCCTTTTCTTTTTCCTCTCATGGTCTCAAACACACTCGTATGTTCTCTTCATCTCTGCCTGGTGAAGGAGAGCTCTCGTTCCCAGGCAGACTGGGTGGTCTCTTGGGGGGGAGATTGAAGATGTTCATATACTCGGACTTTAGTGGAGGGAAACTATAGATGCCATCAAAAACATGTGGTGTCTTATCTTCCTGTGTTTGCATGTGTTTTTATTTATCATTTTTTTATTTCTTTCCTTGATGCATTTGCTGGCACGCTGCTCTTGGAAACTGTCTCTTGTGCTGAATGTATATTTATAATGAACTGTGCACATGTGTTTCTCTGGACGTGTTTGGTATATATGATAAAGGGATCTGCTCCATATTTCCTTGCTTGACTGTGGGCGTTCTGGGGGATGGAGGTAGAGGAGAGAAAGTTGGACTGAGATTGATAGGGGAGGAGGTTTGTAAAGAGGCAGAAGGAAGGAATAATGAGAGGGGGAGAGAGAGAGAGGAAAAACAAGGGGTGGGAGGAATGTGTGAAAAGACCAAGGCAGACATGTCAGGGAACAAATTGAAAATGCCAATTTCACTTTAGCCCCCACCAGCTCAGGCGCTTATAGTCCAGGCTCGGCCTCTTATTCCATGTGTAAATGAATGGTGTCCACAGAATAACACACAATCACCTCTCTCTATCCATCTCTCTCTCTCTCTCTCTCACTCTCACTCTCACTCTCACTCTCTCTCTCTCTCATCCCCATCCTCCTTTCCTCCTTTTTGCTCTTTGCACTCCACTTGTCCCAGCTCATGCCACCGCTGTCTTTCTGCCCCATCAGCCACACCAAACATTTTCCATCTTTTTAGCCATCGGTTGTCACTGTGCTTCTCTTTGCTTTCTGCTCTCTGACCAGTATTATTGTCACTTTTCAGATTGTCCTTTTCTTGCCACCCCTAACTTCGCCTTTCCCCTTTTCTATATGACCCTACTCGCAGTAACTACTGTAGCATGCATGCTGTATTATTTTATCATATCAGGTACACTGGGCTTAAAGAAGAAGCAGGGGTACAAGTTTCCTCTTCAGTAAAGAGGAGGACTGTTAAAGAAATCAGAGCATCAAAATACGTTTTAAAACACATTTTTAAATAAGCTCCAAGAGCAAAGTAGGAGCTCCTCTGAGATACGTGGAGACATCTTCCTATATTTGGATATTGCTGCGCCTTCAGGGCCCGCTAAATGTAAATCATCCAATCACAAATGTGGAGAAAACGAATTAATCAGCCATTCACACATTGTGACATTGCTGTGTCCTCTCATTTTCTTATCTCCTCTATGCACATTTCTTGCCCCCCCCCCCCCCCCCCCCCCCCCCCCCCCCCCACCTTCAAATACATTCACTATTATTGCAGATGTCAAGATAAATTTCACTGTATCACGTTGGAGTGGGTGATATCACACAGTGGCGAAGTTGTAGTTAGATTCAATCTGTGAGGCCCTATAGCCTCAGGCTTGAGGCTTTCACATTGAATTTTTATCACCACTCCACTAGAGGAGAATAGTCCTGCTATCTCTCACCCCGAGGCCATTGAAGATAGTGACCATACCAGTGGTAGGCGAGAGTGAGCGGGTCCACTTTGACTGACGGAGGCATTAGGTCAACATGGCCTATCTTAAGTCTCGCCAGCTATCGGCTAACATCACCGCAGCAGAGCAGAGAACAGGCAATCTCTTGCTACCTAGTATCTGTTTAATGTTGTATCAAAGGCAACTAATGAATGAAGTAGTTAATAATGCAAAATGTGTGGGTGGGATGTGGAGTTGTTGATGAATGACTGTTTTCAGATGATTGTGTGTTTACCTCAGTGTTTGGCTGGCTAATGTGTGCCAGTGAGGAGGGTGGAGGGGGGGTTGCAGGAGGCGGTATAACTTCTAAAGCGACATTTTATTTGCCGGTGATAATCACCATTGATAATTTATCCATTCTGAGGTTGGGAGGGGTCTCATAGGAGCTCTTTTCTCTTGTTATTCCTACAGTTAACGCGCAGCCATCACATCGCAGCTTTTGAAGCTTGTTGTCTCATTTAAAGTGATTCCATAAAACTGATTACGCCGACAACGAGTCAATTACATTTCAACTCTTATTAGTTCAGGATGCAAAAATGAAATTAGCTGAGAATATTATTGTTGAAGATATATTATGCTTTTCATTCATCACTGGAATGGAATGAGTCATACAGTGATGGGGATCCCAATCTCTTAATCAACTCCGTGCTCTGCCAGGCAGCAGCGGATGTGCCGCGTGTTAAAATCACAATATAGCCTGTCTCTCATCATTCATTTTTATGGCCCTTCAGCACCGCAGGGTATGACATTACTACCAGCCACTAGCAGAAATGAGTTTGCTCAGGGTTTTTGGCTGATTTTCTTTCTCTTTTGTAAATTTTGTATTTTATTAAAAATACTGAGTCTCTTATTGTTTGTTTATATTCCAGTATACCTATGAGGGCAATGACATCAGCGACCTGCCAGTGGATTTGTCTGTGGTTTGGAATGGAAACTTCGTCATCGACAACCCCTATAACATCAAAGGTGAGTCAGTGTGGATTCAAACCTGATCAGTACAGCTCTTTAGGTAATTTATATTAACTAATGCATACATTGATTAATAATTATGAGACTCTTTTGTCATTGTTAATAGGTAGCAAATACACCTCAGTAGTAAATATCATACCAGGACAATATTAAATTTTACCCATATTGTGCAAGTTTCAGAGCGTTCACACTTACATTTGCGTGTATTAATATTTACAGTGTATATACACTTTTAACACAGTATTATAATACATATACTTATGTAGAACCACACCATGCCATCCAAACATATGAGAACCATATGGTATGGCTAAACATACTTGATGCACCACTGTGGGAGAAGACAATGAGATCATGTCTGTTGGATATAATTACTGGTAGGGCCGTGTTTATAGTGCTGTCTGCATAATTACTACAGCCTTGTACAGCACAGCGCGGGGCTGTAACATTATTCTCCTGCTGTGAGGTAAAGTAACATCATCACCAGCTACCACTGTGTTCGATATGGCCTGCGGATGACGCGCACGAGGAGTTCTGTACAACGGAGGGAGCTGCATTGTCTCGTCCCATTTTTTTATCCTTTGATAGTTAAAGACACAGTGAGGATGTCAGATTTTTGTGTAGTGTTTCAGATTAGAAGCCGTTACATCTCTAAGGTCTGTGAAGCAGTGGCCGTTATCATTTTTTTGTCTGTAATGTAAACTAACACCGATGACACTTTGTTCCATTTATTGATGTCACTCCCTGTAGTCTACAGTAAATGTATCAAACAAGCTGTTGTAGTCTCAAATTTCAAATATACCTCATGCTGCTGGCTAAGACTGATATCTGTTACATGCATGTGTCACATATACCATACATGGTGTATAAGCATAGGGACCCTACTGCAGTCGATACGATAATTGGGTGTTTACTTTCATAGTGGCAACATAAAATGCTTTAACAGTGTGTGTTTCTCTCAAGGACAAAGCTTTTCTAACAAACATATGTTACATGCAACAGCATTGACAGTGTACAATATCAGCGGCGTGCATCAGTGTCTATGCATTGTGTGTTATCTCAAGTGTAAATCTGCTCAAGCGCATCCGGAGGCGACCTACAGCCCAAAGACGTCTCCCTCCCCGCCTGTCTCTTCACTGCCCCCCCCCCCCCCCCCCCCGAATTTCCCAATCATGATGATAATCTGGTGGAGTGTGAGGGATGCTCACTTGTCTTAAATACTGATATGTTAATGTAATTAGAAAGGAGTTTTTTAGCAGCTGTAATTGGTACAGGGTTGCTTTAAAGCTGCTCCATGACCAATGGGATTTGGGGATGGAATAGCAGAGAGAGGAAAAAATAAGGTTTTGCTGTAGAAACTTGGGGCCTTCGGGAAATGGTGCTTAAACTTTGTTTAAACTCGTCACATTGACATTGAACTGAAGTTTTTGAATTCAATTGAAGTTTTGGAATTTTTTTTACATGAAAGCTGCAAAACTTAAATTGGAGGCATTTTCAAACTACCCTTTAGGTTGTTCATCTACTCAACTGGCTTTTACTATAATAATTCAACGCTAAATATATTGATGGTCGTTTTACTCTCTCTCGCTCGACTCTTTCTGCATAATTCCTTTATGTTTACTCTCCGCCTCCTTCTTCTCTTTCTCTCCAGCACACCTGTATAAGTGCTATGCACTGAGGGACAGCTGTGGCATGTGTCTGAAGGCAAACCCCCGGTTTGAGTGTGGTTGGTGCGTACAGGAGAAGAAGTGCTCCCTCAGACAGGAGTGTACTCCTCCAGAGAGCACTTGGATGCACGCCACCACCGGAAACAGCCGCTGTGCGCACCCTAAGATCACCAAGGTAAGCCGTGATAGTGGTGACACATGCTCACACTCAACACCATATAGCAGCTCAGTATGTTACTGAAGTTCACCAAGGTGACGGATGACACGCACCCGACTGCACATATGCACAACAACATATAAATATTGTACATCCTAGTAAAGTTAGTGTATAACAAACAAAGTTACGTTCTACAAAAGCATCCAATATTTTTATGATCCAACAAACATAAATTTGTAGAAATGTAGGTATTTTTCTCATTTAATGCCTCTGCATAAATAACAGGAACACATTATGCGTTGTATCTTTTATTTAAACAAAGCTTACAACTTTCACCTTACGCCTTGTCATCAACATCCTGAGCTCTGTGAAGCCAAGGAACAGCCCACACTAAAATCAACACTACACGGATCTGCTAAATCCAAGTTAAAGAAATACTCATCTCTCTCTGATGGAAGTTAAAGCAGACACTTTAGCTGCTATTTGGTGAGCGTTGCTGAGCAACTCAACCTCCTAAACGATAAACAAGTCAGGTTTTTCAGAAGGTAGGGCAATGAATGGACAATACACTCTTTGTAACAGAGCTGTGATTCTTGTTCTGCAATCCTGGAAACTGAAGACTTACTGTTTGACACAAGTCAAAAGATTGCCAAAGTCAACTCATTAGTAAAAGTTAGTTCTCTGAGGGAAGGGATTTGAAATCCCTACCTGTGCTGCGTCATTGTTTAGCCTCAATGATTGAAGGGGACATGGTAGGAGGGCGGCAGGAAGGATAGACATCTTAGAGGCCATCACCGTGACTGCAACCACAACACAGATGGGCCAGCCAGGAGGAGGCAGTTTACACACACCAAGACTGAACACACTGACGTGATTAGCGATGATGGCACATATACACACACTCACTCACACCTGAGGAGGTAGGGAGGGTTGTCTGGAGTGTGTGTGTGCGCGCGAGGTAGAGAGACAAAGAAACAGAATGGGGGAGTGTGCTAATTGTGTCCCACCATGGGTGCAGAATGTGTGTGCGTACGCATGTATGCATCTGACAGGCCGGGTGAGCTAAGGCGTCTAAACACTATGGTGTACCCATCTGTTGCCACCGGTAACCGTAGCGGTGGTCCTCGTCTGACTGTGACCTGGGTCACTGTCCCTGCAGCTCGCCACTGGGACTGACACACACGTGCACATGCTATCTCACGCACACAGAGCCCAGTTTGAAAGGCGTGCACTGCTGTGTGAGACGAATCGTGGCGTTCTACCCTTTCACTCGTTCTCCTTGCTTAGTTATTTGTCCTTCTGCTTTCGCTCCTTTTTTCTCTGTCTTTTTTTTTTTTTGCTTTAAATTTAATTGTATCTCAAACAAGAC